>CM051835.1:75968357-76585473 GCA_028451465.1 Erethizon dorsatum
TGAAAAAACTTTTTTTAAAAGGATTGGGGACATTGAAATAGTGTGTGTGTGTGTGTGTTTGTGTGTGTGTATGTGTGTGTGTGTGTGTCTGGGAATTGAGCCCAAGGCCTTACACTGAGCTACACACTTAGCCATATTTTTGATTTTTTTTATTTTGAAACAGTGTGTTGTTAATTCCTTAAATTGCCCAAGTTGGGTTTGAACTCATAATCCTCCTACCTCAGCTGCCCAGAGTACTGGGATTACAGGTAAGTACCACCATGCCTGGCCTCTATGAAAGTATTTCTCAACATCTATAAGTTCCCATATCAAAATCATAACAAGAAAAAAAGAAGAGGGAAGGGAATGATGGAATGTGGGTGTCAAGTGCAGCACTGTCTTTCATTTCGATACTCTTAATTCTTAAGAAAAATTTATTTGTACGCAACTTGTGTGATTAAAATTAAATTTAAAATGTGGCACTAGCGAGTGTCACTGAGTGAAGGTTGGAGATATCAGAGTCAAGTCTGTCCGCCCATCCCCTAAGCAGATGGGCTCCTTGATAGCGGCAAGGACAGACAAGTTCACAGACAGCTGTCATCAAGCAGCACAGAGCCCTGGGGACTTCTGGGCCTCCTGTGTGTGAGGCCCTTTGTGGTGACACTGAGCACCTGCTGCCTCTTTCTAGTGGCAGATCCTGAAAGCACTCCTGTCTCAAACCACCCCAGCCTGGTTGTCCAGGCTGGAGAGCTGGTGTGGAGGCTCAGAGCAGGGGCACCGATTTGGTGACCAGCTGTTTCTGGACATGCAGCGGGCTGAGGCAGAGGGTGCGCAGGGGAATAGCACAGCAGTCCCAATCCCTGGCTGAGTTGTAGCTCCTCACCTCATTCCTACATGATCCCCTTCCTCTGGAGAAGGGAAGGCCTCGCAGGAAACAGGGCCCAGACCTCAGGATGGATCCCCACAGACAGAAGCCCCAATCCTCGGCCTTGCTGGACTGTGGCTCTGTTACCATCGGCCACTCTAACACATGCCCCTGTTGGGACCCAGCTCTTCGTGGGGCTGCACTGGAGCTCAATTTCTGTCCAGGGCAAAGCTCAGTCTGGGGTTTACTTGGGATGTCTGCTGGGCCAGAGTTAAGAGTCAGACTCGGGGTAAAGTAAAGACTAACTCTGGGGCTGCTATGGTTTGAATGTGTCCCCCAAAGTTCATGCGCTGGAAACTTAACCCCCAGTGCCACACTGTAGGAAGGGAGCACCTTTAAGAGACAGTTAGGCCCTGAAGGCTCTGCCCTGAGAATGGAGCGATGCTGTTGTCACTGGACAGTGTTTGTTATCGTGGGATGTGCTCAGCCCTGTGCCCTCTCTCTGTTCTTACTTCCACTTCCTTATCCTGTCGCCCTCAATCTTGCACTTCCCAGCCACCAGAACAAAGAACATCTTTGTGCTTTTTAAACTACCCAGTCTTGGGTATTCTGTTATAGCAACATGAAGACAGGCTGATCAGGGATCATCTCTGGCCAGGGACAGGCAGGATGAGGCTCAGGGCTAAGGATATTTGGGGTACCACTAATAACAAGGCTTAGATCCTTGGGGCTCTGAGTGGCAAGACAGTCTCTGTCATTAAGATTTTTAAGTCAATCTCACAGTTCCAAAGTAAATTTTCTCCTAATCAGGATGGCAGAATGGAGGGAGCAAGTTCCATACTTCACCATGTGGCTCAGTCCCTAGGCTGCCCTGCCCCCAGCTCTAGCCCCTGGCTCCTCCCTCAGACCCTTTTTTCCCCTCCTCCTGGTGGCAGGCCTGGTCCTCTGCAGGAGCACCTGTTGGGAGGTGGAGGGCGAGGCAGGTTTGGGCACCCAGGTGCGGGAGCGCGGGCCTCCTGCCAGACAACGTGAGAACAATGTATCACTTTGTTTTCCTCCAACTGAAGAAGGTGCTTTGATTTGTACATGGATAACTCATTGCTTTATAAACTTTTAACTTCTCTGCAGACTTTGCCCTTTTTCCCCTTAAGCAGCTTCCTCCAGCCAGGCCTGAGCCCAGGGGCACAGTGAGATGTATGGGCCCTGTGGCTCCTTGCCTGTGCCCAGCATGGAGAACTGGCCTTATTTTACAGAAGGAGGAACAGGTGTCAATGTTGCCCAGGAGGCTGCTCTCTGCAAGGGGCCAAGGGCTCAGGCTCCGGATTCACAGCCCCAGTCCCCAGTTCCATCTATCGACAGCCCAAGTTGCATGCTCTCACTCACTGAGAGATCTTGACTGAAAACTCAAGGGGCATCTTTGGGTGTGGAGTAGTTTGTTGTATGCTAACTTAGGGTGCAGAGGGAGCAGAGCCCCAGGCACTGTGGGAGCTTAGCTACCCGCCTCTGTCCTGAGCACCTAGCACCCACGGTCCTGTGCTTCCATTTGCAAACCAGGACGGCTTAGTGATGTGCACTGATGCCCTCAAGACAACAGGCACTCAGCCCGGAAGACCGTATGGAGGAGGTGGCACCGGGCCCCTCTGGGAGGGCCTGTGGCCTGGGCCAGAGTGCTCGTGTCTCATGCTTCCTTCTGAGTTGCTGAGCCTGGTGCTCTGCACAGGTGCTGGCAACCAATTCTGATCTGAGGAAGGGCTACCTCAGGGGGACGGGGCCTTGTGTACAAGGATGGGTGGACACCTCTGAAGCCTTCTCCCAGCATCTCTTTGCAGCTCAGCCCTCACCTACCCACCTGATCTATCCTCATCCCAGCTGGCCCCTTATTTATAAACCATATGTCCCTGTGTCCCTGCCTGCCCCGACTGTTTGTCCAAAGCTTCAGCTGCTTCCGCTGATAACCCGAGGACCAGAGGTCCTAGGGAACTGGGAGTGGACCAGGAAACAGAGTTCAAGGATGCTCTGGTGTGTCCCTCCCCCTGCTCAGGACCTTCAGTGCCTCCCCATGGACACTGAAGCCTCTGACGCATAGAACATAATCAAAAATGCTATTGCAATTCTCATATGAAATTTTAATTTCTGTTGTTGCCCCCAGGAAAAATTCTAGATCACTTGGCCAAAAGCCTCAAAGTCAAATGAGGAAATGTAGGCCCAGAGAGGGGAAGTGAATTGCTGTGACTCACACAGTAAGGCAGTTTGCAGTTCTCTCTATTTCCCTACACTGCCTTTCTGCCCAACCTGCACAGAGAAATAGAAAGAACTCAGTCCCAGACCACAGCAGCTCTACCTCTGTTTTCTGGCTTTGCCTTTTTAGCTCTGCAACTTTTGGGTGGTTGCCTAACCTCACTGGATCATAGTTCGTTCATTTATAAAATGTAAACAGTGTGTCTTTTATTCAATACCCAGCACCCAGAATAGTGCCTGACTGCAGGAGCTCAATAAATATTTCTCAGAGGATGAAGGAGTGAATAACTCTCACCTCATTTGTGAGAGTCCAACAAAGAGGTGTGTGTGAAACCTCCGCACAGTGCCAAGCACGCGGCAAGGACATTGCCAGTGGAGCTCCTCTTGACCATCACTGACCCTCCAGGGCTCCAGTCCCCAACCGCGAAAGCCCAGACTCCACCCGGAAACTCATAGCATCTCCAGGCTCCCCTGTCCCAAGCTGCTGCTTCGGCCCTGGCCCCCCACTTCTCTGTCTACACCACAGCCCCACACTTGGCTCCTAGTAAGCAGCACTCCTGACATCCCCGTGAACTCCAGACACCCTCTCCTCTCCTCTGTTCAGCAATACCCCCAACCCCTGTGAGTAGATTCTCCAGGGCTTGGGGCACAGGAAGCATTACTATGCTCAGTGCAGTCCTGGAATGTGGGGGTCTGCACTGCCCCCAGGGACAGAGAAGGGAGTGACTAGAATTGGCCACAGCAAAAGGCAGCCAAAGTTGAGAGCCAAAGCTCAGTGCCACAAAAAAGCTCTGGCTCCTGCTCTGTGACTGGCCTGCGCAGGGGCTAAGGGCAGATCCCTTCCCTCTAACCTCAGTTTCCCAGCTCTGTAAAAGGTGGTGAGGTGTGGGCTATGCTCAGCTCACTGACCTCCAGCTCTTGCCTCGAGTTATAATGCCATCACATCCAGTTGTCTGCAGGCCCACAAATAAACCAGGATACCCCAGCCCTGCCTGCTATGAGGCCCAACTCCTCCTCAACTCACTAAGTCCAGGGTCTGCCCCTAGGTCCCCACAAAATGTTAGTGTACAACAGGGTTGGGGGCTGCAGGCCTGTGGACAGGGGTCCAAAATGGGCTCCCGAGTGCTAACCCTGAAAAGAGCCACTCTGGCAGCTTTCTAAGCATGGGCTAAGGTGCGCAGATGCTCTTTCCACCTGAATACACCCTGATATGTGCCATGGCAGACTTGGCCTGGATGGGTCTCACTCCAGTAGACAGGGTGGAGAGGGCCCTGCCAGTGAGAGCCTGTGGTGGTCCCTCCCAGGCTTCCTCCTGTGCTATGTGACAGGGCATCAAGGCAGGGAGGGTTGCCCTGACCCTGGTGAGGCCAAGGCCCAGGCAAGATGGTGGGGGGACAGTGTTGGTGGCTGCAGGCTCCTGGGGTGAGTGTCAGTCTGCACCTTTGGGAGGTGGGCAGATGGCAGTTGCCCAATTTAACCTTGGCCATGGAGTCACCAGATCTTCTCAGCATCCTGGAGTTCCCAAGGAAAGGCTCAAGTCCCTTCCCTCTGTGTGTCACTGACACCAGAGCTGACCAATCCCAGAGCCCATGAAGCACCAGTTAAGGCAGAGGTACAGAGACGAGTGAGTAAGATCTCAATGACAAGACTTCAAAGCCAACACACGTAAGACATGGATTCCTGGTAGGAAGTTTTAAAAAGCTTTGGGGCAAAATCTTACACCTGAGAGAATTTTGGGACTCTCAAATTTAATTTCCACTGTATGGATGGAGAAACTGAGCCCCAGAAGGGAGAAGGGCCTGGTCCAAGGTACAGTCATGAGTAAGGGACAGAGGAAGCCTAGAACTCTGGCCCGATTCCCAGCCCAGTGCTCCTTGCCCTGCTGCTAGCTGTGCTGATCCAGGCAGCAAGGAAGCCTCCATGTGCTGGGACCACTCAGGAGGCCCTGGGTCAACCTGTTTTGGAAAGGTCCGGATGGGGCTCACCTCCTCCCTTTGCCACCTTTGTCCACAGCTCCAGAGGCTTGGCATGGACACCAGTCCCAGGAAGGACAGTCAATGATTCATGGAGGTTCTGTCCCTGGGGGCCTTCTCTGAGCGCCAGGCATCTGCTGCCCTGCTGCTGCTCCCGAGCATGCTCCCCAGCAGGGCAGGACAGGGGTTAATCAGTGACGAGCTAGGAGGAACATGCACTCCTGGTAGGTGGGTTCCACCACCAGCCCGACCATGCTCAGCCCCTCCCAGCCCCCCCAGCCCCACTCTCTCTCTCTCCGTCTCTCTCTCTCTCTTCCTCTCTTTCTTTCTCTCTCTTCTCTCTCTCTTACACACACACACACACACACACACACACACACTCACACACACGCTTCTTACCTGAAACTCTCCCTTCCCTCACACCTGTCCCCAGGGGAGGTTCTGATAAATGAAATCACCTTGGGGTTTTAAACAAGGGAATCTGAAAGCTGAGAGGCCCTCAGAGATAGCATGCAGGCCAGCATTTACAATACAGGTTTTGTAGACAACAAGCACTCTGAAATAACAATCCACATTACTTCCAAAAGAGTGCTCTGTGGACAGACATGTTTGAGCACCAGCTTAAATCGAGTGAGTTTTTCCTGCAGCACTTGCCAGAGCCTCTGCTGTGTGAACCTGAATGATGGGTCTCCAAGAGGGCGATGCAGTTTCCAAACTCACCCCACATCTGTGAAAAGTAGTCCACAGCTCCAGCAGCTGGGGTTGCTGTTTGGCAGGGACCTCAGAAAGCAGGCGACCCACCTAAATCCACTCGGGGCCTCAGCCAGCGGTGCTACAGGGCCTGTGGGCCCAATCAGCACGGCTGCTAAGTTCTTTTTAAATCTGACTCTCTAGGATTTTTCTCTCCCAAAGAGCTCCCCAAGGGAAATGGGGTATCTTCATACACAGGGAGAAGGAAGGGAAGGGGCAGGGGACTGGGACCCTCAGAATCTCCTGGAAGAGAAGCTGCAGCCCATGAGGCATTCCTGGGCCTGGCGTCTCCAGGTCCCACATTCCTGGAGGCAGATGTGCGGCTCTTCCCAGCCTAGGAGGTCACCAGCAGCTGTGCAATTCTTGGAGTTTGTCTCGGATGGAAGGTGCCACCGGCTCATGATCCCCACCCCAGGTGCATGGATGACTCCCGGGAACTTCACGAACAGCTGAACAGAGTCATCTCACCTCAGGGCCCAGGAATCCTCCCTCGAGGTGTGGAGCAGGTCTCCAGAGAGGCAGATGGGAGGAGGAGTGGGTAAAGTGAGGCAGGAGGCAAAATGGGGCTGGTGTAAAGAGGGCCAGGAAGCCCTGTGCACCCACCCCTCTGCTATAGAGGACCAACCCCCATGAGTGGACTGCAGGGTGCTAGAAAGGGCGCCCTGAGTGCCGATCTCAGGACTCTGGCATGTCTCAGGCAGTTGGCTCACGCCAGGTGGCTTGTCGGAACTACAGGCCACGTCTTCTGTGACCTGCCTCCAAAGCCTGCCTCTGCCTGACATGAAACCAGCTCTGCTCACACTGCACCTCCCTGAACATGGGCATCAACTCCAGGGCCTGGCTGCATGGGGATGTTCACTGAGGGCCAGGGATAAACGAAGGCAGAGTGTCACAGCATTCTTACCGATCTAGAATGTATCATGTTTCTCACTGAAAAAAAAAAAAAACCTCACTGACAAGGAAACAACCATATGGTGTGTAATCGATCCAAGGAAGGAGTTTACACATGGCTTTTAGCCGAGAAGGTGGAAGGTGGTGTGGGTGCTATCTGCCTGGCTGGGCAGTAAAGAAGGGGTGGCTTCCAGCAGAGGACTTGCTCCTCACAGCAGGACACATCAGCGTCATCTCCTGCCTCCTGTGATGCTGGTCTACCCTGTGACAGGGTCTGTGTAAGGGACCCTCAGTGTTCATAGCTCCAGCTGGACTAAAGGAAGCTTTCCTTGAAGTTCAAGAAAATGACCAGAAAGAGTGAGTGTGAGCAGCTGGCAGATGGACTCAGCAGTGCTCCCCAGTGAGCCCAACACACACACTGGCACACGTGGGGCCATGCACACACACAAAGGCACACGTGCACGCCAAAAGTGATATTCAAAATACCTTAACACTTTCACGGTGTGACCTTGGCATCACCTCCAGCCAGCAAGTTTAAATTTACATACTTTAAATGAATTTGTTGGTGTTGTAGATTTAATTTGTTTTGGTTTTCTGAGTTCTTTGTAGTTATTGTTACTGCTATCTATTTGAGTTGCATTATGAAAAATGTAAACTAAGCTTAAAGAGTAGCGAAGTTCAAGGAGACACTGCCCACTTTTAGAATGTTCAAGACTACAGCCAATGGGGCTCTGATTCTGAGATCTGTCTTCATCCTGCGGGTTTGCTTTTTTGGGATTAGACTCATTCATAGTCTTTCCTCTACCCTCTTCCCTTATGTCACCATGGCAGAGGGAAAATAGATGACACTCTTCTCCAAGTTGTGGATCTGTCAAGCTACTTTGTAGCTTACTAAAAAGTGTGTGCCAGGTCCCCCCTAACAAACTCAACCAGGTCAGCCTCCTTGAGCCAACATTCCTCATGGGTGGCAGGCGGGTGACAGGTAAACCTAGTATACAGCCCATGGTGGTGACATCTCTTAGGCACAGGGCAACTGTGGCCTGAGGACGTTTCTCTAGCCTCTGACTGTGTGGCAGGCCTGGTCCTGGCCTAGGTTGCCTGATGTCCCAGAGTCCAGATCTAAGTACTGGTCTGGCCTATCCCATGAGTGACAGTCACTTGGAAGTGTCTTAGGATAGATCAGAGGATGAATCCAAACAGTGTTCATGGATGTCCACCCCATCCATGAAAACACACACATGCACACACATACACACATGCACACGCACACACACACACACACATACACTTTGCCCTTGGTGCTTTTTGTATAGACTGTTCTTTCATATGCATTGAATGCTATCTTCCACCCAGAATTATTTCAATATTTTAAGAACAGATGAAGCTGTAGTTGCCCCATGGCTGAGGATTGGTAGTGCCCTCACCCCTTGTCTGGTCAATATATAGAAAAGAACAGAAAAATAAGAGAAATCCCACATGCAGAGAAGGTGGCTTTATTGGGATGAGTAGAATCCTAGTCTGGGGGATCTCATGGACCTTTTGACATAGGCCTCTGTGCATAGGTTGGTGAAGCTGGCCCTATAAGCAAGGGCTTTGCCTGCCTTCCCTACGTATGCAACATCCTACCTATGTCCCTTCCTCCAAGGTGATGGACAGTAAACCTTGGGTCATCAGGCCCCAAGAACAGCCTCACCCAGGCCCCACGCTCGGCAGCAAATTCCACTCATCGTCCTCATTGTATTCTAAACCTAAAAAAAACAAGGCATCATGCCCAGTGGCTTGCCCATAAAACATTAATCACTATCCCCTCCTTGAGAGGCTTCTGACCAGTGAAGGTATGCACTAAAGCAGCGTTGGAAAATCCCAGTGGACCAGCACAGGCCCAGCCATGCCACAGGCAGTGGCCTGGCACAGGTTCCTCCAGTGCTTTTCCAGCCCAGCTCCTCGCTTCAGTTCCAGGGACACTGAGGACCAGTCTGGGAACCCCAAAGGAGAGACAACCAAGTCCTCAAAACCTACCAGGGTCCTCGGGGTCCAGTGGCAAGGGGCTTCCTCAGCCATGCACACCTTTCCATCTGGGCCCTCATGGAACCCGTGCAAGCCTGGAGGTGGACAACAGTGCTGGAGTTTGGGCCAGAGTCACAGCCGTGGACCCCACTGAAGTCCATCACATCAGTGCTCCACCACGTGGCTGGCCCTAGGGCAGGTGCCTTCAGAGAGTCATTCCTGTGAGCACCACTCCAGTACCCAGAAAAAAGAATCCCTTTGATGTTGGAAAAGAAAAGAAATATCAAAAGAAAAAATATAGATTGTAAGGACCCCAGACTCCTAAATATTTCGAACCCAGGATGGACTGACCCAGTGCTTGAGGTCATACATATATGTGCCATGGAAATGCAACTTCCAGCTGATAGGAACACTCAGCACAGGGCTTGGACTGATGCTCCCTGGAAAATGTTTTGGAAAATCTTCTGATCTGCTCCAGGGTTCCCGGGGGACTTAGAATACAAGGGACAATTGTTGAACCACGGCTCCTTGCTCTTATGAGTTTAATGGAAAGACAAATGTCCTAGGCTTCAGTGGCTGCTAGATTACATCCTGCTTCCTCATCAGCCAGGCACAGAGGGGCTCAGCTTTCCACACTAGCTGAGCCATCCCCATGGGTCCACCTCAGGAAACTGGCCAGGCAGCCGTCTGCTAAAGGAAATGACCTGTGGTTGGTCTCAGCAGGGACCTGGCCAAAGGGGCACAACAGGTCAGGGCACCTCACGTGGGCAGCCACCTGAATGCTTAGCAGCCTGGGGACAAAAGTTGAGTCCTAGAAGCTTTCAGGAAATTTGTTCTCTCAATTAAATTCTGATGAACAAAACCGACAAGAACTCCAGTTGCCCAAGGAGCCCCCAAACCACTCCTCTGTGCTGGGCTAAACAGCACAGGAACAGAGGGGAGTTGAGATGACCCAGGGAGATAGGTGCCTGCAGCAGAGTCCATGGGCTGGAAGAGGAGTGCAGGCCAGCCTGGCCCCAAAGCTATTGTGCCCAGGCCTAATGGGTAACCAAGGCCTGTGTCTGCATCATTAGCCCTAGTGGTGCAGCACTGCCTTTCCCTTTCTCCTGTGCTCTGCTGAGTGAACAAGTTTATCAGCTGTGTTACTCCCAGAGGGAGGGATAGCCAGGGGTAGGGTTAGTGCCAGGGGAGCAGCCTCAGTCTGGTGATGCTAGAGTATCTCAAGCTGACAGCCCTGGAACAAAAGGGACTTCTGGTGCCACAGGCTCCCAGGCTGGCCTTTCTCCCTTCCTCCTCCCCCTCACCACTCTGCAGGAGGGGGCACAGCTGCAGTGCAGGCTGGCTATTGTGCTGGCCCAGAGCTAAGCATCCCAGTCTTTCAGTCAAGCAGAATAGGTTCAAATCTCAGTTCTACCACCTTTGACAAATCAGCTCATCTTCAGGGGCGCTTGGCATCTTCTGTAAATGGGGACCTCGCTGCTTTCCAGGTTGTAAATATATGAGAGGATGTATGCACTGATGCGGGGAGGCTCCTTACACGTAGTAGGTGCTTCAGACACCCCAGTTCCTGGCCTCTTCTCAAGCCCTGCTTCTGGGCTTGAGGAGTCTAAAAGTCATAACTTCTGGAAGCAATATCACAAGAAAGGCTCTGTTATGGGATGGAGGTGGAATGGGGTGGGGCTGGCTGAGGCCCAAGTAGGGGTAGAAAAAGCTCCACACCTAGGAGAATGGGACAATGTAAGGAGATAAGCACAGAAGGGCTGTGAGAGAGGCTGGGTACACCCCACAGATGGGGCCCAATTGCACTGAGCTAGGCTCTGCACCACTCCTGCAGCCTCACAGTCCCTCTCCCATTCCTACCAGCCCATCCTGAAGCTGGGCAGTATGCATGGGCTGAGGCAGCTCAGAGGCCCAGTGCACACTAAAATAAGTATGGCTGTTCCTGGGCTGGGGATTTAGCTCAGTGGCACAATGCCTGCCTAGTAAACATGAGGTCCTGAGTTCGATTCCCAGGACCCCCCCAACAAAAGAATGGCTGTTCCCACTACATTGATGCAGCCCTCACAGAGTGACCATGGTTCTCCACCTGCCCCAACCTTCCCTGTGTCACATCAGCCTGGGGCTCCGCAGAGGGAGCAAGGCATGTGTGTCTCTCAGAAGCAGTGTTGGGGTGTCTTCCTATACACCTCTTCCCTGCTCAGTCCATTCCATGGCAACACCTGCTCTTATGGCCTGGGGAGATTGCTATGTGTTGGTGGTTCTCGGGGTCTCCAGACACCAGGCCTCAGTGGAAGACACAAGCCTGCCCCTGGCCTGTTTCCTGTCACCAGGCACCCATTCTTTCAATAGAGTTGGCCCCCTGTTTAGGGCAAATAGCCCTAAGCATGTGTGTGAGAGGGGAGTGCCCCTCCCCTCTCAGGGGGTCCAAGCCAGGTCCAAGTTTCAGCTGATGGAGCACTGAAAAGCCAGCCCAACCCCATAGGCCTGAGCTCCTTGGGGCAAAGCCTGTGGGCTCCAGTACCTCACCCAGGTGTTCTGACATCACAAGGGTGAGTTGAGGGAAGGTGGGGGAGAGGACTGGCAGGTCTGTGGCATCCAGGGACCTGTTCTGAGGGAGGGGGCAGGGAGGAACATGGCTGTCAGATTTTGCCTTGCTTTCTCAATCTCTTGCACCCTCCAGAATCCACGCTGCTTAAAACGATCAGGACCTCTGCCACCCTTAGCTACTCCAAGACTTTCAAAGTCACCCTACCAGGCCCCAGAAGC
Source organism: Erethizon dorsatum (assembly GCA_028451465.1). Taxonomy (NCBI): domain Eukaryota; kingdom Metazoa; phylum Chordata; class Mammalia; order Rodentia; family Erethizontidae; genus Erethizon; species Erethizon dorsatum. Next base: position 75,979,827 of record CM051835.1, read on the forward strand.
TTCCCTACTAGGGGCAGGGTCCTGTATGCATCCAGGATTCTGTGCTGTTGATCCCCAGGGATTTCCCAGAGACCAAGGGTCTTGAGCACAGAAGGGAAGTTGTGTCCCTACCCTACTCTAGGTCTTAACAGCAGGACCAATCTCCTCACAGACCCAGAGAACCCTTGTAGGGATGCAGCGCAAGAAGAAGAAAAACTGCAGGCATGTAGAGGACATTATAAGTCATTTTCCTTTATTTTCTTAACATATAATAAAATTCCAATTCCAAAGAGACATAAATGCTGAGCAGACAGATGCAGGGTCCTGGGACACAGCAGCCAGAACCAGGCAGGGCTGGGTCTGCCCCTCCCGCTCCATCACAACCTTCCCTCCTTTTGTCCCCTGGCCATTGCCCAGGCACAAACTGAGAAACTGAGAGTGAAAGGAATGCACCTCACTGCCTGGGGGGGAGCCAGATGTGGCCTTGGTTGCCAGAATGGCCAAGTCGTTATCTAGCTGTGGAACCTTAGGTCTCAGTTTCCTTATATGCTAAACAGGCTGCAAGTTCCTGCTAGAGAATGGAGAAGAGAGCGTGCAGATATGATGTTCTGGTGACCACTAATGGCTCCCATTCCTCCTCGTGCTTCTAAACATCTATATGATTGTGACTGTGTCTCTCGGCATATGTTGGCATTGTGGCTATGGCACAGTAGTGGAGCTGCTTTGGCCTGGTGGAATCCAGCAGACTTGCAGACTTGAAAAGTGGAGTGGAAGACATCAGCCCCCAGGCAGGCTCTGCTCTGAACTGCCCCTGGGCTGCAGCAGGAGCTAACCCATCATCAGGTCAGGGCTGACTTCTCCCCTCCAGGTCAATGAGGAAAGAAAGCTATGGCCTGGGGTCACACAGCAAGCCTGAACAGCTCACCCAGCTGCCCCAGATGGCTCCAACCATGACCTCAAGAGCAAGGGTGGCAATTATTCTTCCCTGCTCAGGATCAGCTCCAAGCTTGGAACCCCTTCGAAGGGCATCTGTCACCGTAGACGGATTCTCATCAGGATCTTTCTGTCTTCAGGCTTGGGGCCTCAGATAACCCAGGTGCTCTTTATTAAACACACCCACATAACAGTGTCCTGGGTCTATGCTGGAATCATGTTGAAGTCTGTGCTGTGATAGATGGAAAGACCAGCTAAACCTCAGTGATGGAACATGAGTGTCCTTCCTTCGCCCTTCAAATGGCCTTCACTCTGCAACAGCTTCTAGAGAAGCCCCCAACCACCACCAAGCAGTGGTGGGGAACAGGTACCTTCAGCCACCTGGACTATCTGTCTATCTCTGCTCCAGAGCTCGTCTGCAAGAGTACATGGTCACACAGGTGCAAATACAGCTTTGCACTTGGGAAAGAGCCCAGGACACGTGGATGGAGCTGCACTGGTCTAGGCACGCCTTCTGGACCCTGTGGTGCTCTCCACACAGCTCTCCCTGTACACTTTACAGATGGAGGTCGATGAAGCCCAGACACAGGGACATTCCAAGTCATGCAGCAAATCTGGCCGGCAGTACCCTGGGAGCAAGCCAAACTGAGGAGCAAATCTGTGTGCCACCTGCACCCCTCTACCTGTCCTCTTCCCCTCCAAGCACTCCTGGAGCCAGTGCCTATCAGGGAAGGAGGGCATTGTCCAAAGGCACTAAAGCAATATAGTGGGACCTCAGGCCCCTGTGGCAGGTGAGTTGGCAACCAACTTCGGGGTGGGGGGGGACTTTCTGGCATACCTCCCATCACACTCTGAGGGGACAATAGCAGATGAGTCCCTCTCTTTCACTTCTTCAGTGACAAGGGAGGGGTGAATTGGTGAATCTTGGTCCCCAGGAAGCTTTGAGGCCAGGAAACAGAGAAAGAAAGTGAGAGGAACATCTCCAGTGAGGCCTGACCAGGCAGGTTTGGCAGACCTTGGGGAGCGACTTTGGCCAGCTTGGCAGAGTGTCTACAATACGGATATCAGCCCTCCCCTCCCTCCGCCCATCCCTGCCCCTGCCCCTGCCCCCCATGTGGATGCTTAGGCCAGGCCCTTCTATTTGGGCTTCATCTCCACCCTGGAGTTGATGTCATCTGCATCCAGGTCGTACTCCTCCACCTGGCCACTGGTCCACACCTTCATGCGGTCTGTGAGATCGCTGCTGCGTGGGGCCAGGATGAAGTCGTAGATTAGCACTGCCAGGGCTCCCCCGATGAACGGCCCCACCCAGAAGATCTAGGAGCAGAGCAGGTCTGATGAGAGGGCCTCTGATTGGGGCTGAGAGGTACACCCTTAAGTTCCCCCCTGGGAAGCTCTTCTGAGTTACCCTCGCCCACCACCCCATTGGAAGTTCTCCCCGACCTGTGTCTGGACAGAGGCAAGCAGGGCTGAGCCCCAGCCTCCTGACTCAGTGCCTCCCAGGGTGGGCCCAGTGTGTGTGGAGGGGCATCTCCTAGCCTCTGTGTGGGCCAGCTCAGGCATGCCAATCCCAGCCCCTCCTGAAGATGCCCACTGCCCACCCACCTACCACTGCCCTGGCCCTGGAAGGGCCCCAGAGTTAGTTCAGTCTAATACAGGGTTGGCCTGGGACATGCGCATCAATGATAATTAGAGTTTAAGCCCACAGAGTGCTACCTCTGTGCTTAGCTCAGATTCTTCCACCCTCCTGGCAGAAAAGAGCTACCATATGCCACCTCACAACTCTAGGAACTAAGGAACCAACAGCATGGATGAGCAGCATGCCCAAGGCTACCCTGAATCAGAAAGTGGCAGAGGCAGGACTTCTGCCATGCTGCTAGGGTGGCTCAGGGGCTGATCAGTGGGGCAGGATGGGCAGGTCTGAACTAGGAGGGCAGAGGCTGGGTCTAACTCTGCTCCAATGTGGCCCCACCACCCCTTCATCTCAGGCCTCTATTTCCTGATTTCCTCTGCCTGGCAGCCTCCCAGAGGCCCTGTGGGGGGAAGGATGACACGAGGTGGTGCTGAACTTGCCCTGTGACCTCGAAGCCCCAGCTTACCCAGTGGTTGGTGAAGTCGTGGGTGAGCACTGCAGAGCCAAAGGACCGAGCAGGGTTAATACCGCAGCCAGTGTAGTCGATCTGGGGGTGGGAAGGAGTGCAGAGAAAGTGACAGGAAAGAGATAGGTGAGAAAACAGAGAGGACAAACAGGGAAGGGGATCAGACCCAGGAGAGAGGAGCACTGACCCAGGGAGGTGGCCAGAGGTTCCTGCATCCCCTCTTCTGGGCAGCAACAACCCTGCCCCCAGAGCTGGCCCGTCATGCCCGCCACAGTGAGCCCTCACTGCCCACGCAGGGCTTCCCCACCTGACCCTGTCCTCCCCAGCACACTCCACATGGGAAGGCCCTCCACTCACTGCCAGCAGGTGTCCCAGGGCCACAGAAAAGCCGATGGCTAGGGGAGCTGAGCCACCAAGGTCGCGCCGCCTCCGGTCAGTGGTGGCCAACACACACAGCACCAGCTGCAGGGTGCCAATGATCTCGATGCCCAGGCCCTGGCCCGAGTTCACGCCAGAGGCCAGCTGTAGGGAAGAGGAGCAAGGAGGGCTGGTGAGCAGGGAGGGTGGAAACTATGTCCAAGAGTCCCAGGCCCCAGAACCAAGGGTCAGACCTTCAGGGCTTCACTGTGCCCAGAGGGAGCCAGGCTCTGCCTGGGCACACACAGCAGGCACTGGTCATCAGTCCCCTCCCACTCACATTAAACACAGCCCCTAGTACCTGCCTGCTCTGCCCTGATGCCTGAAGTGAGGTGGGGCCTCTGAATCAGCTACATCCAGGCCCAGGTATTCTGGGGTTCCCAAGGCCGTAGGTGAGGAACAAGGCCCAGGCATGGGAGATGGTCAGGGACATTTACAGGAGAGTAGAAAGAAGCAAGTGTGTCAGAGGGCCCAGCTGGGGACATTGCTTCATGCCCCAAAGTCCAGAACTTTCCACCCCACCCCACGCCCTACTGCATATAAACATCCCAAAGCTGGGAGGTACCTTCTTCCATTGGCTCTCCCAACCCCATGGTCTGTCCTTTGTGCCCATCTCCTAGTCTCCACCCCATCTCTTCTTCCCTATGCTGCTCTCTCTCTTCCCCTGACCTAGTGTCTGTCTCCTGTTTCCTTTGGCCATGGCCTCCCTGCCTTTCCTTTGGTCTCCCCTCTGCCCTGCCCGGCTCTGGCCCTCCCCTTCCTTTCTTTGGCCACCAGGTCCCGCCACTACAGTCTGGCTGCCACTGCTCCTAGGCCACTTTTAGAAACATGACTCATGGAAAAAGAAGGGAATGAGAGCTGCCATGAGGTCACTGGAGCCCTCTCTCCCCAGCAGCTGCACCAGGAGGACTCTCCCCAGGAGACCCTGCAACCTGCTCCGTGGGATGGGGGCAGAGCACCCACACAGGGCAACTGGGCCAAGTCACAAGGGCTCACTTGCAAAGATGCCCAGATGTGCCACCTGGGCTGCCTTCTCCCAGGCAGGGCAGTGTCCCAACAATCCAAATCTTCAAGTCTCCCTTCCAGCTCCCATCCTGAGGGTGCTGGGGTGTCTCGAAGGCTACAGGACATTCTGCAAAATCCTGGGTGGGGAGCACACCTCCATTCCTGCAGAGGTTTTCCCAGCCCTGCCCAAGACCATCTTACAAGAACAATTCTCTTCCAGGTTTTGTCTGCCTTGCTGGTTTACAGGGAATGACTCACATCCCCTCCCCTGCCTTGCAGTCCCAGCTCTGGGCCTTTCCTGGCGGACCCCAGCACTGAGTCCCCTCTGGCCCCCAGTCAGCCCTCTGGACAATGCCGAGTTCTCTTCCTGCCTCAAGGTCAGGCAGTATCTGCCCTGTGTTCAGATCCTGACTCTTCTACTTGATGGTACCATGAGCACAGCCTAACTCTCTCTAGTCCTCAGTTTCTCCATCTGCAAAATGGGTCTAATTGTCCCTGGCTACTCTCTAGGTCCAGGAGGGGGTCCTGAGAGGGTCCTGAGAGGGTCCTGAGAGGGGCATTTGGAAAGGGCTGCAGAGGAAGGAGGGATTGTGGTTCTTATTCTGGTTCTTATTATCTCCACAGGATATGAGGACAGGCGGAGAGGAAGGGCCCGGCCAACACAGGGATGCAGGTGGAAGTGAGGGTCCCTAGAACTGCTGGCAAAAGCCCACCAGGAGCCAAGAAGGTGGCTGGAGGGGAGGCCGTGAAGGCTGGGAGCCCCAGTGAAGCCCAACTCTTCTGCTCATTGCTCAGCTCTCTAGGGTCAGCCTAATTGCTAGCTGGTGGGAATCCTGAAGCCACCCCTTCCTTGCTGATTCCTGGAGCCATGGTTGTAAGTGGCTCCTGCTCGCCACCCCCACCCCATTCCCCACCTTGCCCTTCCCCCAGGTGCGGCTCATCTTCTCTGGTTCTTAACCAGAGCTGAGAGTCCCAGCCCCTACCCAAAGGCACCACTTCCCATGCAAAGGGAGCTGAGCAGGTCATGGTGCCAGGCCCTGTGTTCTCAGTCCTCGGGAAGGAGGTGGAGAGCCACCTGGCTTGGGAACTCCAGGAGGCACCCCCTTCCTGACAACCAGGAACCTCAGGACTGGCAACCTGCCTCTTCTAGCACCCCCTGGTTTGCACCAACATCCACTGGTGGCCCTTCTTCAACTACTTAACCCACTTGTGTTACTTACATATGGGAAAACAAAATTAAGAATTAGAAGGCATAGTTAAAGGTCCAATAAAATCTCATGTCCAGGAAAGAGCAGGTAAAAAAAATCAAACATTTGACAGTATACAACCTATAAATTTCAAACAATTGCTTAAATAGGGCCAATCTCAGATATGGTTAATTGCTAGAAGAAAAAGTATGTTTCTACATTCCCACATAGTTTTGCCTGGCCCAGGACTTATATTTTATTGGTTAAATTAAAAATAGTAAAATCAATGTTGTGAATGCAAGTGTGAACAAGACTAATCCACACAATTCTTCTGAAGCATAAGAAAGTTATAAATTCTCCATCTGAACATGAAAAACACGTAAGCTCATTGCTCAAGGGCCCAGTCAAACCTGCCAGCTCCAAGAAGACTCCCAGGGTCCCTGGCTGTGATTAACTTCTGCCCCATGAGGCCACACCCTCACTGAACTCATCGCCTCCTGGAAGGCATGACCCTACCTTCCTCCCAGGTGGGCACCTTACCTACTTTCAGCCTGGGAGCCCCATAACTCCCTGTCCAAGCCTTGAGGGAAAGGCTTACTGTGAACTAACAGAAGAGCAGAGAAGGCTATAATGTTCTAGAGCTCCCACCCTCTCTCGAGGCAGCCTGGCTCCAGGGGAGCACTCTGGATACAGCAGTCTAGCCAGGAGACACTAGGTCATTTGCCAGTCTCCGGGCTCTAGAGGGTCTTCTGTACCAAGACTCAGCGAGAGGCCAGAGGGGAGGCTGAGGTGCAGGGAGGAGGCAGAAAAGCCTGGATTCGGCCCCGGGGTATGTGCCACCTCACACTCATGGACCAGTGTGCTGGCTACTAAGGGCTCTGGCTGTTCCCAGCTTGGACTGGGGAGTTGGCAAAAGGTGGTTCTGTGGCTGCCAGCATGTCCCAGGCTCCAGGACTGAGCTCTCCAGCCAGTGAGATCTGAACCCTCCCTGTTCCCTGAAAGTAGGCCAACTTTCTGAGGTCCAGAGCCCCCATCTTGGTCTGAGCATGCTAGCACACCACCTTTGGGGAGCAGCAGGCTCCAGAGCCTGGCATGGCTGAGGCTCTAAGCATTCGCTTTCAAGGACCAGGGATCAAGGAACATCAAGGTCTGCCCTGCCCACCCCAGTGCCTCCAGGACTCAGTACTGGGCAGCAGGGGAAACCTTGCAGGCCCCAACATATCATCCTTTTGTGAGTGTTCACGTGTGTACATGGTGGCATCCATGGTTTAGTGTGTCCCTGTGTAGCTTTACATATCTGTCTGTTATCTATGAGTGACAATATATGTGTGTCTAGGGATGGGCCCTGGGGTGACTCACTCTTTTGTTAGGCTTTAAGAGGTTTATTAAACAATAATTAAGTGAAAAATTCTATCAAAGAGCTATAAAAATCCTCAACTTGTATGCACCAAACAGCACAGCCAAAAACAAGTGATATAAAAATTGATAGAATTACAAGAAGGATTGAATCAGTCTACTCCCGGATTGAAAGATTTTAACAATCCTGCCTTAGAAACTGATAGAATGAAAAAAGAAAAAAGAAACTGATAGAATGAAGCAGTCAACAAAAATGCTAATAACACAAATTGGAGAAATTGAACCACAGAATTAACAAACTTGATTTCAGTAAAACAGGACAAACACTGCACCCCAAAATTAAAGAATAGTAAGGAACAGACACTCTTCTTAAGCCCACATGGGCCATTCAGACAAATTGATTGGGTGCTGGCCAGATGCACTGAACCCTCCCTGTGCTCTGTATGGCTGGGGTCCTGGATGGGATGGTTGAGCTGTATGTTCACATTGGCATATTTGATGATATTTCTGAGTGTGTCACTGGTGTTACACACCCACATGGGTGCCACTGTTGGCTAGAGAGAGGAAGGGAGCAAGGAAGGGGAAAAGCCCCCTTGAGTGAGAAAGCACCAGGTCTCAAAGGGTCCTTTATTTGCTCCCAGAGCCATTTTACCTTCCTGATAAGGAACAATACACAAAGCAAGGGCTTCCCTTTTCCCTCCCTCCTTTTCCTTACTTTGGGACAGGGAAAAAGAAAAGAGCTTTGTCGAGAAGCCCCTACCCCAGGATCCAAGGGCCTGAGGGGGCCCTTGGGAATGTCCCACATGTGTGCCACCATCTGTACCACGTATATGCACGTGTCTGAGTGTGCACGTGTTTGTGCAGCATGAGTGTGTGCTCTTTGGAGCAGAAAAACCATGGGGTGGGAGGCAGGAGGTTGAGGGCATGGTCCTGTCTGCCATAATTCACTGTGCACCCTGACAAGTCTCCATGCCACTTTAAGCCTCTGTTTCTCCACCAGTAAAATGGAGGCTGTGGCACAGATTCCAGCCCCAGACAGTCTCCAGCATTCCTCTTTGCCTGACAGCAGCCAGATACCACCAGGCCAAGATCTAGAAGTAGGAGCACAGAATCCCCCCACATCCATCTGACCTGTCACCTTCAGCCCAGCCCAAAGCTAATGTCACAGGACTTCCAGCCACCTCACCATAACCCTCCTCAGCTAGGTACCCCTGAAAGGCCTCCATGCTGGGTAGGTTCACTTTTCACACCCCTAGGGACAGAGAGCTCATCAACTTAGAGGCCACTGCTTCCCAATTAAAAAGTAATAATTCTTTATATCAAAGAGAATCTGCCCTTGACAGGACCCTGACTGTATTTCAGGCCCTGGGGGGGGGACTGCTAATGGTGGTGAGGATCTTTTCCAGCCTTTCCTGCCCTCTTTTGGTTATGGGCTTCAGCCTTGGGCTGTGCTGGTCTGATCAGGAGCTCTTTGGATGAGTGAGGACAGCCCCTCACTTAACCCTCTGTAAGCAAGGAGCACATCTGGTCCTCAGGGAGAGGCCCTGACTGAGGAAATCCTGGCCATACCTGGACCTTCAGGGCAATGCTTTCCTGCCCATATCTGCAGGTGTGTGGTTCCATGCCCTGCCATACCGGAGACCATAGATCCACTTGGTGCTTCCAAAAAGTGGGCACTAGGGCCTGCAAGAAGCTTCTGCCAGCTAGAAATGAAGGCTCGTTTGCCACCAGAAAAAGTTCACTGACCCACTGGGGGGATGTGTGACCTGTCTGAGCAAGGGCTGGTGAGCTACCAATACCTGCTGGGTGGGGCCCGGGCTGGAGTGGCAGCATGAGTGGGCTTGTGGTGAGTGGGCCACCTCATGTAGCTGGAGGGCACCTGACTGAGAGCAGGAAGCCAGGGCGAGAGGGGGCTGGGGGGTCACCCAGTGGGCTACGTGTCCTCTCACAACTCTGCCCCTGCAGAAGTGGGTTCCAGGGAGGAGGCCAAGCATCGGGGTGGGCAATACTGGCACAGGCTGGGCTGTTCAGAGGGCACCACTGGGGGAGGCAGCTCAGAACTTTCTGTGGTGAGGGAAGTCTCCACCGCAAAGCTCCTGCCATCCTCCCTCATCTCTTCTGGCTGGAAACAGTAATTATATGTCCCAGCTATGGCACCACCACCCAGCCCCCCGCCCTCTCCCCAGGCAGGTCAGCCTGAGCAGGGTCATCAGAAACTCTGGTTTCCCTTTCCCCAGTCCACCCCTAAGCCCTGGAGGAGGTGGCAAGGGCTTCCCTCCTGTGGCAACTGGTAACATAGAGAGACTCCTGTCCCTCTAGCTGGGAAAACTGAGGCCCAGAAAACTGGGGGATGGGGAGCATTTGGGACCAAGGCCAGGCTGCTGGTGCAGCATGTGGGAGCATTTTCCAAGCACTTGGGCCCTTGAATGAGTGAAGACAGCCCTTCACTTAACCCCTTAGGCATAGTAATTACATGCTCTGGCTATGGCACTATCAGCAGGGCTGAGAGGGACCCCATTGCTGGTAGGTTTTTCTCTCTCTGCACCTCCACGATGGCGCTGGGAATGCGGTGCCCTCCAGTTGCAAACACTGGCCTGACCAGGCCCAGGTCTCACACCATGACCCTCTGTCTGACCAGATCCAATGACCCCCCAGCCCCAGCTTCTCCTGCCTTCTTACCTGAGCACACACAAGCACTCTCCCCAGAAGCCCCTTCCCTCTCCAAGGATCTCCACATTTGGGTTCATGCAGCATCTCCTCCCTGAAGCCCACCTCGCTCTCCCACCCTTCCAGTTCAGAAGTTCTCAGGCCAGCCCAGACATCTCTTATCACACCTGCCTCCTGCCTCATATCATGGCCAGCTGTATACAGGGCTTATCTTGTCCCAGGGCCGTGCCGTCCCAGGGCAAGGAGCCCAGCTGACCCAACCCTGCACTGAGCACCCAGCAGCCTCATTTGGGTCTGCAGGGAGCTGACCAGGGAGGGGAAGAATGAAAACAGCCAGAGAATGCTGGGACTCCCAGGGCCCCAGCATCTTCCACTTCTGAGCCAACCACACCCTTCCATGTCCTGCTCACAGATGGGAACCTGGGCCATGTCAGTCGGGTTAGTTCTGCGAAGTCACATAGGATGTCTGTGGCTGAGCCGGGGCAGGGAGAGGCCAGGGTGGCCACCCCACCCTCAATCTCTCACTCTTGGCCAAAATTAGGGTTTGGCTCTTAAAACTAGCCGGGACCCTGCGGGGTGGACAAAGGCCTGTGGTCTCTGTAGGGCATGCCTGAGTCCTGACTCAGGGAGGAGAAAGTTGTCCCTACCATGTCATGTCCCCAGGGGACACCCCCTGACTCACCCAACCACTTCCTGCCACTTTTTCTCCTATTTTCTTTGGAAATCTCCATGCCAACAATTTGCCCCACCCAGATTTTGGCGAGGGTGGGACCGGAGAACTGAGGGGCTGTGGGAGCCTCCCCAGAGCATGGAGGAAAGACTGTGTCACCTGCAGTGTGGACTGTGCTCTGTCCCTCTGGAGTCATCGAGGCCACTCCCAGGCGCCTCCAAGTCCCAGGGCCACTGTCTGAGGGGCGCCCTTTGGCAGGGGTGGGGGGGATACCTCTGTTTCTAAGCCCATACCTGTGTTCCTAAACCCCAAATGTCCATTATCTAAACGAGGCAGTGCCAGAGCCCCCATCTGGAAAATGAAAAGCTAGAAAGATGATGGAGAACTGAAGCCGGGCGTGGCCAGATCCAGATGGTGCAGGAGGGCTCTGCCCTCCTACCTCTGTCCTAGGTGCCCACACCAGAGAGTGCAAAGCCTTAGCCAGCAGGTGCATAGGTCCCATTTGTCCCTTGAGTTGGGAGGGAAAAGAGGGAGACAGAAGGTCTGGAAGTCTCCACCCCTCCTCCAGGGGGAGACTTCCCCACATCCATACTACCCAGCCAAGCCCCAGTGCGAACTTGGTCCTACCCACAGGAATTCCCTGAGGTCAACCAGCTCTGCTCATGCTGAGGAGCCTGAGGGCTGAGGGGACGTGGCCAAGCAAGCTCCAGCCTTTTGTCTATCACAGCTACATCTCTCCCGGCTAAAGTCTAAACTCCAGCCACAGAGCTAATCTTCAATCTTGGGCTGAGCAGGGGTTGGCTCAAAAGAGGGCTGGGAAGGTGTCACTGTGACAGAAGAAGTGCTAATCCCCTGTGGCAGGGCCACGACAGCCAGCCGCCCTCTGCACCTGACTTTTATCTAGCCTCCTGGCTTCCATCAGCAGGACTGAACTTTGGCTGGAAAACGAGAGCTGTAATCACCCATTGCCATCTCTGAGAAACCCTCCACAGTGCTTTCAATGTCCCCACACCCACCAGCCCTGCAAAGCCTGCCGGGCTCTTTTCTCTAGATCTGTTCCTCCTCTCTGCTCTTGGATCGTCTCCTTCCTGAAAGGTTGCCCGCAGCCTGCTCGCCCGGGAGACACTCTCACTCCCCTTACTTGGCCACTCAGGCCATTTGCCCCCTGGTGCATCCCAAGGGCATTCAGTGTTTGCACTTGGCTGGGGAGCTGGAAAAGCCGGGCTCTGTAACAGCAGGCAGCCACCACGAATGGCCACTTAGCCAAGCTAAGTAGCCTAGGAGCAATTATTTTCAACAGCTACCACCCAGTCACCAACATCTGCTCCTATTCAAGCCTGCACCAGTGGGCACATGCAGTTACACACTCACCCACACACAACCTCACACAGGAGCACAAATGTGCATATAGCTTACACAAGCTCAGAGGCCCACTCCAGTGAGCACATGCACCCACACAAACACACATGCCACACCCCTCTCTGCCTAGGCACCATGGGCCCAACACTTGCCTCCTACCTCTCTCAGTCACCCAAGAAAAGTGTCTTCACTCCCTCGCCCTTGTCGGATGCCCAGTTGTAGAGGAATTGAGGCACTATTTCACTAACTCCCTGGGGGAGTTGATTTGGGGGCATGTGTGAATATGGGGGGCCGCCTGGAAGCCTAGGGACCTCCCCAAGAGGGTCCTGCTCACACTGTTGCAGACACCGCTGTGGAGGTGCCCCAGATCTGCTGCAGCATGCCTGCGGACAGTAGGTAGAGTTTGCCCAGGGTGCAGGGCTGCAGAGGAGGGAGCTGGCTGCCCATGCAGGGCTGAGCAGGGCCACAAAACTACACAGTCTGGGCCTGAGGAACTGCTGGCCTGAAGTTAGTGCCTCCAGAGCTTATTCCCCACAACAGATGCTCTGCAGGGGACATTGGCATGATCACTTTTCTCCGGCTGATTCCCACAGAGCCTGGCAGAAACCAGGCCAGAGCTGTAGCATTGCTGAGCTCCAGGTACAATTCTACATGACCTCCAACAACCTCTTGTCCTCTCTCTTCCTCAGTGTCTCCATCTACACAATGGGCAGAGGGTGGAACTAGTGTCCTCTCTGCACCACTCTAGAGCCCCCCCAAAGCCTAGAGTACCCCACTCACGTCATTGCGGCCAAGCGTGTTCATGGGCAGGTTGGAGGTAATGCCCGAGAGGATGGCGGTAGCGACAATGGCCCCCACGCATTGGGCGATGATGTACATGACTGCCCGGAGGATGCTGATCTGACAGCTGAGCAGCAGCCCCAGCGTGACAGCAGGGTTGAGGTGAGCACCGCTGATGTGGCCCACACTCTGGGCCAGTGTGGCAATGCTCAACCCGAAGGCCAGAGACACCTTCACGTTGTCCTGCATTGCCGCCGCCGTCTGGTTTCCCTTCACTGGGTATTTGTAGCCCAGGGCAGAGCCAATACTGATGAAAACGAAGAGGGTCATGGCCAGGAACTCAGCCACCACGGCCCTCCAGAAGATCTTCTTCTTGAACTCGCTGGCCATGCTAGCAGGGGGCTTGGCTTGAGACTGCTCGCTGCCTGGTGCTCAAGTCTCTCCGAGGGCTGAACCACAGCCTGGGCTGGGCCTATTTATAGGGCTGGGGGGGGCGGGGGGAGCACAAAGGGAGGAAGGCCTCTCTTTGCTCCTGGCCCGCCCCACACCACAGGCCTCTCTGCGATGGATGCAGACTCGGCTCTGCTGTCTGCCTGCCAACTTTTTTTCCTTCCTTCTCTCCCCCTCCCTCCTCCTTCCCTCCCTCTCTCCCTCCGCCCTCCACCCTGCCCAGCCCAGGAGGCAGCCGTTGCTCTAATAGGCTTTAGGAAATTCCTCCAAGCTGGCCCCACTTAGGGGGCCAAAGAAATCCAGGTGTCCTGCCCAGTGTGCAAAGCTCGGGGGGTATCCAGGGGCAGAGCTGGGCTCTCCAAAGGGCGAAGGTGGGGGACTGGCCTCAGTGGGTGGACGTTGTCCTTCTTGGAGGTGAGCACCACGATCCTGCCTGCCTGAAATCTTCATCCCAGCATGGTGTGACATTATTAGTCCTGAAGTTGGTGGATCCAGGGGGGGCCATCTGGGCCTGCCATACCCAGCCGGGACCCAGCAGCTACTTGTCACTTTAGGCCTGCCACCCCTCACCAGCCAGGCATGGGTTGATGGGGACAAAAAGGCCTCAGAAGGTGCAGAGAGCTTTGTCTGGGCCTGCCCTCCATGCTGTGGTCAAGGGCAAACCTGAGACGGGCAGGGGTGTTGGAAAGCTCCTACCCGGGAAGCCCCAGAACTTAGGAACAGTTTGAACCAGTGATATGGGGACAACTTGAGGGAGATGGGGACACTTCAGAACTTTCCTCTCACAGGCGGTTGATTTGGAGGGTCATTGAAGAGACAGAAGGACAGACAGGGAGATGCGGTCTCTCCAGGGTGGATCCTGAGCCCTGACTTAATCAGGAGAAAGGTGTATTGGGCCTGTGAGCTTCCGGGTCAGGGAAAAGCATGAAAAACAGCTGCAGGGAACAGAGTTGGAACTAAGTGGAAGGGAGAAGAAGGAAGAGATTCCCCATGCAGAGGCTGAGACAGAGGCAGGGAGAAGAGCCAAGAAGCAGTGAGGGGAGAGAGAGGAAAGGGGTGGTGCAGACAGGCTGCCCAGCAGGGACAGGAAAGAAGCAGTGCTGCAGACCCCTGCAGTCCAGCCTGTGCCCTGTGCATACCCAGTTAACAAACTGAGCACAGTTATGGACTCCGGGGCCAGGGTGCTGTCAGGAAGCCCAGCCCAGCCCACTTGCCTGTTGCACATGAATGTGTTGAAAAGTGAGCCAGGCCCACCAGGAAGGGCCATCTCCCCACCTCCCTCCTGCCCACCGCAGTTCTAATCCGGAACACAATTATCCCATTTGTCGATGGGCAAGTGAGCCTCAGAGAGGGGAGTGACTTTCCTGAGTTGTAGATGAGCTGGGGGCAGGACAGAGACAAACACGTGAGTTGTGTCCCTCCTCCTGTCCAGGGTCCAGGCTACAGAGAATGACTCCTCCTCCATGGGCTACCCTCTGCCCAGCTGCTGCCCTGCGCAGCCAGGGAGCACAGGGAGCAGCGCAATGTGCATTTGCTGGGAGCGGGCAGCTGGCTGGGAAGCCGCGCTCACCCACAGGCACCTATTGCCTGTAAGAGCAGCAGGGAGTGGCCTGAGGTTGTTGGCACAGAGAATGGCAGGCCCTGTCTGTTTAGACTGCCCGGGCAGCTGGAGGTAATCAGGGTGTTATTAACCCTCTGAGGAAGCTGGCCCCGTGGGCCACTTCCCGGAACCTCCTCTACATCCTTTACTCTGGGCAGCCCTAGCTCAGCATTTGTGTCCTGGGAGGCTGCCCTGGCCCTGACACAGCCCTGGTGAGACATTCTCTGAGGCCTTTGACCCATCTCTCTCTGCAGAGCTGGAATGCTCTCACCAGGAGATTTCAGAGGACAGCCCTGTGTTCCCTTCAAGACAGGCTCCTGGGGACAGGGCTGTGGCATCTCTCCAGCCAGGCTCTTCTTCAGGCCACATGTATCTGGGTTGTCTTCTTCACCGTACTGAGCGGTGTACACACCTTCCTCCGCGTCAGCTTCCCGGCCTCTGAGAGCCCACTGCAGTACCACCCTCCACTTGGTGCGGGGCTAAGATCTGAGGCTGAGGACACAGGGATCCAGCCAAGAGGACTCAAGGGAGGCAGCAGGAGAGAGCTGTCCCCAGGCAGAAGCTGGAGTGGCTGTGCAGTGGAGCAGAGTCAGGAGTGTAGTTCTGCGGGACCTGCACCCCAGGTGTCTGTGACAAGGTCCAAGGGCCAGGTCCAGATCCACACAGCTGAGGATTCATGGAGTTCTACTGTGCCTGTGGATGACAGTCCCCAGGGACTTACTAATATATCTGACAGATGTTTGCTTAGCCCAGGTAACTGCCAAACACTGTTCTGGGTCCTGGGAAGATGGCCGAGAGCCACACAGACCAGATCCATGTCCTTTTGAAGCCTCCATTCTGTTACAGGTTCTCAGGGTCTCCAAGTGGAGCTCAGGCGTGTGTGTGTGTGTGTGTGTGTGTGTGTGTGTGTGTGTGTGTGTGTACCAGTAGAGGCCCACCTTGCTCTGGAGCAGCCAGGAAGTGGGAGACCCAGGAATAACAGATCGGGTAAAGCACTTTTGCCCCGGCAAATTATGCACACACCAGTCAGGATGATAATAGTATCCTCAGAGTGACATTTCTGCCATCCCTGCATCCTGGGTCCCCCTCTCCCTAACCAGCATGGACTCTGCCCTAATGTCACCATGATAGCTCCATTGCTATGGGCAAAGGTATGCCAACGTCAGGAGGCATCATCAGAATGGAGTCATGGCCAGAAACACTAGCGCAGACTTCAGTTTCCACCACTCTGGAAGGCTTGTGCGTTTGTGACTTACCAAGGAAAGGTCGAGCTGGGATTGCCAGCTAGGACCATCTAGTCCAGAGCCCAGGCCCCCTGTGAGGAAGGGCCCCCACACGTGGTCACCCAGCCCAACTCTGTCAGCCCAGGAGAAAGCAGAAGGGCTGGAGTTGCAGACTCCAGGAGATGCCAGGTGAGCAGGAGTAAGGGACAGCACTGGGCTAAACATGGGTGCACAGGGATGTGGGACTGCAACCCCTGCAGTCCTAGCAGCCCCAACATCTGCTCCAAGGCAGGCCGCTGTGTCCCTCCAGCAGCGCCTCCTCCAGTGTGTCCCACCTTGGCAGGTGCTGTCCTTCCACCCCCTGCTGGCTCTGTGTCCCTCCCATGGACATTAGCACAGCCAGGCTAAATAAGGGGGAGCCCTCCACCCCCAACTCTTGATCCCTAGGAGACGCTGCAGGCCACTCAAGCAGCAACGGTTGTTGGCAGCAACGATTTTGGCAAACGTTTTTCCAGATGTGCCTCATTCCTGACATGCCTGGTGAGACCCACATCCTGTCCCAGAGGTGGCCGTTCCCAGGGTGCCTGAGCCCTGTCTCCACAGGGATCCAGTGGGAGAACTTTGGGTTCTGTCCAGGCTGAGATACCATCTAAGGGTCTGAAGTATGGGCTGTGTGGACACCCAGGGTGTGGCCCAGCTGTCTCCAGGCCCAAGCTACTGTTGAGTGCAGGACAGAGAGGCCAAGAAGGAATGGACCCTCCCTCCAGGCCCAAAAGGGATTTCTCGCCCCCAGGCTGGGTTATGGGAAGCCATAACTTCATATCCTCCGTGAAGCCCCACAGGAGGTGGGGTTTGGAGTAGGAGGAGCCTCAGATAGCAGAAGATATGACCACCCATCACCATCAGCTCACCAACAGCTTGGACGCATTTTGCAGAATTGCTCCAGCTTTTCTGAATTGGGGCAGAGTGCAGTGACTGAAAGCTAGAACACAGTCCTGGTGGAACCGGTTGAAGGGGCAGGCCAAATCACAAAACAGCCCTCCCGGAGAATCCCAGTTAACCCCACAGGGGCTCCCAGCTCTGAAAACTTCCTGGACAGGGCATCTGCTTCCGTGCCTCTCTGGACTCTGATCCTGGACCTGGAAGACCTTATTCTCAGCCACCCATACAGGACTTGTCCCCTCAGGAGGCCATGGCCAGAGCAGGGTCTTAAGACCCATCTGGGGTCACCTATCTTGTGAAGGGAGATCAGGATTCTCCAGGCCTGGGGAAGAAAAGGGAGCTCAGGCCCAGAGCACCTGGACCTGCAAGAAGCCAGGAGTTCCCCAGGTCCTCTTGAACTCACCTGTCCCCCGTCTTCAGGCCCTTCATCCACCACCCAGCAAAGCCCCACGCCCACCTCTCCCTGCTCCACACTGGGGCCCCAGTGTGCCATGTGTAGTGTAGCCAGCCTCCTTCAGAGCCGCAGCAGCCCATCTGACCCCTTACCTGCCCGTGAGAGCACCCTCAGTGGAGGTCATGCTTCACCAAGGCAGAGGCTGGGCCTGACCACCACCCGGGAGAGCTGGGTATGGGGCCGGGTATGTGCGATGCTCCAGGAAGCATGTGCCCTGACTCTCCTCTTCTTGAGGGATGGACACCACCTCTCCAAGCCTGTGAGTTCCTCCTGTCTGACAGATCACTCCTGAATATTTACGAGTCACAGTCACAGGATCTCTCTAGAATCAAAAAAGGATTTAGCAGCCCACTAGTGATTCATCCAATGGAACAATTTAACAATGTTCTAGGCTACTGCTTCCCATTTATGTCTCCTCACCCCCGCCCTCACCCCACCCCTGCCTGCCCTTAGCAGTAGCCAGGCTTACTGCCTTTGGGGTGGGGGACAGTTTTTGATACTTCTGTCTAGGCAGCGGGATTTTCTGTTTTAATGTCTTACAACCAACTCTCCAGCCATAGGCCCTGCTCCTGTGATGCCAGAGAGGATGACAAACCACAGAGACAAAGTGAAAAATGTTGCCACCAGCCTGGCTGGGGTCTTCGAGCATTTAATGTACCATCAGGACACCATGAATGAGGGTACCAGAAGGGATGGAGCTGCCTGCCTCCATCTTTCCTACACAGGGCTGGAGAAGGTTTTCCGCGAAGGAGTGGAGTCACATTTTCCCCAGCCTTGCCCTGTGGGCGGGACTCCCTGTGGCCCAGGACAGCGGGCATCCCTGGCTTGCAGTAACGATGCTGGTGGCATTTGGGCTGGACGCCTGACCACACCCTCCAAGAGAGCAGGGCAGGAAGGAGGCTCTGCTCCACGAGGCCCTGAAAGGAAGGGACATATGTGCAGTGGTTTGGGAGCACTTCCTCACCCAGGGCTGCTCTTGTCCCCTGAGCCCACCCCACTACAGCTTTCTTCCTGTTCTTTCTTGTCCTGGGCTCTCAAGTCTCCTATCTCTGACTTGTTGCATTACAAATCATCAAGTCGGGGAGAAGGGAGCCCTTCTGATACTGTTTTTCTATGCATGGGGAAACTGAGGCTCAGAGAGAAGTAACATGACATGGAGGTTTGGGGTGGGTCAGGGCAGAGCCTGACTGTAGTCCTAGCCACCTGCCTCTGGCCTGCTCTGCCAGCCAGGGTAGTAGTCTTTTCCTCCTTCCTTCTCTGGTGACCAGAGGCCACCCCCTCCTCAGACACCAACAAGCACTCAGAAGAGTGCACTCCCCAACGGGGAATGAAAAGCCTGGCCAGCCTACAGCTATCCACAGAAAGCCCTGGGACCTGAAGTGCTCTTATCTGAGCCGATCCCGGGGCCACTAAAACTACCATCCTGCTGCTGCCCCACGGGTGTGTCCAGGCGCACACAGACAGTCCAGCAGTCAGGGACTCCAGGCTCTCTGGCAAAGTGTCCCATCTGCTCCAGCCCCTCTCCTGGAGGTAGCCATGCTTCCGGGCCCTGGCAGTGGGTCCCACCCTCTCATCTCAACCAGCTGCCTCTGCCACTTCTCACTAGTTCTTCCTCCACTCCATCCATCCCCCTCTGAGAGCCACCACACTGCTGGATGCTGCTCCTGGGCCTCTTGGTGCAGTCATTCCCATGGGGACTCCTGTGGGCCTGCCACAGGAACAGCTAGGGCTTCCAAGGTCTCTGGTGCCTTTGCATTTCAGCGTGCAGAGCCCAGGCAGGGAGGCCCTGCATGGAAGAGCCTCAAGCTCCCTGCTGCATCCAGGCACACACCAGAGCTCCGAGACATCCTTCTACACTGTGCTCCCAGCTGTTCTCACCTCACCATCAGGATTAATATATTCATCTTTAGGCCAATATGATCAAGAAACTTAATTTTTAATATTTTATGGGGGAGGAAGCCCACAGAAATGGTAATGCAGGCCCGACCACCACAGACAGCCAGGGAATGGCCCACTTCGAAGAGCTCCAGGGGGCACTGGTGTCCCTGACCCTCTTCTCCTTCAGGATGGGTCCTCAGTCTTTCTGCTTGTGTCCCAAGTCAGACACTGGACTCATGGGCTGCAGTAGAGGCCTCATCTCTCCCTCTTCCCCTGACTGTGCTTGGGCTATGGGTACACACACAGGACACAGGATTTCACATGCATGTACATATGTACAGGACCACACGTGCAAACACTCATGCATGCATACAACTGACACCCAGTGAACATGTATGTGCAACATGTGTGGGTACACATGCAAGTGCATGTTGTATGTAAGCAAACTCACACATTCACATGTCTGCATACACATACAGCCCTCCTGCTACTCTCTAACCTCCTCCTGCTTGGAAACCCTCTGTTATATGCACTGTGGCCTCTGCTGCCTGTTCCCTGTTCCCTGGGACTTCTGTCCTGCCTCCTTAGCCCTCTATTGTCACCTGTGCTGCTTACAGTCTGGAGACCTCCTTCATCTCATCTCCTTACTTTGGAGTGGACTTATAGGATACAGTGGGGGGAGGAGCCATGAGCAAGATGAATGCAGCAGCGGCACTCCTGAGACCATATTGCTCCATGATTCCTTTCTTGGGAACACTCTACTTTGCTATGTGTGTGCTAGTTTCTCTTCATGTCAGGACAGTGCCCCACACCCTGGGTGGTGTGTAGATAGGGTCTGGCCCATAGGGAGCAGGCTCAGGGTGCAGGCGGCTTTCAAGAATGACCAAAGCCAAATGGAAGCAGCCATTTGCCAGCCCTCCAGGTAACAAGTGCTGGAGTGTGGGCCCCTATGGGGCAGAGAAAGACCGGGCCACCTATGGGACATTGTTCACCCCTTCATCTTGGTGTCACCATGCTGTGGGCAGAGCAGGTGAGAAGGCACACTGGGGATGGGAGGCAGGGGGAGCTGGGCCCTCCCCACCCCCATCCACCAAGAGTCCTTACCCTTAGTGTCCAGCTGGGGATTCTATTCATATGAAGCCAACATTCCTGGAGCCCACAGGGCCATCAAGATCATTGCACATAGGTAGACCGCTGTCTTGCCTAATGAGAAAATGATGACACGGCCCCCTGCTATGGCCTCCAGGCCCAGCCAGACCCTGGATCCCCAGTCCCCAGAACCAGGAGGCTTACCCCAGTGTGTGCACCTCCTGCTTTGTGGTATCATTCTACAGCTCTGCTCACAGGTCCCTGAAGACACCTCCCAGCGACCCCTGATGTCTCTTCTAAGGCCCTCCTATCACCTGTGTTGAGGGCCTCTGGACTCCCAGGCTATTAGAACATTAGAGCAGAAGGGTCTTCAAGTCACTAAGACCCCACTGCACCAAGGTGAATTGAGGCCACCAGCTGAAGTGACTTCCCCAACCTTGTACACAATGAATGGATCTCAACTTCTTAACCTCCCCACCATACCTAGAAAAGTAGCACCCAGCAAGGCACAGGATATTCCAGGAAGGACCTGCCACACCAGCCAGGCAAGGCTTGCTCCCCTTCCCTCCCTGCACACCCCACTCTGGGTTCACATCACTGGGCTTCAGAGAGCCAGGCTAACAGAGTAGGGGCCACAGGATCTGGAAGTCAGAAAGCCCAGGTACCAGTGGAGCAGGCCCATGAAGGAGGATAACTATAGCACAAGTAGCAGCCTGGGCCAGGTTAAGGGTGTTCTCCAGGCCCAAGAGCAGGAAGCTCTGGGCATGGACAGGTTTAGAAGCAGCCAGGAGAGAGGAACCCACCAGGCAGGATCACATGCCTGCCTTGTCCCAGCCAGCCCACCTTACAAGTCTGAGGATGGAAGAGAGACCCAGGCCCTGGTCCCGAGGCTGGTGGAGCCCCAAACTACAAACATAAGGCAGAGAGAAAAGCCCAGGGGCAAGGCTATTAGCTGGCTGAGAGAGGCTGGTGGGTGAAGGCAAAAGTCACAAAGGTCTTCCTGAGGAGGAAGGGCTTGGATCGTAGAATCTTGGGACCTGAAATGTTGTCTAAAATCATACACCATCAGACTCAGGAATCCACTTGCTGAATCCCTGCCACCAGCTACCAATGCCTTGCATTGGTGCATCCCCTAATGGGGACATCCTTTCCTTCTCAGGCAGCCTATCCTATCCCATCCCATCGCAGGGCAACTCTGAGAGTTCAAACCACTTCTTATACATCACTTCCCAGTAACATTGCCCCTTTTCCAGTGTTGCCCTTCTGGGCCACAGACCAACAATGTTCTGCACCCTCCAACCAGTAATAGCATTTTCTTGGAGCCACAGCTTCTCAGGGTGACCATTCCAGGTCTCCAGGGCCCTCCTGCTGCAGCCTTATTCTGGTTAGCAATATAAGGCCTGGGCCTAGTCATGGTCACACTATGATTGTCCCTTTCACTAGGGAGAGCCCAATGCTGTAAGAGGGTAAGCTGGGTCCTCCAGAGTGGTGGTGGGGGTAGTCAGGCAGCTCCTGAAAGGCTTAACATCTGCCTCAGCCCTGCAGAAAACACAAAGAGCATAGCAAGTCCTATGTCCGTCAGGAACCTGACTTTCCAGAGAGCAGAATTGAAGGCAGGTTTTGGAGGGTAGGTGCAGACCAGGAAGTCAGGGGAGAGAAGAGGAATATATCATAGGTCTTATTGCATGTAACACTCACATCTGTTCCAAAAGCACCCGAGGATGTCTCCAGTGCTTCTCAGACTTTCACAGGCACATGAATTCCCCAGAGATCCTGCTAAAATATGGTTTCCTATTCATTTGGTCTGGGTAAGGCCTAAGAGTTTTGCATTTCCAGAATGCTCTCATATGCTAGGGCTGCTGGTCCCAGGACCACAGTTTGAGAGGGGAGGGGCAGGAGGGGGCTAGTCATAGTCCAGTAAAAATAAAACTGAGAGAAAGGAAGCTGCTCGTGGTACCAAAGAGACTGCAACTTAGCATCACTTTCTATCTGAGCTTCCTGAAAGCCATGACAAGATGGGAAAGAAGTGTTTACCAACTCTTACCCCAAGATAACATAGGCAGCAAGTTTTTCCTGATTCTGACTGCACAGGGGAGAGACCAAGTAGATCTTAATATCAGGAGAGTTGGAAACCAGGCTGGGTTTTAGAAAAACAACAGAGCTTTCTATGGGAGGATTCAGACCCAGCACCTCTGTAGGTGAAGTCCTGGTGCAGAGTTGTGGTTTAGATAACACAGCATCACTGATGCCCAGCCTGGACCAGTGCCTGGTCAGTGCCATGTATTGGCTGAGTCCCGCGGCCCTGCCAGGAGTTGGAAGCTTGCCACTGTGACGTTCCATCGTGCAGGCCTGGGGGCTTAGGGGAACAGCAGCTCAGACCCTGACCTACTCTGCAGGAAGAGGCATGGTGGATCTGTGGGCATCAGAAGAGCCCCGCCCCTTCTCAGTAAGCAGGAAAGGCTTCCTGGAAAGGGGAATGGCAGACAGATCTGTTTATGTACAGGAAGGGAAAGTTTGGGGAGAGGAAGGTCCAGGAAAACTGGGGGGGGGCTGGGTCTCCAGCCACAGCAGGGGCAGGGGAGTGTCCCTCAAGGCCTCTCCCCATGCTGGCTCCCACTGTCAGAGAGAGCTGGTGGAGATGGGATTGGCCCACCACCCCCAGAGTCCCCTAGGATGTGTGAGCCTATGTGAGCCTGTCTTCTCTCTACCACCTGAATCAGAGTCGTGGGAGTCTCTTCCCCCTCCCCAGACTAGGAGGCATGGGCCTGCCTCAGGAGGAGAGGAAATATGTAGGCTTTGTCTTCAGGGAGCCCCCCACCCATGGGCCAGTCGAAGTCAAAGCTGAAGCTGAAAGCTGGGCTTGGAATCTTAGGCCTTTGAAAGTGGCTGCGTGCACAGCCAGGACAGGTCTGATGGTGGCTATGAGCACAGCTGGAGTGGGACAAGTCTGACGGTGCCTGTGCACATGGTTGGGGCAAGACAGGAAGAGGGGAGACCTGAGAAGCTTGTTGCTGAGAGGTCTTGGGGAAGTCACTGCCCCAGCCTGAGGTTTTCATTCGTGAAACAGGTATGTTCTGATGACGATCAGTTGTCCAAGGAGGCGCGTGGCTGAACACACTGGTCCCGTGGGTCCGGTGTTCTCAGCCTCCCCTCTCTGGCCTTCCTGGGACACACCCTCTCTCCCCAGTCTCGCGTTTGGTAGAAGCAACATGCAGGACCCTGATTATTTTCCAGAAAAGGAAATGGAAAATCGTTAGACAAATAAACCCAAGGTGTGCCTGCCTTAGCCAGGAAGAAGGAAAAAGGCACTTGGTGTTTTCTGTGTTGCTCTGGGGCCATAAGAAGCAGGTTTGCAGGAGGCCCTGGGACAGCAGCACTGCCTGCCCTAACCAACCAGCCGGCCGCCTTCCTTCTGGGCGGGCCAGACAGTGGTGCTGACCCATCTCTCTGGGTGCTCACCCTCGGAGGAGGCTGAATTGAAGGAAAGGCTGGGCTCACACACAATAGCTTGTGGGTGCAAAAATCTTGACAGTCTGCAGATATTTCTAGAGCCCCCAAAGCCTCAGGAAATGAGGGAAGATGGGAGAGGAGGGGCTGCAGGAAGCCCCACCTTCCCATCAGGCTGCCAGGCCCTTCCAGAACCCCCTCTGGGAGTCAGGGGAGCACCAAGCACCTAGGGAACACCTGGGCATCTGCCACCAGCTTGCCTCTGGCCCTGCGTGAGTCCCCAGGGTTCTGAGACTCAGTTTCCTTCTCTGTCGCCAGGGAGGTTTGAATGTTAGGCTGTTGGGAGCTGCACACAGCGCTTGCCACTGCTGCCCTCAGGCTCAGTCACTGCTAAGGATGTGGGACTAGTTATGGCTCAAGTCACCTTGTCCAGTCACCTCATTTCACAAGTGAGGGACAAAGGCCAGAGTGTGGAGGAAGGGTCTGATGGCCTGACCAGAGAGGACAGTGTTTCTCCCACTGGCTCAGGAGCAGCAATGGGGTTGGTGAGAGGCAGGGAGGGAAAGGAGGGACTTGCCAATCATGGATTTTGTTTGGGGAGACATGAGGACAGGAACCACATCCAGGGGTCAGCCAACATGGACGAGGTCCAGCCAGCCCAGTATATCATGGCCTCCCACACAACCACACTTTTTGATTATCAGTGAGGTTGCCCTGCCCTCCCCCAGCTCTCAGAACAAGAGCCAGTACTTCAAGGCCCTTAGCAGGTGACCAACCGATGAGGTGTGGCTCTTATGGTTGCCATTTTACAGACAATTGCCATTGTTTGTTTGTTTTGTAACTTAACCAAGGTGTCACAACTGAGAAGTTGGAGCTAAGATCTAAACCCAAGTAGTTAAATTCCACTCCACCATCTTGGCCATACTCTATTTTTCACAGCACACTCCCCACGTTAGGTGCAGCAAGAATCCCCCAAAACCAGAGTGACAACAGCAGACAGACTTGAGCTTCTGACCCACAGGTCCAAGACAGTCAAGGCCCTGGCCAACATCAGTGAAGTGGATGGATGGGCCTTGCTTTCCTGCCTGATGGAAATTCCTGGGCCTCAGGAGATGCCCACCAAACCCGAGTGCCCACAGGTGGGGCCAGACCCTGAGAACCAAGATGGGGACACCAAGGCTACCCATCAGAAAGGGGTCTGCCCAAGGGCCACCAAAGGTCTGAAACCCTCCTACCAGCCTGGCTGTCTTCCACAGAGCACTTGGAGGTGGCCAGGGCCCAGGGAACCAGGCAGCCCAGTCCAGCTGGCCCAAGGTCACCAACAGCATGGAAAACAATGGACACTGGGTCCAGCCACTGCCGGAGCCAGAACAAAGGCCTGGCACTTCCTCACATTGAAGCCCCCTCCTTCATGGTTTGCCAAGGCAGATGGGCGGAGGAAGCTTCAGCATGAGGCAGGGATGTTTTGCAGATGGTTCTTGGGAGAGCTGCAGCCGCTGGTGCAGCCAGAAGAGCAGCCTTCTGCCCACCAGGAAGAAGGGAGACACAGGGCACTTGAGTCCACTGTGTGGACTCACCTGGCTCCACAGGCTGGACAGGGGGTCACTCCCACCTACTCCTGTTCTCCATAGGCCTACCCAGAATTCAACATCTCCCCTCTGATCACCTGTTGCCATCTCGGTCTTCTGAACACAGCTTAGACCCACCACTGCCTGCTCTGAACCCTCTGTGGCTCCCCAGTGCTCCTAGGAGAAGCTCAGTATCCTAAGCCTGATATTTCAAGGTCTCGGGATCCAATTCTGACATCAACCTTCCCAGCGTCCTCTGACTTCCCAGTCCCCTTCCCCCTCACAGCCCTGCCCTGTCCACTTCACCTGGGGTGTCCTCTACCCCTCCTCCTCACCTACTCTCCTTAGAGATTGACTTCAGTCCTTCCCCTCCAAGACGTCTCACAGGGGCTCTTCCTCTGAGCTCTGTGCCCCAAGTCAAGTCCAGGAAGGATTCGAGCCCAGGAATTGAGGGATAGGGTGGTGGAGGTTAATCGATACTCCAATAGTCCTTCCTTAGATTAAGGTCCCCTGCACAGCAGTCACTGTTTACATATCATTGTCCCCATGCAATTATTAATAGCACCCCCAGGGGTTCTGTCCTTGTTCAAGGACAGGGAGGGGCAGACCCCAGGGACGGTGTTGACAACAAGTGTCTCCAGTGCCCCAGAGTGAGCAGGCCACAGGGAGGTAGCTGAGCCCTGTGCTTATCGCCCAGTGCTTTGAAGGCTCCGCAGAGAGGTGGGACTTTGCCGAACCTCACAGACGTCAAAAGGCCCTAAAACGGAAAACACCTGATAAGTACCCAGGATCACGCTTATCTAGGCCTACAGGAAAGGAGCCAGGTTTAATCTCCAAGCCACACCCAGAACCAACGGTTTAGACACTTCAGACTGCACCTCCCCACCCCCTGCTCTGTGACTGTCAGCCTGTAGGTGGGGCTAGGAGATGTGGACAGGGCAGGGCTTCCTCCCAGAATGGGACAAGTACCTGGGCCCAGGGAGAAAGGAACAGTGCCGTGCAGAGGTGTGTGTGTGTGTGTGTGTGTGTGTGTGTACGCATGTGTGTTTGTGTGCTTGTGGCAAATTGGCTACACTCATTGGATGTGCAGTGGTGGGGAGGAGCTAACTGAATCCCACAGGTACTTGGGATGAGTTTACCTCTTCCATTGTGTGGTCCAGGAGGACTTCCCAAAACAGGGTCTTTAAAGATGGCCCTGTGGAGTGGTAGTTTGGACAGATGGATATGGGACCCAGAGGGCAGAGACCTGGGGCATCAGAGAATACCAAGGAAAGCTTCAGCAGCAAGGAGGTTGCAGGGAAGCCACTGCTGTGAACTGGGGTGGATGATCCCAGGTGGAACTGGCAAGGAAGCAGGAGACAGGCAGAGAGAAGGGCAGCTTGGACTCCCCCCAGCCTCTGGCCTGCAGTAGATTTACTCCCTCTAGCCCAAAGACCCTCTGGTGGCCTGATCTCCAAGAGGCCTCCCTAAAAGAGAAATGCCCCCAGAAAGCTAAGAATTCTTGCTTGGGCTTCAGTGTCCTCATCTGTAGAGATGGGAAGGCCTTCAGTGACTTCCTTGGAGGAGGAGGTTAGGATGGACATTTTTGGAATCCTGGCTGGATGGAGAGCAGGATGAAGCAACACAAGATAACACAAAAGGAAAGGCCACCTACAGACTTCAATGACCACTGAACCCCCGAGCTGCCCAGTGGGGTCCTTATCCCTCTCTGTGTCTAACAGGGCTGCTAGGAGTATATGTCCCCTACCCCAGCCCACAGGACCAGGCAGCCAGCCTGCCCACTCCCCAACTCTCCTGCCAGCCCACCCCCTCACCCTGGCGATTGCATTAAGCAATCTCCATTATCACAAATGCCTGGCATTTTTGCCTGGTAATTATAGCTCCCACAGTCCCCGGAGGATTAGGGCATGATTAGGGAGTAGGGAAGACTCTGGTGGGTGGAGAGAAATACCTGCAAAGAGACTTGGCAGCCTGATTGCCTCCAGTAATTTTTAGGATCCCCTGCATGCACGGTAGCTGTGTAAGGATCCTCCTGAGTGACTGTGGTGGCAAAGGCCATCAGCCATCTTTCCCTTGCATCCTTCCTCTCCTGTCCCCCTGCATTGCCCTCTGGGGCAGACACAGTAGCCCCTTGATCATTCCCTGCCTCTGTCCCATACTTCTTTCCCTGCAAGGAGAGAGGTCTAGGGCAGAGCTCCAAGCAGTTCTCCCTCAGGGAAAACCACCCACCCAGGCCTCGCCTGCTCTCTGCCTCCACTTGGGGTTCTCCCGGCCTCTCATTCTCTGCTTGCCCAGGATGGGACACACAGACATGGAGGGCCTAGATTGTCTCTCCACTCTCACGATCCCTCTCAGCTGTCCTTCACAGCATAGATTAAATGCTGCTTCCTCCAAGGAGCCTCTTTCAGCCCCATTGGAAAGACTGACAGCAAACAAGAATGATGTGCCAGGCCCTGTTCTATGATTAAGAACCTTTATCCCCATTGTAACCATGGGAGGTTGCAATTCCTCAGATGAGGCAGTTGAGACCCTAAAGCAAGTGCACAAGGAAACACGGGTGGGAAGCAGTGGGTCAAGCTAACCTTGGGCCCTCTGATCCGTGGAGCTTCTTCCTTGTGTGCATATAAAGTGTGCGCCTTGCCTGTCCCTCTGGGCTTTGTGAAAATCATGAGCTCTAGGGTAAAGCTCCTCAAATTTGAACTCTGACCAACTGATTTCACTCAAATCCTGATTGTGATTCAGTAGGCTTCGGGTGGAGCCTGAGATTCAGCCTTTCTAAGAAGCTCTGGGAGGGCACAGGTGATGTTGCTGGTCTAAGGACCACACTGAGTAGTGAAGCTGGAGTTCAGAGCAGGGTAGGAAGGTCCGGTATTGCCATCACGTCCTCAGCAGAGCTGGGCCTATGGAAGCTGGGTCCCTTCACTTATGGCCCTCGCGGGTGCTGGGGGCCTTGCTGCCCTCTTTCCAGGGCTGGGCCTTTGGAGGCTGGCTCTTGGCCCTGATTCTGTTTTCCCCTGGGGCTCAGACATGATGACCCTGAGGAGCAGTTAGGTGGAGTCTGAAAACACCCCTGTTTTAGGATGCCCCCAAGCTCTGGCCTAGCTCTGACCCCCAGGGATGCCTGCAGTCCTTCTGGAAACTGCTTGTGTTACCTGTGCTGCCATTATGGGTAACTCACAGAGAACAACCAAATGGCCTGTCACTGCTGTCCTGGCCAGGAGCAGAGGTGGAGATGGCATTGGGCTGGCAGGTGAAGCACCTGTAGCTGGTGGGTGTGCCTTTGGAGAGGAGGGATGAGTGCTTGTCCCCTCCCCCAGCCATGGGGACAAGAGGGGCTCCATCTCCTCCTAAAGTCAAGGGAGGTGTCAAGAAAACAAGCTCACCATGTGCCACTGGAATGTGGGACAAGCTCACAGGAAGGGTGGCCGACTCCACCTGAGAAAGTATGTGGTGAGACACTGTTCCCGGTGGGGCCGATCACACAGACAGGATGAGAGGGAAGGTCCTACTTCCGCCTCGGGAGAGCAGAGGTCAGATGTGTGGTGGTGCCTTGCATGGCTCAAATGCGGATCTCACAGAAGGAAGACTTGGGCGGGTGTCTGCCAAGGAGGTGGAGGGGAAGTTGGCCCACGCAGAAGGGCGGGGAGCTGCCATAAGCAGCCAGCAGGTAGAAGACAATTGATCCCAGCTCAAGAGTTCCCTAACATGGGAAGTCTCCTTAGCAAAGGAGAGCCAGCCTTGCATGTGCCTCTCAGAGGCTGCAGAGCAGCTCCCATACAGCTGCACCACACAGGTAAGATTTTTTTTGCTCCACCCCTCCTACTTGGAGAAGTCTCAGATGAAAAAGGGAAATCAAGCTGGCCACAACTCCTTCTACCACATGGCCACCGCAGGGGTGGAGAACTTAACACAGATGTGAGCTTGGAGTTCAGTGGCCAGTAGACTCACCTCCTACTGCTCATAATAGCAGGTGAACATCAATGGATTCAGCTGGCCATTTTATCCAGATACTGAGACACAGGGAAGAGAAAGAGGGAGCACAACGGGAATTAAGGAGACAGAATAAAGCTGATTTCTACAGAATAAAGCTGACAGCCTGCCGAGGTCTGCTTGTTCTATAAATTGGGCCTGTGCATGGGGGGCACAGAGATGGAGTAGCTGGGCCCGTGCATGGCCCTTGGGGACCCAACGAACTCTAAAACATAGCTCTTAAGCATTTCTGAGGGAATCTGGAGTGACATTATTCCAAGTTCAAGGCCATAAGGGAGGCTAAGGATCCCTAACACAAAAGATTTAAAAATAACAAGCAACTTGCTGAAGCTTACCCAGGGTGTCCCTAGAAAACAATGTACCCAGGGAGAGAATTCCCAGGTGTGAGCAGGCACAGCCTGTATTCCCTTCCTGTGGGCTTGGTCGCACTAGGGTTGGTTCATTCTAGCACTGGGGTATGTGAGATAGAGTGCTGGGCTGTGCTTACTCTTCATTCCAGGGCATCACACTACACAGATACCTGCCTCTTGGCTTCAGCTTCGAGAGAAGCATTTTGTACTTTGTTGGAGTTGGTCTCTTCAAGCAATGGCCGAGAGTAGTTTGTTTTCTCTAGCCCTGCTAAAGAGCCCCTGGCCAGAAGGTTAAGTGAGCTTTATTGAAAAGACACACTTTTCCTCCCCAGGCCAATAAACAAAGCCTGTGCAGGGAAACTAACTTCCTCCCAGGGGTACTCAGCTGGAAGGGCCCATCCCTGGCCAAGGGAAACAAATACATAAACATTTCAGAGATATATAGGAAGCATTTCTGCTGGAAACCTGCTGTGAATGGCTGCTGAAGTTTACATAGCAAATCCCACTGGGGCCTTGGCACAACCTCAGCAAAGTGGTCCTCGCCCTTCTGTTTCCCCGCTGGCCGGACTGGCTCCTCCTTGCCTCTTCCCAAAGAACGGCAGTCAGTCCACTGCTTGTGCCCAACCACAGGAAGCCAAGACAAGCCCTGTGGCTGTCATCACCAAATGCCAGCCTCACCCCCTATATACTTGGCTCCCAGAACAAAGGGAGCCAGCCCTGCAGAAGGTCACAGCCCATTATGGCACAAATACGGAATATCTCCCAAGAACACATCTACTGACCCCAGTTCAATGTTCAGAAGTGGGGCCTGGGTGGAGGAAGTAGGTCATGGGGGACATGCCTTTGAAGGGTGTATTTTGCCCCCAGCCCCTTCCTCTCTGGCTCTTTCTCGGCTTCTGGCTGCCATGAGGCAAGCAGCTCTGCTTCTCCATGCCCTCCTGCCATGGCGTTCTGCCTCACTACAGGTCCAGGGACAACAGCTTCTGTCCAACCAAGGACAGAAACCTGTGAAATTGTCAGCTCAAAATATACCTTTCCTCCTTTCATGTTTTTTCCTCAGGTATTTGTCACAGCGATGCAAAGCTGACTATAAGCGCTGCTCGCGTGACTTGTGTCCTAAGCCCCTGTTGCATATGGAAGCTTCCCCCTGGCTTGTGGCAGACACAGTAGGAATGCAGCCCTAGCCTTGGGTGTGAACACCCCTTCCACAGAGCCCCTAAGTCACAGCTGAGAAGCTTACCGGGAGCAGCATCAGCCCCAAAGGCAATGGCTCCTGGGGTTTTGCTGTTATCTTCTTCTTAGCTTCTCACATGGACACCCATATGGCAAGAACTCCTCGGGGCTGGGTGCCCTGCTTCCATCCCTCCCTGTCCATCCTGTGCTTGTGAACCAGTGCAGAGCAGCCGTGGACTCTGGTGCTTTGTCTTGTTTTCCTTTGTTTCCTTTCTAGTACCGCGATTTGAACCCAAGGGCATGCTACCACTGAGCTATGTATCCCCTGCCCTTTTTGTTTTAACAGAATATTGTTAAGTTTCTCAGGCTGGCCTTAAACTTGCAATCCTCCTTTTTCAGCCTCCTGAGTAGCTGGGATTACAGGCACGGACTCTGGTTTTGACTGAATGACATAATTCCCCCCCTCCCCTCTCTTCCCCTCCCTCCCTTTCCTTCCCTGTCTCCTTTCACCTACTTCTTTGCCAGCTTCCCACTGCATTACTGCGTTTTCTCCTATTCCTTTGTGAAACCCATATTATAAATGAACAGCATAAATGGTGCTCAGACCGTTGATCATAACATTCTTCCCACTCCAACCTCCTCTGTCTTTGCTCTGGGATGCGAGGGGCTTCAAAGATCTGTCCACCCACATTTTCAGTCAGTTCTCCCCTCACTTGTCCCCTACAGTCACAGAGGGGGGGCCAACCTAGTTCTTCTGTTTGTCCCTGTCCTATTAGCCCCTCTGACTAAGACACCTCTTCTGGAAGACTCTTCCTCTCATCACTTAGCCAAGCCCACTCCATCCTCATGGAGCTCCCTCAGTAGCCAGATCTGCCCTGAGACAGGCTTATCTGGGGCCACAGCAGCCCCCAGCTACATGGCGTCTGATGTAGCCTGGTGCCATAGACCTGTGCTGGTTGAGTGGAAGACAGGAGAGGCCAGGGAACCAGCCATGCATAGCCCTGGGGCAGAGGGGATTGGCTGTCTGCAAGAGCCCCTAGCTCTTGCAAGGGCTAGGGGTTAGGAACTGTCCTTGCCTACAGCTGTCATGGCTCTGGGGCCCTCCACCACCCCCACCCCAGCCCAGAGCAGACCATGTGCTCCTTTTGTACCAGTGGAACAAAGAAAGTCTCCATCCTCCATGCAGATTTGACTCTTGCTTTATAAAAAACTGATTACCAGAAATAACCAGTGCCCTGGGTCTCAGGGGCCAACCATATCAGAGACCTTGGTGAGGGCAGGGAACAAAGGAGGGATGCAAACAAAAGCAGCAGAGTCACTGGTGGCCTCTTTCCTGTCCTTGGCAGTCAGGGTCAGCAGGGAGGCGATGTAGCCGCACTCGGGGCCCCTGCCTCAGCCTTAGTGGCCCACAAGGGAGGAGCAGGGAGGCTCTGCTCACTTGTTGAAGTGCTGGCTCGGGTGGGGGTGACATCTTCTTGGAGACTTGCCCCGAAGGCCTGGGGTTCAGGGGTCACCCCAGGGATGAGCGGTGGAGCCATAACCTTAGCTGCATCCAGGGTCACAGGATGGGGTCTGAGCCATTCCAGTCCACGTAAGCCCCCTTCCACCTAAGGACAGAGTAACAGGAGGAGAGTTACAACAGCAGGGGCCCAGGCGAGAGCCCGCTTTTCCCCGGACTCACCAAATGTCTCATCTCAGAGGATTGAGGCCTTCCGGTTTCATCCTAACCACCTTACCCTTCCATGTGTACACAAAACACCATACACCCTCATGAAACATGGATACACCAGGACCTTAGGTAGTAATGGAGAGGACAGAGGGGGCAGGTGTTTTATCCATCTGTGCCACAGCCAACTCTGTGCCAGGCACTCTGGGCCCTCTGCTCATGTGAGTGGTCCAGGCACATTTGCGTCCAGCTGCTTTCCAGAGGTGTCTGATGGTGGCCCTTCAGAGACACTTGTGAAGGACTAAGAAAGTAGATACCTTGAGTTGTCCAAAGTGCTAGAACCCGGAAAGATGGGGAGAGAGGTAAAGGTGGGGCTGGCAAACAGAACATCACAAGGATTCTGGGTTTTTATCTAAGACCCACAGGGGGCCAGTGAAGGGCTCTGAGCACCACGAGAGCATGACAGAGTTTCTAAAAATTGCTTTATAAAGCCATGAGAGGGGCCGGTGAGATGGCTCAGTGGCGTAAGTGCCTGCCTGGCAAGCGTTAGGGCCCAAGTTCGACTCCCGGAACCCATATACAAAAAAAGGGCCAGTGATATCGCTCAGCGGCACGGGGGCCTGCTGGCGTGCAAGGTCCTGAGGTCGACCCCCGGTACCCAAAAAAAAATAAAAAAATAAATAAAGCCATGAGAAGCACTGAGTAGAATTTAAGTCCAGAGTAAGATACACCTTAGTAGTAGTTCCACTCCAACATAAAAGTTATTGTAGATAAGACCATGAATCTTCTTAGCACTTGATTTTAATACATGGTGCTGATTTTGTAAAACAGAAATCATTGGCAGCAGATGGAGAATTTATGGAAATCTTGCAATAGGTATACTCTCTATGTATGTGTTTACCAAGACTGAAGTAGAACATGGATGTGGCACATCTCAGCAGCAATGCAGAGGTGGAAACAGATTTATAAATGGTTTCCAAAACCTGAGGCTTGGTGAGGGAGCCACGTTCCACTTTGAAAACCTTAAGTTTTTCTTCAAAACTGAAGTCAAAATTCTAACTGCCATAGGGCAATACAAAAGGAAAGCTATTCTCACTTTAATTGTCCACCAACCTGGGAAAGTCTAGGGTCCCTCGATACTGCAATAAAGGCTCAAATAGGTAGTCAAAAAGTAACACCGCTGCATCTCCTAGTGGAATGCCCAGGAACACCAAGTGGTTCCAGTATAGTTGATCCTCCTCCTCCTCTGTGGGTTCTTCACCCAGATTCAACCAATCATGGATAAAAATACAAAACAAGTGTGTCTGTCCTGAGCATGTGCAGACTTTTTCTTGTCATTATTCCCTAAACAATACAACTATTTATGTAACATTGACATTGTACTAGGTATTTTAAGTCACCTAGAGATGATCTAAAGCAGTGATGGCAAACCTTTTAGAGCTTTCAATGACACTGTGGCCCGCATGTCATAGGTTCACCATCACTAATTTAAAGTATTTCGGAGGACTAGGTAGGTTATATGCAAATACCACCACACTACAGTATTTTATAGACGAGACTTGAGCATCCTCAGGATGTGGTATCCACGGTGGTCCTGGAACCAAGCCTCTGCAGGTACCAAGGGACAACTGTAGCAGATCATCATAGACTCAACCCTCTCCATCTTTATCACACCAGTATCTCCCACTGATTTTCTCCTTCCTTTCTCAGGTGTCTGCTCTCTTTCTTCAGCTCTGTGCACTGCTTTGATTGCTGCATCGCTGATTCTGGGGTTGGAAGTGACACCCTTCTAGAAGCAGCAGGATTCGTGCTCACTCTGATCTTCCAACTTGCTTTCCTTTTGGTTACAGCCAAATTCGTGGTAGCTGTAAAGACTATATCTTCCCTTGTTGCATACTTTCTATACTTTACACCATTTCATTTCTCTTCAGAGGAGCAAGGAGATTTCTTGATATTTGGAGAAAAAATTATCCTAATGTCAATCCTTTGCCTCTTGCTCCCATAGAAAATTTGGTGCAGAAGATAGTGTTTGCATACAGCCCATCTGGGAACAATTCATATCGCATTCTTCTCCTCACTCCACCCAGGGCACTGTGAGGACACATCTCCCATAACCAGTGGGGAATGTGTGAATGTCATGTTCATCACAGCCTTGACACAAGACAGCCCTGACTGATGCCATGCACCCCAATCAACAGCTGGAGATGTTTTCTCTATGTATGAGTGATGACTTGTATCCTCTTGTTAAAATGTTCTGCACAAAGGCTGAAGTGGGTAGATGCTGGAAAACTTGCTAGGCCATGAATGTTAATAATGTTTTAGGGAACTCTTTCCAAAATTATCTTTGTGTTCCTTTCAGTGTCATGTGTTGATATTCATTGATAGAGATCTCACCCAAATGGGCTTGTATAGCTTTTGGGCAATCATTCTTTCCTTCCAGCATGAAAGCCTGGGAGTACTACTTCCCCACCTCACACACCTGCCCCCACCGGTTCCTTAGATCCTTCTGGGCACAAGTGCTCAGAAGCAGATCTAGATTAGCCATCTGTATTCAAAAGTACATGCACATGCTTTTAAAAAAGAAACCTTTTAACAATGTGGGAAGTACCATCTTAATAAGACCCATTCCCAGCCTAATGTGTGGCAAAAGATACACGATAACGCTTCCACACTCATCGGCAAGCCCTGCCTCCCTTCTTTGTCAAATGTCATCATGTGAGCTGGAAAGAGCAGTATCATTCATTCCATTGGACTTGAAATACTTGAGTGATTCTGTGGGTTCTAGGTGCTTTGACATGACTATTACACTATTTCCAACCAGTCTATTAGTCTATTTCTGAAGCTTTGACTATTTCCAACCAGTCTAGTAGTCTATTTCCCAAGCTTCTGTGTGTCAGGCTGATCCAGATGTTTTGGAGTTGAGCCACTTTGATGGAATGTATCCACATCATAGCACTCATCTTTGCTGCTTGATTAAGAGACACTGGAACTCTGGAGTCAACTTGACATGCCATGGAGAAGTCAGTCTGCTCTTAGTTGATGACTGCTGGTACTATTTGAGGGTGGAGTCTGATGATGTCAGACTCCAGGGGAGCTAATATAGGTCTGACCAGCAAGGAAAATGGCCACTACTCTGACTTGCACAACTGAGTAGAGACTGGAAGTAAGACAGTCTGGGAAGGCATCATGCTGATCCCTGGTTTCCAGGGGCTTGTACAGTCTATCTATTGGCTGGGTTAATAGCACATTAGCCATCTATAGCAATGCAATGCAGTGTTTAGTAGAGTCTCCCATGATGCTCAAGATTTTCAATTTTCTGTCTCCCTTCATCATCTTTGCATATCATTTTAAAAAGCTTTTATTGTTCTATTAAGATTTTGGGTAAGCATTAAAGTCTTGAGTGTTATGAATACTCTTAAATCCAGGTCCCCAAGGCACAGCAGAAAGGAGAGCAACATTCCTGCCCTCTGCCTGGTTCCCAAGGTCCTTACCACACAGCCTTTACCTTCCCCATTCCGACAGGCAAGCTGAAGTTCCTCCCCTGATGCCAATTTGCAAACCTCTCAGATCTTGGCAAAAATGGGGTCTGGCTTCAGTGCAGGGGTGAGTCACGCTCATCAGCTGCTAGACAACATCCACATCCGTGTCACACCAGTGTTTAAGTCTCCCTGTCATGCTATCGGATTTGTGCTAGGTTTTGAGGCTATTTATGGAGATAACTAACTAGCCCATCCCAGCCAACAGGTGCAAAGGAAGGGAGATGCACTAGACAGAAGCAATTTTGCAACCATGGTAGAAAATCAGAGACTTTTTAAAAACTGAAAGGCCTGAGATAGAACGGATGTTGTTCTGAATATCTATGAGTCAATTACAGGACGAGTAAAAAGAGCTCTGTGTATGAAACCAACAGCAATTAGTGATGGTGGCCACAGGGGAGGGATGGAAGGGAAAGGCTTCTGAGTGCTTGGTGGGAGAGGTAGCCTCAGTGCCCCAGGCTCACTCATGAAAGCTAACTCAGGAGGCGGCCAGCAGTGTGACAGTTTAGGCATCTTTGGCATTTGGGACTGGATAAGTCTTTGCCGCGGGGGTTTTCCTATGCATTGTAGGGTGTTTAGCACCCTCTCCCTGGCTGCTGACAACTAAAAATGTCTCTGACTGTGAAATATCCCTGTGAGTATAAAGTCACCCCAGGGAGGGCCTTGGCCTTGGCCTCGCTGTGCTCTCCACCTGTGGGCCATTCTCCTTCACAATCAGATCTAGGATTCCTCCTGGCAAAAGTGATCTCTGGCTGCCAGGCTGCCTGAGACCCCTTAGCACCTGGGCCAGGCTCAGGGCAGAGCTGGTGTCCCCTGTCACAGGGGGACTGTGGCATGAAGATGCCCCTCCATACCAGCTGCTCCTCCTGGACACCTGCTCTGGAGCCCACTGCCCTCTCATGCACCCATCAGGGAAGCCTGGGTCTTCAGTCACACTTCACTGTCCTTCCCTTTGACCAAGTGGTTATGAAGCCTTGCCCATGTCCACAACCACTGTCTCTTGTTCCCAACCCTCTGCTTTCTCCTGGGCCCTTACCCTACTTGCTACCACCTGATTCTTCTGCCTACACTCAACTCCTTGTGTTCCTCAAAGGAGAGGGACTGCCTTCTGCAGCTCCTTTCTTGATCTCACAACAGCTCAGGGAAAGGATGGTGATACTCAGGTGACATAAGGGGAAAACCAGGCCAGGAGCAGAATCCACACAGGACAACCACAGAGCGAAGTCAGGGATGTGTACGGGTGGCAGAACAGCAGTAGGGCATGCTTGGTGTGGACAGGGAGGTGGTGGGGACACCATGTGGGAGAGGCACTGTGATCAGGGAGCCCCAGCAAGGATGCCAGTGGGAAATATGGGAGAGGGGGCTCCTGGGGGGAGGGAAAACATTGAGAGAGGTGGGTATTCTGTCCCAGGCCCGCGAAGGCACTGATCCCAGCTGGAATTACATTTTTAATTTCTTGTCTAGGACTCCAAACAGAAACATGTGGGCCCAGCTCCAGGCCTGGTTATGAGCACTTGCCTCTTCTCTCTGGATGGCTGACAAGTCTTTCATTTTCTCCCACTCCAGCTAGGCTGGAAGCATGAGAGGGGTCATTGTGTGTGTCCTGTTTGGAAATGACCCTGAATGGGTCTGGTTTTGCTGACATGGGTAGAGAACTCGACAGGGGAGGGAAGGGAAGCAGACCCCACATTCCTGACACAGAAAAGGTAACAAGAGACTCTCCGAGGCTGAGACGTGCGTCACACCAAAAAGTAAGGACAACACGGGAACCCAGGGATGGTTCCAATTAGGATGCTCTTCTCCGAAGGCAAAACCCAGTCTGGGCCTGTGCAATGTCTCTATGGCAACAAAGCCAGGTGTCGGGAAGTCATGCTGTCCTCTCAGTGACCTTCCGCTGGGCTGGGACAGTGAGGGCCTAAGCTGCTCATGACTGGCTCCATTCTGGAGACGCCCCCCACCTCTTTGTCTGTAAAAGAAGGGGCTACACTAAGTGGTGTTCCAGGACCTTTCTGTGGATTCAGGCAAGTTGCCAGGGAGCCAGATGTGTGGTGAGGCCTGTGCTGGGTCAGGTGTGAACCGGGGCTTCTTGCAAAGCAGCAGAGCTGGGCCAAGGGTGGGTGGTGCATCTTACCCTGGATTAGAACAGGGCTGGTTCTGAACTTAGCTTCTATTTGATCATAAAGTCTCTGAGAGTAGGAACCAATTCTTATCTAGTTGTTGCTTCCATGAAGTCCAGCTCAGGAGTTCATAAGAGTTGATGTAGTGAGAGGGAAAACCCAGCTGTTCCCCAGGTAGCTATCCAGCCACCCAGCCCATCTAGCAAGATGGACAAGATGGGATGAGCATTTAGCTGCATCTCACCAGGTACCTGGAATTGAATTCTGCCTTGGAAGTGACCTGAGCATAGGCCATGCACCAGGCAGCAGGTCTCACCCCCGCCCCCACCCCCAAGCCCCAGAGATAAGACCATTCCAGTGGGTCCCCACCATGACCTTGCAGACCACTTTCCCAAGTTGCTCCTTGGAGCTGTTTGAGAATCTGGGACAAAAACAAAATGCAAAGCCTTTGTAATCCAACCCCTTGGAGTAGGATTCCAGGGGGCTAGGCCTGCTGTTTCCCATTACAGTGCTGTTATCTGATGGGTAGTGGGGAGGACACAGAGATCCCACTCTTCCTTCATCCGCTCAGCTTTTCTGGTAATAATGCTGGGAAAGTCTTACCATGTTAGCTGGCCATGCAGCCCCACTGTGGGGGGTGGGGGGTAATCGGCCAGTAGAACAGGTGGAAGACTGGGCTTAGGAGGAAAGCCCCTAGCCCAGCATGTCATACAGGGTGGACACTGGAAGGTCAAAGCCTCAGTTGACAACTGACTCCCACCAGGCAGACACAGAGGGGTATGGGATGGGGGAGGTCACTAGATCAGCCTCTCAGAGTGTGGCCCTAGGACCAGCAGCACCAACAGTACTGAGGACTTCTTAGAAAGGTGAACCCAGGCCCTGCCCTGGGAGCCTTGCAGCAGGAGCCCGGGGTAGCCAGAAACCTGTGTTCTGACATGTTCTCCATAGCATCTGGATGTCCCTGAAGCTCAAAGACCCCTCCTCTGGAGCAAGACCTCCCAGTGAACAAGCCATGAACAGATATGGGCTCTCCTAGCCACTGGGGAGCTGGGGAGGGCCTGGGGCAGAGTCCCCAGGCCTGCTGTCCCTGAGCCCGTGAGCTGCCCAAAGGGGGTTACTCTGTCTCTGTGACAAGCCCTGTGAGACACTGCTGGAGATGCTGGGGCTCAGCCTTGTCCAAGCCCACGGCAGTGAGCACAGGTGAGGGCAGGGAGGCCTCAGCCTGGACATCTATCCCCAGACCCATGGCTCACTCCCTGAGGCAAGCCACCTCTCCAGCTTCCCTCATCACCTGACATCTGCCATATGGCACGGGGAAGGAAGCCCAGGGAGACACCCTCCAAGAGTCTGGCCTGTTGCTCTGGTTCTGGGCAAAGGACTGCCTCCCAGATAGGCCAGAGCCCAAAGTTAAACAACTGCCAATTAGGGCTGCACCCCAGAAATCCAACTGGGCCCCATGCTGAGAGGAACTTTAAGTTCTGAGATAGAATGTTTCTCTGGGGAAAGCAGCATTTCCTACCCAGAGTGGGCAGTGGGGGAGTTGGGGGCAGCCCTGGGAGGGGTACAGAGACACAGAGCCAGATGGAGGCCCCAGCCAGGGCCCCAGGGGCCCAGAGGAGGCTGAGTCCATACCCAGGATGTGGTCTGAGCCCTGTAGGGCCCTGCAGGAAGGATGCCTTGTGGCCTCCATGCTGTGTTACACCAGGTGCCAAGGCCAGTGTCACCTCCCTTCCCTATTGCAGCCCTTCTCTCATCGCCTGCAATGAGTGGCCCTTTGTACATGAAAGACAGCGACCTGCATGTGCCCTTAATCCCCTGATGAAAACAGTCCCGGCACATGATCCTGCAAGAATGCTGTGTCCCTGCCTGGGGGAGAGAGGGTGGACAGATGGGGACTGGACAGGGGCAGTGTAGTGAGGATGTTGGGGCACCCTCCCTCTTCCCAGCCCCCGTAGTCTTTCTCAGCCCATTCAAGGGTTTGCCTGCCTGCAGGTGGGCACAGACCTGGGCTCCAACTGTGCCCTCTGGATCTCAGGGAGTCAGAACTGGGCCTGGGCCATCGTCCACAGCCCCCACCTGGCCCCAGTCACTTCACAGGCAGGAAAATGGAGATTCTGCCTCAGGCCACACCGAATCCTGAGTGGCTGAGTTACTCATTATGACAGCTAATGTAGCTTGGTAATGTCCCAGCACTCTCCTCAAGATCCCTGTGAGCTAGGAACTGCCACTGTCCCCATTTTGAAAGTGACAAAGAGAGGTACAAATAGGTGAAGTCCAACAGCTCACAGCAGAGCCAGGGTTTGGCCCGAGCAGCCTGGCTCCAGCACCCACGCTCCTAGTTGTTGGCAACTTCGACTGCCACTCTGGAGGAAGGGAAGAGAATCCGGTTTCCCCACTCCTCCTCCACCACAGCAATGCATGCCGTGGCCTCCTGGAAGTCCCTACCCCAGGCTTGGAGCTGGCTCCCTCACAGTGACCACCTCCCAGCCCTATGGAGCGCAGCCCCAGCCGGGAGCCCAATGGAGAACTCTGAGGGAAGTGGGCCTCGGCTCCTCCAGGAGCCTCCCCTCTCCCAGCCTGGGCCTCCCCTCCCCCAGCCTGAGCCTCAGCCTCCCCATCCCCTTTGAAGGCTACACCTCTGCTGAGTGTTCAGGGTGGCCAAGGCGGCCGCTCCACCTCCACCTCACACAGAGGGTGCTGCTGCCATTTCCAGCTCCCGCCAAGACAGCGGCGTCCCACCTCCTTTCAGCCAGACGGCACTCGGCGCACACCCTGCTGCGGGGACATCCCAGAGCTGCGAGCCACATGCCACCTGGGCCCCAGGTCGCGTCTTTCTGATCTACAGGGGTCTCATCCCACCACATGCCTCAGGGTCCTCTTCCTGCAGGCCTGACACCCCACTGCCCCACATCCCAGTTATTTGGGGCAAGGTTCTAAAGCCAGAGCCAGCCCGACTCACTTGGTCCTGATGCAGAGCTCCAGAGGAGGGACAAGGCCCTCGCTGCTATCCTCAGGGATGGTCTGCGTGGTGTCTGGGCAGGAGGAGGAGAGAGTGGCACACATGTCACCCCAGGGCTCTGTGCTTACCTTGCACTGAGCACAGGCCACCACAGTCCTGCACCACCACCACCACCCCTGCACCCCAGACCCTGTGCCCTCCATTCTATCTCAACTAGACCCACCTCCATTCCCGGCCACAGACTCACACTTGGATAATTCACTGGTGTCTCTTCACCAGCCTCCATCCCACTCCTGTGCCCTGCTTTTGATACCACAATACTTTTTCTGACCTCATTACTCCCCCGCTCCAAAACCTTCCATGGCTCCCTATTACCTGAAGAATAAATCCAAACTTGTCAGCCAAAGTTTTCAGGGCTCTTGTCAAGTGATCTTAACTTGACTTTATACCCTTGCCACCATTAGGAGCTCAAGGGCCACCCCAGAACCCCTCCTGCAGGAGGCCCTGCAAATATTGCTCCCTGACCACCAGCTCCCGACACTGAGCGAGTATGCGTTGTCCTCTGGCCACCCAGAGAGGGTAGATGAGGGCTGGTATCTGAGCGAACTGGAGGCTCCCTGAGGGGTGGGTTGGGGTGGCGCACCGACGGTCAGCCGAATCTGCTCCTGCTGGTTGGCCAGGCCATCATAATAGTACAGGTCAAAGAGCCGCTCGGCCCTCCAGTCGGACAGGAGCTCTGGCTGTGGGCTGAAGAGGACGCTGAAGTGGCTCTCACTGCATACCACCCAGATGGGGTACCTCGGGGTCTTTAGGAAGCAGCCAACCTGGAGGATAGAAGGGCCAGATGAACCTGCTGTCCCGAGATAGGAGCTGGGGCACCTTCTGTCCAGAACCTTGCCCCAAGGTTCTGTTTGGTGCCCCAGCTGACCCTCTTGGAGGTCAGCCCTGCCACTGCCTAGCCCCCAGGCCAGTGTCCCGGAGCTGCCCTGCCCACCCGGTGGCTCTCAGGGCCTTTCCTGCACATACCTAGACCCTGGGCATCACCTTGACTTCCTCCTACCCGTGCAGTTGTCCCTGGAGTTACCCATGCGGCATCCACAGTCCCTTCACCTTGCCCCCCTCTCCTCAGGCCTGCTGTGCTCCTCACCTGGACCAGGGCAAAGACCTCAAGCCCCAGTCCTTTGCATGCTCTGCCCATGGTCTGGAGACTCCTCCCCCTGGAGAGCCATATCACCTAAACTACCCAATCCACAGGCAGGGAGCACATACTCCTTCCAGCTCCAGAGCACTTGGCAACTGCCCCCATGGACCATGGCACCACAGCACATCCTCTGCCTCATGACACCCATTACCTCAGCCCCAAGAGCCCAGGGTATGATGAGTCCAAGATGCACTGAAACCCTTGTAAATGAATGGGGTCTTGGACTAGAACTGTACCTTGAAGATGGGTAGGACTGGGAGCCACGGGGAGCTAAGAGGGAAGGGGCAGGTGAGCAGTCTGGTGTGATGGGAGGAATAAATGAATGGCTGGAGAAATTAAGGGTGCAATGGGGCATTCAATAGAAGGAGTAAGGAAGAAGAGAGTGGTGCAGCATCCAGGTAAGGAGCAGGAACTTCATTCTGATGAGGGATTCTCTGAGCGGCTCAAAGACTGGGACTCCTTGGTGGGAGGGTGTTTGGGGGAGATACTACAGATTAGGCACCAGGGGCCTCACTACATTGTCACCATTCAGCTTGTGGTAGAGAAAGGACTCACCAAGGGCCCCTGAATGTCAGGTCAGTTCTACCCCGCAAACTTGGCCATGCTCCACACTCTCTCCTCCTGTCCCCCACAAGTCCCCTGGCCAGCATCTCTCCCCACCAGGGGCCCTGCTTTACACAGCTTTGTACGTGCCACGGGCCGGGCTGATTCTGGCCTAATCCCCACCAGCCCCAGGGAGATGTTTGCCTGCTCAGGTATTTACAGCCACTGCCTGTGGATTAAGGAAAGAATGGGAATTATTTTTCCAGTGGGCATACTTTCTCCAGGGCCTGTCTCAGGAGAATGGCCCAGCAGCTCTCTCCTCAGAGGTGACTCTGGGCTATGGGTGTCTGGGACAGAGGGGCCATGCTCAGAATGTCCCCAGTGAGACCTGCCCATGAGAGCAGCCTCCTCTAGCAGACTAGTAGGAGGACCATCTTTACAATGGGTTCATCACTTTCTTACTATCCACGGGCCCTCCTGCCCTACACCACCAGGGCCCTCATCCAGCCCTGTATGATTTCAAGTGTGACTTCAGGGCTTACTCTTTGTGAGGTGTGGGGCACTTTGATGTCCAGAAGGACGTGGCTGGACATGCCTAACCTCGCGGCACACTTGGCTTCATTCTATGCCCCAAAGAGGTTTTACTGGGGATGGCCCTGCCTGTGACAGAGAGCCTTGTGGCAGAAAAAGAGCCTTGAAGTCAGCCAGAAAGCAGGCCTGCACACAGTAAACCACCCTGGATTTTCCAACAGAGGGACACAAGGGCAGCTGCCCATATACAAATCACATAACAGTAGAGAGATTA
This sequence comes from Erethizon dorsatum, assembly GCA_028451465.1. Classification (NCBI taxonomy): domain Eukaryota; kingdom Metazoa; phylum Chordata; class Mammalia; order Rodentia; family Erethizontidae; genus Erethizon; species Erethizon dorsatum. The sequence continues at coordinate 76,023,270 of CM051835.1, forward strand.
AGGGGGGAACAAGCGGCCCAGAGAGTTTATAAATGAGATAAATGAGTTCTCTCATGCAGGATCCCCTTCCAAGTGAGTGACATTTTCCAGAGATGAAACTCACTTCCTCTGGACTCCTAAGCAACCAAAGGCTTGGGACGAGGTGGGCTGGAGGCCACATTCCCTCAGCACAGTCCAGGCTTTCTTCCGAGGGGGACCGCACTACACCACCAGGGATGGCTTATCATTGGTGAGGCTTAATCTGCAGAGGTCGTGAATGACCTGCAGCTGGCCTGGATTGCCAAGTCAGGAGCACTTGTTTACATGGGTCAGCCTTTTACTGCAGACAGTTATGGTCTTGTCTATGAGCACAACATTCACTCAGCATGATTTATACTTCATCCCCTGCACCACGTTAGGCAGTGAGGACACAGCACTGAAGGCAACCAGAAGTGTCTTGGCCTTAGGGGACTTCCCAGGTTAATAGGGATGAGAGAGAGTATTCCAACAAATACATTTGCACTGCACTCCATTGAATCTATCATGACGCACCACTGTTTGGTTTTGCTTTGTTTTGTTTGTTTTCATATCACTCAGCAAGACAGAAAGTTGGCAAAGTGTGATGCACCATCCACTGGAATAATGCACTGCAATTTCAGAAATGTTCAAGTGTGGGGAAATTTGCATCTTGAAAGCAATGAGATGTGATACTTAAATCAAGAAGAGGCATATGAAGGAAAGAATATTTGGGTGGAGAATGACAAGGTGGGGAGGGGACCACAAGAAGAGGCACCTGCTTAGAGTGACAATGAAGGCAGGAAAGGTCTTCCTTGGGGGAAGTAACTTGAAGAGCAGGAAAGGCAGGGCCTGTGGCAGGCAGATCATGTGCAAAGGCCCAGAGGTGGGGAAGAACCAAGAGGGAATAAGTGTCTGAAGCCTGGTGCCTAAGGGGAGATTGGACTGAGGCAGGTGTGAGGAGAGAGGGGAAGGCAGGGACAGGTCTGAGAAGGCCTTGTGGAGATCAGGGAGTTTGGGATTTTATTCTCTGTGTGATTTTGCTTAGGCTACCAAACAAATACCACAGATGGGGAGACTTAAACAACATTAATTATTGTCTCCCAATGGTGGAACCCAGAAATATGCGATCAAGGTGCCATTCTGGTTATTCCTCGCCTCCTCCTGGGCTGGTGGACACCATCTTCTCCCCTTTTGTCACATGGTCCTCCTCCATGTGTGTCTGTGTCCTAATCTCCTCTTGTCGTGATGATGCAGGTTCATTTGGATTAGGGCTATCCTAGTGACCCCATACTAAATTAATCACCTCCTTAAATATCCTGTCTCCAAATACAGTCACATTGGGAGGTACTGGGGCCTAGGACTTCACATATGAATTTTAAGGGAACACAATTCAGCTCATAACATTCTCAGAGGACTAGGAAAGCACTAGTTTGAGTAAACGGATGGACAATAACATTTGCTGGGCTGGGGAGTATCGGAGGAGGGTGGGCTTTCTGGAGACCCCCTGTTAAACTCTGTTTTCCTTCAGGGTCCTTCAGGAAGACAGGAATAAACAAGGCTTGCAGGTCATAGGAGAAGCTCTGGGGACAGGAAGCACCCTGTCCTCCCGTGGTCTCTTAGCACCCTCACCAGTATACCTGGGGGACTTGTCCTTCCAGCTGTGATCTGCTGCACACTCTGACCCTCACTGGGGAGGCTCAGCGTGGGTGAACTCTGGGGTTCAGGAAGGGAAGGAGAAGTTACATAGGCAAGACTAGTCCAGTGTGGTCACGTGTGCACATGACCCAGCCAGGCTGAGGCAGGAGGCCAGTTTCATACAGCAAGGAGCACGTTTCTCTGGTCCAGAGTTTCCTGTTTGCCCCAGGCACATCCTGAGTGTGGGTCATCTGAGAAGCTCATCTATGAGTAGGACATCCCATCCCTGATCTCCTACACACTCACTGAGGGCCCCAGGACCTGACTTCCAGCCAGAGGTTGCAGTGAGAAGCCTGGAGGCAGACTGTGAGCAAGAGGCAGGCCTGCGGCCTCTCCTATGTGTACAAAGGCAAGCTGTTTCAAATGTAAGATCTTCCCTCAATGGAGCAAGACAGGCCAGACCAGAGCATGGATGCTGGCTCTGAGTCCAAGTCTGGGCTGAGTGCTGAACCTGCCTGGGGTCCCAGATCCAATGTATCTAATGATGCAGGGTTCTAGGTTCTCAGGGACAGAAGGGATAGCAGGTGATGTTAAAGAAGAGGAGCACTTTTCCGGGCTTCCAGGTCCTTCCTTAGCCTTCAGGGAAAGGAGAAGTCAAGGCCCAGCCTTCAGTGGGCTTTTGAGACAGAAGGTGGCAGCCAGAGCTCCTTCTTTAGCAAACACCGGCTGTGTGACAGAGGACGGTATCCTCTTCCTGCAAGGAAACAACCTAACCCAGTCCATAGTCAAGTCTAGGCCAGCAAAGGGAGCTATGGCTAAGTGGATCCGAGCACTCCATGAGGGGAAGAAAGCTGTGGGGCCTGAAATTCCTCAGCAGTCATCCTATTCCAGGGGAAGGATGACCTCTGCTGATCTTCATATCAATTACCCTCTACTGACCAAAGGAAAACAGTATATGTTTGACCAACGCCCTGGACACAAGAATGAAACCAGGGCTCATGGTGAGCCTGGGGAGTCTACAAGCCTGGCCCAGGTTCCCTTTCTCAGCCCATGGAATTTTGGGCTGAAGGCTTTTGGAGCCCACCCAGGGCCTTATGGTCAAGAGCCTTGGCGCAGCTCACTGGCCATGTGGCCACATTCCTGGATTCCTCCTGATGCTGGCACAACAGGGCTGAGGGAAGCAGCCCTCAATCTCCTCTCCCTAAGTCTTTGGAACCCACAAGTCTGCACTGTGTGAGGCACAGGTACCACTCAGAGAGGGGATCTGGGAATAGGGCTGCCCCCCATTGTCCATGAGCAAGGGACAGCACGTGTGGTCATGTGGGAAGAGTGAGATGAAAACTCTAGCCCCTCTCATCCTGCAAACCCACTCACCTAGCGATCTCCAGGGGCCCCATCAGGTGGGTGTGTCCGGGCTCTGGAATACAGGGTGAATGAAACCTCATCGAAGCCCTCCAACAATCTGTACAGGGTCAGCCACTGCCACTCAGGGCAATGCTTTCCATATAATCAACCACAGAACGGCAGATTCCCCAGATGAAAAGCGAAGCCCAGAGAAGGTTCTATGGCAGTTGGGACAGGAAGTCAGAGTTCATGTGTCCCCAGCCAGCCTTCCTTAGCCCCTGCTCACACTCCCCAGAGGTACAGCCCTGCCCTGCCCAGCTCCACTTGGACACCTGGCCCTTTCTGAGAGCCCAGCTACAGTGAAGGAGGAAGCAGAGGGACCATATCCCCAAAACAGACCAAGTCAGTGCCATCAGGGATTGAATTGTGTCCCCACAAAGAACATGTAATCTCCCAGTGCCTCTGAATGGGACCATATTTGGATAAGGTTATTGCAGATGTGATTATCTAAGCTGAGGTCATCTTGGAGTAGGGTGGGCCCTTCCTTCAGTCAGGTACTCAGAAGACAAGAAGACACACAGAGAGAAGATGGCATTTGACAAAGGAGACCAGAACTAGGGTGATGTATGTATAAGCCAAGGAATACCAAGATACCAGACGTGCCAAAGGCCAGGAGAGATAAGTAAGAACTCTCTCCGTGGGCTTCAGAGGAGCCTGGCCTCTGCTGACTCGCCGATCTCAGACTTCCAGCCTCCAGGACTGTGAGAGAATGGACTTCTGTTGTTTCAAGCCACTACATTTGTGACCTAAGATCTCTGGTCCCTGTTCTTGGAGAAGAGGCCCCCCCCGAACCAAAACACACACACGCACATGCACGCACACACACGCACATACCCAGATGCAGCCACTCTGACCCACAGTCACACTATAAATCCCTAGAAGTCTTCCCCTAGAACAGGCTTCAGGTATGAATTACAAGTTTGTATTCAAGAGCAGGGGAGCCACCCTTCTCCCCCTTGGTTTGGGCTGGACCTGAGCTCCAGCCGGCTCTGGGAAGTGGAGTCCAGCGTTCCTTCCCCTGGAGGTCCCTCGGGGAGCCAGGCTCCTCAGGGTCTGGAGACTGTGACCCTATGTGTACCTGGCATACATTGTAGTGCTCAAAGAGAGATAAGAAGCCAATGTCACTGCGGGCAGCAATGCCTCGGAGGAGTGTGACGTTTCCATTGCCAGAATCCAGCTCCACCACGTCGTTGAAAACATTAGATACAGCTCTCCCAGTCAGCAGCAGATTGACAAGTTCCTGTTGATGAGAGAAGGGGAAGGCCACACCAAGTCTGAACCAGCTGCAGGAGGGTGGAGGGGACACTGGGAAGAGAGAAAAGGGTGGGGACGGAAGAAAGCAAGGATGGAGGGAGGCAGTCGGACTCTATATTCCCACAAGCCCCAAGGGGAAAGTTGCCAGCTTCTCTCATCAAACCAACTGCAGGCACTCATTAGTCTTTATTCCACAACCCTGTCCTAGGCCCCACCTCATCAGAAGGACACTGGGGCAGGTGACACATGGCTCCATGCTCAGGTCCAGGGTTGGGAGCTCAGATACATGGCTGTGAGGTTGAAGCACATTCTAGGACGTGTCTGGAACTATAAAAATGTACACACAGACCATTCCAGGGCTTAGAGAGATGCAAAACCACTCATGACTAGGAAAGAGTGGCTTTGTGAAGTTCTGAGTCTTGAATGGTAGACTTTTTAAAGTAGCTTTCAATTGTGAAATAACTTTATACTCAATAGAAGTTGTAAAAATAGTACAGAGTTCCTGTGCACCCTTCACCCAGCTTCCCCCCAAAATAACCTCTCACAGGACCAGAGCACGTGCTCACAACCAGGAAACCACCATGCTCAGCACCAACCGCACCCCAGGTTTACTCAGATCTCACCGGGGACAACAGCGGGATTTAATGAAGGAGGGAGCCTGGAGAAATGTACTGTGAGGGGGTAGGGGGAGGAAGAGAACAGAGAGGGGACAGGAAGCCCACTTCTTCTTGCCATGGGTAGTAGGCATTTGGGACCCCATGGCTAATGCCACACTCAACAAGAAAGCGCCCTTGCAACCTGGAGCTGGTGCCACATGGAGCCCAGCAGTTCTCTGGCAGCTCCTTCACCTGACACCTGTATGAGATGGACATCTATGACAGGAAGGGTCTTTCCTTATACAGGGAGACCCTGGTCTAGCCTCCTGTTAGGACTGGAGAAACAGAGCCTGCAGATGAGAAAGGACTTCCCTGGCCGCACAGCAACTGAAGGCCAGAGCTGGCCCTCCACCCGCATCTTCTGGCTCCAAGCATCTGTCTGGGTTTCCTTCCTAATTCCCATTCCCTTCCTACATTTACAGTGGCACCTGCTTGGACACAGGTTCAAGATGAATCAGGCCTCTGGGGAAGGATTCCTGTGAGTTCAGCCCTAGCACTCAGGCAGCAGGTCCCTCTGTGTCACCCACCTCACCAGGGACTGGTGCTGCCTGGGAAGCCAGCTCTTCCCCGGCCCATGGGAATGGCCAATGCTGCCCTTTCCCCAGAATACTTGGAGGGCAAAGTTTATGGAAGTGTTTTCTCTTGAATTGTGAAAACAATATCCAGGGTCAATAAATTCTTCTGTTAACACCAATACCCCTGCCCCAGTGACAATAAAAGAGGCCTCCAGTGATGGCCAGCAAAGGGCCCCCATTGGAGGGAGATACTGAGGGGGTCATTGTGTCCTCGCAGAGGAAACAAGAGAAAAGAGCTTGGAGGAAATAGCTGTTCTAAGATACTGCACTTCAGAGGCAGTGGCACTAAAAAAGGTACAGCCTTTTCAAGGGTGGCTCAAGTTTTTCCATTCTGTTTTTAAAATGAAAATAAAAAGCCCTACTCCTCCATCTGGGTGCATCCAGAACCTTCCTCCTAGCAAGAGGCCTTCCTGAGATGGGGAAAAGAGGCACCAGGCATGTCCTGCTCCTAGATGCTAAATTGCACATCAGCAAAGCTTAGCCATCATCTAGGCCCTTGCTACTCAGTGTGTGGTCCATGGACCTGCAACAATTTCCTCCCAGAATGGCCTGTTTGAAATTCAGAATCTCAGGCCCTAGCCCAGGTCCCCTGAATCTGAACCTACTCTTCAACACTACTCACGGGGATTTGTGTGCACAGCACAGCAGAGCATAAGCAGCCCTGGTTCCGTCCAAATGCCTCTTCTACAAATGAGGAAAGGGAAGCCCAGGGAGGGGAAGAAGGTAGCCCAGCACCTTCTCTGAGTGCAACAGAGAACAAGACCTAAATCCAGTCCCACTCTCCGGCCTGATGTCCTCTGCCCCTCACTTGATGGTCACCCATCACTGGGCAACATCATGCCCTGTCCTTTACAAAGGGAAGACTTCCTGGGACAGAAAGGTTCTCAGTGTGAGAGCACAGCCACCCCAGGTAGCAAGAAGAGCAGCGGCTCCCCCAACTCCTTTCAGGAAGCTGAGAAGCAGCCAATACCTCATTCCTTTTTGGGTCTCCCACAAGCCACAGGTCTATTGCTTGCCTCTGCAGATGACCCGGTAGATCTCCAGAGCTGGGCACATGTGAGTCAAGAGCCTAGGACAACTGGGTCTTCAGCTGGTCCAGATGACTGAATTTGGGCACTTTTATGTGCCAAGGGTCAGATTTCACTGTGGCTCACCTGGCTGCTCTGGGAGGCCTTGCCATACCAGGAAAGCCCTCAATAGAAGTTGGGCTGAGATTTCCCTCCAGGTCTCAATAATGGTTGACAATCAACAGTGCTTAGGGTCTCTTGAGGCCCTTGATAACAGGGAAGTGGGGGGAATCCCTTTGTAAAGGTGCAGAAGTAACAGTGGTTGTAAAGACAATGCTCCATGCCACCATAAAGAGTGCCATGGCCGATGTTCCCAACTAGACCCAGGGTCCCCAGATGATACTGCACCCCTGCAGCCAGGACTCCAGATGGTGCAGAGCTTGCATCTGCATTCCACCTTTTCTGCATCCCACATGGCTCCAAGCACAGAGATCAGCACATAGCAAGTGCTCCAGAAACAGAGGACAAACTGAACTGTCTTTCTAACGCTCCCTGACGGTGAAGCCCAGCAGGGTGTACGTGGAATGATGCCTAGAGAGTTTGCTGGAGGACAGGGAGAAAGGAGGGACAGAGGTAAAGAAGAACCACTTGGCTTCCCCTGGGCCCCACAGCACCCCAACCTGTGTGCAGTATCCATGTGCTCCAATCAGGTGGCTGGTGGGGACATCGAAGTCCTGGCGGACACTGGAAAACACAAAAGGAAGTAGCATTAGCATGCCTCTGCCCACCCTGAGCCACCTGGTCAAATCTTGCAGATGACCAAGGGCTTCCCTCAGGATTCCCTGCTTGGGGAACCTCATCCTTCAGTGTTCTGTGCTCTCTGAGGAGGGGGCTCCCAGCCCAAGGGGATGAGGCCTAGAGCCCTGGCCTGTTCAAGCCAAAAGCACTATATTCTCTGGGCAATGGTCTCTGCTCTGCCCTCCCTGGCCTCTGGCCACACCAGATAAGGCACGTGGGGTGAGGCACGGCACAACAGAAAGGCCCTTGGGCTGGAATTCCAGTTTCCTGAACTCACATCCCACCTGCTGCTTGCTATTAATGGTGAGGGCAGGTTCATCCTCTCCCATTGCTGGGCCTCAGTCCATTGATCTGTTGAATGGGAGGAATGGACTTTAATTCTACTATGGTTTGACTGTATCTCGGAAGGTTTCAAGTGTTGAAATTTAACCCCCATTGTGAAGTGGAAAGAGGGTGGACACTGAATCTGACCATGATATTTAGAGAAGGGGCCTTTGGGAGGTGACAGGTTAGGTAAGATCATCAGAGCAGACTCTATAATTGAGTCCCAGTGGTTCTGTAAAAAGAGATTGAGACCAGAAAAGTCACACAGGTGTTCCCTGAGTCTTGTCATGTGATGCCCTGTGTCTCCTCAGAACCCTACCAGCAAGAAGGCCATCACCAGATGCGGGCCTTCAACTTTGGACCTCCAGAATCATGGGCCAAAATAGACTCTTCTTGTTAAAACTTACCCAGTCGGCAGTATGATGTTACTGGCAACAGAAAATGGACTAATACAGCCTCCTTGACTCCTAAAACAGTAGCCAATGCCCCCTGAACGGTTTCCGCTCCAGGTACCACACATGCATCATTCCCTAAGACCTGGGAAGAAACAGGCTCAGAGAAGGGGCTGTCTGCCCAAGGGTGCTCAGGGCTGGCAGAAGATCCCAGCCACCAGCTTCCAAGCCTGGCCCACCCACTCCCTCCAATCTATGCCACCAGTGAGGCACCACCCAGACTGAGGCACTCAAATGGCACAAGATGAAAAGCCTCCTGATGAAAAGAAATAAAGAAATTTCTCAAACCAAAAGAAGTGGGCTTTAGGGCTAAGCAGTGCTAGGGACAGAACAATTCAGAGTCCCAGACAGTGGGGACTCTGCCACCTGGACTGGGGAGGAGATAAGCACTAGTAGCAATAAGACCTCCCTGAGCCTGAAACCCTCCTCAGCTAGAAAGTCTGCCACCAGGACATTGTTCCTTTCGGCTACCCCAAAGTCAGTCCCTCCAGGAGACTAAAGTGTTTTTGCACACAGAGCCACATAACCAGCAAGCAGCAAAGGACCTACCATCTTCTGACAGGACACAGCAAACAATCTCACCCCAGGGAATGGGAATTAGTGTCTTTGTGCTATAGATGTGGAAAGAAGCTCAGAGAAGTGGCTGCTGGGGTCTGGGAGAGGCCAGGGAGCAGCTCCCGGGTCCATCTCCTACACTGCTGCATGTGCCCTGGGGGTGCCACTCACCTAGCACCACGCAGAGGGCCTGGCGCACTGCCTTCATCCACTCCTAAAGTGCGCACTGCACAGCAGCCAGGGGTAGGAAGGGTTTAGCAATCAGAACGCTCACACCTCCCTTTGGTGCAAGAGAAGGGGAATCTGGTCTCGATTTATGCATTAAATCAAAGATCTGCCATAAACTCACAAAGCTAAAACACTCACCCTGGTCTTGTATCCTTCCCAGACAAGTTTAGAAATTCAAGCCCTGTAATATTTGTAGGGAAAATGCTTTCTTGTGGTTTTTAAAACCAAACAGGGAAGGTTTACCGTTCACGTGAAATGGGCTAGGCGTACCATCTCTGGGGCCTGCAGAGAGCCACAAAGGCTTAGGGTCCTCTGGGAAGGCCTGCAGGGCTCACCCCCTGAGACAGCTTGGCAGGCTTGGGAAGGAGCCAATGGGGGTGACTCATGGCAGAGTACAGCACTTGGCCAGCACTTGCTCAGGCAGAAGAATTGATGGAAACGTTCTTCACAGCATATATAAGCATCTTCTGATGAGAAGAAAATAACCTCAAAGCAGTCTTGAGTGGACCGATAAGCATCACTGGCCACGAGCCACCCAAAGATTTCAGAAGCAGCCTGATCTTCATAAGCCCATAGCCGCGTGTTCACCCCACGGGCAAGGGAGCCTGCGTCAGCCGTGAGCAGAGGGACAAGCAGACGGGACAATGGGAGGAAATGGTAATTGCATCCTTAGGTGCAAACACGATGGGAAATTTAGAAGTGTGCTTGGATCTTAAAAGGGATGAACATCTGTATTTCACATTAGGGCACTTGGGAGATGCCAAGGAGCAGCTTATGACTTAAGAGATTTACAACTTTGGCAAATTAAGATCCCCAGACCTTCCCCAGGGGCGTCCCTTGGGGCCAAGTGTGAGGAGTCCTAGGGCAGAGCAGCACTCACGGCCTCTGCTCTGCCCTGCTCTGCCCAGAGAGAATCAATTCACCCAGGGCTGGCACAGAACCCAACTGGAGCCTCAGCCTGTTGTGGGGCAGCAAAACCCCCTTCCCTGGGCCTGTCTCCCCTCTGGAACATGAGGGTCTTGGACAAGATGAGAGGTGTTTGGGCTGAATTATTTCGCCCAATTCATATGTTGATGTCTTTATCCCCTAGTATCTCAGACTGTGCATTTGATGATAGAAATTTTAAAGGGGTAATTAGGTTCAAAAGGAGCTGTTACGGAGGGTCCTCATCTAATCAGACAGGTGTCCTTATAAGCAGAGGAAATTTGGACACACAAAGGGATGCCAGGGATGTGCACATACAGAGGAAATGTCACGTGTGTCCTCACGTGGTGTCCCTCTGTAAGCCCAGGAGAACAAGCTTGGTGCTGTGATCTTGGCCTTCTGACCTCCAGAACTGTGAGAAGTGTCTGTGTCAAGCCACCCACTCTGTGGCTCTTTACTGTGGCAGACCTAGGAAACTGGAACAAGTGGCCTCCACCATTGTTTTAGACTCAGAGCCTTTCTTTACAGGAAACTATACATGGAAGTAGCCCACTTCATGAAGCCCAGCTGCTCCAGCTGTGAGTAGCCACTGGACCAGGCCCATCTTTGTCTCCCTCCATCATCTCTTGTGGCCGCTCAGGGAACCCTGGGCTCCCAGAGCACACAGTATCCTTGGAGCTGAGGTTGAAGCTGGGGAAGGGGCTCCTGAGCTCTGGGTTTCTGAGGTACAGCCATGACAGTCCCTTCCCTAGGACCGACATGCCCGTCCAATCTAGTGGTCAGGCTGTCCTTTGCACAGTTTCCTGGGGGCCGGACAGCCCTGGTCACAGCTGAGGGATAGAGCACCAAGCTGGACAAAGGAGCCAGGAGGCCAGGGCCTGCCTAAAACAGTTTCCTGTAAGGCATCCTGCACTGGGAACCCTCCAGGGAGCAGAGTTTGCCTCGATTTTAAATCCAAGAAGCACAGAGCAAGAGAAACCTGAGTGAACTTGACCAGGGCATGGAAACGTACAAGGAAAGGCTTGGCCCAGCTGCCCTGCTGTCCACCTCCTCAGCATCTGAGAGCCAACGACCAACACCTTGGTTCAATCCTGAACCAAGGATTCAACGGTGACCTGATCTTGAGGGGCAGACCTGGGCCATCTGATGGTAGGTACTCTCAACTCTGCCCACCATCAAGAGCCCACTGAGCCACCAAGCTGTACCAGGAAACAGAATAAAGAGGCCCTCAAGGCTCAGTGTTCTGCAGATGGGAAGACAAATGCCCAGAGAGAGAGACAGGAAAACACCCAGATCTGTCAGGGCCTGAAGCCGGGTCCAGACCTCCGCTGTTGATCTCCACCTGCCCTTTGGCACCTGTCTGTAAGCAGGCGGGGGTTCTGCCATGGTGTGGGCTGATGTCTCAAGAACCCCAAGTCTGCAGTCTCAGATACTTTGGAATACATTGGGCCCTCAAAAGCCTTGCTAGTCCAGGAGGCAAAACACCCATCTCTGTTTTATTGATGCGGAAACTGAGGCCCCATGAGAAGGGTTCTTGTGGTTTTGTGGTCACACAGCCAGCAGGACCAAGGCTGTGTCCTCAGCATCAACATTATAGAGTGCCAAACATCATCCTAGCCACCCAGCTCCAGGCAGGCACCACTCGGGTTCTGCTGTCCCTGGCCCCAGCCAGCTTGTCCCTTCACCTAAAAGTCTCCCTGTGTGAATGCATTGTTTGGCATAGAAGTTTCTAAATAAGAAGGAAAATATGTGCATGTGGCATAAAGATGTGGCCCTAATCTATAATCACAGCCATTCACCTGAAACAAACATCCACAGGATGTGTCAGAGGCCAGCCCAGCCTAGGACTGGCTAAGTGACTTCTGGTAAATCCATCCCTCTCTCGCAGGTGAGTCCCTATTTATCACAACCCTGGCCTGGGTGAGGGATCCCTGGGGACCTCCTGAACCTGAGCTCAAGCCCCTGGCCCCTACTCTAATCTTTGACATGCCAAGTCTCAGATGGGCAGGGACTAGCCTAAGAAGAACCCCCACCCCAACAGCCCACCGCTAGGACACCAGCCCTCAGGAGCCATGTCCCCAGGGCCAGCCATGTCCCCAGGGCCAGCTCCTGCCTGGCCCTCTCTGAGGCTCCTGCACCACACTCCCCATCCCCTGCAGGTGGCAGAGTTTCTCCTGGCTGTAAAGGTCAACTCAGAAGTGGAAAGTACAGCTGTGATATAGCTAAGAAAACCCGGGCTCCAAAGTTAGGGAGCCATGGGTTCCAGACTAACTCCTGCCACACTCAAGTGATCCCCTCCTGAGCCTCAGTTTCCCCACTTGCAATATGGGTGTGATGATGTCTCCTCCTAGCACAGATTACTATGAGAACTGAGTGAGATGAGCTATATAAAGCATCTGGCATTCAGTGAATGTCACTTCCTTTTTCCTACAGTAACAATAATAAAAACAAGAAAACAATGACCAAGAGGTCACAATTCCTGCAGCCTCAACTGTTCGTATCACAGCCAAATACCCAGAATAAAACCAGGGCCCCCAAGAGGTTGAAATGTAGCTCTGAGTATCTAAAAAGGATCTCGATAGAACGGATACTGCCTGTTTTCCCAGGGAGGCCAAGTGGGAGGGCAATGAATCAGAAGCCCTGGGTGTCAGACCTGGCTTGCCTCCTGTCCTGGTTGCCTTTGGCAAATTACTTTCCATCTCCAAGCCTTGGATATGTCATCTCCTGATGCTATAACAATAGCTACCTCACAGGTTGTTGGAATGAGCGAACAGAACATGAAGAGGCCTTGCAAAGAGCACTGAGGATAGTTGGAGGGCTCCATGTCACCCCCTTCTCCAGGCAGTGAGGGAAGGGGCTGGTGTGAGGGGGGCCCAGAGGTTGGGGGAACTTGGTAGGAGACTTTGCCGCCTGGAGAAAGAGGAACGTGCATGGAGGAGGAGGAGAAGCAGAGGACCCTGTGCTCCTGGCCACTGACAGAGCCCCTCCCGAGCTGCCCTTGGCCTCACCCACCCATCCCATCCTCCCTGGCATTCAGCACTGTTCCTGCTAACCAGCCCTTGGCAGACTGATCCCTGCCAACCCTCACTGGTGACTTTCGCTCACCCTGTTCCTTCTGTATGTCAAAACCCTTCCAACCCACGCTCAGAGTCCACTTAAATGAATGTCTCCTCCTCCATAAAGCAACACCTCCAGGGACAGAAATGCCCATCTCTCCTCTCTTTGGACTTCCCCTTCCCAAAGGAACACACCAACTCCTCTCGTTTGCCTGCCCAGAACCGGGCTCTGGACCCTGCAGGTGCTTAGTGAATGGGGCCCTGAAGCCCCTGGGGAGAAGCTGGATCCTGGGAGACATGGTGGAGACAGTGGAAATGGACATCCCACCCCCACTGTGAGGCTGGCTTGGCAGAAGAAACTTCCGGAAGGTTAGTTACCTTCTCCCAAGACCTGCAATTATCATCTGGGCACCTGGGCTCTTCATAGAGGGTCCCCATGGGGCTGCCTGAGGTCCGAGGGCAGGAGAGCGCCTAGCTCTGCCACTAACCACAGCGAAGCTGGGCTTGTCCCCTTCACTGCTGTGGGAGGTGGGCCCCTGCACCCAGTCCTCAGGTTCAGTGTTTGTGGGCAGAACCACTGGGAGGCCAGGGCCCCAGTGCTGCCAGCTAAACCTGGACAAGGAGTAGAGCAGAGAGTCAAGCACCCAGTCTGCCATGGACCTATTTGGAACCTTGTTTTCCACTTGTTATAGTTGTTACCGAAAATGTCCCTGCAAAAGGTTCATTGTCTCGAATGCTTAGTTTCCAGCTGATGGGCTTTGAGGAACTGATTAAATCACAAGGGTCATCATTTCATCTTGGATGAATCCACTGATGAATTTATAGTTTGATGGTGTTGTTGGGAGCTGATGAAGACTTAGAAGGCAGCAGTTGAAGGGGGCATGACCTTGGGGACTATTTCTTTTCCCAGGCCCTTTCCTCTCTGGCTCTTGGGCTCTTTCTCGCTTTGCTTCTTGGCTGCCATGAGGTGAGCAGCTTTCGTCTGCCACACCCTTCCTCTTGATGTTTCTGCCTTGCCACAGGCCTAAAAGCAGTGGAGCCACTTTTCCTCCTTAAAGTCGTTTATGTCAGCTGTTTTGTCACAGAAACAGAAAGTGACTAACACATTACTTCTAAGTGGCAAACACTTCCCTCACTCAGGGAAGTGTTGCCAGCATAGGATCCTGGACTCGGAGCCTGAAACTGGGGTGATAATGCCAGCTGTGCCACTACCTCACCCTTTACTTCCCAAAGTTCCTGCATCTGTAAAGCTGGAGAAGAGCCCAGGCCTGTCGGCTCTTCCCTCATTTTGCCACAAGACTACAATGCCCAAGGTTGAGCAGTGAGAGCCCTGTCTTCCTCTCCTCCACCTCTGGCAGAGCTGAGACCACAAATTCACTCTCCTCAGGGAGAGGGGCCTCACAGTGGGCCCAGAGTAGGGTACTTGGGGGCTACAAATCAGATCTTAATTCCCCAAGGGGTTGGCTGGGAGCAGAGGAGCAGGTGGTTCCCAGGCAAGGAATTATAGAGAAAGGGACCATTAGAAGGAAGTGGAAACTGTGTGGGGCATTTTGCTAGTTGAATGACATGAGTACCATAAGTCCTTGGGACGCCCTTCTCCGTTGCCTTTGTCACCGACATATATTCACTAGCCTGGTCTCTACGCTCATCTGAATCAGAGCTTAAGTAGAATTGGGGTTCACTGAGCAAGATGTTCTCCTCCTGTTTCCAGCTATAGTTGAGAGATCTTAGCAGGGGGAGATAGAAGGGCCCCCACTTGTGGAGACCCAAGTCGAAGAGGGCCAGCCATTCCCTCCCTGTGTAGAAGAAAACCCAGGGGTTGGGGCTCCTGGTCTGGTTGGCTCTGTCAAGGCCTCGTTATTCTGGGCTGGAAGCACTAAGGTGGCGTCAAGAGCACTGCAGAGCCCCTGTGCATTCCTGTGCATTCCATAAGGGCACATCTGTAACCATGGAGAGCTGCCCCTGCTCATTACCTCACACTACAACCCTCCCACCAATCCTCTCCCTGTAGGTCCTCTCTGGATGAGTGTGGCCTGCAGATGCTGGAATGAAAAGCTTTGTAATCACTTCCTCCATTTTCGAGAGGAGCCTGTGGGGCCCCTGTGAAGGCCACCCCAAACCTACATCTGTCCCCTATTCTTTAATACCTCCCACACTTCTACATCTTGACCCTGAGCACCCTGATGCCAGCCAGCCTGGTGGACCTCTGTGGGTTCTCACGTTCCATGATGGGCACAGCCCAGGCCTGACCACAGTGACGGCAGCAGGAATGGATATCTGGCACAGAGGAGGCTGTGGAGCTGCTGGAGTCTCCCATGCAGGAGGCCCTCCTGGGAAGACAGCTGGGAACCAGGAGAGAAGAGTGAGGAGACGGAGGAGGGACACAAGTCGGAGACAGTGTCTAGCTCCTGTATGCAGCCACACCTAAAGCCCAGGCTTTTGATAGGAATGGGCAACGAGCTTTGTTTTCTGCTTACTCTGGTTAGGACCTGAACTTCTATCACTTGCCTTTCTAGCCAACACTCAGGGATGGCATTCATTTGGGGGCTATTTTCTCAAAGAAAGAAACTATTGTGTTGCTACTGTTGTTTTTAATCTCTTGGGGAGAGGCATCATGGTGGGGATGCTGCATGGGGCGCCCCTCACCCTCCATACCTTGCTTATGCTGTTTTAAAGTTACTTGAGTCAATGACAAGCTAGCCTCTCTTCCGGACTTTCAAAATTGCCTTTGGGCAGCTGAATTGAACACTGTGCTGAATGCCAAAGGTCCACTGCAAGCACAGGGTTTCTTCACATGCTCTTTCCCCCACCTTCCTCCATGGGGCTCGAGCCACTGGGTGAGCATCACTCTACTACAAGACAGACTTGTACTCTCCTCAGGGGCTGCAGCCCCCACACACATGGCACTGCCTAGGCCTGGCTCAGAGCTGCCCCCGAGCATCCCAGGGACTTGTGAGAGCTCCTTAGAGAGAGCTCTAGCCATGAGGCTTGGAAAGCATCAGAGCAAAGAGAGCATGAAACTCAGCATGAGATTTACTGTAAGCGACCAGAGATCTTAAGAAAGAAAATAAATGGCTTGAAATCAAGTGGAAAAAAAATAAAACCTTTGCAAGGCTCTGCACACAGCCTGGGGTAAACAAACCTCAAAGGCCCGTGTCTTGACTGTTCTTTGGAGTGGTTGGGCTGTGCTTGGCTGGGTCTGCATCTGCTCATGACCCTTACTCGGGCTCTGTTCTAACTTAGGAACAGCCTACAACAGGAGTCAGTGACTGGTGCCAGGGCAGCCCCGGGCCTTGGGAGGCAGCCTTTGCCAGGATGGAGAGACCATATGCCTTCTCTGTCACACTCACCCTCACAATCACCTGTTCAATCATGGCAGCCGTCACACAACCTCAAACAAATCACCAAAGCCCATATCACTCAGGTGTACTGTCCCACAGATCCCTCCCCCACACATTCTCATACCACCACACCACCAGAGACGCACACGCACACACACTGCATTCAGAACCAACTGGATGGGTCTTCCCTGCCCACCACTGACCTCGGGATCCTGTTATCTCTTTGGGCTCGCAGGACATGTTTTCAACCACTGACCAAAGTGGTAACAGACCACATTGGAATGGCATCAAAGGGTTCTTTGGCAGAGCTGACTCCGAACCCCAGAGCAGGAAAACCATGGGCAATCCTCCGCTCAGAGGTTGCTGGGCAGCATTGGCAGAGCTATGGCTGCCCCAGAGGGGGCTTCTGGCCATGCCTGAGGATCCAGAGGCAGAGTGGAGGCAGGCAAGTGACCCTACCCACATCACCACCACCTCCACACCTGTCAAAGTCATTTTGCTGCATCTGCTTTACATACCAAGCTTTGAAATAGGTTTTTGGAAAAACAAATCAGATTTACTTTCACTACAAAGAAGAGTCTAAAGAGTACTAGTACAGCTCTGTTCTGCTAGAGATAAAGAACCCAAGACTCAGGCTGGGTCAGTCACAGGGCTTGTCAGCAGCCAAGCTGAGAAGGGGTCCTGATCCTACAGCACAGCCAACCATGCATGCTTTCACATGACCTGTCACACTCTGGGCTGCCCTGGATAAGCTAAATAGTGCTGCAGTGAGGTGATATTTGCACCTGCATATCCAAAAGTCCTTAAAGAAAGACCTTTGCAGCTGCTAACTCCAGAGGCAGCAAGCAGGAGGCGGGTTTTTCCAGTCCCAGACCCAAGACTGTCATCATTGTCCAGGGAACAGCACAACTTCAGCCAATCACAGCCCCAATAGAGAGCCAAGGTGGGGAGTGCCAGGGAGCCCAGGGACACACTGCTGGTGTGCAGTGTGATGGCATGTGAGGAAGGGGACTCTCCCAGGGGCTCTGTTGTGGAGGGTGAGACAGTGCCTTCACTGGAGCCCTTGGAAGTGCCAAGAGAGCTAACGTGCCATGAGAAGCCCTTCAGTATGACTGCCCCGGTCTGGGCAGCACCAGGACTGCCAGGGCTGTTCATCCTGTTTTCCTCCCCAGGAAGTCCTAGGATGCTCTGGTTTCTGTAGCCCCCTGGGAGAATCCACAATTGTCACAAGGGACCATGGATTTGAAGGAAAGCCCAGAGGCAGCCCATGGCACCCTGGTTCTCCCACTTTCTCGAACTTGAGATCAGACATAGGGTGCCTCCTCTAGTTCACCCCTGCAATTCAAACCCCAGCCAGGATTTGGTCCTCTACCTGCCCTTTCTCAAGCCCCAGCATGAAATGACACTAACTGCTCAGGGGCCACTGCTGCCCATGAAGTGCCTGCCAAGGATCAACCTCATCACAGAGGGTCCATCATGAGCTTCAGGACATCCTCATAGCTGTGCTTACTGAAGAGGTCACATGGCCTCCACCAGGTTATCAAGACAAGCCAGAAGGCAGGAAAAGGCAGGCATCCTATGGCAGCGCCCACTGCGTGAGGTGTGTGCCCAAGGAGGAGCCACGCTGAGAGGTAGGAATCCACTCTCCACTCCTGGGGGAAGGAGCTCTGGCTCAGGGCCTGATACCATGTGTGCTTTCATCCAAGTCTGGTGTGTAAGCAGCAACACAGATGAACTGGCCAGGCCAGCCTGCCTGGGGGCACCCCCATGCCAGCTTTACTCACTGGTAATCTGGCATGAACCCCTCACTCCCTAAGCCACAGTGACAACAGGGGCACCACTGGTTGGGTTGTGGTGGAGACTCAAGGGGCTGCTTGCACCAAATGTCAAGGCAAAGGATCAGACCATGTGTACAGGAAGCTTCATAAATGCTGGTGGCCATGTTTTCACTGCCCACAGGATATCCCTCCATACTGGCCTCTAAGGAAAGGGGAAGGGAGACAAAATCATAATACAAAGCCCAAGTCATGGACCAGCACCACAGCAGACCTGTATGTGGCTCCTCCCGCCCCAGGAGGCCTCAAGACATCTGCCTGCAGGGCCCAAGGAAGGTCCTCAGGGGCCCTGGGGAACTGCTAGAGTCTTATCTGTGGTTGCTCGTCTGTGTGTGTATCTGTGTGCATCGGTGTGTCTCTGAGTAGGCGCGTGTGTCTGCATATAGCTGTGTGCCTGTGTGTGTATGTGTGTGTGTTGGCAGAGCTGTGACTTTAGACCCATTAGCATGAGGCTGTGCAGCTGTGCAGGCCCATCGATCCTGGGACAGCCTTCCCCACACTGATGGCCCAGAGGAGCCTCAGCCTGGGCAGGGACACATAGCGGCACATGTATGTCACAGTGACCCCTCGCATCAGGCACACACTCAAGCCTGCAAGCCAGGGACCCCTTGCACAAATGGGGAAGCTGAGGCTAGCACCACCAGGCCTGCCCTCCAGAGAGCACCACTCTCCTCAGCAAGGCCAGAAGACCCTCGCCTGCCTTCCAACCAGGAGAATGGCAAACCGGGCCTGGGAAGAAGGTGGTGCGGCTTATGGACACTGTGCACGTGAGTCCCTGCTAGGAATGAATTGTATCATTATGGCAGGATTAGAAGAAAAATGCCATTACAAAGTGCTGTGCATACACCGATTTAATAAGGTCAGTAGCAGCGAGCAGCAGGCAGGCTGGTGCAGGAGGCCACAGAGCCCCCACCGTTCTCTCCCTCATCAGTAGAGGCCTGGGAAATGGCCAGCGACAGGCCCGGCCAGACCCAGCCGGGGCAGAGGAGCAAAGATCTCCGTCTGCCAGGGCCTCCCAGACCTGCACCTGCATACCTCAAGCTGCTCAGAAACTCCTCTCTTCCCAGCCTGCTGAGAGGTGCTCCCAAATCTTTCCCCCGAGGCCCCTCCAAAGTAAGAGTCACTCCAGGGATCCAGGCCCCTGGGGTCTGCTTCTGCTTGGAAGGGAATCGAGCAATGGATTGTACTTTACAGAACTATTCATGTGCTATTAATCTGTTGCGTTCCCCAGTGACATAATGCCCAAGTGACAAATATAGATGAGAGGCCTAGACAGCTCCCAAGGATAGAGCTGTCTGGTGGAACTCGGTCCCATGGCAGCCTGAGGGGCCACTTTGATCAGAGTGCATGGAAGGGGGGGTCTCTGCCAGAAAGAGTCAAGCAGAGGACACTTAGGGCCAGCAGCCCTCTCCTCTCCCTGCACCCCCGCCCCCAGAGGCTGGCTCCTTATAGGTGTTGTGTGTCTTACCCTCCAGCAAGACACCTGCCCAGAGCACCTGGGGCTCCAGGACCCCTGAGGTCTCAGCCCCGACTGTACATCCCGGCACATGTAGCAGGGAGGTGAGTATGTGCACTCTCACTGAGGGGGAGGTGCCTCTTGAGTTGTCCCAACATATGTTGGGAGACCCAGGAGAAGGGGACACTGGACAGGTGTACCCATGGCTCATCACTGCTGTCACTCCCTACCAGCACACTGTCCCCTCTTCCTCCACCCACCTCATGCATCCTTTCAGCAACATCCCCTGAGCTTTCACTATGGCCCAGCACTGCAGGGGGTCCAGAAGGTGGCAGGAAAGGAGACAGACAGCCCCAGTCCAGGAGTTGAGGAGAAAGATACTCACAGCTCCCAGGACCTGGACAGGATGGCAGACAGGGTGAGCAGGATGCATCCGTAGGGGCCCACTTCGAACTTGGAGAGGAGAAAGGAGTGAGTCCCATCTCAGTCACACCCCCCTCCACTCAGCTGCAAACTCTGCGGGGGACCACAGAGCAGCCTGCCCCTGGGCCCCCACCTCCAGTGGGGGGCAGACCCCATGCAGATCTCACCAGTCAGACCCCCTTAAGGACACCAGCCTGTGTGACAGTGGGCAAGGAACAGAGCTTGTGCTCCAGCATAAAGGATGTCTGTGACCTTGGCATCCTCAAGACTGGCAAGACCTCAGCAGTCACAGCAGGCTCCGTTATGATGCCAGTGTCTCTCATGGGCATTGTCACCATTAATACTCAACACACCAGGGCATGGGTGCAGTGATGACAGCCTTCTACCTGTCAGGGACTAAGGCTCAGGGACTGAGCAGCTTGCCTGAGGTCACGCAGCTGTTAGGTATCGGGGTTGGTGTCTGGGACCCCATCTAATGCCAGCTCCTTATGCATGCGTGGAGAGCAGCAGAGAGCAGGTTTGGAGCAGGGTCAGGGTCAGGATCAGGGTGAAGTGCGGGAAGTGGACTGTGCAAGGGGATGTCTTCTTTGTAAACTTCACTATTTTAGGATATTTTAAAACATCAAATATTTGATTTTTTTATCATGATTATTTCAGATTAACTTTGATTTTTAAAAGATATTATTTGTGCTCATCTCTAAATCTTCACACCCCTTTAAGTTTTGCACCCAAAGCAAGCATCTTTTCCCCTAGTCCCAACCCTGGTGTGGGGCGACATGCTAAAGCCTGATTGCCTGGGCTTAAATCCCAGCTGTGTCACTCTTAGTTAGGTTGCCATAGGGATGTTTCTTAGCTCCTCTGTCCCCCATCTTCTCAATGATAATTAGGACAAGAACTGTGGTATCTACCCTCATCAAGTTACTGTGAAGACCGAGTTAATATCACTTAGATCAGGACCTGGCACCCATGTCAGCAGTTAGGATAACGCTGGCTATGCACTGCCCACCTGTCCAGTGAGCCCACGGGGCACAGCCAACCCCAGAGAATCACTCAAGTCAGTGTAAAGGCCCTACTCATTCCACTTTGGAATCTTTATCTTCATCTAGTAATTCAATTACTAAGTTCATCAGTCTGTTCTTTGTTTTTTATGCTGAGTGAAATTTCAGTGCCAAGAGGACATTCCCTGCTAAAACTCTTTGTGAAGAAGGGAGACGTGGATCTGTCCTCTCAGGGAAGAAAGAACAAGCAACTTGGAAAGGGTGAGGAAGGGCTTGGCTGTGATGGACATGCAGGCTCCTCCTCTTCCACTGACAGGAAGTGTTCTCACAAAGACACGGAGCCTGCGGAGGGAGGTAGGTCCAAGGAAGCTTTCTGGAGGAGCGGTGTCTACTCAAAACCCAAGGGACAGCAAGGATCAGGGAGAAGAGACCACTCCTGGAGGCACAGGAGAGAGCCAGCAAGTTTACTAGGCTGGGCCAGAGAAGAGCCCCGAGGACATCACTTTTTACTTCACAACCAACCTCAAGTCTTACTTTGGAGGATAAATGAAACGCATGAATGTATGACAATCTTAGGTCAACCTTGTCTTAGTCCTGTGATCTCAAGCCAGTCATCTGTCTCACTTTCGTTGCCCTCAGTTTCCCTATTTGCAAAACAAAGATAATAAAGATAGCCCTCTGCATATTTGCTTGGCTTATGGCGCACATTCTCTGAGGCAATGTCTGTGGAGTGTTTTGATAATTGCAGAGGAAAGCTGAGGTCCCCACACAGTGGGGACATATGTCAGCGGACCCTGTGTCCCAGCTCAGCTACAGATGTGCATGCTGCCTTTGGGAAGTCACAGGGCTCTCAGTCTCTGCTCCCTTTCTGGAATGCCAACCAGTGTCTGCCAGACTTTGCCTTATCTTGGGGAAGCCGCAGCACCATCTAGGTCCAATTCCCCTTGGCGCTACCTGCAGTGCTTACTGACTTGTAGACACAGTGGAGTCAGGGACACAGGAGCCCCCACTGGGGACACTAACTCACTATGCTTACATGGGGAACTGATAGCCCTGATGGTCTGGCCCTCTTACCCAGAGCCCTCTGCATAGGAGGGAGAAACGAACCCTGCCTGGGGTGACACAACTGAATGGACCCATATTCCCTTTTGCTTTTAAAAATGTTGATTAAAATTATCTCATCAAGTTCAAGCTGCCAAGACATAGGAGGCCACAGGGTACATGCCTGCTTGAAAGGCCAACTTGGCAGGAAAGTGGGCCGGAAACCATGGGTAGGGGCAGGAACAATGTTGAGGGCCACTTGGGAAGAAGGGGGCCATTGTTTCAGCACAGCATGCAGTCCTGGAGAGACGGGTGCCCACCAAGGGGCTCCACAGGAGGCAGGGGCGGCACGCATCCCTAGCTGCCCTGGGTTGCCAGACACCTCTCCGCACAGGGGAGCGTAATTAAAACCCAGCAAGGAGGCTATTTATGTTGGCCAAGATGGTGCGGTGTGCATTTCCAGGCCTGGCACAAAGAGCCCCTCTTAGGCCCAGTCCATGAAAAATGGATTTGGTGAGCCCAGTGCTGAGGCAGCTCCACTGCTTCCAGCAAAAACATAAATTAAACTGGGATGGGTGGGGGGAGGGCACTGTGTGCCAAAGTTGGGGGTTGGTAGTGACGGGTTGCAGCCAGGAGCCACAGCCAGTGACAGCAGAGAGGGCTGGGAGCCCAGAGGTGTTACTGAAGGAAAGCGGCCCCTGGCCCACCTGTGGGGCCCACCCTCTGGATCCCTCTCTCAATCCCTGTCATGCTCAGGCTTCATGGGACCCCTGGGCCACAGGCAAAGGGGTGAGGCTCCCTCAAGGGCCAGATGCAGGGTCCTTGCTGCAAGGGGCCAGCCCAGAACCATCAGGGCAGTGACCAGGCCTCAGAACCTTGGGTCACCCCAAGCCCCCCCCCGTCCTCCAGAGCTCCACCAGGCTTGTCCCCTTCCTGGCCTGGCAGTGTGACACTGTGTCCAACCTGGTCAAGCTTTGCACACTGAGGCACAAGGCTCTCCCTTCTCTCAGGTGGACCACTGTGTTCTCGGGACAACATGGATTTCACTGGGCTGGAGGGTGTTCCGTCTGTGCTTCGTTTGGAAAGCCATCTTCCCCACAGGCCTCAGGTTCCTCTTTGATAACCATAACTGGAGCTGGAAGTTATGTGACAACTGTTCCATCTTCCAGATGAGGAAACTGAGGCCTAGGGACTTTCCCAAGGCTTCATGTGACTAAGAAATGAGCCACTGGAGGCTCCTGGGCATCTGTTCAGGTCCTCCTACTGCTCTAGGCAGGGTGGGGACACACAGCATTGGCAGATGGCCCTCTGGGCTATTCCAGGGAAGAATTCAAGAAAGCCAGGGACAGGGGGGCAAGTGACAGCCAGCCTAGTGCTCCCGACTCCTGGGCCAGGTCTCCCTCCCACAGACATGCCAGACAGAGCAGCCCACATGGAAAGGAAGTTATTCTAATTTGGGTCACTGTGCAGGCCCTGGCTCTCCTGGGCCAAGTCATCACTCAAGATTACAGCTCTGGGATGAAAAAGCCTCAGGTGCACTGGTGCCTCTGGTGACCCTGCATCTGCCTCCCCTTGTTTCCTCCCTGAGGGACCGTAGGTACAGTCAGGGCTAGGATGCCCAGACCTTACAGGCCTTGGAGGAAAAAGCTGGGGGTGGGTCTCTGACAGTGGGAGCTTTAGGCCTGTTCCACTTGTGTTGAGTTTGCCCCTATTTACCACCAAAACCTCCAAGGCCTTCCCTGGGGATGAGGGAGAAGACCCCACATGCAGAAGGCTACAGGGAGCAGAGGGGAGGCTCGAAGAGCATCTGTCACCGGGAGAAAAGGACTCAGCCTTTTTCTGTCCTTCTATCCTGACCCACAGATGTCAAGGCATTGTGGTTGGGACCTCCAAGGTCACGTGTCTTACACTGTTCCCTCCCTGTCTTGTTTCCCTCTTGATTTTACAACAGCTCATCCCAAGGTTGCCTTAAATCATCGTGACAGTAGTGATTGTACCACCAGCCGTAGTCACAAACAATGAACAGGAACATCACTCGCAGCGTGTTGTTCTGGCACACTGCACGATGCCCTGTTGTAGGCACTGTTGTTATTATCCATGTCTGACAAGTGGGGAAACTGAGGGACATTAAGGCTCAGTATGTTGCCTGACATCTCAGCTATTCAGGGCCATAAACTGGACCCAAAGCCAGGCCTGAAAGCTCTGAAGCCAGGTCCTCGGCCCTGGAATGTGCTGGCCCCTCCTCCACACCGCAGGCATGTGCGGCCCTACTCAGAGTCTCCAGAGCCTCCAACTGACCCATGCTCACACTGGCCCACCCCGCCCACCACACTGCCAGCAGTGGGCACACAGTTGTCCTCTAGTGAGGTCAGGTCTCCAACATCACTGCCCAGCTCCTAGCCCCACCCAGGAAGCTACTTCCTCTCCATCCTTTGGTAGGTCCTGGGATCCCCTCCGTGGACAAAGTTCAGACCTCCAGAAGCAGTGGCTTGACTCTGATGGCCATTGTCTAATGGCTACCTCCCTTCCCTCTGACCCAGCCCAGACCTGCCCTGCTTTCTGCAGCCCCAGTTGCAGCTGCTTGCTGAGCCTTGAGTCCATGACCAGCCTCCATGGATGCAATAAAGATTGGGTCCCCTGCCCCAAACCCACACTTCTCCAGCCATCATCCCGCTATCCTCAGCTCTGCCACCCAGAGGCCGGCACAGGCTTCTTCCAGCCTCCTCACCACACCCAGGGGAGGACACCGGGGAGGACAACTCTAGCCCACCACTGTCTCTTGCATGAAGAAATGAAAAAGCTTCAGAAATAAATCATTGTTCATACCTGATGCACAATGTGTTGGAGAAAAGTCACCAGCTCCTCATAGCAGGACACACTGTGGAGCGTGAGCTGAGAAGGAACACACTGGATGAGCTGCTATGCCCAGGACCCTGACTGCACCCCATGTGGTGAGCCCCTGCAGCCTGAACCCCACTGGCAATGTCCCTGGGCACAGCACAGATCCTGCAGAGCAGGCACTGGGCAGCACCCCACATCTGAGAGAGCAGCTTAGCTCAGCCTGCCCTGCAGCAGCCCTTGGTCCACCTGAGAGCCCCCAGGAGCCCCACATCATGAAACTAAGGCATGGGACCCTGCATTCTTTATTTTTTTTTTTTTGTGGGTACCAGGGGTCGACCTCAGGACCTCGCATGCCAGCAGGCGCCCATGCCACTGAGCGATATCACCGGCTCTTTTTTCGTATGTGGGCTCTGGGAGTTGAACTCGGGCCCTCGCGCTTGCCAGGCAGGCACTTACGCCGCTGAGCCATCTCACCAGCCCAGTACACCATCTTTTTAAGGCTATATAATATTCCATTGCACGGATACTTTGTACAACATTTTGTTCACCCATCTCACCGGCCCCAAGGGACCCTGCATTCTGCATGGCCATATGAGAGGGCTGTACCCCATGGCGAGTCACGATGTCTGAGAAGGGGCTGGGGGCAGCCAGGGCACCACATCCAAATCACAAGGGTTAGGCTGGGTCAAAGCACCACTGGTGGGTCCTAAGCTAATGAGAAGCAGCAGATTGTGTCCCCTTTGCTTTCTTAGGCAGGTCAAGAAAAAATACTTTTGAATAAAAAAACTCAACAAAGTGAAGCCACTTATTAATGTCCCAAGGTCCCTCATGCCCCAAGTTAAGACAAATGAATCAAAATGGTTAAAACAATTCTCAGTGCAGAGGGGGCAATTTTTGAAAAACTTCACTGTGTTCGCATTTTCAAAACTACAGAAATGTCCATCTCTCCTTTTGTGTTACCAGGTCTGACTTTATGGCTGGTGCCCAGGCTATCAAAATCCTTCTCCACTTTCTAAACTCCTCTCCTTCTCCCTCGCTCCCACCTACCACCCTCCCGTAAGAATCCTAGAGAAGATGCTAAAGGCTGGGGCTTAACCAAGGGCATCTCACAGACTGCTGGAGACGCTCAGCCCTGTCATCCTCAAGGTGACAAGGAGCTGTTGGCACTTTTGGGCATAAAGCAGCCCTGGCAGGAGTCCATCCCCAAAGCCACCCGCCTCTGCCCACTCTGAAACCCCAGGGAGAGAACTCCGCAGGCCTGGACTGCAAGGAGGGTGACCCATCCCAGCTGGGGATGGATTTACTTATGTGAAAGGAGATAGTCCCCAAACAAAGCCAAAGATTGCGTGACAATTTTCCAGAAAGCCGTACTGTTTCTAAGACTCCATCTGCTTTGTATTTCCCCGTTGGACTGAACTGTTGTGTTCCAGAAGCCCTAAAAAGGAAAAGAAGGTGCATGAATCCTCTGCCAGGAGAAAAGCTGTGCCCTCCAGTCAGGGTAAAACCACATGTGTCATGAAAGGAGGACAAATAAAAAGGTGGCTCCGGAGGAAAGCATGGAGCCAAGGGTTTCTCGTTTCCCGTGCTTTGAACTCATCTGCAGCCTGGGTCCGGAGAACTCACTAGCAGGAAAAAGGGAATGGAAAACAGAGTGAGGAGGGTGAGCTTGGAATAAGCAAACCCAAGCCCTGGCAGTGGGAGGAAGTCTGACTCTCACCACACAGGCAAATATACGTGCAGATGAGGGAGCGCTGGCTCAGCATCATTTTCACAGATGGAGAGGTTGTGGCCCCAGTCTTCTCTGAATCTTTCCCCCAGTGACTTTTCTGGGTGCATAGCCCACTGTGGCACAGAATAGGAGCAGGGCATGGGTTTGGGACCTGCTATGCCACTAGCTGCTGTGTGGCTGTTCCCTCTCCGGGCTTCTATTTCTTAATCTTAAAAATGGAGAGAAACCCAATTCCTTCCTCATCTGCTCTTAGGTCATGTCCGCCCTAAGGGCCAGGGTTAATAAGTATGTGCCAGACATCATCTTTAAGCACCTCACATTTATTATTTATTATCTATTTATATTGATAAATGATTCAAGCTAAGTAACAGTATTACATTTATTATATATCATTTATTTATACTGACTCATTTAGTCCTCACAATCACCCCATTAAATGATCATTATCATCCTCACTTTCTAAACAGGTAAACAGGTTGGTCAGTTGCCTGAAGCCACACAACCAACAAGCAACGGCTTTGAAAGTTGGCCTCACTTAGTGACTCAAGGGGACCCTGTCTCAAATTGTTTTTAAAAAGTGGAAGGGTAGGGATGTGGCTTAGTGCAAAGGCCCTGGATTCAGTCCCCAGTAAAAAATACCTACGGGCCTCACAGAGCCCCTCCTCTTGGGCAATCTGCTGCAGTGACCCATGTGCCCCCCAGAATGTGATAACCAAAGTTACCTCCTCCACTAAGGCTCAGCCACACAGCTGGGAGGAAGGGGTGCTCCACGGAGCCAGCCGACACCCATAAAGACTGTGGGCGCAGGGATGATCTGAGGGTCAGGGAGACAGAATACAGGGCCGGCTGCACCCCAGTTGCTTGCCCCTCTGCATGGAATGGGGATCCAGGTGACAGAGCAGTTGTGAGCATGCTGTGGGGGTGGGAGGGATGGTACAACTCGTTAAAGGGTACACCTGAGCATTAAATCTTTCTCAGAGGGTTCCCTGGGGTTACCCTTGGTTGGGAGAGGCAGGACAGACAGGAACACATCTTCCAAGAGGAGAGCTGGAACCCAGGTGCCAGCACCGCCTCTTGCCCAGTCTGGGCTGCCTGGCACACACGGCCCTTGTACCCAAGGCCAGAAGAGCCCACAGCCAGTGCACCTGCAGCTGTGCCAGCAGAGGCTAAGTGGTGGTGACAGGGCCCTTGGAACCACTTACAGGGTGACCACGGCTCGCTTTCGGCTCCCAGCCCGCCAAAGGATGTCTGCGATGGCCAGGGCCAGGCAGCGGGTGCGAAGGGCATCTGAAGGCTGCAGCTGCCTGTGGACAAGAAAAAAAATGCATTTACGCTTGTAAATGGACACAAAGCAGAGATGGTGCAGCCCCGTGGAGCATGTTCAGGTGGCCCATCTTCTCCCCTGGCCCTCAGAAGTTCACCGGCAGCCAGGGACTCCACGGCTGAGCCTGAAGCAGAAAGCACTCTCCTGAGAAGGCCAAGCGAGGAGACTCAGGGAAAGATGGAGGAGGAGGAGCAGAGGAAGCCACCACTGGAGGAAGGAGACTCTGGAGGCTTGGCAGGCTGGAAGCGTGCTGACAAAGGGCTGTATGCTCTGAGAGCTGCCAAGGTCGAGCCTGGCGCACCATGGAACTGACACCATCTCGGCACAGCCTTGACCACTCCGACATCTGGGCTCAGGAGACAACAGCTTGTGTAGGCAGGCGTGCCCCGCTGCCACCGCTACAGGACCTGCGGGGATGGCAACCTGACTGGCTGGGTACTCAGATACGGGTATGGGGCATGGGCATGAGGGGAAAGAAAGACTCAAGGATGACCCCATGGCTTTAGGGGGTACGTGGTGGTGCCACCAATTGAGACAAGGAGTGTGTGGCTGCAGGAGGCAGCTGGGGTGGGGATGAAGAGCTGCACCTCAGACTCATTGAGCTTAAGGTGCACACAGGGACTGCCAGGGAGGCCACTGGACCCATGGAAAGCACAGGAGAGGGGCTGGGGCTGGGCAGAGATTGCCCAGAGAGAGGATGAGGAAGGGCAGAGCAGCAGCCAGCCCAGGGTGGAGCCTGCAGACCTCCAAGGTATCAGGGTCAAAAAGACAGAGCAGGATGAGGAGAGCAGGCAGTGACACAGCCTACGAACAAAAGATTTTAAGAAGCACAGGCAGGCTGCACTATCAAAAGTGGCAGAGAGCTGTCTTGCAATAAAAATGGTGACTAAGAGGTTCCTGGGATATGGAAGGAATGAGAAGGAGGAAGGGAAACAGCCAAATATAGATGTTTCTTTCCATATGACATTTCCAGGGCTCCTTAGAGCTGAGCTTCTTGTCTGCCTCTGCATTCTGTGAATTTTTTTCTAGTTTCAAAAGATAGAGTGAGTGGGTCTCTCCTCTTCACAAACAAAAGAGCTTGATGAAGACTTGCTGGGGGTCAAAGGAATGCAGAGTGGGGATTGCAGCTTTTCAGTCACTAAATAACACCTGAATCAATACTGAGCTGTGCGAGGGAGAATGAATGCTCCCTAGGCACAGTGGTACACACCTGTCATCCCACTACTCAGGAGGCTGAGACAGGAGGATCATGTGTTCAGGGGTAGCCTTAGCTACACAGCAAGACTTTGTCTCAAAAAATAAAAAAAGCAAAAAACAAGCAAATGAAGAACACACACACACACACACACACACACACACACACACACACACACACACACTGAAACTTATCCTACCTTCCAGGGCAGGAGAAAAGAAGCAGGAGACCAGGACGCAGCTAGCATGGGGGGGTAGCAAGTGCTTGCAGCCTAGGGGTGGGACACATAGCCAGGGATCTACAGCCAGGCTGTTGTGGTCCCACTACTTTAAAATGAGAAGACCCTCAGTTTCCCTATCCAGCAACTGGCAATGACAATTACAACCCCTGGTAGCATTGGGAGCTTGGCACAAGACGATGTTTGTGAGGTCTGTGGCCCATGCCAGGCATGCAGTCAATGTCCAATCAGTGGTTCCTGTCACTACTGTGTTTGTGAAAACCTCCAGTCCTCAGAAGGGCGCTCCGACATCTGGCGTGAAATTGGCACCATGCGCCTGACACTGCAAATCCTTCTGACACAAGGAGGCAAGCAGCAAGCACTCAAAGTTCTTAAGAAAACAAACCAGGGAGCCAGTGAGATGGCTCAGCGGCATAAGCGCCTGCCTGGCAAGCGCGAGGGCCTGAGTTCGACTCCCGGAACCCACATACGAAAAAGGGGGCTGGTGATATCGCTCAGCAGCACGGGCGCCTGCTGGCGCGCAAGGTCCTGAGGTCAACCCCCCGGTTCCCACAAAAAAAAAAAAAAGGAAAAAAGAAAGAAAACAAACCAGCACACTTCCTGACCCTCTCCAGGCTCAGGAAGCTGTCTTGGCCCTCAGAGGAAATGGTTACTATGCTATCTCCCAGCCGGACAACCTGCGTTTCTGGGAGCCCTGGCCCAGGGTACCGCTAACTAGGAAAACAATGTTGAGAAAACGTCACTCAGGGTTTTAGCAGAGGCCTCGCCAAGGACTACAGGGGCCTGGAACGCAGAGCTTGTCAGATGAAGGAGAAAGGACCAGGTGTTTATCTCTGGATTCAGAAACCACAGGTGTGCCCCTGTCACCCCCTCAGAGCCCCTGCTCCATGCCCTGCCCTCCTCCAAGAGGTGGCCATGTCTCATCCACTGGACACCCCCCGTCTCACACCCATGCTCCTCTGTCCCCATCCTCAACTAAGCTGTTACAGCCAGGGCCCCCATCAGCCTTGCTATTCCTCCTGACCACCTTCAGGCCCCAACACACAACCTATGTGTGCAGGGTGGAGGGGTGTCTCCACACAGTGCTCCCTGATTTTAACCTCTACCTCCAGTAGGACGCCCAGATTGTGTACCCAGCCTAGAGCGCTTGTGCTGGAAAACTTCCATACGTGGAGCAGAGAGGACCCTACCAAATATCGCACTCTACCATCTACAGAAGCAGGCACGCCTCAGTTGGAAGCCTCTCAGTGTAGCGACAGATAAGATTTAAAAAGCCCATCTAGGGCCAGTGAGATGGCTCAGCGGCATAAGCACCTGCCCGGCAAGCGCAAGGTCCTGAGTTCAACTCCTGGAACCCACATAAAGGAAAAAAAGGGCCGGTGATATCACTCAGCAGCACAAGCGCTTGCTGGCAAGCGCAAGGTCCTGAGGTCAACTCCCAGTACCCACATGAAAAAAAAAAAAAAAGTCTATCTATGCTGAGTATTTATCTATGTGAGGCACTGTTAATAAGCACTTTATATGTATCATTTCATCAAATTGTGAAAACAACTCTAGGAGGTAGGCACTATTACACTTTTTTAAGTGTGGAAACTGAGGCATGGATACAATTTACCCCAGATTGCACTGTTAGTAAAAACTGTAAAAAAAAATTGAGCATAGGGGAATAGAACCAACTCTCTCAGGCATTCAGTTTTAGCAACCAAAGTCCTTTGCCTCCAAGTCCATCTTTCCAGCACCCGTGACAAGATCAGGAGGACTTGCTCCTGGGCCTCTCCCTGAGCCTGCAAACTCTGCCGTCGACGCCTCTGAGTCTCTGTCTCCCCACCAGCTCCTGTGTGGTAATTCTCCAGCCTCCCCACACTTCCCTGGTTCTCTGTCCCCCTGAGACACAGAGGGGCTGGGAAAGTGCTGTGGTCAGGCAGCTGAGAAGCCCGGCCTCTCTCCTGGCTTGGGGGAGCCCTGTGCCCTTCCTGGTCTTTGCTTCCCACCTATGCATATAGGCACTGACTCAGATGCCCCTGCCATCATCGCAGTCTTGCCATTCTGTCCTTTCACCTGCCCCAGAGCTGACAGGGCAGTGTGAGCGTGTGTGCCTGCATGCTTGTCCCACAGTGACAGTGGAGGAAGGAGGAAGGGATCACTCAGACTCTGCCTTCACCAAAGAGCTCAGCAGCAGCCTTCACCGGTGTCCCCTGAGTGACCCTGAGGTCCCATATTGCCTAGAAGTCAGACACATCTGTCATACTCCTACCGGGAGTCAGGCACCTGGCCAGGCTCTTATAACAGGAGAAGTCTTTCTAAGAGTCCAATTCCTCCCAGGAAAAGTGACCAGGGAGGGCAAGGGCAAGGAATATTACAACTTGCACTTGCCCAAATGTTCCAGAGTAAAGAGGTGTTTCTACTCTCAGCACTTTATCTCAAGACAGCCTCTCCAATGAGTTTTGAGTTCCCCAATTTCAGAAGGGAAGTTGGGGTGATAGGATAGCATTCCTGATATTCCCTGGGCCCAGACAGCCAGCCTCTGGGCCCTTCCTGGCCTAGGGCTCTGTCCACGCCTGCAGGGAGAATGAGAGCTCATCTTCTCTGCCCAATAGCTGAGGGCACAAGCCCTCCTCAAGTGGAAAAACACCGTGGCCTGGCCAGGCCGACAGAGGAGTGGCGGGCTGCCTGCCTGATGGAATGAGTCTTAATGAGGCCAGACAGTCCTGCAGAAAAAAACACTGCCCCTGCCAAGCAGCCTTCATTTGAGGACAACTGCCCTGGAGGGTGTCATTGCATCCTGCACTCTGCTTTCACAGAACCACAACCCCAGGCCCAGGCCTGCAGACCCCATGTGCAGGAAAGAAAAGCACCAGCCTGGGTGAGCTGCCGTGAGCTGCAGATGTGTGGCGTGGCAGGCTGGCTGGCAGCAGGGCACTGAGGTGGTCCCGCAGACAACAGAGGACCATGCCTCCTATTTTAAGAAGCCAAATCATTGGCCGGTGAGATGGCTCAGCAGCATAAGCGCCTGCCTGGCAAGCATGAGGTCCTGAGTTGGACTCCTGGAGCCCACATACGAAAAAAGGGCCGGTGATATCGCTCAGCGTCACTGGTGCCTGCTGGCGCGCGAGGTCCTGAGTTAGACCCCCGGTACCCACAGGAAAAAAAAAAAGCCAAATCATTTCTGAAATCCTGGAATTTCAGAGTCAAAGGGAGTGCTACAGTCCCAAAGCCACCCAGTGCACATGGTCTGAGCAGAAGCATCTACGACCCAATCCATCAAAATAAATTATGTAAAGGTCGGTCGGTCCGTGGATGCCAAGGAGCCGGGTGGGAGCAGTCCGTGCACAACCACTCCACTTGGCTCACATCTCTGTACCCTTTTGTGCTGAACTTTTCTAAATTAGGGTGAAGAGAAGGCTCCAAAGAGGAGCCCTTCTTAAACAGAGCCACCCACAGTACCTCGGAGTCTAAAGGGTGCCCGATGATTCGCTCTTTCAAACACACAACCATCTAAGGCCCAGTAGCATGGTGTGACAGACAAGATTGTCATGTGCCAGTCTCAGCCCTGCCATGGTACCAGCCCCTTTCTCACTAGCCCTTTCCCCTTCCTCTGCTTCCCGGCTGCTGTGAGGTGAGCAGCTTTCCTCTGCCACACCCTTCCTCCGTGGTAAAGGAACGAACGAACCATGGACTGAAATCTCTGAAACCTGAGCCTAAATAAACCTTTCTTCCCATATATTGATATTCTCATTTTGTCATTGGTCACAATGACAAAAAGCTGACCAACACGGGGATATAAAAGCCCTTACATCCCTTAGTGGGGTGGTGTGGTAGGCAATGAGCCATGCCAGCCTTGTGCCCCAGGCAGGATCATACCTTAATGGAAGCAATGTAAACACTACATCCTGGTAGTTGGGAAACTATCCACAACTTTCCCCAAAAGTCCAAAGCTGAAATTCAAAAGCAATTCTTCAGCCACGGGCTAAAATGAGTCATGAGACATTGCTCATAAGGGCCAAAGCTTGCTCAGAGCAGCTGGTGGACCCGAGAGCTCCGAGGCCCTTCTGGCGGCCTGGCTCTACCTCGCCTCCAGGCCCCAGGTCACATCTGCCCCTCCAAATGCAGCCTTTGCCACCCCTAGCACCACTCTGCTCTTCCCTCTGCCCTCAGTCCTCTGCACATCTTGTTCTCTTTACTGGAAAACGATTCTCCCTCCCCTGCTCATTTGTCCGGATAGCTCATTCATTTGTCAATGAGTTCATTCAACAAAAATTCTGAGGGCCTCTCCTGTGAACCAGGGAACCAGCTGGCTGCCAGCAACATGGCTGTGGAACAGGCAGGCTGGAAAGGCCCTGTTCTCGTGGAGCTTGTGTTCTGTAGGGAGAGGGGCAGACACGGACATGTGAGTCCACAGAAGAACAAGAGCAACCTGGTGGGGGGCGGGTAAGAGAGGTGGGGCCAGGTGTATCTTCCCTGGGAAGTAAGGGAAGGGCTCCCTGAAGTCGTGCGCTGAGAGGAGCCATCAGGCAAAGACTTTGAGGGTATTATCTGGGAGGAGGAAAAAGAATAAGGAAAGAACAAGTGTTTATAAGGGTGTGTGGGAAAGGGAATCAGGGCTCTGCTCCTCCTTTGATAGCAGTGAGGTTAAAATGCCCTCTCCAGGAAGCTTGCCTTCATGGCCGGGTGCAGGTGAAGCCTTGTCGGCCTGCATGTCACCCCCTGTCCCGTTCAGTCATAATTACCACATCTGTCCTGTTCAGCCCCATAGGCCTGCCAAGCACCTGGGAAAGCACGCCCGGCATGCTTCTTGTACATGCATGTTAGGAAGGGAGGTAGGCAGAAGATTATGTGCTCAGAGAGTCCTTGCACCCTCTGACGGCAACCAGAAGTCCCTCACTTAGCAAGTGCCACCCCCTCAGGAGTGCTCTTGGGCACTGAGCTGTGCTGGTCTCACCAGGAGTCACCAGCAGGGTCTCTGCCCGTGGCATTAAACTCAAACCTCTACACTATCCTGGGCAAGCCTTCCAGAGGATGCAGAGGTGTGACACTGCAGAGACAGGAAGTGGCTGTGGAAAGACCCAGGGCAGGAAGCAAAGCAACCAGCGAGGACAAGGTGAGATTGTGTTACGGAAATGTCACACAGTTGGGGTTATAGGCAGCATCTTTTGGTCTACCCATAACCTGATAATTGTTTTGTAAAACAGTTGAAAAACTACCTTTAGACCCTGTCCAAAGCAAAATGATGTACACTGGAAGTGTCCTATTGAGAACCAAGCTTGGCTGGTGCCAACCCCCATCCCTGCCTGTTTCCAGGGAATTGCATCTCTGAACTGAGCTGGCCTTGTTGTCTTGACAACACCTGGGCATATTTAAAAGGTGCTAAAATACTCATTTCAAACAACAAGTAAGTTGAGCCAGTGATATAGCTCAGTGGCATATGCGCCTGCCTGGCAAGCGTGAGGTCCTGAGTTCGACTCCTGGTACCCGCATATTAAAAAAAAAAAAAAAAAAAAGTAAGTGCCTTTCAATAAAGTTCAGGAACTGACAAAACTAAGCTATGGGTTTAGAACCTGTTCAGCTCTAACTTTAGGAAGGGGGTGGAGTATCTATGGGCCACAAGCAAGGGATTCTCCTAAGGGCTGGGAGTATTTTCTCTCTTGATCTGGGTAATGTGTTTGTGGGTGTGCAATTTTTTAATATTTCAACTAAAAAGAAAAACACGAGTCCCAGAGGTTCTGTAGCTCTGAGGGTGACTGAGTACAAGCTAATAATTGAGCATTCAAGGAGGAAAAAGAAAGAAGCCTGCCTCCTCGGGAAGGCCTTGCTGGCCTGCTGCACCTCCCCATGTTTTATCTTGATACCAACCATGGTGCGGTTACACCTTTCTCCGGGTCACTGGGCCTCACAGAGCACCTCCGGAGAGGGGAGAATGTACCTGATTCTTCCTGCTTCCCTGCTGCCTGCACAGAGACGTTCCAGAAGCATGAGGTGCCCAACTGCAAACACTTAATGTGTGAAATGGAAAATGTGTGGCTGCCTGGAGAGGAAGCGATGTGCTGTAGGGCCAGCTGGGATGCATGGTTCAGGCTGTTGGCAGAGGGGCACTAATGTAGAAAGAAGGGGAGCCCCGGACTGGGCCAGAGGTTCAGCAGGCCAACGTGGGTGTAGAAGGCATCGCAGCTGCTGTGCAGCCTTCTGAGGGGACAGTGGGCTCGGTTTCGAAGATTCCGGCAGCCACTAATCACAGAGTACAGCGCCCACCAGCCCTCCCTGTTCCCAGAAAGGAAGGCAGGCGGGTCCACTGTGCACCAGTCAGCACAGGCCCTAATGGCTGGCCCCTGTGACCTCTCCCATCTTGACCTCCAGGAGACAGGAAACATCAGGGAACACACACACACTTCCCGCTTGTTTGTTCTGGACACTGCAGCTGCCTCGGGAAAGGCACTTACTGCCAGAACTAGCACGGACTTACATAGCGCGGTCAGCTCCACTCTCGCCTCCAAACAGGAGCTTCTGCAGCACACAGCCTTGGACGGCCGCCAGCACCCCACAGGGGCCACCCTGCAGAGAGCAACGCGTGTCAGCACCAGCCCCAGGGTGGGACAGAGCCTCAGTCCCACCCTGCCAGCCCCATCCCAGGGTACAGGGCACAGTACCGCTGCACTACTCCATCACCAATGGGGGTCTCTGGCATGGTGATTATCTACAACCCGTTGACGATGAGTCATGAAGAAGAGGAGACAAGGCCCCAGTGTCCACCCCTAAAGGAAGGGGTGAATCTGCAAGGCATTATGGGAGGAAAGTGACCATTCACAACCAGTCATATGTAAAGCCAGCAATGCCACCCTAGGTTTCCCATCATCCAGGAAAACGTTTCAGTGTGCACAGGCTGAGAGTGTCAGTCATGTACCCGGGCCTCAAGACCCATCCTAGGGGCCTTCTCCGCCAAGAAGCCTTCCCTGACCATCTCGGCTGGCAGTGAACTGGTACAGCAGCATCTGCTATGTGAGCTCTCTCCTGCCCACCCTGGGGGCCACCTCAGCACCGCACTAGATGTGTCTTTGACCCTCTCACACTGTAATATGAGAGATCCCAGAAGAGCTCATCACTGCACATAACAGGCTTGGCATAGCACCTGATCCCTAGGACACATCAGCCAACATCAGTGAAACTGAACAGCACCAACAGTCCCCAGAGCAGCAGGCCGGAGGCACCCCTGAAGTGGGGTTGCAGGGAGAGGGGCTGAGCTTCACCATGAGGGAATGGCTGAAGCCAGTGGTCTTGACACTATTCCTTGGGCACCATGGGGTAGGGGGAGGCCTTGGGACCCCAAGGAATGGAACCTGCTTGAGTTGCCCTATGCCATGTGGTGATCCTTGGTCCCAGAGAGAGTATCTTCGGGCCTTCCTGAGTATATCTTGGGAACGATGTCCAGGCCACATGTAAAGCCTGCCACCCCATTTGTCTTTCCTGCTTCTCTTCTATCTTCTTCTCTGTACATTGACATCTCAGCCTTTCCCTGCAGCCTCTAGACTTCCCCAGCCTCCCCTATACCTGCCTAGCATGCCCTTTCTCCTGCTCTACCTACACAATCTGGGGTCTTCTCAAGGCTTAGCCTAAGAGGGTCCCTCCAGCACCCCCAAGCACACTCAGGGCTACCTTCTGCTCCCCTTGGCCAGGCATCCCATGTGGTGCAGCACCCACAGCAGGTGGGTGTTCTGCTAGAATGTCCCCAAAGCAAAGGGTCTCCATCCCCAGTCACACAAGCAGAGTCTGCCCCAAGAACCACTCAGTAAACATGGGACTGGCTGGCCCTGGACAGCCACGGTGAACTGGCACCCCACCCTTGAGCACAAGGGCAACCTGCCTTGTTCTGCACGATGCCATATCTTAAGGAGGCTGTGTCACTAAAGGAAAAGCTCTGAAGCTTCCATTCCTCATTGAAGCAGCAAAAGGTAGAACCAAACAAAAGGGTCTTGATTTCCTGTGGAAAGAAGAAAGTGTTACTGGTTGTTTTCAAAGTAAACACTCCCATGTTTGGCATGCACATCCCTGCAGGGGTTGGACTTGAGTTCTAGCAGGGCAGTGCATTTTCCAGCAGTCATCTTTCCTTTTTTTTCAAAGCCCATGCTTATCATATTTGAAAGAAGAGAAACCCAGTCTTGAGGGCCTTACCTGTGGGACATCTGAAAACCAAACCAGTCTGGGCTAACATGAGCCAAAATTTTGTAGGTTCCTTATGCAGACATTGAAATGTGAAACTTTAGTTTTCCAAAGCATCTTAGTGGTCCTCTGCTCCTCCATAGGAAAGTCTAGAAGCTTTCAAAGCTGACTTCACATTGGAATCACCTAAGGAGCTCTTAAAAATAATTCTGATACTCAGGCCACCAGCCAGGCCCATTAAATTCAAATTCCTTAGAGTGAGACTCCTGTATCAGTGGTTTCATGTTTTTGGTTTCTTACAATGCTGGGAGATAATCCAGGGCCTCGTGCATGCTAGGCAAGTGCTCTACCATTGAGCTATATGCCCAGCACCAGTATCAGTAGTTTAAAAACTGAGTGATTTCACCTTGCAGCCAGGTTTGAGAGCCAGTGTTCTGGTACAGGGCTGACAAATAATGACCTATGAATCAAATCCTGCCCTTACCTATTTTTATAAATAAAGTTTTATCAGCATAAGGCAACGTCCATTTATTTATATATTGTCTATGGATGCTTTTACATTATAGCAACAGAGAAGAGTATTTGCAACAGAGACCACAGGGCAAGCAAAACTGAAAATATGCTGCTTAGCCCTTTACAGAAAAAGAATTCCCTCTGTGACGCAACCTGTGAGTGACCTCCCATGAACTCTGCCGGAACACCCCATCTCCACACAGCAGCCCCTCCATTTTCTCAGAGCTATCTTCTCTAGGCCTCTGGATGGTGCTGCCCTCACTGTTCATCTCCCATCAACCCAAGCACCACCATCCAGAGCCCCAGGATCTGTCAACCCCTCCCTACTGGGAAGCCCCTGACAGGGAGGTAGGATCTCTCCCCTGCTCCCCCTTCATGAGCCAGCC
This sequence comes from Erethizon dorsatum, assembly GCA_028451465.1. NCBI lineage: Eukaryota > Metazoa > Chordata > Mammalia > Rodentia > Erethizontidae > Erethizon > Erethizon dorsatum. The sequence goes on from CM051835.1 coordinate 76,061,603, forward strand.
CTCTCTCAGCCATGATTTTACATCCATGGGAACTCTAAAGGCTCACGTGAGCCCCAGGACCAACAGGTGGGTTCTGTAGCCCCTCCGTCGGATCCCTCTCAGGTCAGGCCTGTCCTACCGACTCCCATTACTCCCCACCAGAGTCAGTTCTCTTTCTGTTTTCCTTAAGTATAAAGAAATCTCTGTATGTCAGAAGTGTTCGTGTCATCGAGTGTGGGCTGACGGCACACTGGAGGTGTGAATTCGTCTGACAGCTAATTCCTCCTCCTGCGCCAACTACAGTCGTCTCTGTATTTAAATCACATTCCCCGAGAGCCTAGAACTACAGAGATTTAGATTTTCTGGCCCAACTCCTTCTCTGTTATCCTAGCCACAGACTGATAGCTCCTGACATAGGGGACAGCCCAGAAGTCTGGGCTCTACCTGCCCCCCAGCCCCTGGTCCTCCTCTTTTCTCTGCCAGCCTCACTGTTTTGTAGATGCTTTTGCTGGGCAGTCTTTAGGGATACCCAAGGGTCCAAACCCAAATAGGAATACTCTTTATAAAGAAGCCCAGCCTTGTGGCTATAATGATCAGAGTGAGTGTCCCCCAGCTTTCAGTCCCTTTGAATGTGGGTTCAAAGGGGAAAGGGAAGGAGAAGGAAGCAGAGAAGAGAGAGAAGGGGAAGGAAGGGAAAGGACAAAGACCCTAGAAAAGTCTTGTGTTTGTTGATCTGTGTCCAAGTAAATACACAGTAGGTGAAAAGAGGAGGCTGGCTATGTTCACAAGAGTTTCAATGCTTTCTCCCGGACCCTGGCGGGTGAGGCCATCCTGGGTGCTGAGAGCAGCAGGGAATCCCAGCCACCCCTAGACAGCAGGCTGCTAAAGCTAGGGACCTACTCCCTGCATCCTGTGACTATGGGTTCCTTTCAGGGCCCAGAGGTGCAAACCTGGATGGTGCTGAAAAACTGTCATCACTCCCTGTCCTTCCCTTGCTGCAGTGGCCAAGTCCAGCACAAGAGCCACTGCAGGAGCACAGCCAGTCTCACAGGGACAAATGTCCCATTCTCATCACACTTTGGGGAGTGCCTGATAGGGATGTGGTGAACAAGCTCTGAGACACAAAAAAGAACCGGGACCTAGCCAGGCACAATGGTGCATGCCTGAGCGTACAGAAGGCCAAGGCTGAGGCAGAGGACCACATGTTCAAGGCCAGATTAGACTACATAGCAAGACTAAGAAAGAAAGAAAGAAAGAAAGAAAGAAAGAAAGAAAGAAAGAAAGAAAGAAAGAAAAGAAAGAAAGGGAAAGAAAGAAAGAAAGAAAGAAAGAAAGAAAGAAAGAAAGAAAGAAAGAAAGAAAGAAAGAAAGAAAGAGAGAAAGAAACAAAGAAAGAAAATTTGGATGAGGACAATACACCCCCCTCCCTCACTCTTAGTCTTGGGCAGGGAAAGAGAGCTGCCAGGACCAGAACAGTTTTCCTGTCCCTTGGCTGAAATTTCTTTGACATTACACTCAAATTTTCAATTCAGAAGTGACCAAGAGATTACAACGAGAAAGACTGGGCCAAAAATGCCAAAATCATGCCGTCCACATGAGCATGTATTAAACATGGAATTCTTCCACTTCTGAGGTAATACCTACCTTGGCTGCTGAGAGGTCAATTGGCTTGGACACTATCTGCAGCTTGAGCACTGAGGGGGCTGGAGCCAGGATGACGTCTTCCCTTATCAACTCATCCTCCACGTCCTCTGGAAGAAAACCATGACCACGGTATGATCCATGCAGAATGGAACAGGAAGTCACCACAGACACTGGCAAGTTCAGAGCCAGCTCGAGCAGAGGAGGCTCCTCCCAACTCCACCCCAGCCTTCACTCTGGGCGCCCCAGGGCTTCACCAGAAGGAAAGAAAGCAAGTCAAGGGGGACCTAGTTCCTATCGCAACCCATCCCCTCTTATGCCACTAGGATGCTGATGGCTGGGATTTACCACTGGCCCACTGGAAAGTGTCACATGTTGGTGCAGAATGAGTTAATTGCTAGGACACAGGTGTAGAAGAACCTGGCTCGAGGCACTTCTGACAAAGGCAGCATGGTGCATAGGTCTGTTACCCCAGGACACACACGAAGAGGACAGAATTAGGAAAGAAAATGTGACCACTTCTGAAAAAATAATAAGAGTAGCTCACGCTTACTCACCACTTGGATTGCTTTACCCAACCTCTTAACACCCCTATGAGAGAGTATTTTCCTTTTTCTTGTTTTGGCAGTGCTGGGGATAGAACCCAGGCCCTCATACATGTCAGGCAAGTGCTCCACCTCTGAGCTACATCCGCAGCCCTAGAGAGTCACTGTACCTCCTCCACTGACAGATGAAGACACTGAGGCGTAGAGGAGCACAATGGCTGGCGCCACGTCAGGCAAACCAGAAAGTGGCAGATACAGGCTGTGGACTGCTCTGTCTGCTAATCACTCTGCCATCCTGCCTCCCCTTAGCGACCATCAGGGACACTAAACCATATCCAGACACTGCCCTTTTACAGTTGGGGCAACTGAGGCCCAGAGAGGCTTCCACTGGAGTGTTCGACAGCACTGGCCCACAACTGGCTAGCTGGCCTAGGCCCCCTCACACCCTTCCACCCTGGCATTTACCAGAACACTCAAAGGACCCAAGGGAGACAATTTCAAAGCAAGTATGCCAGTACAGACAAGTGGAGCAGACTCCAGAAAGCCCTTAAACTGTAGCCCCCCAGAGGTTCCAGAGTGGCTTGGTTGGTGTCAACATCCCCAGGACATGCCGTTTATATCTTATTCCACACCTTCCTTTTCTGCCCTAGGAAAGATCCAGCCATAGCACAAGGTAAACTAGACACTGAGGCCGCTGAATTAGAAGACTGATCTACCTTTAGGCTGAAGAAAAGTCTGGAATTTAAATAAAAAACTGAATTTAAATGAGAACCCCTCTGAGTTAGAAACCCTGAAAAAGCTACCCCGTGACCTAGCTTTACAAAAATAACCTAAAATAAAGACCAGATGTTCACCCAGCCTCAAGAATGGATCTTAAAAACATGGCACGGGGTAGAGAAAGTAAGAAATCAAATGAGGTGTATAATGCAATACTATTTAAATTAGGCAAAAATACATGCACACAAACAATACTACATGTGTGCAAGGACATCTGCCAGCAAAAAGACTCAGCTTAAGCCTAAGAGAATGGCTGATTATAGAGGAAGAATTTCCAGAGGGTGTGCAGGGGGAAAGGAAATAAGGAAGGGAAGGAAGAGGGAGGAGAAGGCAGGCTTTGCCTGATAGGACCGGCTGGGAAGAACAGTGATGTAGGATTAATTCCACTGGGGCCCCAAACTAAGGGTTACAGTAACCTGAGAGATTCTACCAGGCCCCATGCAGCATTTTCTGGCGGCATAGAAAGGGCAGTATTTAAGCCTATAACAAAAGTCTCTCTTTAGTCTCACGTTGTCAGAGAGGGAGCAAGGTCTGCCCAGTCCTACCAAGTGAGCCACTGTGGAAACCAGGAGCCCAGGAAGCAGGTCCAGAAAGCACAGGAAGGAGAGCTCCTAGGTGTACGCAGCCTCCCTGGGCTTCTTGCGGAGGAACTGGCCCAATGCAGGGAGCTGGTTTAGGACCACAGGGCAGGCCTTGGGCCCAGATGTGGTGAGACCACCATGCAATGGAGAAACAGAATGCTCCAGAATGACGTGCTGGCCAAGCAGACAAAATCATCTGCAAATGCCAGTGGTTTCAGGATGCTATTTTTAAGGCACTCGTATAAATGTCTGGTTGAAAGTAACAAGCAGAGACAGAGGGAGACAGAGAGAGAGAGCATTTCATTTCAAGCAGGAGTCCACAGGGAGAATGGCCTAATACCTGTTTTTCCATATGAGCTATTTGAATATTATATCTTTATCAGTGGGTCAGTATTTCCCACTAACCCCAAGATGTCTTCTGCTCTTCTCCAGGCTTCCGCTTTGATAGAAGCCTTTCCCTCCGCCCACTTTTCTGGGGCACCCCAGGCTGCAACCTCAGACCTCTCCCACCTACACACTGCTGCAGCCTCAGGCTTACGCCACCCCCAGAATACCTCATACCTGCCCGCCACCCTCTTCCCTCCACTGTTACAGGGATGTCATTATTTTTCTATTTGTTTATTAAATGCCTTATCGCGCACCCTTGACTGATGTACCAGGGACAACATGGAGCAGAGGAAGTTGGGCACTGATGAAGGCCTTCAAAGAGCTCCCACCCCAGAGGGGGAGACAGAGTTCCTGACAAATTATAATATAATACAATAAGTGAGTGCAGAAATAGGAAGCAGTACAAAGGTCTTAGCAGCGATGAATTCTGCCATAAAATGTCAGGGAAGGGCCAATGAGATAGCTCAGTGACATAAGCGCCTGCCTGGCAAGCGCGAGGTCCTGAGTTCAACTCCCGGAACCCACATAAAAAGGAAAAAAGGGCCGGTGATATCGCTCAGCGGCACAAGCGCCTGCTGGCAAACGCGAGATCTTGAGTTCAACCCCCAGTACCCACATAAAAAAAAAAAAAGGTCAGGGGAGTGTCTTATAGAGGTGGTATTTGAGCAGGACCCTGAAATAACCAGAGGGCTCTCCAGGGAGCACAGAGCCTCATCACTGCTTCTCTGGACTATCCCAAGGCCCCCTGCTCTGATACCCAGCCTCTTACCCTAAATCCATCCTACTCCAACATTCTGGCCATATTACCCCAGTGCAGATGTTCAGGGCTCCTTACTGCCCCACAGCTCATCCAACCCTTGCATGCAGCACTCACAGGCCTCTGCCACCCCAGCTTTTGCCCCAGCTCCATGCCCCTGGCCCCCCACTTCCTGTAGGCCACACTGCACCAGCCAACCTCCCTCTCTCGCTCCAGGCCTTTGCCTATGCATTTCCTCCTATACCTTTGTTTGGCAAGACCTCACCTATCCTTCAAAGTCCAGCCTAAATGCCACCTTGCTATGGAAACTTCCAGGACCCACCACAGAATTTGACATCCGCTTTCTCAAAGCAGTTGGGCACACTGGTCGTATGCTTCATGCGTTGCCATGGGGGGACATCCTCTCTCCTCTGTCCCCAAGCCCTACCCTCCTTCACCCATCTGGTCTGCCTCAGAGCATTTCCTATGCCCTGGTGGGGACCCGCTGACAAAAGTTACTGAACCAAACCACAGGAAACTGGATTGGGATGGGGAGGGGTGCCGCCCCTCTAACCAAATGTGATGCCTGTTTCTGCACCACTGCTGTGCCCCTTTTCCCCTAAGACTACTCTTTGCTGTTCCCTCTTCCCTAAACTCTGGGTGACTTTGTCCCCTGGGCTTTTATCCTTTATCTCCTTTTCCTTTTCTAAATAGTTAGCTGAGCCACCCGAACACACACACCCACACACGCACACGCACACACACACCAAACAGCTGGCTTCTGAGAATCGCTAAAAGCCTTCCTTTTAATAGAAGCTCTCTGGGCTCAGAAGGCTGGGAATTGCTTTACTTTCTGCCCAAACATGAGTGGCTTTCATCAGAAAGTCTTCAAGTGCAGTGCCTCCCAGAAGTCTCTGGATGTCAGGTCTCCCTGACTCCATCCTTTGCTCTGCACAGTCATGGACAGAAACCTGCCCTTCCTGGGCAGAGCCAGATCACCCCACCAGCCGTATCTGGTGATTAAGACTCAGAGGCTCTGTTACCTCTGAAAGGAGTTAAGCAGCATAAACAACCCCTGTCTCCGCTGTTCAGGGGCCTGACCCTCGCTTTCAACTTGATCAAAGCAGACCATGGGAACCTAAGGCTCACACAAGGCACTTCTAAGGGGCATTGCTTTCCTCTTGAAGCTTAAAAGGGAATACTTAAAGGGCAGAAGAAAAGTACGTGAACAGCTCTCGCATACCAAAATGGCCAACAGGTAAGTGGCTGTCTTCCAGAAGAGGAGCAAATGTCGACAGCACTCAAGTTCATCCTCTCACGTCCTATCTCTGGCCCACCATCCTCAGTTCTACAGCTGCATTTGCCAAGCTCTTGGTCTTTGAGGAGCAGAGATTTGCAGGGAGGAACGAAAACTACTTCAAAACTAAAGAGCGGAATGAAACGTTCTCTGTCTTAGTCTTAGAGAGTTAGCTCCATAAGTGTATCCATATGATACATGTTTGTGTTTTACAAAATATGTTTGTAAACTTTCAAAAAGGATAGACCTCCCTGACAGAGCTACACTGGTATTCTGAAAACCTCAGTAGACTGTCTTCTGAAAACCTCCATCGGGCCTGAATGGTCCTAACGAAACTGCAAATGCAGAGAGGGTTTCTCTGATCCCGCAGTGTGCATCCTGCAATGACCAGACTGCTTAGAAGGACTTCTCCAGGAGAAAAAAAAGAGCAGGCAGTGGAGAAAGACATGGACAGAAAATAGGTGCCTGCCCCTGCTTCCTGAGGTCAGGGAGGAGGAAAACAGCCCCTATTCCAGCTCAGAGAAAATGCCCACCACTCACCGTCTCCATGAAGGAGTGGCTGAGGGGACCCTGCAGGCACAACACAGAGGCACCCGCTATACCTACCAAGCCGCAGGGCATCCAGCTCATCAGCCACCTTGTCAGACGCTGGCAACTGACTCTTCCTGAAAAAGAGAAAATGTTAGTGAGCCAGAGCTGCATGACAGAGAGACACAAGCAGCAGACATGACTGGGAAGGACCCTGGATGGGAGTCCAGAGATGGCGCTGCTGGCCCCTGCCATGCAGAACGTGTCTTGATTGAATGACCCTCTCTCAGCCAGGGGCTCCACGCACGATAGGACCAAATGGCCTCCCAGGGACCTGTCAGTGCTATGTTCTCACAAGGAAGCCGAACACCAACCACTACTGGACACTGAGCTCTGAACTCTGTAGTTTGACACCTGCCAGTCACTGAATACCGACGCATTTCACTGGTGTCACTGCGGTAATGCCGGGAGACACACTTACAAAGGGATCAAGTTCTGATCATTGCACAGGGTGTTTTCATCTCATCTCCAGGAGTTTTTTCTTTGCTTGTTTCCCCTCTCCCAGCCTCCCTGTAAAACCATTAGCGGCTACTTATAAGAGCCCTCTAAAATGCATCAGTATGTTTAAAGGAACCCGTCCTGTATCTTCCCTGTGATTCTGATTTGCAAATTCAGGTGCATGCACACAGAACTTAAAGTGGCTCCCTTAGACTCCCTATTTTTTCTCCAGCATGCATCAATCTAAACTAAAGGAAAATCACTTTTTGAAAAGCACTTATTAAAAATAATAATATTACATCACTCTCTGAAAACCCATTTACTATGTTAAAAACTGACAGCTCTTTTGAATGTGGCACTGAAATATATTTTCCTCCAACATCCTTGCAGGGTAAGATAGGCCTGGAGCAACAATCGCAGTCTTGCCATGGTGCACTCTATTGAATTGGTTTCCTCCTGCAAGATGGATGAAGGGTGTGAGTGGAAGACTGTGGGGGACATGCAGTACACAACCCACATCAAGCATGCACTGCTTTGCACTTGTTTTCTCTGCTGGCTCCAGAACACCGAGCTCCTCCACCTCCCTCTCAGGCAGCTCCTCCTCCCCAATCCTTCCCACTCCATAGAGCATTTCCTCCACCTGAGTCTTACCACTCCAGGATTCCAGAGGTGTACCATGGGAAATGGTGCAAGAATGAGCTGGAAAGAGGGGTCACAGCTCAGAGGGCAGAGAGAAGGATGTAGAGGTGCAGCCAATAGGAGCACCCCATTGGGAAAAGCCTCTAATGCCTTCCTGATTTCCAGTGTGGCCACCCTTTGGCACCCCACACCTTCACATGCCACCTTTCTACAAAGCAAGTCTGATCATGACTCTATCATCTGGCAGCAAGTCTTCAAATGTCCCTGTCATCACCACCACCACCATCAACAGCAACAATAACCATATTTATAAAAATAACTACAGTAACAAGAAACTCCCTCTGGCTCCTTTGACCATTCCAGGCTCTGTGCAGAATGTCCTGCAAGCCTTAAATGTCATCTGCTTCTCAGAACAGCTTTATAAAGCAGTTATTTCACCTCACTAAACAGAGAGGTTTAGAAATTTTTCCAGGGTAATACAGAAAGTAAATGTCAGCACAGAAATTTAAACTGTAGCCATAACTCCAAAGATAATGGCAGCAACCACCGCACATAGAAATTCCTTATAAAATAAAAGCCAGGCTCACTAAAGTGTCCTATAGGACTCCCCCTGAGCTCATCACCCACCACTCAAGCTTACCTCACTCTAGGCCTTCATGTTCCATCTGCATTTCCAGTGCTGAACATCTCAGCTCAAGACGTGACAACTTTTCATAAGCTGCTCACTCCATTTAGAGTGTCCTTTGACAAACTCATACTACCTGGAACGTTCCTTTTCCCTCAACTCCAAAGTCTGCCTTTATTCATTTCTTCACTCACTCACCCAGCACCTATGTAGGGTTATCTAGCAGGCTTCACTCCCTGCCCAGAAGACTCCTAGATGTACAAAATAGACAAACATAAATTGCATGACATGATGTGGTTAACTGGCCCACAAAGAAACCTATATCCTAGACCCCAGAGCCTGCAAATGTTATTTTATATAGCAGAGGGATTTTTGCAAGCGGGATTTAGTTGAAGATCTTGAGATGGAGATTCTCCTGTATTCTCCAGGTAAGACTTAGTCACCGGGTCCTTGTGAGAGGAAGGCAGAAGGACTCTGACACAGATGAGGAGGAGATGTGACGACAGAAGCAGAAACTGGAGTGGAGTGCACTGCAGATGGAGGAAGGCCCACAGCCAAGGATACAGGGGGCACAAGAGGGTGAGAAAGACAAGGAAATAGATTTCCCGGAGCCACCAGAAAGACCCACCCCTGGCAGTACCCTGTCTTTAGCCCAACAGAACTGGTTTCAGACTTCAGCCCTCTGGAACTGAGATAATAAATTCATGTTGTTTTAAGCCACTGAGTTTGGTAGTAGTGGACCTACCGGAATACCAAAGAGAAAGAGAAAAGTTTTAGGAAAAAGGTAGATTACCTACAAACAGCAAAGGAAAAGTGACACACCTGGTAAGAGTGGTAACTAAGGGGAAAGAGAGGACCACAGGATTCTCTTAGTCTCTCATGTCCCAGGTGTCCAGCCTAGTGCGCCATAAACAGATGCTGAATGCCAGGGCGACTGTTGCAGAAGCTGGGTGACTTACACCAGGTCACACAATTTAGAAGTGCCAGATCCAGGACTAAAATGCAGGCCACTGGCTCCAAAGGCTATGCTTTGATCTTTCTTTTAATTTACACATCCTTCTCCTGTCCAGAAACCTCCATGTCTCCCTGAGAGCCATGAGACCAAGTCCAGTCCTTCCAAGTGTTCCCAGTGGCTCCTGAGGGCAGTCGGGTGGCCATGAGCCACAGTGAGAGGGTGGGGATGATGTGCCCACTGAGCAGGGAACAGCCGGTCCTCACCCTGATCATGGGACTTCCACCCGGAGGGCCATCCATCAGCTGTAGGAGCAGTTTAGACACTTTGTACCCGTTTCCCATTGATGTCCTCACCAAAGGAGACTTCAAGCAGGGTCACACATCGAGAATGTGCTCATTGTTCCTTTCATGTGCCCCTTTGTGGTACAGCACTGCAAAGTTTAAAAGGTCAGTTTGAAAGCATGCTCTTGCCTTTGAATGAAAACTATTATGAACAATAATGACAAAAAGATAAATCAAGGGATTCAAAATTCTTTTTCAGACTGTGATTGTGCAGATAACCCAGAGACACGTGTCAAAGTGTGCATCTAATGAATGCACGGGGCCGAGCAATAGACACCCAGCTTGCCTGCTCTGTCTGAGGTCTCTGCCTCCCACTCCAGGTTCTCTCTATGCCCCACAGGGAGAACAAGGCCCAGGGCACTGTATTCAGGGATGTGAAGGACCAGGACTCTACCTCTGAGCAGCCAATTCCCTGGCTTGATCAGTAGAAAAGAGTCACTGGGAGACCTTGGTTCTTGCCCCTGCTTTTCTCTATACTGTGTGGCCTTGGGCAAGTCACGTAGGCTCTGTGGACATCTGACTCCTCTCTGCACTGTGGCGGGACCCTCAGTGTTTCTACTCACTGTGGGACATGACCAACACAGGGGCTCTGAAGGACAGAGTGCAGGGGCTCTGAAGGTCTTCTGGAAGTTACCATAATGTCTGAATTTTACTTTCAAAAGCATCATCAAAACGTGTGTGTATAGTAATACATTTAGTACATACTGGGGAGAAGGAGAGGAGAGAGAAAACAAACCTGACAAAATTTTAGCAATGGCTGAATTTAGGTGAAGGGTGTGTAAATGTCTACTATACTATTCTTCCAACTTGTCTGCAGGATTGAGCTTTTGTAAAGGTAAGAAGTTAGATTGGATTTAAGAGAGAGATAATTAACTATAAGGAGGTATCTGGTGACAATATGCAGAGTGCAACTCAATCAGGACAGAGATAAAATATATGAAAAAGCAAATAAAAGACATGGGGGAAATATTGAAGTCCAATATATATTCAAATAGGAATTATGAAGGAAAGAGTAAAAAGAATGTGAGAAAGGAAAATATTGAAAAGATGACTGCAAAGAACTTTCTGACATGCACCTTCGTAGAAACACACCCACTCTCAATGACATGTGTGTTAAATGCACACCTCAATATTGGACCTAACAGAATACCAAAGAGAAAGAGAACATTTTTAGGGGAAAGGTAGATTACCTACAATCAACAACAACTCTAACTTCAGACTTCTCAGTAGCAACAATTAAAGCCAGAAAACAATGAGATGACACTTCCGGAGTGCTGAGAAAAATTAACTGCTGCCTTGGAAATTCCCGGCTAAAATATCACTAAAGGTAAGGACAAAGGGATAATATTCTTGAGCAAAAACTAAAAACATTTACTTGCACAGCCCTTCACTGAGTGAACTACTAAAGGGTATATTTCGGGAAAAAGAAAGGTGAACCTGACAGAGCAGGCAGTGAGCTAGATGTGAGCTGGAGCTGGGAGGAAGGTGGCTGAACCAGGGAGGAAAATTTCCAACAGACCACAGGCAGTATCCTGAGTGAGCAGTCGGTCTCAAGCCTTCCCTAGAAAGGCACAAGTCTCTACCTGTCCCACACACATAGCTCTGTGAGTGTGGGGTCAGTGCATGTGCATGCAAGGGACTCAAACACCATGTAGGCCTAATCTGATTCCCATGATCCAGTTAGGCCTCAGTACATCTGTATTGCAGTTCTGACTTTGGCAACCATCTTCATTCTGGCCAGGACCAAGTAAGACTAAAAACTCTCCCGACATGCATGTAGATTCCCTCTGCTGATTGGACAAAGCCCCATTAGGTACAACCCTCAACCATTTCTCCAAGTTACAGGAAAACAAAAGAGAAGTCAATTCCTGTTCTCGCTGTAATTGCCTCCTTCAACCTCTGTCCGGTCTCCCCTCTTGCCTTGCCCATTACAAGCCAACTTTGTTTTTCAGGGCATTTGACCCCTCCAGAGGTCAAATCACTCACCTTTCTTGAGGCTGCACTGTCCTTAATAAACTGTTCTCTACTTGCTACTCCACAAACATGCTCAGGTTATGCTTGTCCCTTAGTAAACTCACTCACTAAACCTGCTACTTGCTGAATCTGAGCTCCTTCTGCTGGGGGATCCAAGAACCAAGACACCCTCGTTATACAACACAGATATCAACTGCATGAAAAAAATCTAGTAACAAACGCAGAAGGAAAGAGTTGGGCAAGAGCAATGGTGAGAAGAGAAATCAGTAAACATTTAAATAAACCTAAATGATTATGGACAATAAAAACGGTAACAGCAACTAATTTGGGGGTAGTTTAAAAAATGAAACTGAAATGATAGTAATAAACAAGGAACATGGAAAGGGGGTGATCATCAAAGCTTTCCAAAATTTTTGCATTTTTTGAGGGGATAGAAAAAGTGATTAAACTTGAACTTTAAAGCCAATTATGATTAAAAATTTGAGTAACCCCTAAACAGTAAAAACATGGTGTATAATTTTCAAATCAGAAAAAGGAAGAAAAATACACAAATTTGCAGGAAAGTGTCAGTGGAAACAGTTTGGCAGTTCCTCAAAAAGTTTAGCATTCCTATCTGACTCTGCCATCACTCCCCCATACACCAAGCCCCAAAGGACTAAAAACAAACTCATTCATGCAGACAAATATTCTTAGCAGCGCTATTTGCAACAGCCACAAGCTGCAAACAACCTAGATGACTGTCGGCAAATGAGCAGGTAAAAAAAATGCTATATATCCGTACAGTGGAATATCGTTCTGCCATAACAAGGAATGAAATATTGCTACATGAACCTCCACCACGTTATGCAAAGAAAAAGAGGACAAACAGCAAAGACCACATATAATCATATAATTATAATTCCATCTATGTGAAATATCACAGACTGGCTGTCAGAGGGCTGGCTGAGGGGAGGGAAGAATGGGTTGAAACTGCATAAGGAGTAAAAAGTAAATACCTGTATATGGTGTTTAAAAATAACTCTTAGCAAGCTCTTCCTTGCTACATGCATTCAAATGCTACAGAATATTCTACTTAACACAATCACTGGATGCATCGGTGTAAGAACTGGTAATGAGATGAGCATGTCCGACATCCACCCATGGCACACAGTATTAGACTCAAATTGCACTAGAGGCAGTGCAACAAGACAAGGGGACCCGACAGCCCCAGGACCAGCATCCAGGTTCTCTACCATAGAGGAGCCAGACAAACAAGCCACACACCAGCACACACCAGAGATGGACACCATCTGCCAATCAAATCATTGACTCTCACTTTCCTTTTAGCCTGACTCCTCTTTGAGACCTGAAGGGACAAGGACACCTGGCCCATTAGACTCACCAGTCCCCACCCCAAGCACTCTGGAGGTGGCTGTGTAGTGCTCTTTCCTCAAATCCCCAACAGTGACTTCGCACAGCCCCTTGCATTTAAGGCGCGTATTAAAGACTAACCCCCGCCCCTAGCAGCAGTATGGTTTCGCATCCCTGAGGGCAAGCTAATATGAAAAAAGGCTTTAAAAAAAAAATCTAAGCTCTCCACAAAAGAAACATTTTTTTCTTTTTACTTTCCTGCTCCCCATTTATGTTGGGGTGCCTATGAAGCACCCCCAGCCATGGGCCTGAGGGAAAGATGTGGTACAGAACTATGGTTAGAGTTGGGCAGCAATGGGGTCACCTGGCATCATCACTGGTGTCGTGGACGACAGACAAGGAAACGGAGCTCTGAGGGGCGGAATGGAGTGTTTCCCAGTGTCTTCACTTCTGGGCGCTCCTTCTGACGGATGGGAAGGGTGCGGGCCTCTGCAGGGGCTTCCTCTGCTTCCCTTGGCCACCAGATAGGCAGGCGGTTTTAAAATTAAGCCATAAGGAACATGAGGTCTCATGAGGGATTCGGTTATGGAGAAGTCATTGTGTGCACAGGCATCACAATGTGTAGCGACTTTAACAGATCACAACTTACACCCTGCAGTTGCCAGTTCTCCAACTGCTGACATTCGACACATAAAAACCATTTTCCCCAGTTGCTCTCTCTCTCTCTCTCTTTCCTTTGCTCTTAAGGATGTGGAAAACCTGACTTAAATTGCCTGGTCTGACATTTCCTGTAAGAAAGTTCTCTGCTTGGAACTGTAAAAACAACCTGCTTTAACAATTCAACCCAAATAAATTATCTTCCTGATACAAGTGAAAATCCCTAATTGGGAATTGAGCTGCATTCCCAGATCTCTCTTATCCGGGTCCATGATGACGAAGGTTGGAAAGATAGGGATCGCCTGGTGAGGATGGATTGGGGGTGGGAGCCACGGACGGCCTGCATCCTCCTGGAAAAGCCATTGGGCTGGGCTGATGAGTTGGAGAGAACACAGGCTGTACCCCGGGCTCCCGAACCATTGTTCTTTGGGGGTGATTTCTCAGTGCTATTAACTCTTTTTCCGTACTTGCACTCCTAACAAGTCTTGGCACAAACCCTGGATAAGAAGCATGCAGAGCCAGAGCAGGATCCAAAATCATATCCAACATTTCTCCTTCCTGTGTATCTATTCCATGAGTCAGGCTGGATCCTGGAACATTCCAGGAACAGCAAAGAAATTTACTCTAAGCATAGATTCAGAGGGTTCCTTCGAGGGCACAGTTTGCAAAACAAAACTATACTACATATGACCTTCCCCAATATTATTCTGCTAATCTTCCAGTCTGGCTCAAGGCCTAGGCATACAACTGGTCTTTAATGAATGCTCCCTCTGGAAACCAAGGAGAACTCAGAGTTCACCTAAATACAGCTTGTGAGCCGAAAAGCTAGAAAGCTAATCCAGACCACCTAGTCCAGTGGTGGTGAAACCATGGCACAAGTGCCACAGCAGGCTGTTTGTATAATTGAAAGCTCTAAAAGGTTCACCATAACTGATCCGACCAGGTGACCCAGTAGGTGCTGTGGGAGCACCAGAGTTTTCTCTCAGCTCTCTGGGTAACAGGTAAAGCCAGACATGGGATTGTAGGCTGCAGACCCTCAGCTTGGTCATGTCATGTATCCCAGCTGGATATTAGAAGCACTGGTTGCATTTGCTTCAAATGCAAAACGCATCAGGACAGCTTGCTCTTCCCTCAGGGAGACACAATCCAGCAGGACTGTGTGGTCCTCCCGAGACACATCTCCCTGCCTATTCTGGGGCGGAAGTGGCATGATTGTGAGTTGCTCAACAGACAGCAAGAGTATGTGCAGAAGTGATGTTACTTCAGGGAACAAATATCTCCTGAAGAGAAAAGTGACCTCTGTGGAGTCCATCCCTGCAACATGGCCAAGTTCACTGAGTAATCATTGTCCCTTCTCAGCCAGGAGTTCACCAAGCACAATGGTGTTGGACCATGAGTTCATCTTGGTCTCACCTCTGCCCCACTGCACACCGGCATGGGATTCTGGGTCGCCCACTGTGGACACCAGGAGGTGTCAATGCTGAAGATGTGATGGTGAGCCTGGGCCATCCCATAGGGATCCCAAGTGTGAGCAGGGCCCAGAATGCACAACTAGCCAGAGGACTACTGAGGCTGCCTCTGATCAGGGATACTCAGCAGCTTGACCTCTCCTCCAAGAGACTGAGGACACAATGGAGATGACTATAACAGGGACAGAGATCCAGCTCTGACTCCCCAAGGCTGGTATGAGAGCCCAGGATGGAAAGGATTACCTCTACAATCTTGGCCTTGTCCCAAAGACTCTAAAGTCATTATTGGAGTTATAAAAGGGAAGGTTCTGAGAGGCTGCCCGAAGGGCATTACGTAATAGTTGCCACTGGTTTCCATGGTGGACTGGAAAGCTATGCGATGTTTTTTTTAGCTGCTAGGAGAAGCCACTTTGGGGCAGTCCTGCCTTTAACTGTCCTAATAAAGGCCAACTACACACCCAGGGAAGTGAGCCGCACCAACAAGACAGGCCGACTTTCTCCCAAGCCCATCAAATATTCAATCCGCTTCGGGTGTTTGATTAAACATGCCAAAGGGTAGCATGAAACAACTACTCAAATGAAGTATTTCATTCTAAACTCACAGGACATTCCTCTGTGTAAGCATTTATTAAAGAACTGTGAGCAGCGTGTTTGAAACAGCACCGTCTGGGCCCAAAATCAACTCCACAACCATTCGGAAAGAAGGAAATGTGGGTTCAAATGCTTTTAGAAAGCTGAAGGTGCTCACCCTTAAAAGCACTTATTTTGGGGTCTCGTGACCTTCTCCAAGTGACCCTGGGTAAATACGCACCTTTCCTGGGCTGTGATTTCCCTGTCTGTAACATTCCAGGGGTTCTAAATATACTATAGTTCGCCCTTACAAAAGTAAGGCTTATCTGGAAAGTACTATCTACTTTCCCAAACAACTGCAAAGCACATTTCTAAATTTAATTCTTACAAAAGTCCTGTGTGGGAAGCAGCACAGAGATTTTTTAGCCCTGTTTATGCAAACAAAGACACTGAGGTTCAGAAGACTGTCAGCCATCTACTACAATGTGTCCACAGCACACAGGTCCATGGTGACATGCGGAAACTACAAACACAATGAAATGTTTCATGGTAGCTTACTTTGTCCATTTTATTTCAAGATTACATCTGTCCCAACTTTTTGAAATTGTTTAATGACATAAAAAAAAATACTAATCTGACTGGTGACGTGCTCGATTCAGCAGCGCATGTACTTATCTTACTAGTGTCTGATTTACCATGATGTTAATGGGGCTTAAACTTCAGGGGCCTTCCCTGCCAAGAGGCCCTGGAAATGTGTTCTTATGGTCTTGCGTTTTTGGAAATTTGCAAAAATGAGATACTCTTACATGATTTCTCTTAAAGAAGCCACCCAGATTGTATATGTTTCAGACTCATGGGTCTGAATCTGCCTCTGAACCTGAAGTTGATTCCCTGGTACTTTTTTTTTTTTTTTGGTGGGTACCGGGGGGTCGACCTCAGGACCTCGCGCGCCAGCAGGCGCCCGTGCCGCTGAGCGATATCACCGGCCCCTTTTTTCGTATGTGGGATCCGGGAGTCGAACTCGGGCCCTCGCACTTGCCAGGCAGGTGCTTACGCCACTGAGCCATCTCACCGGCCCTCCCTGGTACTTTTTAATTAATTTATTTTACTGATGCATGAATCCATCCCTAGAGTCCAGGACCCACCCACTGTTCCAGGTAGATGACCCCAGACTCCTTAGACACAGAGACCCTGGGATTCGCTCTCTTGCTGTAATGTGAACAGAGAAAGTCCATGCTGAGACTGGCTCCCACAGCTACTCTCCTTCCACCCAACCCTGCACTCATGGAAAAGGACTATCCAGGAAATTTTGACCTACTCCCAAAAGCACAGAGGACTGACTGTTTTCTGGACATTTCTTAGAAGAAGGAGAAAGAAACATGTTGCTTTAAACCCAAGTTAGTTTTGCACACTTTGAGCATTACACCACTCATACACATAAAACCAGAGAGAGGTGGAATTTACGTGAGTGAGCCAGCCCCAACTTGGGACCAGTGAACCTGGCTAAAATTAGATGAGTCCCTGAGCCAGGAAGTCCTCCTGGGCCACTCCAGGCAGCTGTTTTCACTTGAATGGGTGTGAGGTCCTTGGGTACCAACTTGGAGTGGGAGGGGGGGCTCCCTCCTTGTTCCCCTGGAGTGCAGCTTCCTGTCTCTAATGAGGGTTCCCAGCTCTTAGGCACAAGTAGCTCATGGGGGAGCCCAGCAGGTGAGGGTAGGCACTGAGCAGCTGGGACATGGCTGAGAATCCAGCCATTCAAGAGAGGAAATCAATGCTGAAACTCTAAGAACCCCAAAGCAGTGGAGCACAAGCCTCCCCTTACCAAAAAGTCAGGACATGAGAATTTAAAATTTTAGTGCAGGGCAAGCTTCCCTCCCAGGTCCCTAAGAGTAACAGAATTTCACATGAGGTTGTAAGAGTGGGGGAAAACAAACCTAATCGCTCAGTGCTTTTCTCCTTAACAGTGAAATTTTTGCAGAAGCAGCATGAAGCCCTCTGGCAGAGCTCTGGGTTCCCCGGTTTCTAAGGATCTGACTCTAAATAACACAGGCCTGTGTCTGAAAGCACAACTCCTCCCAAATCCCCTTGAGGCCTGGTTTCCCTGAGCTGCACCCTCCTGCCATTGCCCCTTTCCTAGGAGGCTGGCATGCAGGGACCCACAGACCGCAGCCTCTTCCAGATCATGTGGGCAAGAAGTGGCCCCTGCAATGCAGCCAACAGGAAGAGCTTTGACCAAAGGTATCTGGAGCTCTTTACAGAACAAACAGAAAACAATTGGAAGCAGCTAGAACCACGTCGGGCAGTCTCTTGTTGGAAATATCACGTTGAGCCTCACAATGTGGATGTAATCAAAAGATCAGGGGTTCTAAGGAAACATTCGGAGGGTTGGGAAGGGATTCCAGTCCTAGCAGGGCAGATGGGCTGTGATGGGTCTGGGGCGGGAGGATGGGACTAGCTTCCCAGTGCCCACAGGACAAACTGAAACAGGCGGCTTTCTGTGCATCTGGAAAATAGGTGTAAGAGCCGCTGGGTCCTTGGAGGTCAAGGGCTTCAGGGTCCCATGTGTAACATAGGAGGGGCTTGGGTTTCCTGGACTATGCCATCACATGACCCAAATTCCAGCATTTATGACACACACTATGACCTTGCTAAGTTCCTTTATGATCTTTCTCCAAAGATAAAGGATAGATTCCATTAACGATTCATTTTTCCCTATCAGGTCCATGTGTTTTATATTTTCCCTTATTTTGAGAACTGTTAAGCAACAAGAGAAAGTGTAGTATACTCTTTACTTACAATGACAGTTAACATTTGCTGTGTTTGTTTCCCAACACACATGCACACACACACACACACACACACCCTTCTGAGTTTTTTGTTTCATTTCTTCCTTGTTGCTGAACCATTTGAAAGCCAGTTGCCACATCATGACACACCACCACCAAACACTCCAGCCTGCCTCTCAGAGCAAGGGCTTGTGCCTACCTAACCTGAGTGGGCTGTATTTGTATGACAAGACTTTTTAAAATCTTGTCTAAGCATTCCCAGACCCCTGCATCTGGGACATGTGTCCCTTCAGAGCTACTGTCTTCAAAAAGAAGAATAATCAATCAGCTGTAATGTCTTTATTAAATATTAAATGGACCAGATCTGCTTTTTAAATAAAATGGATACTTTCAACTTTTTTCTTTCTTTAATAACCCCTGGAGAGTACTAGCTCTTAAAGTTCTCTGATCATTCACATCTAGAGGAGGAAGTGACTTGGGACTTGTTGGGGAGCTGGTGGGAAAGGAGAGGATCTGGGCTGTAGATGTCTGTGGTATGGGCAGGTGTCCTTGGCAGCTCCAGGGCTGGCTCCTGAGCACCTAGCAAAATGCCCTTGTAAGTTCATTGGACCCACAGAGTAGCTTCTGGAACTTGAACAGGCAATGCGTCATTGCTCTGTGCAGAGGCGGATATAAAATACAGCCTCCAGTGCTCAGATGGGGCAGAGGACTTGGTCTGCTTTCCATCAGTGAGGTTTTTAGGGTGCTTCATTATCTTTTCTTTCCATTCAAAAGAAATTTTATTTGAAGGGTGACAGCCTGAACAAATGACCCAGTGACCACAGGGAGCCACTTACAGGAATATCAGCTACCTCCCAAAGACTCCATCTGTCTTGGGCCCAAGGCAGAAGCAGTAAAGCAGATGGAGGACCATGACTTGGTGGGCCCAGCAAGGGGGCTCACCATGCCCAGACCTGGCCTCTGAAGAACTGCAGGCAGAGTAGGGAGAAAGCACACATCTGCGCCAACCACCAGAGCTTTCGAGTGGCCCCAACTTCCCCTTGACCTTTACTGCAAAGGAAAGGCAAATCCATTCAATCCACAAATGTATCTGAGGCCTACTGTGTGCCTAAGCCCTTGGGAGAGATTTTCCCAGAGTCACAAGAACAGAAACTCCGTCGCCTCTTCCCTGGCCCACAGCCCTCACAGTGAATCTGAACATTTCTCGGCCTCCAGCACAATCTTCCATAATGCGACACCAACCCTTCTTCCCAGCCTTCTCACAAAACTCCCACCTGTACAGGAGTAGATCATCTCTTAAAAAAAAAAAAATAAGAAAGAAACAAGTGCTTTGTTTAACCAGATAGTGGAGGAGAGGACTAATTTTTATTAAAGTATCTACTGGGACCAAATATATCTATACATTATTTACTTATTCCTCATAACAATCTCATAAAGGTAGGTATTACTGCTGATTTTTTTTTCTTTTTTTACAGTACTGGTGTCTAACCTAGGGCCTTGCACATACTAGGAAAATACTCTACCACTGAGCTACAGCCTCAATTCTTATCCCATGTCCCAGTGCTTTAGGTGAAAAAATTAACCTATAAAGAGGTTTTTTCTTAAATTGCCCAAGGTCATCCTTTTAGTATATAGCAGAGCTGGGATTTGAACTCAACTCTGTTTGATTCTAAATCCAAGGCCCTTTCAACATCATCATGCCAAGAGTTACAAATACTTTAAACATGGTGAGCCGAGTTTCAAAGGCTTACAATACAATAAAATGCGATGTTTCCCAAATAGCAATTCTCAATAACTTGACTTAACAAAGTTTTGCTTAATTGAAATGAATTTGAAGTCACTCAAAAACTCTCCTGAGCAGAATTGACCCTTTCACTGGAAATTTAAAAGGCACTTTGGGAAACTGTAATGCCCCAGGCCCATCATTATGGACATCAATTATCATTATGGAGCATGGCAGAAAACGAATCCAATATTGTCGGTGCTGCCCCATCACGGGCCCCACCCCAGCACATGGCCCTCCGCCTCCCTTCAGAGGCTCTGTGGTGATGGATTTCTGCTCTCTGCTGCTGGCACCCAGCTCCTGGCTGGCACACACACTCACATCTCACCTGACACGAAGAAGGACACTGTTCCTTAACTCTCCACCACCTTGAATGGCAACCAGTCCTGATGTTTCCCATCACTACAAAATTCCCTTCAGAAGAGCTCCCAATTCTCGTGCATCTCCATCCCTCTTCCTCAACACCTCGCAGTCGACCTTCCGTTCTGCAGCACTCTATCAAAGTGTGCTCTCCAAAGCCACAGAGGATCCCCCACCCCGTCCTCCTCACCAGACCCAGTGACCTTCCCGACCTCTCTGAAGGAGCCAGGGCTTCAGCCTCCTGCCTCCTGGAAACCATCTCTGCACTCCTCTGGGCTGCTCTGTGCTCCCCATCCTCCCTCTGCTCTACACACGCCCTTTCTTTGTCCACACCAAGCATGTGTTCTCCACTGCAGGATTCAGTCACTTTTGGCCATGTCCATGGAAGCAATTTATCTGCCACCCTGTGCCAGCACCCCTCACTGCCCTCTCCCCTAGTCTCTCAGCAGATAGTCCCCAGAATGGCACTTCTGCCTCGCTTTTGACTGTGGAACAAAATCTCCACTAGAAGTGTCCAGAAATAGGCTCCTTATCTTCTTGCCCCAACCAGCAGGGACAGCGCCCCCCAACTGCATGCCCAGTTTCCTGGACTTCCAGGCCTGTAACCCTCCTTGCACCAACATTCTGCTGTTTCTCTTTATAAGACTGTGGCTCCTCACCCCTCTGCCACAGTCAGATCAGAGTCCACTCCTGGGCTGGGACCCTGGGGCCAGCCACCCTGCCCATTCTTGCACCCCCAGACTAATCCTCCTGAAGCATGGCTCACTTGGTTTAGAAAAATGACCACATATGCAGGAGACTTTCTACTTCTCTTTTGCCTGGAGTAGAAAGCTTGGCTTTCAACACATCTGTCTAGTCCTCCAGTCCCCTTTCCGCCATGGTCCCCACACACTCCCATGTTCCAGCTGCACCAACTTGCTCCCTTTGCCTCACTCACACCATCTCCCCAGCCTGGGATTCTCCATTCCCTGAATTATCAAACCCACCCTTGAGTCCTTGCTGATGCCAACTCCTCTGGAGGCCTTCTCAGCAGGGCCTGAGGATAGTGAACACACACTAGCCATCCAGTGCCTCAATTTCCCCACCTGTTAAATGGAACCAATAACCCTCCTAAGTTGCTGTCAGGGTTAAATTATGACATCTAAAGCTCTTACAACAGGGTCTGTCAGAGAGTGAGTAGTCAGTAATATCGACAGTTTAATTATCCCCTCCATGTGGCACTCTGCGGTGTCTCCTCGTCACTCATCTTTTCTTTCTCCTCGTCACTCATCTGTACAGATGTCTTAGCCTCTTGGTGGCAGGAACCTCATTTCAGCATCTCTCTCCCAACACCATTTGAACAAGAAAGAGACACTCTACAAATGCTTTGTTGAGCTGAACAAAATTAAATACCATGTATTTATATTGAGATCAAAAACTGTTTATCAGGAAGAGGCTTCACTTCTGAAAGACCCATGACCATGAGACTGGCCTCAACAGGAAATGAAAGAAATCCCATGGCTTTAGTAACTTCTTGTGCAGTGAACAGAGAAAACAAAGTAGAATTTTCTGGAATGAGGCACACACACGAAATCTAGCTATACAGGAAGTCGCACTAGCAGATCATCTTTGTGATTTGAAGTACTCTGCCCAGAATGGCCCTGCCAGAACTCGGCTTCAAAGGCCACTTTTCCAAGGTGAGGACACCAGCCCCAAGTGAGGAACAGCAGAATTCCACCACACAGTCGGGAAAATCATCTAGGGAATCATGAAGGACTGTGTCCCCTCCAGCAGGATTGAAAGAGATTTGGCAGGAAAAAGGCTTCAGCTCAGTCTACTCCAGCGCCCAAGGCATTCAGCCTATCAGTGAGACTTAAAATGGGAACAAAAATGCCCTTCTTTTTTCTAAATCAATGCTCTTTTTCAATCCTTAGGAGGAGCTTAGGTTCTTCTCCACAACCCACCATGACGCACACCATCCACAAATGTCTACGAAGGCAGCAGAACCCAACACAAGGCTGAGAAAGGACAAGATAGCTGCCTCATCTTTAGGAATGAGACCTTAGGGACCCAAGCCAGCCTTTCCCACAAAATCTCAGGCTTGGAGAAAAGAGGGATAAGTGATGAGGTGCAGCAATGAAACCTTTCATTGGCCCCCCAACTGGACTACTTAAACCCCACTCAGTCTACAAAGCTCTGCTCAGCCCTACCTCATCCAGAAAACCATCTTTTCTAAGATCCTATGGCACCTCAATTAGCTCCATCCACCTGGCTCTGAAACAAAAGTTTCCTGTTTGCTAAGACACTAATCCTGCTCTTCTTTGAGCTCCTTGAGTGAGGGAACAGCATCAAGCTCCACTCCCCAGGAAAGACAATAACTCACCTCCATTGTGATTCACTGGAACAATTCTGAGTAACAGTGAAAAAGGCAGGGTCACAGATAATTCACCCGCATAGGCACCTGACAGTCAAACAGCAGGAGCAAGGTATTGTCAGTCCTCGCCAACACGGCACAGGCTGTGAGAGGTAAAAGGGGGTATGTGCAAGTACAGGAATAGGGAAGTAATTGGGAAGGGCTTCCTAAAGAAGGCACATTCCAGATGATAAACATGGTGCATCACAGTCTGGGTGGCTGGGCTGGTTGGCTGGCTGATTAGTTGGTTGGTTGGTTGGTTGGTTGGTTGGGTTGGTTGAATGAAATGACTGTTGGTTGAATGATATGATGTTTGGTTGGTTGTTTATTTGGTTGGCTGGATTGTTTGGATGGATGGATTGTTGGTTGGTAAGTTGGATGATTAGTTGATTAAATCAATGTACAAACAAAAAATAAAGGAGTGAATTAATGAATGTCAATAGGTAAACAAACTAAAAATGAAGTTTGAATTGCTCCAATTCTATTAGATGGTCAGTTTAGGTTTCATGATACTGTTCCAGAAAGATTAGCATAATTTTCCCTTCTGCTCTTTGTGAAGTGTATTCTCTCCTTTGTTCAACATTTACTATTGAGAGTTACAAGGAGATAGTTGGGGGAATGATAAAGAAATAAGACTTTGCTCCAGTCCTCAAGGAGTTTTGCAAGTAAACTTGAGTTACCAAATTATCACTGGATCTACATTGAAGGTTGGCCATGATAATGACAGAAATAAAGGGAAGCAGTCAGGCCGAGAAGAGGGTGAGACAAGCAAGGAGCCCAGGGTATAAATTTCAGGCAGCACTCCCTCTCAGGTGCCTATGCTGCTGCAACCTGAGGGCAACCCTGAGAGTGTAGAGCCTCCTTAAATTCTGCATCCTAGATGCTTCATGTGCCTCACTGTCATTCTCGCCCTGATGACCTCTACATGAGCCTCTGTGTTAGAGTTCTGGTGGCCAGGACCTGCAGGAAGCAAGCTGGCAGACCAGCAGACAGGTATCTTGTAGTGAGAAGAATGGTACCCAGGAAAAAAGAATCTCCATAATGCTGCTCCTGATGTCTTATGCTCATTTCCCCCAAAATATCTCTTGTGCCTCAACGGTTTCCTTCCATCTCTCACCATCTACTTCCCTTGCATGGAACATCTTCCTGCCTACACACTAGGACTCAGGACCTAGGGTGGAGCTGGCAAGGGCCCATGTGTGGTCAGAGGAGGATCTTGGAGCTCCCACACTAATGTCTGCAGATGGACTAGATGAGATCATTCTCTCTCCCAAGGAAACATGTGGACACTCTTTGGCTACACTTTCTTGATCTCAAAGGAAATCTGAGTCATGGGAAGTCTCTTTCCTCTGAGAGATGCATCAGATCAAAGACTTGGATACTGAAGGTACCCAGAGAGGCTGGCATTGGGAAGGAGAAGGGAATAGTGCTCTGCTGTGGGCTGGGACACATGAATTGGGTAAAATGTGGCCCCATACCGAGAGGTAGGAAGGTAAATTTGCTAAGCACAGGTGTGGGTAGAGAGGAGCCATACTGGCCACAGAAGACAGGTCCCCAAAACAGGTTATACAGGCAAGACTAAACCCCAGTAGAGCCCTGTCCCACAGGATGACCAGCAGGAAAGCATCTGGGATTTGTACAGGTCTCAAGAGGCAGCCCAGTTGGAACCTCCAGAGTCGGATGTAAGGTCCAAATGTGTAGAGACAAATTAAAATGGAAACTCTATCCATTACTCGTCCCACGTGCTGCAGATGTTGTCAGACTTGGGCTGCTCTAGTTCAAGGGATAGTCAATAAACCGCATATGCCACAAACTCTGCTAGGCCTCTGGCAAGCCCCAGCTGGCATTATTCATTCCCTCTCAGGACACACACAGGCATGTGTCTGTGCCCTCAGCGCCTAATCTGGGGACCCCTGGGAAAGACTCATCTCCCCCTCCCCAACTGTCCCCAGAGCACTTGTGAAATGTGCCTGGTGAGTGCCTCCAAATAAAATTATGCAACAAAAGCAACCACACCCACTACATTGCTAGAGTCTGGAAGATGAATGAGGATCTGCTGCCACCTACTGTTCATTCTCCTGCAAAACCCAAAAAACATTCCAGATACCACAAAGTCGGAGAAGCTGAATCCCTAGAATCCACTGGTTTGGACAAAGTGTGGCCCTCAGCTTTTGAAGCCAAGGTTGCAAGACTGCAAAGAGCCCCCTCCCACAGGACAAGGTACAGTAGTCTGTTCCCCCCTGGATCTGTGAACTAAACTCACAACTGCTTCCAAATGTCATTGGCACACTATGAAGTCTTTTGAAGGAAACACTCCTCTCCAAACCCAGGCCTCTTACCCCCCAACAGCACTCTCCAGTGCTTTTTGTCCTTCCCTCCTCTGTGAGGGCCACAGTCTAGCACCCAGTTACACGGTCTCACAGTGAGCCTGGGCTTCCAGAGGCAGGGAGCCGGCTCATCCTTCAGCATCCAAGAGGGGCTCAAGGGACGTCTTCCATCTGGTTCACACAGTTGGACATGACCCAGACTTAAAGTGAGTGATAGAGTAACACCATGCTCTTCCAAAGAGGACTGCAGGTGCCATGACAGGAGAAGCTGCCAATGTACTAGAAAATGTTCCCATCTCCCCTCTGGAGTCTGTACTTTATCTGTGAAAGACCCCTACTTGGCCTCTCTCACCAGTGCACCCTACACCCAAAAGGTGACAGCCACAAACAGATTCTGCAGTTTGTTAACTGTTCTTATAGCATTCAGGTGGTGGGTGAATGTACAAGGAATGATAAGAACAGACATGGAAACCACTGGTGCCCGCCATGATGCCTGGGACTAGGCCCACCCATCCCAGATGCTATCAATCTCAGTTGCTAAATGTTCATAGCTGCACCTTTTTCTGGAGGATTACCCCAAACTCACCTAGGAGGTGAGCTTACCTGCCCTCCCCAAGATGGGCAGCCCATAGCCAATGACTGACATAGGGTACAAAAAGCCAACCCCCTTACTTAAAAGTGGGACCAACTAGGAGACAATTTATGCTCCACATCTTTGCATAAGATCAGCCTGAGAACCCACATCTTTGCCAAGCTCCTGTCCCTGCACTGCCCCGCTTTCTACTCTCCCCTTGCTCTTAAAGTATGTGCATTGGAAACTCTGCCTGGCATGCATCACACCACCTGGAGGACTTATGAAAACACAGGTTTCTGGGTGTGTCCCGGAAGTTCTCGATCAGTTGCTCAGACAGGGAGTGTTTTTAACAAGCCCCCAGGTAATGCAAATGCTGTGGACAGGAATCACAGTTTGAGAGTCACTGTTCTTGAGAGACTAACCAGAGATAGAAACCGCCCAACCAGTAACAAGCAAAGAGATTAGAGATGGCAGAATTTGACCTTGTACCTGTCAGTCCCCCCCAACTCCTGCAGACACCTGCAGCCAGGAAGAATAGAACATCAGGCCTCCAGAGACACACCCTCATGCTCTAGCCTGGGGGATATTCCAGGATGCTAGTTCTAAATTCTTTTACTCTGCATCTACAGAACAAGAGGAGCCTGCATTCTCAGAGACTCCATAGTCACAGGCCCTGATTCATATCCTTGTCTTTCACGCAAGATGAGCCTCAGAAGTCAGCTGTGCGGACTGTGATGCTTGGCTCACAGGGAGAGCAGCAGTCCAGTCTGGGCACACCTTATTCCATGTGTAGAAAATGGAGCGGGAATGTCGGCAATGGAAGAGCCCCTGCAGGGCAGTCCAACCACGCCCTTCACCTGCAGACCGCAGCACAGAGGCCCTGGGAGCGCTGGAGCTCTCATCAAGGCAGAATCCAACCTGCAGGCAGAGGAAAAATAAGCTCTCAGCTTAAAGGCAGGGCAGAGACCACTTTTGCTGCCATCAGAGAAAAACCATGAGCAATCCTAGTAACTGGGGCTCAGGAGTAGTCCTGAATGAAGGACAACCCTTTAACGGCTTCAGTAGGGTGCCAAGGCCAGAAGAGAACCAACATCCTGTCACAGAGCCCAAAAGGAAGTCCATAGGGCAGCTCACTCCTCACTACTATGGGCTCCAAGCACATGGTGCCCAAACCACAGGCCACAGGGAGGTCAAATGACAACAACAACAAAACACTGGCCCAATAGAAAGTAGCATGTTGGACCAGGGATGTGGGCTGTGGCCCCATGACCATGGCCTAAACCTGTTTCCCCAGTTTTCCTCATTTCAGGGAAAAGCTACCCCCTTCCTGTGGCTACTCAGCCAAAATCTTTGGAGTCACCCCTGCCCCTGTCTTTCTTTAACACTGCATCTTGTCCACAAGCAAATTCCAATATCTTGTATCTACCCCAGCCTGCATCTTACCACCTTCATTGCCATTGCCCTGCGTCCAGCCACCATCAGCTCCCTTCTGGACTATTTAATCACCTCTTAACTGCTCTCCCTGCATCTGCACTTACGCCCTTGAGTCCATTCTCAAGATAGCAGCCCCGGGGATCCTAAGGAAACACAAACCAGATCACAGCCTGCCTCTGCTCAGCCCTCAGGGGACTCACTCATCCTAGAGGAAACACCAGCACTGTCAGCAGCCTTGAAGGCTGTAGGCCAAGTCCTGGCTTTCTCTCTCACTCCCGCCCTTCTCCCTCGTCCATGGCAGCTTCAGACAAGCATTGTGCTGCCCACACAGGGCCTGCTGTCTCCGTGTTCACTCCCAGAGTTCAGAGGGCTTGTCCCCTGTCTCTCTTCTGGATCCTCTCAGGGGCCCCCTTTGAAGAAAGGTTTTCCTCAGCACTCCTGTCTTATTGCCCTCCCTGATTTCCTTTTCCTTGGGAACTGAGGATCTGAAACAACTCTACACCAAATCAGGGAATAGTACGTGAAAAATAGGACATCACTTATGGTTGATGACAGCTGTGACAGAGGCTGAACGAGCACAGGGAGGACATGCACAGTTACTGCCCAAGCTGGAGCGCTAACTGGAAAGTGGCTTGGCATCTAAGACCTTCCCAGCTCTGACAGGCCACAATACTGAATTCAAATGGGTCCTAAAGGAGCATCTCTTCCATTGTGCCTTTTGAAACACCCAATTTAAAAACCTTTCAGAAAAAAAATCTTACTAAATTAAACTTTCATTCCATGGACTCTATCATACTTCAGGGTTGTGTTCTGTTCTGAGAAAATATCCATCTTCCTCAATGTGAAATCCATGCAATTAACAACTACCCAGAGCTCCCTGGACCCACTATGGCAGGCCCTGTAGCCAGACACCCCCCTTCCCCCAGCCTAATCCTGCTGGCCTTGAGGATCACATGGCTGTGGGTTTTCCTGTTTCCTTACCCATACAGGGCACAGATTAAAAACAGATAGGTGAGACAGTCAGAGGAAACTGCCTGGAAAAAGTGAAAACAACAAAAATTCTTCTGAGAGTGATAGGAAAGGAGGTGGAAAGGGTAGAAGATGAATATTTTTAAACCTATAGTGAGACTAAAAGAAATTTTTAATGCTGCAAGAAATGGTTGCCTGAAGAACAACTAGCTAAGATTTTTTCCCACTCTGTGGACTGTCTTTTCACTCTGTTGATGATTTCTTTTGTTGTGCCAAAGCTTCTTAATAAGATGAAATCCCAGTTGTTGATTCTACGTAGTATTTCCCATGCAGTCGGGGTTTCATTCATGAAGTCTTTGCCTACCCCGTTTTCAAGAGTTCTACCTATCCTCTCTTCCAGAAGATTTATAAAGAATTGAAAAAAAAGAAACAAAAACAGATCCCCCAAATTTAAAGACTCAATCAAAAAATAGGCATCTGAAACAAATAGACACTTCTTAGAAGAAGTACAAATAGCAAATAAATACACGACAAAAATGTCCAATGTTGCTGGTCATTTGAGAGACGCAAGTTAAAACAATGCTGAGATTCCATCTCACTCCAGAAAGAATGGCTATTATCAACAAATCAACCAATAACAAATGCTGGCGGGGCTGTGAGGAAAAAGGAACCCTTCTCCACTGTTCATGGGAGTGTAGACTGGTGCAGCCACTGTGAAAATCTGTGGAGATTCCTCAAAAAACTAAGACTAGAGGTTCCATTTGACCCAGCTATTCCCCTTCTTGGTATCTCCCAAAGGAATTAGCAGCGTCATACATCAATATATGCACACCCATGTTTGTAGCAGCACAGTTTGTAATAGCTAAATCTTGGAAACAACCCAAATGCCCACCAACTGATGAATGGATAAAAAGATGCATTTTTCTTTATACAATGGAGCACTACTCTGCCATAAAGGATAAACTTGAGACATTTATAGCTAAATGAATGGACCTTGAGGCCATAATCTTAAGTGAAATAAATTGGACACGTATGTGTAAATATCACATTGTCTCTCTGGTGTGAGAAATTGAAAGTGTAAATAAGAACCAAAATGTGTAATAGATATTGAGAAATAGAGAGTAATTGTTCACAAGGAAAGGGGAACTGGGGGGGAGTGGAGGGAAAAGAAAAAGTTGAGAAAAAAACAAAATGGAAACAAAGCTCTGTAAATAAGGAAGGGAAGAGAGGTTGAAAAGAGGGGAGGGGACTGGAGAAAGAAGAACTATGATATATCATGTACAGGTACAAATTCCCTATGATGAATATGATTGTTATGTATATCTAAATTGTGCCAATAAAGTTAATAAAAAAAAATAATAAGAAATAGTTGCCTTCCATAGTCAGCAGAATAATAACCTCCCACCTATCCCCTAAATATGTCCCCATGCTAGTCCCAGAACTACCGAACATGTTAGGTTATATGACAAGGGGGAATTAAGGTGCAGATGGAATCGAGGTTGCTAATCAGCTGGCCTTGAGGTGGGGAGACCAGCCTGGCCAACTTAGTGACTTAACAAGACCGTGTCTCAAAATAATTTGTAACTGGGTGCAAAGCCCTTAGGTTCAGTCCCTAGTACTGAAAAATTAAAAATTTAAAAATAAAAACAGTAACTACTCAGTAAGTATCTGGTAATTCACAAAGAGAGTACAAAATAACTCTGGAAGTAAGAATCTTAGCCAGAGAAATGTGTGAGCTGGAAAGATGCTTGGAAATCATCTACCCCAGTGGTTAGATTTGATAGTCAAGGACACTGAAGCCCAGAGAAAAAATGACCAATCCAGGGTGTGTTTGTCAGCATTTCACTATTGTGATGAAATACCTGAAAAAATCAACTTAAAAGAAGGAAAGATTTCTTTTGGCTCATGGTTTCAGAGGTTTTAGTCAATGGTCACTTGTCCCTGTTGCTTTGAGCTTGCAGCAAGGCAGAACACCATGGAGGGAAGTGTGGGGTGGAGCAATATTATTCACCGTATGGAGCCCAGAAAGCAGAGAGAAAGAGAGCGAGAAAGGGTCTGGGGTCCCAATATCCCCTTCAAGGGCACACCTCAATTCTTCCCCCTAGAGCTTACTTCCTGAAGGATCCATCACCTGCCAACAGAGCCATCAACTGGGGACAGAGCCTTCAACACATGGCCTTTCAAAAACATTGCATATCTGCATCATAACCCAGAGTCAACCAGTGAGTGAGGATAAGGTGAAGACACCATGAGGCTTAGAGACCCCTGGCTGCCTGTTCCTGCAGCCCTTTCTCAATTTCTCCTCCAGGTCACTCTACCAGACTACTATAGCGTAGAAGGCACTCTCACGTTTCATTTGAGATAATTCTACTTTTCCAGGGCAAACTTTTTCTGGCAATGAAGGGAAAAGCAAGACTTTCTCAGTCAAACTAGATGCACAGAGATTTCAACTCCATGTGAAGATTTTTTAACAGTCAGAGTCATGCAATGGTGCTGCAGAAGAAGTGAGCTCCCCATCATTGGAGGTATTCAAGCTGAAGCCAGTCACCACCTAAAGGCCGTAGAGAGGATTTTTACTAAGGGATGAAGGAGACACCATTTGTTCAAGTATTCAGCCAATTCTGGAGCTGGTTTTCTGGCTTCAAATGCCTGTTCTGTCTCTTACTAAGTGTATAAACCTGAGCAAATAAAATAACTTCTCTGAGTTTCCTCATCTGTAAAATGAGAGTTATGATAGTATTGCCCTCACAGAAACCTAATGAAATTAAAAGAATAAATTTGCCTGAAAGACTTAGAATAGTGTTTTATAAAAAATAGGCTAATGTCACAAGTTCTTTATCTTTTTTCTACTCGCGTTGTTTTTAGTAGCAATAATGGTAGCATGAAGCAGTGTTCACTGAATGCCTTCTGTGGACAAGGCCCTGTTCTTCAGGGAAAAATAAAGGTCCCTGCTCTGGGAAAACTTATCATGTACTGTGGAAAAGCCAAGTAATGGATAAAGAAATAACTAAAAGACTCTCAGGTAATGGCAGGTGCTATGAAAACAGTAAAGCAGGGTGAAGATGATAACATGGAGGTGAAGTTAGTCACAGAAAACCACTCTGAGCAGAGAACTTCTGACTGGTGGAGAAGGGACAGGGGCGGGATGATTGGGGAACAACGGGGCTGTCACAGCAAAGAGGTCAAGCAGGCTGCCCGTCGTGCAGATACAACCTGACGGGTTGGGCCAGCAGAAACAAAACAGATTGGTAGAAAAAATAGACCTGTAGATAGCAACGCCAACGCTGAAAGAACAGGGGAGAAAGAGGTAAGGCCATAGGAATCAGAAGTGTTGGCATGCGGTTCCAAGGGAGGAAAGGAGGGAGAGAGGGAGGTCAATGAAATGGACCAGAGAGCTCAGAGACGCTCATCTGTCATGTGAGGACGTAGTGAAGAGGAAAAGTGGTTTCACAAATCAATAGGGAAAGAACAGTTTGTAGAGTGGATGGTGCTGGGCAAACTGTCTTATTACTAAAAGAGAAAAAATAGAAGTAGATCTTTTCATCCCAGAAGACACAAAAGATTAAATACATAAATGTGAAAGTTAGGACTATAAAGTTAATAGACAAAAGAGGAAAATATCATTAAAAACTAAAATCAAGAAAAAACATAATAAAGAAAATGTTAAAACATTTAAATCGTATGCCAAAAGAGAGATTGGTTATGTCAAAATGAAGAATTTATGTTCAACAAAAAACATGAGAAAGTTGTTAGACAAATAACAGAATGAGAAAGAGTATTTT
This sequence comes from Erethizon dorsatum, assembly GCA_028451465.1. NCBI lineage: Eukaryota > Metazoa > Chordata > Mammalia > Rodentia > Erethizontidae > Erethizon > Erethizon dorsatum. The sequence goes on from CM051835.1 coordinate 76,093,559, forward strand.
ACAAAGTCCAAAACTAACAAGAAATCAATATCTATTGAAAAGGAAACTAAATTCTCTTCTAAGGGAAGCAACATTAACCAAAGCCTATGCAATTATCCATACATAATGTCTGGTTTCCGTCAAAATTACCAGGAATGCAAATAGGACAAAATGATCAAAACTAAAACTAAAAACAGACAGCAGCCGCAGACCCTCAGTGATCCAGACATCGGAGTTACTAGATGGAGACTTTAAAATGATAATGAATAGTATGCTCAAGAAAATAAAGGTGAAGAAGAAGAATTTCAAAAAGAACTGGAATCTATTTGTTAAAATTAAAATTCTATAATGGGAAAATTAAATAATTGATATTAAGAATTCATTAAATAAGCTTAACAGCACATCAGGCATGATAGAAGAGAAGAAACATACCCTGGAAAATAGATCAAGAGAAAATATCCAAACTGGAAGTGCAGAGAGAAAAATGGGAAAGAATATTTTAGAACTACAGAACTCAGAGTGAAAAGATGTATTACATATGTAACTAGAGTGCCAGGAGAAAAAAAGATCAGATGGAACAAAATCAATATGTAAGAGGATAATGGACAATAGTTTTTTAAAGCCCATGACTTCAAGAAGCTGTGTGTACCCCAAGCAGAATCACCAAAGAAAACTATGCATAGGCACTTCATACTCAAACCACTGAAAGTCAAAGAAAGCAAAAAAATCTTTTAAAAACTGGGGCGAGGGAGCATGTAGAAGCTTAAAAAAATACATACATTGCCTTTAAAAGAGCAAAAACACAACTATCAACTGACTTATAAACAGCCATAATGAAACCCTAAAGCAATGGAATGACATGTCTAAAGGGTTAAACCAATAAACCACCAATCGATAATTCTATACTCATTAAAATTACCTTCAAAAATAGAGGTAAAATGAAGGCATTTCCAAACAAAAACTGGTTAAAAAATTAATGCACCTGCTAAAAAAATACTAGAGAGTTCTTTGTAAATGTAATAATTATTCCAATAAAATAAAAAATTATCACAATGGATTAAAAATTCAAATATGTACTGCTCATGAGATGTAAATATAGACTACACCATGAGGTCCTTCAATTCAGCTAATTGATATGGTAACGAGTACAGGCCAGGTACAATGGCACTTGCCTATAACAAGAGGATGACAGACCTCAGGAGTCCAAGACCAGCCTGGGCAACGTACCCTGGGCAACCCCATCTCAAGAAAAGAAAAAGAGCGTACACACACACACACACACACACACACGGCGTGATTGAAATATACAATGAATGTTTAAATTTTTTTAATGTATTACAGTAAAAGACACGTTACCATTAATCAAAGTACTCCCATCACTTCAAACACACTTATCTCATCATTCTTGCCACTTTCTGAAGCAGTTGTGGAAGTCTTTCTCATTTTTATGAGTCATGATGAAAAATAAGGTGACTACTGCCTCCTACTGTCATCTGATGGAAATGCAGGCTCACAGAAACGTTACAGTGTGTCCTCATCTACCTTATTCACTGGATCTGGCACTCTATGACTTCTGGCTCTTCTCCCAAGTCAAAATGACCATGAAAGGTACATGTCTTGAATCAATTCAGGACATCGAGGCAGCCATGGCTGCACAACTAACAACACTCAGAAAGGAGGACTTCCAGAACTGCTTCACAAAGTGGCAAGAACAATGAGATAAGTGTGTTCAAAGCAACAGGGAGTATTTTGAGGGGGATTAATGGAAATGTATTTTATTGTAACAATTTTTTATTTAAACATTCACCATAGTTTTAGATCACACTTAGTATAACCAGAGTAGAAATAAGCTAGAAATAAAAAACAAAACGTAATCAGGAAAATACCCCCAAATACTTTGAATTAATATATATCTAAATAACCTATAGGTCAAAAAAGAAATCATAATAGGAATGATAAAAGATTTTAACTAAATTCTATTAATATATAATATATTAAATTGTAGAATACGTAGAAAGTGTTATTTAGAGGGAAATTTGTAGATCTAAAAGATATTACAGAATAAAAAGTTTGAGAATCTCTTGTTAAAGATCCATATCAATAAACTAGGGAATAATAGCACGTTGAACTAAAGAAAGTAAAAAGAAATAAAAGAATCAAAATCAATGCAATAGAAAACAAACATATAAAGCCAAAAAGTGATTCTTTAAAAATACTACACAACTGATAAATTCCTGGTAAGATGACAGTAACAAAACAGGGATATCACGGTAAATCTTACAAACTTGAAAGTGATAAGAGGACATTGTAATTATGGAATTTTATACCAATAAATTTAAAATATAAATAAAACTGTCAAATTCTTTGAAAAAACATAACTTGCCAAAACTGACACAAGAATAGAAAATTTGAATTTAAACAATTTTTAATTGGATGCATAGTTTAAAACCTCTCAGAAGTCCTCCCCAGTAAACTCAGTGTCTACGGAAGCAGCAGGACCAATCTTACATTGATTTGAATAATGTGGGACAGATCCTGACAAGGGTGGTACAAGATGGAAAATTTGCCAGCCAATTTATGGACTTACGCACAACATTCCTACATGAAATATTTATAAATCAAATGATATGTAAAAAGATAAGATATAGCCAAGTGGGGTTTATTCCAAAGTGTAAGGTTGGTTCTATATTCAAAATCAATCAGCATAGGAATCATCCAGATCTACCGTGAAAGAATAAAAGTAAGAATAGGGCAAGTGAAATGAAAATAATGCTCAAAGGATCTCTGTCGGAGCTGACTCACCACGGTATCTAGAAGCACAGGAAATGTGTTACCATGCCAGCCAGGCCACGTGGCTGCAGATATGCTGTGGGACCATCTGCTAATGCCTTCCTCAGCTGTGGAAAGAAATAAGCGTGACCTAGGAAAGTTCCCTGCAGTTTCCGGGATGTGTGACCTCGGGGCTCCATCCTCTTCCTGGTTGACCCTAGTCATCCCTGCTCCGTAGGCTTGCCATGAGAGACCAGGGAGCCATTAGGGCCTGGAACATGTGCAAGGTGGTGCTTCTCTAAGAAGCTATGACCTTAGCATGCTCACCTGAGAGGTGAGGGCTGGCTGCCCTGTCGCTTGAATGCTCTTTCCAACCTCTCCTGGGTCACCCTGGGATTCCCACCAGGCAAGTACAACTTTGAGGGCATCCTCTCCCCTTCTGTGTAGCCATCCACTGCTGGCTCATTATCTGAAAGACTTCCAGGTGGCACTGTGTCTCGCGGGGACAGCCCTTTGTTGGGCACGTGAGAAGGGCTGCCTGGGGTGGTTTTCCGCTTTTCCTTGGATGGTTCGCTAAGCTGGCCCAGGGGGTTCCTGGAAATGGAGCCATTGTTGGAAGCAGGCACCTCCGGTGGGTCTAGACATGCTGGAGTGCCACCTGAGAGGTCAGGCACCATGGTGCTCTCCTCCTCCTGGGGTTGAGTCTTGCTGCTTGAGGCCAGGGACCGTCTCAGAGAGCATTTGCGGAAAGGACCCTGTGGGGGCCAGGACAGAAATTGTGAGGATCCCCTTCTGGAAAAGCTAGGGAAATATTATACATTTGTCCATGGTGGCCCTTCCCGAGGAATGTCTGTTCCCGTCCCCAACTCTTTCCCTTAAAATCCTACCTACTATGTGGGGAGTCATTCAAATGCTACTACCACTGTGATGCTCTGGCTGATGTGCACCCACACACACACAAACCCCAGAGCACCCACAGCTTCTCACGACGCTTCCCAGAGCAGGTGCAGGTGGCAGGGGAAGTACTGCTCCAGTTTCTAAGTCCTGCCCCCTCCTACCAGCTGGGTCATCTATGGCAGCTATCTACTTTCTCTGTCCCTCATGTCCTCACCTGGTAATGGAACCAGTTCATAATCTACTACCTGCCATTTCTAAACCCCAAAACCTGGGAAAAAGAAAGTTCCTTTTGGACTCCTGTGGCAAATCCTTTTCAACAGTGGTGAGGTTGCTTCTAGTCTTTATAAAGCACAAATATCCTCATGTTTATGTTTTTGCTTACTGGAGATTACCACAAACCCTGCTACACGCATTATGTGGTTTATGCACTCTACTTATATACTGAAGTCCAAGAACTTCCAAAACACACCTGGCCCAAAAGGGAATGAGAAGCCTGTAGTACTTACCTCCCACAAGTTCACAGTGAGGATTAAATAGCAGGGTGCCAGACGCACCGCAGCACTCGACAAATAGTCCCTGCCCCCACATACTAGCCCCCATTTTCATTTCCATATGGCCCCACCCCACCCATGGTAGCCAAGGAATGGCAGAAGCCGTTCCTCTCATCTCTGGTGCCCACAGTGCTCCCACCCAGGTCAGTGGCCTATGCTTCAGAAGCACTCAAAATCTGTTTAGTTTTTGAAATGAAAGAATTCCAAAGGAACCAACTGAAAGCTCTATTCTAATCAATGACTAACTGAGGAAATGGGAACTCCTGTTCCTACTCAACGGTGGGCAGGGGAGAGTAGAGGGACAAAAATAATCCTACCGAGCTTCTCCATGGTTTTAATTTCAGGACCATTCAGCTTTTCCAGAAATAATTCAGGGCCAAATAGAAGCCTAGGATGGAATAAGGAGAGCTAATTTTATAGTGTTCTTGCCTAGTGGAAATTACTAGGCACTGTGAACCTGCTCCAAAAGCTGCCAAGGGCATCCTCTGTCCAGAGCAAGGAAGACATTAGTCATCATCCCTAAGGAGACTCCTATTTCTGGCATAGGGGAGCACTGCCTCTTACTTCATACCTCACCATTAAGTACAGAGCTGATCTAGTGGTAAAAACTGATGAAATCTTACAAACTTTGGCTCCTTTCTCTTGAGCAACCAATAGACATGACCAAGCACAAAATACCTTCCAGAAAATCTAGGGAAGTTCTACAGAAACTGTAATGGTTGATACATTGTGTCAACTTGAGAAATCTAGAAGCTTAACTAAGTAACTCAGCAGTTCTACATCTTGGGGTGTAGAGGACATGCCCTTACCACTCTAGGATGTTGTTCATTGTGTCAATTTGAGAAGTTTAGAAGTTGAACTAGGTGACTCAACAGGGGGCCAGGGTCCTCACTTTGTAAACATCCTGAGCCTGTGCAAGAGGAGGGCACAAAGATGGTGTGAGTGCTACACCCGCCCTAGGGGGGGTAGTAGCCTCCTTACAATATAAGGGAGGAAAAGAGGCTTGTTCTCCCCGTTTTTTGCTCTTGTTGCATTTGCTGTCTTCTGTCAAAATGAAAAGCTCCCCAAACAATTACCAAAAGGAGAGGTTTGCAGCAACACCTTTAGTAGTAAGGCAGGCCCACATCATCTCCTCACACCACAGTTATGAAGGCAGTCTCAACTGCACACACTGAATGAGGAGAACATCATGGTAAGACAGCACCCTGGTGTTCATCTGGTTCACTGGTTATCCACGTGTGGTCTAACAACTCTTGGGGTCCCTGGATGCTTAGAGAACTACAAACTATTTTCATAGTCATTGCTATGGTTCAGATATGATTTGAGTGTATCCATCAAAGGTTCACATGCTGGAAGCTTGGTTGCCAGTGTGGCAGTGTTGAGGCAATGAAACCTTCAAGAGATGGGGCCCAGCAGAAAGCATATACGTCATGGAGGCACCATCCTTAAAAGGATCAATGCAGGTCTTGTGGGACTGGGTTAGTTCCCACAAGAATGGTTTGTTATAAGGGGGTCTGGCACCTCCCCTGAGTCCCTCTTCGGTTCACACAGCCTGGTCCTCCTGCAACTACTCCTAGCATGACGCCATCATATTATGATATAGCCAGAAGGTCCTCACCAGAGGCCAAGCAGATGGGGCCACCACTCTGAGACTTTCAGTCTTCAAATGAGCTAAGCAATCCTCTTTTTATACATTACCCAGAATTAGGTATTTTGTTATAGCAACAGAAAAACTGACTGAGTCATAATAGTATAACACAATTTGCCTTTTTCATGTTTGCTTTGTGTGCAAAGCAATAGTGAGGGAACCTATTGGCATTGAATGTGAATCAAGGCAGTGGCACTGTTATGGCTTGTATCTAGACGTCCCCCCAAAGCCTCATGTGGTCATAGATGGGGCTTTTCAGAGGTGGCTGGATCTAGGGTATGTGATTCTGGAATCAAGGATGTGATGCTGGGACTGATTCATGGTTCGATGCTGGGATTAGGCTACCCCACCCTGGGTGTGAGTGCTACCCACCCTAAGGGTGGGTATCCTGGAAAGTATATAAGGGACAGAAAGAGGGTTGCTGCTTGTCGCTTTAGCCTACTGCTTAAAGCCTTTCTGCCTTCTGCCTTCTGCCTGCCATGAATTGTTTCTCCTCTCAATCCCCCTCTGTCATGCCACCCTGCCTTGGAGCCAACCAGCTATGAACTGAAACCTCTGCAACCCATAAACTACAATAAACTTTTCTTCCTTTAACTTTGGGTGTTAGGTATTTTGTCTTAGCAACAAGAAAAGTAACTAATACAGGCACCAAACTTTACCAGAGCTTGAGGTATTCTTCACTGCTATAAACTGGCAATAAAAATGAATACATATTCTATTTCACTTAAGAATGTCCATGCTGAAACATATGAATTATTAACTTTATTCAATCCAGGCCCAACATCTGCTGAGTGGGAAGGATGGTGGTAACTGCTTGGGCGACCATCTAAATTCTGAGCGAACTTGCTGTTATTTTCATGGAAACTGCTGAGAGATAAACCATGGTGATTCAGACTTGGGTTTTTGGCACAAATTTCTTAGAAATAAATTGAGTCTGTCATATCAAGGCAAACAAATGGTGTATTGTTTTTAGTGATAAAATACCAGCTGCTAGGCAAAAATCAGAATTTTGGAAAATTCATATCCACCACTGTGAGCCTGACCACTTTGCAGCACTTAATAACTTCTCTGATAAGTTGGGTGATAACATCAACCAAGGAGAATTTTTTTTTTGTAAAATGAAATGTATTCGTACTTGGATCACCTATATAACTCAGTAAACAATATTTTCCAAATGACCAATACATCATGTTACTAAACTATGCAGGGATAAAAGATTCAAAGTATAAGCGAGGTCAGTGGAAATTGATAAAGTACAAAATATTCATTGATATAGTTTAATATTCCACATTAAGAAACTACAATTTGTCTATTTTTAGGTTGGTATCAAAGAATAGTACCCCTGATTCTCTGAAAAGGCTGTGTTAAAATACTTTTTATTTTTTTTATTTTTATTTTTTTGTGGGTACCGGGGGTCGAACTCAGGACCTCACGCACCAGCAGGCGCCCTTGCCGCTGAGTGATATCACCGGCCCTTTCTTCGCATGTGGGTACCGGAAGTTGAACTCAGGACCTCGCGCTTGCCAGGCAGGCGCTTATGCTGTTGAGCCATCTCACCAGCCCACTTTTTAATATTTTAAAAATATGTTTCCAAATGCTTATCTGAGGCCACATTTCCTTCATACACTTCAATCAAAATACCATATTGCAACAGACCAAATTCTGAAACAAAAATGAGACTTGAATTGACTTCATCTAAGCCAGATAGTGAAGAGATTTGAAAACCAAATGTAAAACAATGTTACTCATCTCACTAATTTTTTTGTTTGTTTTGGAAAATGTAGGGTTTTTCATTAAAATAAGTTGTGTTAAGTATAATGAGTTTACTACTGTTATTTTAATGGTTTAATAAGTAAATACTTTTTAATTTTTCAGTTTTAATTTCTAATACAGGAAATGTCAGTAGACACCATCCACACAAACACAAGCTCTTGGGCTCCTCAATAATTGTATTAAAAATATGAAGAGATTCTTAGACTATAAAGCCTAAGAGCTGCTGCTGTAATTTCTCAACCAGACAGACCTACTTCTACCATGTCCCCAAAAGATGGCACTTGCCTGTGACACAATTAGTCTTGTCCCTTCCAAAACAACCTGTCCCATTGAAGTGGTTCTGATTCACTCCAGCATGGGGACCAGCTGTGCTCTCTGGAGCCACCAGGCAAGTCTACACCACTCAGTCCAACAAGACCAGCAAGCACACACCACGTGCTACACATGAACGGCACACACTCCCTGCTCTCAGGAAGCTTACAAACCAAGCCCAAGGTAGCAAAAAGGGGTGCCCCCGTATGCCACTCCAGTCCATCCACCAGAAGTAACCACTCAAGATACCCAGTCACTCCCAGGTATGATAGAAAAAAGAGCACTGAGCCACAGGCACAGCATCAGAGAGGCAGTCAGGAGGCCACAGTGGGCATCCAGAGACTAAGCTCTTCCTACCTCCATGTTTGAAGAAATCTCTTACACTCTGCCAGCAAGATTTCTCCTCACAGTATTAAACATCTCCACATCTTGCAATTGTCTCTACTCTTCACCTCCCCACAACCTTTCCTCCGGACATGGTCTAGTTCATGAATGCCCTTCATTGTCCTTCAACAAGGAGACACTTAGGACAGGACATGGTATCAAGGTGTGGCCTGAACTATGCAATGGGGAGCAGATGCTCTCTGCCTTGATCTGAACACGGAGATGCAAGATCACAAAAGCATGGATATCCCAGACCCTGAGGGCCTTTAGACTATCACCTAACCAAAGAGACCAAAGCCATGAGAAATAAAAACCTTGATCAAAGACTCCCCCCCAGGATGGAGGCAGAGGCAGGGAGAGGATCCACTACTTTCTGTCCTAATTTCAAATGAGTTAGGAGAACAGGGCCGGCACCTACGCCTCATCCGAGCATGTGCAGGTAAGTGTGAGTGTGGTGGCAGCCGTCACCACACACAACCTCTCTCAGGTTTGCTCAGGGTCCTGATGCTGCATTGTGTGCTCTGTGTTTAATTTAGCTTCATTTTCCTGCTTATTGTTTTGTAAACTCCTTTTGCAGTTTTCTCCATTTGGTTTAATCTCTCCACTTAATGAGACCATACCATGGTCTCTCCTTAAAGAAGACTAGAAAACAATGTTAAATTTTTAGAATTCTTCTTGAAAGAGAAAAAAAAAAGCAGAATAAGTGAGACTATAAAGTTTAGGGTTTCTATTCTCCTTTAACTATCATGTTCTTAAAATTTTTAAAAAGAAAAGATGTTCTCTAGATTTGGATAGGTTCCTTACTTCTGAATTGCAAAGAAAAACTTGGAATGTGCTTCCACTCAGCAAAGGAATATAAAGCTATGATATCCACCTCATTGATATAAAGGGTAAACTGAGGACAGGGAAGGAGACAAGGCTTGCCCAAGGCCCAGGCATCATTGATGTGAGAGCCAGGGAAGAAACAGGCAGGTGCTCTTCCTATGCACACACACAGATTCCCCCTTCACGGGCTGTCCTGCAGGCACCCTATAAACCCAGTTCTCACTCCCCAGTCTCTCAGCAAGGGACAGAGCAGCCCCACCTGTGAGGAACTGGCCATGGGTCCGGCCATCATGCCTCGGAAAATCAGGCCAGACTTGTGCCTGTTCTTCTCTCCTGTCCTCTTCACATCAGTGCAAGGATCCAGCAAGTGAAGCTTGTCCATCTTCTCCCATGCAGATACCAAAGGGGTGCTTTCATCTGGTACCATGTGCCCAGGCTTACTCTTGTGTGGGGGCCTTTTGCATGACAAATTACCAGGTATATCCCTATCAAGACTGTCTTGTCTGCAAAAAAGAAATAATTCCATTAAAACAGACTCCCCAAAAGGAATCAGTGATGATGATAATAAATTCTACAACATGGTCACTCAGAGCAAGCCCACTCATTCATATATATAGATATAGATATAGATATAGATATAGATATAGATATCATATATACATGATGATTCCTAATCAGCCAGTGTGTTATGATGAAAGATAAGTAACAGAAAATACTCGGTAACAGAGCATTCCAGCCTACAAAATAACAAATGAGCAAACAAAATCAGAAATGATGGTCCATGATAGGCTCCCTCAAGTCCTTGCTTATCCAGACCTGGGTGATCCAGAAAAACCCAAACCCTGCAAAACAGTCCTGGGTTGTGTGGAGCTCAGCTTTACTGCACCCACCTGAAAGTGGTGCATAAAACTCGTGGCAGACTTAGCATTCGCTGACTGTTCAGGAAAGTTGGACAGGTATGCCAAAATGTGTGTGTGTGTGTGTGTGTGTGTGTGTAAGACAGAGAGAGGAGTGGGGAGAGAGAGGAAGAAGAGGAGGAGGAGGAGAAGGAGGAGGAGGAGAATGAGGAGGAGGAGAAGAGTGAAAGCAAGCAGGTAGGGAAAAAGAAAAAGAGAGGCCAAGATATGAAACAAGAGAGTCAGGTAAAGAGGAGCCTTACCTAGGACTGCCCAGAAGCCAGCACTCCTCTGACAGCCCAGCTGTGTTCTACCCCTGGGCCATGGCATGGATGAACACTGACACCTGCTCTATGCCACGCTGCCCTCCAAGGCTGAGTCACACATGACAGCAGCAGTCACGTGTGCTGGGATTGGGGCATGTCAGGCAGAAGGGACCAGAGCCATTTTGGGGAAATCCCTGTATCAAAAGACTGATCAGACAAGAAAGCCCCAAAAGAGTGCACGGGGCTGAGCAGACAGGCCTGTAAAGTAGGACGTGCCCAGCCCAGCAGGTGGGACTGGTCACAGGTGGGGTTTTGCAAGTTAACCTAAGGAGTTTGGCTTTCCTCCTGAAAGCTGCAGGGAATGTCCATCAGTGTTTTAGGACGGAGCAGCCTGACAGACTTGTTTTGTGGGAAGCACCCCCTATTTCATGTGGGGGATGTATTTAAGGGGAAGAGTTACACAGGGAGAGGCTGGGGGTGTGAATAAGGCCCTTGCCAACAGCGAAGGTTGGTGGGGGGAGGTCTGGTGTCAGTAGGGAGATGACAAGACACAAGGATACAGAAAACAGGGAAGGAGGAATAAGGGCAGACACCCAAGTGCTGGGCTTGAACTTCTTCATTGCTGCTTTTTCTTTTTGGCTTCTCAGAAATATTTAATTTTTCAGCCAAGTAAATGCTTATAAAGGGGGGGGCCACCTTGTTCATACCTTGACCTAAATGTTTTTAGTGGTCCCACCCTTTGGCAGTTTGACACCTAGACCCTGAGCTTCAGCTGCTCTCAGGAAATGAAATGCCTTTCCGCCCAGTGGGGAAAAAAGACCTTTTCCCCACAAGTTAAACTCACTACAGGTGACTGTGCGGGCAACTGCCCACAGGGTGTGATGGTTGTAAGTTAATGTTCTCCAGATAATAGAGGTTCAATTAGGAATGCCAAATCATTTTCTTCCTGAGAGCTCCATAGACTTTCTCTTTCAGATTTTCTCCACTTCTACAGTGTCTCATTGCCTTTTAGAATATTTTACTCCTGTTTTGCAAAAGTCAAACAAAGCAGGCCCCTGAACCTTAGATGTCTCAGAATATAAAATATACAATTTTAATAATCAGTACCCTCCATCACAAAATGGTTCATTCTCTAGAAGAATATAATGGGGCTCCACAGCAAATGTTTTGAAGCACAGAGTATAGGAAGCTGAATAATAACCTCCCCTCTCAAGATGTCCAAGTCCTGATCTGCGTAATCTGTGAATATGCTACCTTACATGCTAAAGCAAATTTGTAGATGTGATTAAATTAAGCATCTTGAGATGGGAAGATCATTGAGGATTATCTGGTGGGCACAGTGCAATCACTAGGGTTCCTTGTGGAAGGAGACAGGAGGATAAAAGTAGTAAACAAACCTCTTTCAGTAGTAGTTAGTCGATGTAACAACACAAGCTTGAGTGGTGTGCCTGAAGGTGGAGAAAGGGGTCAGGAGCCGAGGAAGGTAGGACTCTAGCAGACCAGAAAAGAAAAGTGATGGGTTTTGCCCTCAAAGCCTCCAGGCGGAACTGGCCCTCAGATACCTCACCTCTACCCAGGGAGACTGACTCTGGACTCCTGACCTCCAGAGCCATAGAGAATTAATTCGCATTGTAACTGACATTTACAGCCAGTTGACTTTAAGTAAAGCAGATTACAGTATTCTCGATAATGTGGAGAATTAATAGAATTCTCATTCTATTAATTGTAGGCTTTAAGAACGAAACCTGAGGTTTCTCAGAGGAGAAGGAATTCTTCCTCAAACTGTAACACAGGAATCCTGTCTGAATTTCCAGCATCAGGCCCTGCCCTATAGATTATAGATAGACCCGTCAGCTCCCACAACTGCATGAGCCAACTCCTTAAAATAAACCTCTTTATATACATGTGAGTGTGAGTGTGTGTGTGTGTGTGTGTGTGTATGTACACATCTACATACACAGGCAGTCCCAGCCTACAATAGTTCAGCTTACAATTTTTCAGTTTGACAATGCTGTGAAAGCAATACACTTTCAGCAGAAACCATACGTCGAATTCTGAAGGTTGATCTTTTCTAGCGATAGGTAATACAGTACCGTCTGGATGCTGGTCAGTGGCAACAAGTTTGGCATCTTAGTCACAGGGTCACAATGGGAAGCAGTGGATACTATACAGTGTATGCTGCTGCTAAGTTTTGATATTGTGTAATTTAAGGGAACTGAATGCTTTTTCAACAGGATTTTTCAACTTACAACGGGTTTATCAGGACATAACCCCATCACAAATCAAAAAGCATCTATATATGCTACTGGTTCTGTTTCTCAGGAGAATACTTGCTGTTACAACGACTAAGTTAGAGCAGCAATAGGAAGCTACTCTATAGAGTAAATGGGAAGAGATACCTGGCCTTGCTGGTTTCTGCCAATGATGCTCTCCATCCTGCGTCTTCATCTGAAAGGTCATATATATTCACCAGCGTGGTCTCTGAGCATCTCACCGGCAATTTGTTATTTTTCTTTGGAACTGAGAGTGCAGGGATTGGAGTTCCTTGGTTTAAATTTTTATCCACATTTCCAGAGTAATCCAAAAAGTATCTAGTGATGAGTTCAAGGCTTGTTTTTAGAGGATTTTCTGTTGCCTATCATTGGGAGGAAGGAAAGATCATTAATCATAGATACAGCTTCAGGGAAGAATAAAAATGATGGTATTCCAATTCTTTGACATAAGTTTATTGACTTCTCACTCATTCATACATGCTCTCAGCAAACTTGCACTGGTTTGTCTATTGCATAAGCCAGGTGCTGTGTTGGATAAGGATGCAGAAATGAAGACAGAATCTCTACCCTAAAAGAACTACCATCCGAGGCATGAGTCAGGCAACCTAGTGAAAAATTACAAAAAATGTGATGTGAATAGAGGAATGCCCAAGCAAGTTTCCTCTATAAGCAAGTTCTCCTAGGAATAACTTTATAAAATATCTATCCTTTCGTTTAAAAAATTTTAGGTCTATAGACAACACTAACTCTGTAGATCCGTAAACATTTGAGGCCTGAAATTTTCTTAGTCTGTGACCTCCACATTTAATGTTGAATACTAGCAGTTGTAGAGACAACTGCAGCAGAAAATTAATATGAAAGCATAGAAAGCCAGGCGTGGTAGCACATGGCTGTCATCCAGCACTTGGGAGGCTGAGGCAAGAGGATCACCCCAAGGTCAAGGCCAACCTAGGCTACATGGTGAGTTCAAGACCAGCCTGAATCACAAAGCAAACAAACAAACAAACAAAAAAATCAAAGGACTTGCCAGAAAAGCTTGTGCTGTCTCAAAAAAACAAAAAGGAAAGGAAAGGAAAGGAAAGGAAAGGAAAGGAAAGGAAAGGAAAGGAAAGGAAAGGAAAGGAAAGGAAAGGGAAGGGAAGGGAAGGGAAGGGAAGGGAAGGGAAGGGAAGGGAAGGAAAGGAAAGGAAAGGAAAGGAAAGGAAAGGAAGAAAAGAAAAGAAAAAAGAAAAAAGAAAAAGAAAGAAAAGACAGGCAGTCAGGATCGATTCAGTTTATATTCTAAACCTAAAAAAGAAAATTTCCATTACCCCTTGAATCTTTCTAAGCCAGAATAGTAACCCCCCCCAATCATTTGGACAGACACAACTATCAAAAAAAAGATCCACAGACTGGCCTCATGCACCTGCTATGCATGAGTGTCCACCCCAAGTGAATGCAAACCATGCCCCAACCCCCCTCCCACCCCCGCTCTGCTGAGCCTTGGACAGACAAGGGGAGTCAGGGGCTTTTGCAACCTAGGAGTAGTAAAGCATCTGACAAGGAGCAGGCTTCAGTGTGTGCCCAGTCCTTCCTCTGCTATTTCTCTCATCTGTGCCACAGAACTCTGACCAAGACCACAGCCAATGGACTGTGACCAAATTCCACAGCCTTATCCAATAAGATCCAGAGGCAGTTTTGTTTACTCTTTTTAACATGAGATCAAAAATAAATAAATAAATAGAAAAGAAAAGAAAAAAGGCCATTTTGCCTAAGTCTGAAGCTTACAATGAAAAAAGTTAAAGAAAAGATAGAATTTATTTCAATTTCTTGCTTTTTCTCTCAGTAAAAGAGATATATGGCCCTGGATTACCTGAATTATGCTTTCGGGGTCTTCATAGTGCTTGCTTACAGCAGACACACAGCCTTTATATGAAGCTAGATACTGTTTTTCAAAACTTCAATTTTAATTAGGCATTTTAATTTACCATATACCTAATAGATAAAACAAGTTACTAAAAATATTAACATTAAATTGCATTAAATTGCTTTCCTAGGATCATGCTAGCTTTGGGATGAGTGAATGACAAAATTATCATGCAATAAATAGACTAATAAGCACATTTTTCTTTAAAATATAGGCTCTAATTTATTGTATCACAGCTAATAACTACTATTTAAAATAAATAATCAGGGCACTTACCAAGGTCTAATGAAAACATCTTATATATTTTAAGATAATGTATTATATTATGGCAAGGAAATAAGTATAATTTGAATGGCAAAGGTACTTCTGGGAACTTAGGTAAAGGTGATTTTCCATAAAATCTCAATGGACTAGAAAGGTTAATTAAATTTTCTGGGCATCTATTTCAATCCCTGTGCAGTATATTCCTAATAAATACTCCTGCCTCAGAATCTACCAGACAGAAGGTGCAGAGTATCTGCTGCCTGGTCCAAAGGTCTTCCTTGTCCAGCACTGCGTCCATGAGTGCATCCAGGAAACGGAGGTGCCAAGTGTCATCCCAGACCCAGAAGACAAAGGCCAGCTGGGCGGTGTCTTTACTGAGCCTCTGAGATAACTTCATCTGGCTTCCTCGGCCTTTTTCTCCTTAAAGGGGAGCACAAGGGTTTCCAGCAAGCACAGAGCACCAGTAGGGTGGGGGCCTGTTAGCTGAGGTTTACAGATTTGCCTGAAATTCCATGTTTCGCTTTATGAAGTGAAACTAGGCCTAAGATCCTCTCTAGCCCATTAGATGGTTTTCAAGAGGCTTGGAGGTTCCTCTGGATATCTTAGAAATAGCCTTGGTCTCACCTCTATATTAATATAATCTGCTAAAATGTTATTTGAAAAATGAGTTACAATTAAGTAATAAGCTTGATCACTATTACAGTGATGGAGTTGGGAATCTGAATCCCTATCCTGAAACTGACTGAGACCTCAGACAGCCACTATGCTCCGGCCCACAGCTTCCCGCTGGCAGCAGGGGGTGGGGGGCCTCATTAATCAGTGCTTTAAAGGCTGTTTTCTTGGGCCCTGAGGGCTGGCCCAGAACCCCAAGTAGGCAGAACCATCTCCCTGTCCCTGCTTCCAACAGGATGTCCTCCTTTCTTTGTTTTGTATATTGAAGTTGTGTGTGAGATATCATTTTATTGCCTTGGTTTTTAAATTATGGTAAATGCAAAACCACATGGTCAATCATGAGTTTCTTTCTGGCTCTGACATTATGCCCAACCACAAGGCAACATGAGCTGGGGAACTTCCTCTATAAATGACAGAAGATTTTGTATTCCTAACAGAAAGATCAATCAACTTGTAATTATAGCTTCATTCATTCATATACTCATTCATTCAGGCACTCATTCATTTATTTCACAAAAACATATCACCAGATGCTTCACTGTATCACCAGACAATATGTTAATTATAGGGACAGAATAGTGTACAAAAGAGAGATTGTCTCTGGCTTTCTGCGGCATCCAAGTTCATGGGAGAGGGAGACATTAATTAAATAATCATACTAATATCCTATTACAAATGTGACAGATCTATCAGGTACCATGAAAACTTGTAACAGCTTGTAAGTGGATAGAGTATGGGGATCAGGGAAGCCCTCCCCACATTGGAGCAAATGAGTTCCATTTGCTTTGACTCCAAAGCACCTGGGTAAGATGATCCCACTTCCCACTCCTGTCTGAATTATATGTCACAATAGACTTAAAAACCAAGGTGTTACTCAGAACGGAAGAAGGAAAATCTTCTGCAGCTAAGGAATAGAAAATTGTAATATAACCAAATACTATATCCTTAAGTAGTCTTACTGAAAATAACCTCGTGTAGGGAGGAGGGCACACAGGAACAACAGTGGGAGGCTGGGCACAGCCACAGGCTGAGGTTCAAATCAAACACAAAACAACTCCAGTGCCACACGCCACCGGAAGCACAGGGCTGGCAGAGGAGGAAATCCCCAGGGCAGGCCAACCCCAGACACCTGCCCCATGGGCCGTCAGACTCAGTTCCAGACTCCACACCACATTTAGGAAGTACACACCTTGTTCTCCCTGTAGAGAAGCTCGAGATGCAAAACCTTTCGGAGATCATTTCTGCTGTTTATGCTGAGGTCAGAGCGAGGGCGTTCCTGGTCCATGGTCACACACGTCTTCTTTAAGCCCTGAGGGGAGATGTCTGAGTCATTGTTGGCCTCTTTAAATCAAAACCTTCTGTCCTCTGATGCAGGGTAAACAAGAGACAACCAATGATCTTCACTATGATCTTTCTCAAAAGCTGACTTAAGAATTCATTTTTATTTAACTCTTACATTTGACATCACCTTCACAATTATTCTGAATTTTACGACAGCCATGTGGGGTCAGCTAAGGCTAGGGTTGTCAGCCCTTTGTATAGGTAAATAGTAAAATCCAGGTAGCCTACACACCCAGCACCAATTCTGAGGCCTGGAGTTTGGTCCTAGAGTTGGGGCCATGGAGTATGAAGCTTTAAAAATAAACAAAAGGAAAAAAAAAAAAAAGGCCAATATTTATTCCCTTCATTTCCCAAATGGAGAAACCAGGAGACAAGGCGGGTTTGCCCACAGTTACACAAGGGAATCACACAACTGGGGGTTCTGACCACTGCAACCTGTGAATCTGTGATTCTGTGACCCTGGCCATTGAGAAACCTTGGCAAATGTGTAGTGAGTCACCAGAAAAGCCACCATCCCTCATCCCACCCTGGCCCAAAGACTGAGGTCCTGACAATGGTAAACTGGGAAGGTACTATCCTCTCACAATCCCCTGGCTCCTGCTTGAAAAAACAACCTGCTGCCTGTACCCTCGGGGATCATCGAATGTCTGTAGGAAGAGAGGATGCCTCACCAGCCACTCAGCCTGTGTCAAGGGCATTCCTTGTTCCAGATGGGTCCCAACTCCCAGTGCTGGACAGGACTTTACTTCTCCCTTAGCCTTTGTGTTCAGAATTTCGTAGAGACTCTAGCTGCTGGGAAAACAAGACCAAACCTGCTGCCTGCCATGAGGTTAGATAAGAAGGTTCATTTGAGAAACAAGAATTATGCACACGGCCTTGAAACAAAAAGAGTGAAAAGGAGGTCTTAGGGAGAAGGCACAGAAACAGATGGGTGTGTATGTTGGAGAAAGGTGGATGAGGTACACTGGGGAGAGTCAACTGGAAGGAGAGGTAGGACTCAAAAGCAACCAGCTGTGGTTCATGTGGGCTTAACCATGGCTTTCCCGCTGAACAAAGTGGTATGGAATATTCTATAAGGAAGGATCCTCCCTCTCTGGTGAATATCTTTATGTTCATCAGTAGTTCTAATCACCAAGTGTTGGTACATTTAACACCACCACCACCACCCCCATTGTGAAGGACACCAGCACTTGGAGAAGTTTACAAGGATGTTCTCAGGAGTTAACCAGCCCTTGGCCCCATCCAGACCAATCTTCACTCAAAAACATTTGCCTGTACCTACTATGTTCCAGGCTGTGTTGTAGAGGTAGGGGACACAGACAGAATAAAAGCTAACATTCTTTGGAGGAATCAACCATAAATGAATGATAAGCATACAGTCTTGCAGCTGCTAATATGCACTACTGTGGAAACAAGACGGGAAAAGCAAATACAAAGACAAGAGGCACTATTTTAGATAAGCAGCTATTTGTTTGGCATCACTGATGTGCTCTCTTGTCTTCTGGTTTCCTCATTTGTGAGTTGAAGGGCATGAACCACTCATTTACCAGTCCAGCTGCTAGAAGCAGAAGCATGGACAGATCAAAGTCCCATCCTCCTTCAGCTTACATGCTATAGGGGAAAGACAACAAATCTAATATGCTGGGGATATAATTATATATATATATTATATATATATAGATAGATAGATAGATATTAGGATAGGAAAACAGAGATGGTCAGGAGGTGGTTCAGTTGTCTCTTGTTTACCCTGCATCAGGGGACAGAAGGTTTTGATTTAAAGTGGTGGTGTGGGGAAAGGACGCTGTTTTATGAAAAGTGGTCAGGAAAGGCTTCATTGATTGAGTGACTATGAGCAGAGACATGAGGGAGGTAAGAGGGCAGCCCAGACAGACACTTGGAAAAGTAGTGTTCAGGCAAGGATCAGCAAGTGCAAGGGCTCTGTGGTAATTGTAAGAGCCTCATGGCCAGAGGACAGAGGGAGGACATGAGGTCAGAGAGGTCACCCAAAGCCTGACAAGGAAAAAGCAAGTAGGCTTTGGTGAAGTGGGAAGGACTAGAGGAGGATTTGAGGAGTGTGGGGGACTAATATATTTTTAAAGGATCACTTGGCTGCTAGGTTGAAAACAGCATATAGGAGGCAGGTGATTAAGCAAAAGCCACCTAGGGAGCTACTGGACAATACACATTTCACATGAAAGACAGAGGTGGCTTGTACCAGGGCAGAGGTGGTAAGAAGTGGCTGCTTCCTCTATGTGCCCCTGTGGTAAAGCTAACAGACTGGCTGATGGACTGGATGTAGGTGCACAAGAAGGAAAAGAGCCCCTAACCTGTAGGGTCTGCACTGACTCTAGCTAGTATCAGAATTGAGTTGAATTGTAGGACTTCAGTTGATGTGCAAAGTGTTGGAGATGTGGTTGGGGCAGGATGGGGGGGGAGGCAGGGCATATTTGGTGCCAGAAATATTGTGAGTAAAGCCACTATCAGAGACAGGTTGAGAAGCTAATTAGACTTCCATGTGGAAATATAGCATACTCAGGTAGAAAGATTTCAATTCAGGGAGAGGTCACCTAGAGACAGGCATTTTGGGATTGTCTGCAGATAGATGGTACTGGAACACATAAGACTGGCTGAAATGCCTAAAGAACAGATGGAAAGTAGAAGGGAAAATGACCATATACTGAGTCTTTGAGCCCACGAGCATCCACAGCACAAATCAGGGAATGAGTGGGGGGCAAAGATCCTGAGAAGGAGCCACCAGAGAAGGCGAAGGAAAGCCAAAAGAAGATGTCACCTGGGAGCCAAGAAGAAGAACATAATCAACCGTGACAAACACAATTCTCAGATCAAGAAAAGCAAGGAGTGAAAATTAGAGACCAATGGTGAATCTCATAAGAGTGGTCTCCCCAGACTATGAGGACAAAAACCCAATTAAAATGAGTCTGAGAGGGCCGGTGAGATGGCTCAGCGGCGTAAGTGCCTGCCTTGCAAGCGCGAGGGCCCGAGTTCGACTCCCGGATCCCACATACGAAAAAGGGGCCGGTGATATCGCTCAGCGGCACAGGTGCCTGTTGGCGCGCGAGGTCCTGAGGTCGTCCCCCCGGTACCCACAAAAAAAAAAAAAAAAAATGAGTCTGAGAAAATTGGAGGCAGACGTGGAATCAGAGTATACACAGTTCTTCCATGGGGTTTGGCTGTAAAAGGGAGAAGTAAAGACTCATGGCCACAGGGCTTGGGGGTCAAACTAGGGTGCCGTAGGAGCCCATATGTGGACTGATAAGAATATCCCAGTGGAGAGGGGAACATCCGGGCACAGGAGCATGATGTGTCCCTAAGCATGCACAAGGGGCCAGGCTGCCTGACCCAAGCACAGAGAACTCATTCCCGGGAACGCAAGCAGGGATAGAGTGATTGGCTTGGGCCCAGGAAGGTTGATGCATGTGTGGGTGGGAGCCTGTTGGACTGTTCTCACTTCTCATGACTACTTCTGCTTTCTTGGTGAGCTCAGATGGGGAAGGAGCTGTGGGATGGGGTGAGACAAGGTGTGAGATGGTCATCCAGGATTTGAGAGAGTGATCAGGATGGGCAGGGTAACCAGGCACACAGGCACCCCTGGGACACCACTTAAAATGATGCCATCAGCTTGGTGGTGGTGTTCTGCAATCTCATTCGACTCTGCAGAGGCAGGCATGGAGTAGGCTGAGTTGACTTTTACCCAGCTCTGGGGAGAATAATGGAAGGAGGAGAGATGGGCAAGAGAGTGGAGCAGGTTATGAAGCATGTGATTATGACAATGGGTGGGTAAGATGTGAGCTGGGGGACTGAGAAGTTGACAGGAACAATGGATGCGCATGCAAGTAAGGTTGAATAGGTTGTCTAGGGCTGGGAAGAGGGATGTGCAGGAAATAGGAAAGATGGGATGCTTGGAATTGAGACCATGAAAAGGGTGCAGTGCTAGTATGAACAAGTCTAGGCCATCACCCCAGGAAAGGGTGGCAGAGATCAGATGGGGGACAGATCACTGCAGGAGAGGAGGGACCAGAGGTCACTGAACCCTGACATCACCAGGGGCTTCTCATGAGTGTCCCCGAGGGCAGGCTGCACTTAGTGAGTCCAAGGACACCCTTGCGGCTGGAGGGTAGAGGACTACGGAAGCCACAGTGGAAGAGGAGGTCTGGGGGCCAGCCACATCTTGAGGAACCTCATTGTCAAATAGTGAGAGGAAGCCAGTGGAGGGTTTGGGTGAGGTAGTGATATGGTTTGGCCTGCTCACCCTGGGCCGGTTTTTTAGCCTCCTGGTCTCACAATCATCTTATGTGAAAAAGAACAATGAAATTATACCTGTCTCTCAGGACAGTTAGAATTTGAGAAAACAGATAGCATCCAGCAAGTGCCTGGTGCCATGGTGGGAATTGTGCTCGCAACTGCTGAGTACCTACCCCTGTGAAGCCCCGGACAGAAGGCAGCGAGACCCGCAGTCACCCAGCTCCCTGTAACTTCCTGAGTGACTCAGGCCACTCCTTTCTACTCTCAGGACCTTGGTTGTGAAGATGAGGAATGGGAGGCAGAGGAGGCCGAGGAGACTAGCCGGCTTCCAAGGTGCTACCAGGTTCAGGGGCCAGCTCTGGGGCCCTATGTGGAAGGTGACACAGGCAGATGTATTAACTATAACATAAGCACCAATGAGCACACATAGACAAGATGAGTCAAGGACAACTTGGGCTGAAGCTACCGGAGAAGCTCTCTGGGAGATGGAACTTGGTTGGGGTGGGCCTGGGTAGATCAAAAGAAAACATAGGGGAGAAGCTAGAAATGAGGGAGGGATGGTAAGCTGGGGTTGTGCTGTCAGACACCCATGGAAGTCTGCAAGGACTTTGGTCCTGTCTGTATCCAAGAAAGAAAGGGCATGCGGAAGCCCTCTCTCGGAGTTCCGCCCGATGCTCAGATATGAAGGAAACGCTGGTAGTGGTCAGCTCCCAGGTGCATCACTGATGCCCAACATGCAGCCAGGCCCGGTGGTGGAAGGTCAAAGCAAGTATGATGAAGCCAGATGCATTAAAACATTTGAAATAAAAACAAAATATAAATAGGCACAAGGTCCTGAGTTCAATTCCCTTACCTCAAAAAATAAATAAATAAAATAAAACATAAAAAAGCATACAAAAGCACTTTCAAAACAGGGGTATGTCAGAGATGGGGAAGCATTAATATCTGTGTGCACACCGTATCTATGTGTCAGACATAATGCCTGGGAGCCACCCATATCATATCATTATCATTAATGGTATACCATACCATTATCATTAATGCTCATTTCAAATCTGCAAAGGGTGAATCTGATATTTCCTGTTTTAGAGATAAGGAGATTAAGGCAGTGAGTAACATGTGGAAGCTTACACTTTCATGCTGCAAACCAGTAACAGACATTTGAACCTCCTCCATCCAAATTCTTTGTTCAAAATGTTGTGTGGGTGCCAGGTGTAGTGGTGCACGCCTGTAATCCCAATGCTCAGGAGGCTGAGGCAGAAGGATCACCATTAGTTCAAGTGAAGCCTGGACTATATAATAAGACCCTGTCTCAAAAAAAAAAAAAATGCAAAACAAAAGTTTGGGGTAGTGGGATAAGGAGGTTCAACCCCAGACAAGTACCTCTCAGCCCAACTCAACAGTACATCACACGGAAACAAACCCACAGCACATAGCCCTCGGGTACTTCTCGTAGAATAAATAAATGGATGATTCCCAGCACCTTCCTGCCAGTGACCCCCAGCCCCTTCCACACCCAGGTCCCCATCACTGCTGGCACAGTGTAAACATTTTAAAATCTCTCCTGGGGCAAAACAAAAGGAGAATTCACAAATTTCTCCTACAAAAAATTAGTACTACAGTGGGGACTCCCATTGTTGATTAAAATGACTAAAGATTTGACTCTCAAGAACTTTTCTCAGCCCTTTGGGCTCTTGGGGGAAAGTCCTTTCCCAGTGGTCCTGGGGCAAATGATCCTGGAGGCCAGTGACTCAGCTCGGGCTGCAGCCTACCTGCTGTGCCCAGAGCCAGGAACACTCAGCTCTGCCCTGGAGACCCCACCCCAGCTGGTTGCGGCCCACCACTCCTGAGAGCAAAGGGTTCAGAAAGGCCGGGGACAGGGCCTCAGCCACGCTTTGCGGAAGTGCCCAGGGACAGTGATAGAAATGGCTCCTGGGAAATGTAGTTCTCCTACCCTGGGAAAGTGGCGCTCTTGTAGGGGCATCTCTGAAGCAGGCAGCAGGCCAAGAACACCCTCGCCCCAACAGTGCAGCAAAGGTGCCAGCAAAGTCCCAGACTGCCCCCCGCCCAGCACTGGAGCCACAGCCTGGGCTTTGGAGGGGTGAACATTTACCTTTCTGGTGAGGAACTCCCTGACCAGGGAGGCGGCCACCTCCTCCACAAAGAGTGTGTCCATGCTGCTGGCTCTGCCCACGAGGCCACTAGGGTCACAGCCCCAGGCCCCTCAGTCCGTTGGGCCCAGTATGGCCGTGTTGCCGTGGTGACGGTGGCATCCGAGCCAGTGAGAGCTCCTCCCCTTCCCTGGGAGCCAGCAGAATGGGTTGGCGAGAGGGAAGGGGAGGAGCATCCTTCACACACAGCTTCTCAGTGCAGAAAGCAGCGCGAGGGCCGTCTGGGAGCCAGGTCCCGGCTCTGGGCTCGGGCTGATGCTAGCCCTAGGACAAATCACTGTGAAATCCGCGGGCTGCAGGACAAGTTCCTGATGCAATCTGAGTCTCCATTTCCTTAGACATAAAGTGGGAAGCACGCCTGCCTCCTTGTTCCTAGAGGACCACATTCGGTGAAGTGACCCCTACTTGTCCACTCGCAGCACCGCAGCCCCTCCGGGGCTCACTGACACCCACTGGCCTGGGTGGCCAGGACTCTGCGGGGCCAGGAGGCCAGGACTCTGCTTCTGGAGTACTGAATTAAAGAACAAGTCCCTGTCCCCTTGGTGACACCTTTCCAACAATGAGACTGCCATTTTTTGAGCATCAGGAGATTTATATAATATATATGACCTTGTCTTCAATACTTACAGCTTCTTGGCAGTGTGGTCACTATTGGTCTTATTCTTTAAAACCAGACACTGTGACTCAGAAAGGCAAAGATTTTGCTGGAAGCCGAGCAGCCATGAACTGGAAAAGCTGAGATTCCAGCCAAGATCATGTCTTTATCTGGGGCCATGTCCGCAAACTCAGCCATTTGGGTACCACTTTTATGATCTCTGCCACAAATGAGTTTCTTCTATTGTGTTAGTTTGCTAGGGTTGCCCAAACACCATACCACAACAAAGAACTTATGGTTGCACAGTTCTGGAGCCTGAAAGTCCAAGATCAATGTGTCATGGGGGTTATTTCTTGGGGCCTCCCTCCTTCGCTTATAGATTGGCATCTTACTGTGTCTTCACAAGTGCTTTCCTCTGTGTGAGTCTGTCTTCTAATCCCCTCTTCCTACAAAAACACCAGCCACATAGGATTAGACCTCACCGTCATAACTTCATTTTAACTTAATCATCTCTTTAAAGAGCCTGTTACCAAATACAGTCACATTCTGAGGTACCAGGCATCAGGACTTCAACATGTTAATTTGGGGAACATAACACAGTCCATAACACCTATATTGTTACTAAACTATTATTTTCTTTAAACTGACATCCATGTTTTAAAATTTCTTTTAAAAAGAAAGGGTTCCCAAGCAATAATATCCACAAAACTATGGATCTGGTGCATTTGTTAAATCTCTAATATACATTAGAACAAATACAAAACCAGAAAGGAATGCATGCATCTAAAATCGTTTCAGGTCCGGTGACACACATACCACACTTGGGAAGCAAACATGCCATGCAGTACCAAGGACATCACTGTCACACAATGGATTGCATTATAATCGCCGGGCATTCACTCCCTCTGACCCACCACGGTTCTCTGAGAAGGTGCTTTTAAGCACTCAATTCCCTGTGAGACCACCCACACGTGTTAAGTTGAGGGTACAGAGCTTCAGGAGACAACCTGATCCTTATGCAGAGGACCCTGTGTTCCAGCTGCAAAAACACTAATGGATGTACAGTAATTAAAAAATGAGGACCGGTGAGATAGCTCAGCGGCATAAGCACCTGCCTGGCAAGCGCGAGGTCCTGAGTTCAACTCCCGGAACCCACATACGAGAAACGGGCCAGTGATATCACTCAGTGGCATGGGTGCCTGCTGGTGCGCGAGGTCCTGAGGTCGACCCCCGGTACCCACACACACACAAAAAAAGACACAAGACAGATTTATGCTGCAGTAACAGATGGCATATCATAGATAGTAGGTGTTATATAATAAGTCAAAAGAAAGAAAGAGTCCCCTCCATGGAGGCAGATCAAAGTGAAATTGGGGCAAAGAAAAAATTCATACATCTATTCATTTACTTATTAATAAATATGTGGTGGGGCTTTCTGGGTTTCAGGTGTTCAGGTACTGTGGATTTAACACTGTAAAATCTATATCTTCATGGAAGGAGAGACATGGAAGGCAGTGGAAATGGGGAGATACAGATAAAAACAAATTTTAAAAAACACACTGACATTTAAAAACGTCACAGACATTTAAAAACATGTCATAGATTTAAAGAGAAAAAATACAAGGGTGTTAGTGAGTTTTTTATGAAGATCAGAATTACATTTTTTTATAGTTCATCAGGTAAGATTACATAGGCAGTAATACCCCAGCAAAAATCTGAAGAGAGGAGGGGGGCTATGCAGAGTGTTATGGCTTGGATCTAGATGTCATCTCAAAGCCTCGTGTGGTCATAGGTTGGGTGTTTCAGGGGTGGCTGGATCTAGGGTGTGTGATGCTGAAATTAAGTGTGTGATGCTGGGATTAAGAGGGCCTCACCCAGCGTGAGGGTGGTACCACCCAAAGGGCAGGTAGCCTGGATGAAATATAGAGGCAGGTTTGGTTACTGTTGTTACTACTTCACTGCTTTGCTGCCTTCTGCCTGACAAGAAATGTTTCTCCTTTGTGATGCCCCTCTGTCATGCCACCCTGCCAACAATGGACTGAAACCTCTACAAACTGTGAGCTGAATAAACCTTTTCTCCTTTAACTTTGGGTGTTGGATATCTTCTCTCAGCAATTAGAAAAGCAACTAAGACCCAGAGTCTTAGAGGAAGAGCACTCCAGGTGGAGTGACTAGCCCATGCAAGGCCCTGAGATGGCACTAGCATGAGTGCTTGTGAAATAGGAAGGCTAGAGGGGAGCAGCGAGACTGAGGAAACAAGGGGCCACATGTGTAGGCCTGTGGCCATCACCAAGACTCCAGCTTTTACTCTGAACTGGGAATCCTTGGGAGAGGAGGAGAGAAAATGTCTGATTTAGGTTTAACAGGATCCTTCTGGTTCTTGTGTTGAGAACTGTGTGTATAGGGGCATGTATGGAAGCAGGGAGATCAATGAAGACAATTGCAACAAGTAGTAATCAAGGTGAAATTTAGGCTAGACATACTGAGAAAGAGAGAGAGAGTGTGTGTGTGTGTATTACACTCTCCTCACTTTGAAACTTTTTACCACACTGGAATGGAATGGTTAAGCAAGAGGTGAGAAATGAGTTCTTCTTCCACACACATAGCTAACTCCTGGGGGTATGACAACCTTAGTGTCAAGTAAAAAGGCCAATCTTGTCCATATGGGAAAGGCAAAAATTATCCTTGCAGAAATCTGGGAAAACCAGATTACATTATATGTCCCTCCTTTCCCACAACTTTCCTCCAAGTCATCCTGACCCCTCCGCACTGTTCCCGTGAGCAGGCACATTCCCGCCGAGCACTGCGGGCAGCACTGTCTGGATGTGAATGGCAGGCGAAGTCCTCAGTGTTGACTCCTTCCAAATAACACACTGGAGCTACAAGCAACAATGTCATCAAAATAAGGACCCAGGCTTTATAAATATCTGTGTTAGTCAGCTTTCTATCACTCTGTCAAAATACCTGAGATGAACAACTTAAAGGGAAGAAAGGTTTATTTTGACTCATGGTTTCAAGAGGTTTCAGTCCATGATCACTTGACCTTGTTGCTTTGTGGCATAGTACGTAATGGCAGGAGCATGTGGCAGAGGAGGCCTATTCACCTCAGGCAGCCAGGAAGTAAAGAGAGAGGAAAAGAGACTCGATCCCAATATCCCCTTCAAGGACACATCTCTTGTGACCTCACTTCCTTCCACTGGACCCTGCCTCCTAAAGTTACAGACAGTTACAGACAGCACAATATCTTGGTGTAAACTTTTACAAACTTAAACTATGAAATGATAATTTGTGGGAAAATATAGGTTTGGTAAAAGCTTATAAAAATAAAAGCAAAGAAATAAAGATGCTATGATTCAGGACAGTAGCTGGCAGGAGAGAATCACGCAGATGAATGTGAGCAATTGTCAGTGTTCAGAGTGTCGTTAGAGCATTTATTTCATAAACATTTGTTACACATGTTTCAAACATTTGTATTTATATATTTCATAAATATTTGTTATATTATGTCATAAACATTTGTTATATTCATAAACATTTGTTATATTGTTATATTATTTTTATTGGTTCATTAGTTAATAAAAGATGGCCATGGCAGAACCAATGATAGCAGGATGTCATGAACCAAGGTACATTATTAATTAATCCTGTGCCCCTATAGTACAGAGGAATGAGAGGGAAGAAAAAAAGGGAAAGTCAATGGACATCACATTGGAAGGACAATTAGGGAACATAGCACAGCTTTCAGAAGATAAAGGTGTGTGTGTGTGTGTGTGTGTGTGTGTGTGTGTGTCCAAAATCGTGGGTCAGTCCACCTGTGTGTCAATGGGCCCCTGTGTTAGTGTGAGTCTGTCAGCAGGGATTCATAGAGCCCCCCACCTCCCATTCTACCAGGTACCCTGTTGGTTCTGGCAGCAGAATGCATCAGATCTGTTACTGGGCTTAAAACAGACCTCCTGCATGGGGACCAGGTGTTTTGTGACAACATGAGGAACAAGTGATATCTCCTCCAGGAGGCTCTACAGAGGGTACTGGAGAATGGATTCCCCCTCCACCCTGAAGCTCCTTGATGGCAGGGCAGAGTTGCGTATTTACTGGGTTGGGGGTCGGTAGATTTCTAGAGAATAGAAGCATATATGTTTGCCCCTAACTGTGCCCTGTCCAGGGCCAGGGAGATAGGAACACAAAGCTTACCAGGTGGATCTTGTCTGGGCCAGTTGGGCTGGAAGGACATTGTGAAAGCCTTTCTAATGACTCGATCTCAAGATTTTCCCAGCTGTCTGGTCATTACCCTGAGAAGTTAGAACAAGGGGTCCAGCCCAGGCCACTGCCCTCGGCAACATGACAGGGCAGCTCATCCACACTCTCCACCTGGCTCTAGCTCATCAGACACCCTCAGGCTCTGCTCCTGGCCTGGGTCTACATGGACACCAACATGGAGGAGGATGAAGTCCCAGGCCCTGGCAGACTGCAGCAGGATGACATGGGATAGACTTTTACCCACCCAAAGCACCCTAGACCTCCTCATTGTCAGGAGTAATGGTGCCCAGCTATTTATGCAGGTCTGTGAAGAGGGGCCACCCAAGAAGAGATAACGGGAAAGCAGAGGCAGGGTTTTGAGGCTGTGTCTACTTTAACCAGAAAGGATATGGAATTATACTCCCCAGTGATGGTTAATTCATGTGTCAATTTGACTAGGCCAATACTCAGCTATTTGGTCAAACACCAGTCTAGATGTTACTGTGAAGGTATTTTATAGATAAGATTAACATTTAAATCATTAGACTTGGAGTAAAGTACTTTAACCTCCATAACATGGCTGGGCCTCATCTAATCATTTGAGGGACTTAAATAAAGACTGAGACCTCCCAAGGAAGAAGACACTCTGCCCACACACTGCCTTCAGAACTGAACTACATCAGCTCTTCAATGGGGCTCTGCCAATCTGCTCTGCAGATTTTAGGCTGGCCCTCCTTCCCCCAAACTGTGTTAGTAGGTTTTTAAAAATAAATCAAGGAGAGAGGACTCACCAGAGAAACAGAATCAATAAGAACATATATGTAATATAATATATATCCTACACACATGCACACACACACACTATTGCTTCTGTTTCTTGGGACCGTACTATATACCCCACCCCACCCCTACCCTGACCCCTTGCTGGACCCTCCCCATGGAAAGGCCCTGGAGAATTCCTGAGCAAAGCTCCCTGGACACTGCGCAGGTAACTAACAATGGCTTCTCTGGAGCTAGCTGGGAACTTGGGAATTTGATCTATGCCCCAATATTTTCATTGTCAGGAGCAGACCTCAGTCCCTATGACATAGCTCTCAATGCCTTCTTGTAAGAAACTGCCCTTGGAAAGACATGAGGATGACCTTTAGAAATCATCACATGACGTCCTCTAAAAGCATTCTGCATGAAAATTCTGCTCCAACTCAGACTGCTCCCAAAGTGGCATAGAATGAGTGAAAGCCCAATGGGAGTAGCATCCTCCCTGCTGGGTTTGCTAGATAAGGATAACCCAGTGACTGATGTGCCAGTCACGTGAACTCCTCAAGCTTCAGGACAGCTAAGTCAAGCTGTCTGGCCAGAGAGCATAGCCTGCTACTGCTATGAGTTGTCTTCTTCATTTACCCCAGCCTGGTACACAACGGTTAGCATTTTCTATGTATTCCCTGCACCAAAAATATGCCCTGGAGAGGCCTCTGCTCTTTTTGACATTTCATCTCCTCCCTTTTGCTCCCTTGCCTCAGGACAAACATGGGTGCCTTGCTGCAGTGGTGTGACTTGGGTGTCATCCTCCAGGATGGTCAGGCTGATTGAGCTCTATGCACCTGGCTTAAAGGTCTCAGGTTTCCTTTCCACTTCAGTTTCCTAAAGGGACCACAGCCTGCCTTCAGCATCAAGAAAGTACTCAAGGATCATCAAAGGATTTCCTTTCTTTCAGCTTTCCTAGTCCAAGTACTCTATAAAGGGACAAGGTCATTTGGAGCAAGCAGCAGTCCAGGATCAACCCTAGCTTAGGCGTAGTTGCTTCATAGACCACCTCACGCCCCTGGCAAGCAAAGTTCTGAGTGTCTGGGACTGGAACCAAGTATAACTTCACTGGAGTCCTCTTCTTTTTCTTATTCTCCCAGGCTTGGTTATACTGGCTAACAATATGTTCAACTGAGAGTGACAGAAAAGCCCAAATAAGAGTGACATGTTAAGGAAGTACTCAAAATCATTGGGGACAAGTGAAAAGAACATAATACCCAGATTAAAGTGGTTCCTAATCCATGCATCAAAGCAAGTAATAATGGAAATAGAACATAAGTCACTATTGAATGAAACAGGAATTGTGGAGCCTATGTTTATATAACTAAATAAAGGAGAATGAAAAGCAACATTTGAATGTCAACTAATAAATGTGGAAAGAATGATGGAATTAGCAAATTACCATTCACAACCAGAATAATAATAATCATTCATTCAAGCAAGAATCCTCATTGAATGTTAAAATTAGTAGATACACAGTTTATACAAAGACTCAGAGTAGCTCTGTGTAAGTTACTTATAAACAACAAAGGAGGAAATGTTAAATTCACCCTGAAGAAGGTTGGCCAACACTGCATGAATTAAACAATCAAACTGACCTTGACCAACAAGGGACCATCAACTTTGTGCACCTCTGATGCACTGAAAGAAATAAAACACCCCTCTGTGGTACTCGTGAAAACAACAATAATAGCAAGGACAACACCACCATCAGTGACTGTCACAAGACGGAAGTGTATTTACCTCCTGTGGTGCTTAAGTCACATGGTCAGGGGTCCAGTTTCTTTCTATCTCACTTCTCCTCCATGGGTGGCCTTCAGCCTCCTAGCCCAAGATGGTAGCATCCATAGCTCAGGTGGCAGCATGGACAAAGGATAAAGAATAAATACTAGAGTCCCTGTGCTCCCCATCCTGGGGAAGGTTTCCAGAGGCTGTCACAGGACTGCTGCATCCCTGTGGTCAGAACTCACTCACTTGGCTTGCATCTAGCTACAAAGGGGCCTGGGAACTGTCATCTTTGTTTAGGACACCTACGTGCCCAGCTAAAAATCCTATTGCTTTGCAGGAGTTGTAGATATAAGAGGCAAGGGAGGACAAATAACAATCTAATAATCTCTGGGACACTGGTGTTCTTTTATTTCATTTCCACGTCTCTGCACCTCCACTTCTGTTCATCAGGATCTCAAGTCACATCACCCACTCCCTCACCACGCACACAGCCTGCCCAAGGGCACCGGAGCTCAGAGCCCACGGCCTGCAGACTTTGATCCCTGAGCGGGCCTGGGCCTGACTCCTTCTGTGCCCGTGCACAACTTTAAGTCTTAATATCAGTTCCTGTGAGGAGAGGCGGTTGCCTATGGAAACATCTCCACAGCCTCGCTTTAACCTGAGCTGGTTTAAACCAACATAGCAGAAGGGCCAACTCTTGTGCCTTTCCTTTCTGGATAAGCAAGTTAAGATGCCTGCAGTAAACAACCATGGCTCATGACCATTTTCAGAGCTTAGGAAAAAGGATAAATGGGGATCTGGGGATTCAAGTGGAGAAGCAGGATGGACTGTACTTCCCAGTAAGGAGTCTGAGGAGAATTTGCCAAGGACATACCAGGGTAAGAGGCTGCCAGCACAGGCAAAGGACAACAGCCATGCATCCCCAGACCTCCTCCTCTTCTCCTCTGTTCTACTGCCACCCCAGATCCTACCTGCAGGGCTGTGGAGTGTTACAGTTCAGGGTAAGAGATCAAGAATTTCATTTTTTTGGAATTTTATTTTATTTTTATTTTTATAAGTACATCTTTGCAGTATATAACAATTACATTCAAATAAAGAACAAAATAAAAGATAAGAAGAATTCCATGACCATTTGAGCCCACAGTATGTTCATGGAAGGTGTCTCTCTGAATCTTACCCCTTGTACTTGTGACTTGATTCCCACAGTGTGACACAGTGGAGGGGCAGGGGAAACACCCAGAAAGTACATTCTCCCAGGACTCTGTAACCAACAACCTATGTCTTTGTCTTCAGTCTTCTTCTTCACGTCACTCTAGGACTGAGTGGGACAGGACTGGAAGGGGGGATAGGTCCTTGTGTGATTAGGCACAACAGGCAATTTTTCCTCCCTGCCACTCTTCTCTCCATCAGGCACTGGGAACCACTCACTTTTAGAACCCACCTCAGAGGTCACCTCTGTGATGCCATCCTGGATGTCTCCAGACCTACTTGGAT
The DNA here is from genome assembly GCA_028451465.1 of Erethizon dorsatum. Taxonomy (NCBI): domain Eukaryota; kingdom Metazoa; phylum Chordata; class Mammalia; order Rodentia; family Erethizontidae; genus Erethizon; species Erethizon dorsatum. The sequence goes on from CM051835.1 coordinate 76,125,609, forward strand.
GTTCCCCCTGGTTTTTGGTTATGGAGCTACACTGCATGAGCTCGTAAGCCTGGGTCAGCTGCTTAGTAGCTATATGACTCTGAGTATGTCTGTGCCTCCGTTTCCTCATCTGTAAGATGGAGGTTCAAAATAATGCTCTCCACATGAAGGTTTTGTGAAAATTAATTGAATTTTACATGTGTTTAAACATGGCTGAACATTTGTCAGTAGTTAAAAGGTGAAAATAAACAAAGTGTCCACCAGTGGGGTGAATGGGTGAACAAAATGTTGTACAAGGTATCCATGCAATGGAATATTATATAGCCTTACAAAGATGGTGTACTGGGCTGCTGAGATGGCTCAGCAGCGTAAGCGCCTGCCTGGCAAGCGCGAGGACCCGAGTTCAACTCCCAGAACCCACATACGAAAAAAGGGCCAGTGATATCGCTCAGCGGCACGGGCGCCTGCTGGCGCGTGAGGTCCTGAGGTCGACCCCCGGTACCCACAAAAATAAAAATAAAAAATAAAAAAAAATTTTTAAAGTTAAAAAATAAAGATGGTGCACTAATACACAATGCAACATGGATGAACCCTGAGGACATGATGCTGAGTAAAATAAGCCAGGCACACAGGAACAGTTATTTACAACTCCACTTATATAGGACGAAAGCAGAATGCAGGTTGCCTGGGGCGAGGGAGGAGGATCAAACTGGAGTTAGTGTTTAGAGGGTGCAGAGTGTCGGTTTGCAGGAGGAAAGTGGTTCTGTGGCTGATGGCGGTGACGGATGAACAGTGGTATGAGTGCACGTAACACCACTGAGCTGTGCACTCAAAGGTGGTGAAGATGAAAAATTTTGTGTTATGAGTATCAAATCACAATTTGAAATATAAATATTTTTATAAGTGGCTGGCATTTAATAATGCAATGAGTGTGCTAGCTATGAATAGGAGCCCACGGTCTCTGATTGAGTCATGGGTCCCACGTCTCTAGGGCGACAGACAGCCCTGGGAAATGAGCACCCATAAAGGGAAGGGGAGGGTAAACCTGAACTCACACAGATAGTGGTAAAGGGGGTGGGAGGACAAGGCAGTCGGAAGTGCCCCTTAGGCAAGGTAGAGAGGGATAAAGCCTGCCCCGATGAGCTAGGACAGAGGTCCATCACGGGACAGGTAGAGAACATGCAGCCCAGGAAGCTGGGCAGCTCCTCCCTCCTCAGGCCCTTGCATGGGCCCTGTACAACCAGCCTCCCCCAGTCTTCCCACCCTAGTGTCCTGGAGGCAGCTGTCACACAGGGGTGGTGCATACTGGAGCTGCAGGCACAGCTCTGCAGGTCCCAGGGATCACCTGGAGGAGGCCTGAGGCATGCAGGTGAGTACAGAAGGACCCCTCATGTCCAGCTGAGTCCTTTGGGACCGGCTGGGCCATCCTCCATCGGGTATGGGCTCCATCTGCTGAGGAAGTCACTGCCTCCTCTCTGGGGCACTCAGGTTGGGGGATACAAGATCCATCAGGAGGTCAGTGACACTGACCTAAGGAGCCCTATTTTCTTGTTCCTGTTAGAACTATGACTCTCCTAGGGCCACTGTCTTAGTTACTTTTCTCCCATTTCTGAGACAAAATACTCAACAACCAAATTTAGAGGAGGAAAGGTTTATTTAGCTCACAGTTTGTAGAGGTTTCAGTTCATAGTTGGCCGGCTCCAAGGCAGGGTGGCGTGGCAGAGGGACATCACAGAGGAGAAACAGTTCATGGCATGCAAAAGGCAACAAAGCAGCAAAGTAGCAAGCAAGCAGCAAGCAACAAGCAATAACAGGAATCCTCTTTCTGTTCCTTATATTCTGTTAGGCTACACACCCTTAGGGAGGATAATACTCACAACCAGGATAGGCCTTCCCATTGCCCACAATCAGAACTATGCCAAACTAATCAGTGGACTAATTTAGTAATCACACACCCTTAATCCCAGCATCACACACTCTAGATCCAGCCACCTCTGAAAAGCCCCAGCTATGACTGCAAGAGGCTTTGGGGAGGCATCTAGACACAAGCCATAACAGCCACCATGGGAATGGCATGGATGAGGTAATTAACTCTAGATAAGCAGGCTTGGAGAGAAGGAACAAAGCCAGGGCCTACTATGCTTACCACAAAGAATGTGGTTGAGACTGGCAGCTAGTGCACTGTTATAGTTTATAACAAGATGTACCCTGAGAGTTCACGCTTCCATAGGAAGTACTTTTGGAAGAAGATTGGATTATGGGGGTGATACAGCTGACTCCTTGTTAGGACATGGGACCCAGTCAGAAGAGTCAGGTCACTGGAATGTGTTATGGAAGGATGGATCTCCCTTCCAACTCCTCCTTTTTCTCTCTGCTTCCTACTACCATGACATGAGCACATTTCCTGCCCCAAACTGTTGGCCAGGCTGAGTTTACCCTGGAGCCAGCCAACCATGAACTGTACATGTGAGCCAAAATGAACCTCTCCTTCTGTAAGTTTTGTGTGTCATACACTGTGTCCAGGAATGAAAAAGTGACTAAGACAGATTTTGGTACCAGAGAAGTGGGGTCATTGCTGTGATGCTACCTGACACATGGCTCAAAAGCCTTTTGAAGTAGTGTGTGGAAGGAGTTTGGAAAGGATTGGAGACATGCTCCCTGGAGAAGACTTTCCAGGAGTCTGAGATTAAATGCAGTGGACTAAAAAATCTGGCAGAGGAAATTTCATGGTAACCTGATGTTTCATGGTGGGCTATAGCATAGATGCTACATGCACCTTTTAGTGAGATTTGGCATCAGACATTGGTGTCATGCACATGGTCCTGGTTTTAGAGGCATGAGGAATGCAAGAGTTACAAGGTCACGGAGGCTTCCATCCAAATTTCAGAAGAATATCTGGGAGGCCAAACAGTCTGTCCCTGAAAGGACAGTGCATGAGGCTGTGAGAGTGAAGCTGAACCTGCTCTGGAGACCCCAGGAAGTTGGAGATGCCAGGAACATGGACCATCAGCTGAGGAAAGCAGCAGACAATGAGCAAAGCCACCCCAAGAAACAGGCCATGGAGGCTTTGGCAGGTGGCACAATAGGCACAGGGCCACCCAGCTATTTGGAGTTCAAGTGTCACCACAACGTGCCCCAGGTGCTGGACACAGAGTTACAGGACTTAAGGTTTGCCCTGCTGTTCTCAGTATGGCTTTCATCCCATTCCTTTCTAGCCTCCTGTTGCTACCTTTAGGAATGGGAATGTTTATACTGTGCCATGGTATGTTGGTATGTTGGCAGTGTTAAACTTTCTTTTTCATTTTTACTGGGGCACACAGCTATGAGTTTTCTTTGTGTGCCAGAGGAGACATTGGAGTTTGACTTTTCAGCATTGATGCAACTATTAAGGCTTTGGTGACTCAAAAGAAAAGAAAGAATTTGGTGACTCTTAGGGATGGACTGAATGCATTTTCCGTGAAGAGATGCACGTAAGTCTTAGCTGTCAGGTGCAGAATGTTATGGTGTACATCCAGATGTTCCCCCAAGAGCTTCATGCACTCATGGGTGGAGCTCTTGGAATAAGACTGGATTGTGGGGGAAATATAACTGACTTGTCGTTAAGAAGTGGGGTCTGGTTAAAAGAGGAGGGCTTAGGGGTGTGCAGCCTGAATGGCTTTCTTTCCTTTCCCAGGTCCTCCCTTCTCTCTCTGCTTGTGGCTGCCATGGCCTGAGCAGCTTTTCTCCACCCAGGCCCTTCCACCATCCCTTCCTGCCATGGAGCCACTCAAATATGGACTAAAAATGCTAACAAAACTAAACCTCTCCTCACTTGTCTCGGGTACTGTGTCTCCGCAGCAATAAGAGTGACTAAGACATGAACCCACCTCTGTCAATCACTGTCTACCAAGCCCATCTCTACCACACAGACCAGGAAACAGTGTACTTCTTATCCTAGCTCACAGCGCACCTGGGGAAAGAGGGGGAGGTGGCACATGACAAAACTGGAGTCTGCTAAAAGGCTTCTGAAGTAGTTATTGCTTTCTTCATAAGGATGGAGATCAGGAATGAAGTCTCTCTTTCCTCCATTTCACCTTAAACCTACTCATGCTATCTGGAGTTAGAGCAGCCATTTTGTGACTGTGAGAAAAGACTATATTAATCACAGAGATGCTAGCTCTGTGTCACTGAGTCACTAAACCAATACCTGGCACTATTACATTAAAAGTAAATGAGAAAAAAAAAAAAGTGAAGACATAACAGAGGGGATTTGTATTGTTTGCATTCCTCTCTCAGGAAACCTACCCCATTTCCTTTGCATGTTGCAATTTAGCGAATTACTATACATAAGGAATCACGACATGCAAGTCTGCTTTCCCTCCCTCCAAACAGAAACCACAATGGGACTTTCTCCTCTAAAGACTCCCACACCCCCGCTCCTACTCCCACCCCATAGTTTCAACAGCATGTTACAGGTTCTGCTAGTACTAAGGGTGAATCAACATGCTTTATTAATGCGTGCAGAGAGTACAGGTAATCTTCGTGTAGACACATGGCAGGTCCACAGCACTGTCCCCATCCAGCCTGTCCCAGTTTAATGTGCCAGCAGCTTCCGGCAGCCACTGGAGACTCCTCACAGCTTCCCACCCCCTCCCCAAGGCGGCCAAACGCTCTGCACACCGAGCTGCCATAGGAGCCAGGCCTTGACTTTGCCGCTCTGTGTCTTCTGCCCATGTTTAGGTCGTCTCGCCCTCCACAGGAGGTCCCACCTGGAAGGAGGGACACACTTGCCACTTCTTTTCCTGGACAGTCCCTCCCCTGAGCATTGCCTGTCTGCAACCTTTCGGAATCCTGCCCGTGTTTGGCCACATCCACAGCAACTTCACGTGTCCTTAAAATTCCCCACCACACCTCGTTTCTGCCCCTTCCTCTCCCTGTTCCTGGACATGGGTTCTCAGGGTCACCATGTCTGCCGCCCCCACTTTCTCTGCCTGTGGACCATTCTGCCATAGGCTGTCTGGAGCCACCCTACACCATGCCTCTCCAGACAAGTCCAGAGGGGTCTGCATGGTGCCGGTGAGCTGGGAAGGGAGGAAGGCGGCAGGAGTGCAGATGCAGGACTAAGCCTGTGCCAGGAGAGCTGAGGGTGAGGGGACTCCCTGCCCTGCCAAGCCCTGGACTCTGGTATGCGGGATGGGCCAGGAGTTGAGACACCTGGCTTCTCGTCTCTCGGGAAGTCACCTGGCTTGCTCTCTGGGCTATAAAAACATGGAGCAGCCTTGGTAATTCCGAAAAGCTGCTCCAGTTCTGACCCCTTGCAAAATTTAATGTCGGTGTGTCAATTTGTGCAAAATCTTTTATTTCTTCAGGCACTTTTTCATCTGTGCCTCACTGCTCCTAAAACTTTCCTGTAAATGATTAGATGAGACCCTCTTCCTCTTACCCACGGGTAGGGAGCATGAGGTGCAGAGAAGTGGCAGGGCTGGGACTAGAATCCTGGTCCTCTGGCTCTTCTGAGGGTGGCTGAGCCCAGCTCAGCAGGGTGGACCCCACACAGAGGTGCAGGTGGAGGGGGAAGGGGAGGCTGTTGACAGGTGCTCAGGGGAGAGATCAAGTCAGCTCAGGGAAGGGGCTTCTCCCTCCGATTGTTCTGCCCAAGAGAAAGGGACACAGGCAGCTTTGGACAATTCATCTACCCGAAGGACAACTTTCTGCAATGTGTCCCCAGCGGGAGAGCCCTTTCTAACTTGCACAAAGGCACCTGTGTGCCAGGCACAGTCCTGACTCCCGGGCAGGACCTCTTTTACCTCTCGAGCCACAAGTGTAGGGTTAGAGCGGGTTTGCCAGGTGATGGAGAAGACGCCCAGGTAAATATGAATTGCAAATGAACAACAAAGAATATTTAGGAGAAATATGTCTCACACAATTTGCAAGACATACTTATCCTTTAAAAATGTTATTTCATTCATCTAAAATTCAATTAACTGAGCATGCTGTATTTTTATTTGCTAAATCTACCAGCCTTCATCTGGAGGCTGCAGTGTGTTTAGGCTGACTCATATCTGTGCATGAGAGCTGATGGTAAGAGTTTTAGTTTTATGAGACAGAAGTTAAAACACTGGTAGCTTGAGATCAACCATGGTGGGAGCATTTGCACTGCAGAAATTGGCATCCCGGAAAAATCAGGGCTTTTGTCTTATTACAGCTGGTTTTGAAACACTCCCCAACACACCACTGTCAACAGGCCACTGTCCTTGTCTTTGCCATCCTGGGTGAAAACTGAGACTGTGTCTTGGGAGCCCTAGAGTTGCACGGGAGTCAGACAGCTCAGGGTATTAGAAGTGGAATGTCCTATTCCTAGGATCTGAGGAGAAGGTATGCTGGAAACCAGACCTCTGAACAAGGATGTTAGAATCTAGACTTGAGGGTAGAAGGTGAGTGTTGAAAGCAGGGGCCATTAGACGTTACCCATTTCTAACCCCTCTCATCATGGCTCAGGGCCTGGGACCCCTGGCTGACCTCTCGGCTCAGGGTCCAGGCCGCTTTCGGGCCACAATGAAGCAGATCCCCTTGTTGGGAGCCGTGGTGACAGAGTAACTCTGGGCACTGTGCAGGAGCTGCTCGATGTCAAAGCCGGCATCCAGGACAGCCTGCTCCACTTCCTCCTTTGTCATAGCCAGGCAGGAGAACTGATGCTTCCCCACCATGTAGGAGGGGATGTGCAACGTGACGCTGGTCACCAGGTGGGCACCTGGCTTGAGCAGAGCGGCAAGGTTGCACAGCGCAGCTCGGTAGGCGGCCAGGCTACAGCAGGCGCACTCCATGGCCAGCATGGTGAGCACACAGTCGGCGGGCGGCAGCTCCACCGGGGCCAGCGGGTTGTTCATGTGCACGTCACACTTGAGCACCCTCTTCACGGTGTCCCGGAGCTTCTCAGCCTTCTCCTGCCAGCGGCTGCTGTGGGGAGACCAAAGCATTCAGAAGCCTCACCTGGAGGCTGCCAGGAAGCCCCATCCACATGGCCAGCTGTCTGAGTCCCTGTGTGATCTGGGAGCAGGCCCTTTGTCAGTGCGAGCCTCAGTTTCCCCAGCAGGAAAGGTCAGGGAGAGTGGACCACAACATTTCGAGGAACCTTCCTCTCTCATTCCATGTGAGCCCCCCCTTGTTCCGCATGAGGGACAAAGAGCCCCAAGTGTGGTCAGGACATCACAAATGTCATTGGATTGAAAGATGAATGAAAAAATTTGTTACTGATAATATATGGATAGTTATCTTAAAAATATAATGTTGAGTAATGAACAGCAAATCCTAGAAGATAACAGAGCAAATTACTCTGTTAGGAAGTTCAAAGGTACTGGTTAGACATACATAGACAGTTAATAAAAATGATTTTTAGAACACAGTCGAATGAGAAATATATAATTCTTGTTAGTGATTTTGCCAGGTAGGGGAGGCAGGGAGCAGGGAACACAGGAGAAGCTCAGGTAAGTCTTCTTGTGTCTGGGTGTGAGGTTGGGTGATGGGCACATGTGTCATATTGTCACATGTAGAGAAGATAAGGAGGAAGGAAAAGAGGGAGGGAGGGAAGAAGGAAGGAAAGAAGGGAAGGGGGAAAGGACAGAGGGAGGGCAGAAGGAAAAGGAGGGGAGGGGAGGAAAGTGAAGGAAAAAAAGGAGAGAGAGAAGAAGGATGGGTCTTATCATCTGGTCTTCAGTGGCCATACCTGGCTATACCATGTCCCAGCACCATGCTGACCCCAAGGGAATCCGTCTACTGTGTCCCCACCTCAAGATGTCTGGTGCATCCTTGAGGAGTCTGCTGTCCAGGAAATGTCAGGGACAACTGAGAGGCCAGAGAGCCCTCTGAGGAAGGAGGTGGGGATCCAGCCCTCAGAGAACTCCAAGCCCTGTCCCTTACCTGTTCCCTTCCAGCTCACAGGCGAATTTCAGCACTGGGGTCCAGTCAAAGGCCCCTGGATCCTTATTCAGCCATTTCTGCAGCTCCTCCCTGTTGCGGTCTGTGAAGTCAGACAGGGTGATGTCGCCAAAGGCCTCACAGGCAGCCAGCACTTGGTAGATGGTAGGACCTGAGCCAACATCAATCAGTGTTTCCCCTCGGAGGCCCCCTGTGACAGTGAGAGATCACTGAGGCTGGTGCAAGCAGGCAAGAGAGATGAGACCCAAGACAGTCTGAGGGGCCAGAAGGACACGCGCCCTGCTTTCACCCAAGGAGGCACAGCTACAAGCATGATGGCCATCACGCCTGGCAGCTTCCTGCAGGCCAAGCCCCTGCTCAATATCCCATGGCATTAATTCCCTTTCACAACCCAGAACTGCCCTTTAGTGTGACTATTCTTGTTATTTCCATGTTATGGATTAGGAAACCCAGTCTGGAAAAGGGTCAAAAATTAGCTCGATGTCTATCAGACAACAGATAAGCACTCATCTCTCCTGGACAGAGAGCAGGAGCTCCGGGGCCCTGTTCCAGAGCAGACCCATACTAGAGCGCTCTGAGCACTGTACGGGGCAGCGGCACTTTCCCTCCCTTCCCTTCCTCCCTCCTTTCCTCCAGTGGCCTTTCAGTTCCAGGCTGCCTGGGGCTGGGCCTCCCTTGGATGTCCAGCATGGATGGACTCCAGCAGGGGGCTGGGGGAAGAGGACCTGGGAAGACACCAGGGGTGAGCCAAGGGTCACCATAATAATGGAATGAAGCTTGGCTTCCAGCACTGCATCAGGAGTCTGGGCTCAGGGCCATCTCGCTGCTTTCTGATTCTGCCTCCCCTCCTGCTTGTTCACCAAGCTTGCAGCCTCTCAGCACTGTCTTATCCCAGGTCTCTTTTCTTCAGCCCATATGCTGAATGAGGGTATGGCTGCCCAAGCCAGGAGTACATGAGCCAACTCTGGGTCCCCGCGAGCAGGTGATTATCATCAGTCCACTAGAGATGGTTCAGCCAAGGCCCCTGGTGCTGAGGACCAAGCCAGCAGGTTTGTGTCAGGGCTGACACCCCACCCAGCATTCTTGCACCCTGCTCTTCCAGTCCCTTGTTGTCACGACATCCAAGATACACAATCTAAATATGCCGTGATCTTAAACCCACCACAATCCCACTGTTTGCCCTTGGCTTTCTCTTGCCTCAGAACAAGGCTGCACTTGCTGATGATCAGAAAGCCACCCCCATTTAGCCCAAGCATCCAGGGGCTTATGGAGAGCAGTTTTGGAACTATGTGATGTTCACTCTTCCCCTACGTGTCCTGATTCCTGGACCACACACAACTCCAAGGTAATGGGGAGACAGACCTGACCTCCAGAAACCCCAAAGCCCCTGCAGGGGACCTGGCTCACCCAGGACATCTTTTTCTGTCCCTCATGCAGGGTTCCTGGAGAGAGGTGTAGGGTGCGGAAGGGCCATCTCTGCTTACCTGGGCCAAAGGTCTTGTGGAGACACTGAAGATTAAACTTGATCATCTCAGTCTCGGGCGAGGGGCCTTGCTCAAAGCTGTAGTAGGTGGCCAGGTAGTCCCTGGGCATGAAGTACTTCTGATACTCATCAGGACCAGTGAAGCTGCCCTCCATGGTGGCCCTGAGTTCATCCTCCCTCCTGTCTGCCCTGTCTTATAAAGGTTCAGAGCTCCTGACTCCACCCCCAGGAATTCGAATCCTCCCCCGCTCCTCCCACACTGGCCTGGCCTTGAGGGTCCGGTTCTGGGAGGAGCAGAAGGGATATGGATACACTTATCTTGCTACCACACTGACACAGCTTACCTGAAACTCCTAGTCCAGGCCCACGATGGCTACTGCAGATGCTGTGACCCTGCTTGCTCTAGGGACTGGCCCATGTCCATCTCAGGCAACTGGTGGTGCCCCGCTCTGGTACCTGCATGCAACCTCAGGCAGGTGTCAGTGTTTCCCCATCTGCATACTCACTTCTCTGGCTCTGGGGAACAAAGTCACTCCCTGGGTCACATGTGTCATGGGCCTGAACAGGGAGGTCCCCATCATTCCCTGGTGGTCAACGGGGCCCAGTGATTCTCCTCAGTCCAGTCAGTGGGCATAGCTCTGGTCTTTCTGGAGATCAGAGTTCAGACTCAGGGGTGAGGAAGGGACAGGGCAGGATGGCTGGTTCCACATCACTGGACAGGTGACTGTGAGATCAAAAGTCAACTTGTAGTCTCCATGAACAAGGACAAGTGTGTCAAATCATACAGGCTAGCCACTCAGCATGTGACCTTGACTAAACTAATGCCTGGGTTAACCTCAATATTCTTCCCTTCAGAATGGGAGCATTTTATATAACTCCCCAGACAGAGGAAAGCTCAACCTCCATTTTTGGCACCAAAAACAGCTCTGACTGGGCCACAGACCAGACAGAAATGAATCTGCCACACTGGGTATTCAGGCCTGCTGCCCGAGTACTGGGCGGGACAAGAACCTTTAGCACTAGCTTCAAGTAAACAGACAATTCTGACTCCCTAGAGCCCAGCAGCCTGCAGCCTTCACAGTGGCAGGGTCACCCAGGAGTCACTTGCTTGGCTTCAGGCAGGCAGGAATCTACAGTGTTCATGTTACAAAATTCAAGTGATTTTCCTTCTCCCTTTCTTTCTACCTTCCTTCCTTCCTTCCTTCCTTCCTTCCTTCCTCTCTCCCTTCCTTCCTCCCTCCCTCCCTTCCCTCTCTCTCTCTCCCCCCGTCTCTCATTATCTCTCCCTCTTTCTTTCTCTTCTTTATGGCAGTGTACTCCAATGTAGCAAAGGAAGGTCTTAAACACAACATTCTCCTGCCTCAGCCCTCCTGAGTACTGGGATTACAGGTATGCACCCTGCGCAGCTCAAGCAGTGTTGAATAAAGGGACAGTATAACAAAGGTGCTGATGAACATTGAAGGAAGTCACAAGGTGCTTGTATCAGTCAGGGTTTTCCAGAGAAACAAAACCATAGGAAGTGTAGAGAGAGATTTCATTTAAGGAATTGGCTCATGTGATTATGGAGGCTGCAAGACCAAACCTGCAGGGTGGGCTTGCACACTGGAGGCCCAGAGCGGAGCCAATGGTAAGGTTCAGGACAAACACCATCTGTGCAGAATTCCCTGCTGCATGGGGAAGGTACCTCTTTAGCTCTGTTCAGGCCTTCACCTGATTGGATGAGGCCCGTATACATTAGGGAAGGCATCTGCTTTACTCAAAGTCCGCTCATTCAAATGGAATCTCTTCAAAAGCATCCTCACAGAAACATCCCAAACACTGAATGCCCACACTGTGGTCTGGACACTGTGGCCCAGCCAGGTGAACACATAAAATGAACCTTCCTAGTAACTCAGGGCTAGGGAGAACCATCAGCCTCCTAGGACTGAGACAGAGCTGCATAGGGAGGAACTCCTGCAGCAACCAACAGCAAAGGAGATGCCGCCTCTCCTCCTCCCATATCCTGCCCAATCCAGTTGAAATCTAGAATGGAATCCACTGACGTGGCCTCCTGGGGCTCGCAGCAGCTGGAGAAGGATGGAGAGAGGGTGATCAGAGGCAGAGTGAAGCACCCTGTTTGCATATGGAATTGAACTGTGCACGCGACTGTACCACACGGGGGTGCGCATAGCCCATGCAGTGGGTGGGAGGATCTAGGGGTCTGTGCAGGGGTGGGGGATGTCGTCTGTCCAGGATGATGCACCCTGCTGAGGGGACACACTTTGAAGGACAGGCGACACCCTCCCTACCTCAAGGCCTGCAGCACCTCCTGCTGCCCAGAGGAATGAACCCTAGTTCCTCCCCTGGGCTCCACCCTCTGGCTGCACCCTGCTTTCCTCACCCACCCTCACCTCCCTTCTCCATCCCAGTCCACATCTGAGTCTGGCCTAGCCAGAGGCCCCTCACAGCACTAGGATAATCTACCCAAAAAGAGTCTCTTAAGGATAGATTCCAAGAAAAAAAAAAAAAAAAGCTTCAGGACCATTAATGCATTGGACCAGATCATTCTTTGATGGGATGGGAATCCTGAAGTCTTCATTGTAGGATTTTTAGCAACCCTGGCATCTACCCATTAACTGCCATTGGATCCCAGTTCACACTTGGGGTAACCAAAAATATCTCCAGGCACTACCGTATGTCCCCTGGGTGACAAAATCCCCAGCAGTTGAGCACTGTCCTACTGTTTGCCTTCATCAAATCGGCAACATTCTCTTCACACCAGGGCAGTGTCAGTCCATTTGGAGCGCATGTGCATCATTTGAGGCATTTTTCTACAGTGTGAGTTTTTAATATCTCCAAGTAATTTCTATCTGAGGGGACTTCTGCCATAATTTTCAGCAAATGAACAAATTTTAAGCTACCTATGGAGAAAATGTGGCACTTAAAAAGTCAACCAGATATGTAAAAATGTCAGTGTCCCAGGCTAGAAAAACAACCCTCTCAACACACCATGCTCTGTGCGACCTCTGTTATCTGTCTTCCTGTTGACTTTGTGGGCTGAATAAACGAGCCCAGAAGAGGGAAGCTGGAAATATAAACAACACGGAGTTTAAATATGAACTCTGGTGAGTTGCCAGCCTCATCTCACACCAAAGTCCAGCACAAAGCCTCCATGTCTTTTATAAGTCAACACAGATGCAATCACCACTGCAGAGTTTCCAAATCTCTGGAAGGAGAGAACTTTCTAAACTTAGATAGAAAAATACACAAGGAGAAAATAACAAATTTATCATACCCTATCACAGTGTCAAAGTGAAGTGACTCCCGATCTGTTAGATGTCAGACTTGCTGAGTGTCTCCGGATAACTGAAGAATGAATGCAAGCGCAAAGGAGATTAAGAGTAGGAAAAGTTTATTGAGAGAAAGCTCCAGAAAGACAAGAAGAGCCCCAAAAGTAAGCTGCTGCTGAGGCTTTTTTTCTGGGTATTTTACACACAACAATGACCACATATCAGACCACTTGGCCAAGCTGAGGCCAACCTAAGGGGTTAAAAGTATAGTAGCTTAGCTAATATTAATCCTACAGGGAAGTGAGGCGTGTAGCAAGGGTATATGGTGGAGATCGCTTACTTCAGCTTATCTATAACTTCTAATGTAGAAAGATCAAGACATTTTGGGGAAGGGATAAGAGTCTGGGTCAGGGTGCTCTGGTCCCCTACCTATCATTTGAGGCATCAGTTGAGGCCAGATAAGGCCATCAGATGCCCTACCTGGGCTCACTGGACCAGGCGGTGCCGATTACAGTGCAATCTGAAGCTGCTGTCTATCTCTAGGGAGACCTGGCTCTCTTCCAGTTTGTCTCCAGCCACAATTTTTGATGTGCCTCATCCTTTACACTGACTCCTTTGAAGACCAGGACCCTCTCCAGCTGCTTGTTAATTTCTATCTAACTTAGCTGCCTTTTATAACAGTATATTGTATTTCATTAGAAAAAATTAAGCAAATATCTGTCCTGAAAAATTAAATGGCAAAAAAATTGTTTTCTGGGCCGGTGAGATGGTTTAGCAGCATAAGTGCCTGCTGGCAAGCGCGAGGGACCGAGTTCGACTCCCGGAACCCACATACGAAAAAAGGGCCAGTGATATCGCTCAGTGGCATGGGCGCCTGCTGGCGCGCAAGGTCCTGAGGTCGACCCCCGGTACCCACAAAAAAACAAAAAAACAAAAAAAAATTTTTTTTCTTTTGGAAAAATAATTTAGTAATTATTTCCCTGAATGACTTGCCCAAATTAGTTATAGGAAAATTTTTCAAACTTTGGCCGAGTAATCCCATGTACAGTATGGGTATCCAATCTAAAGCCAAATTCCAAAATACAGCAAAAAGCTCATGAACCACAATATTGATTATATTATTTCCAATAATGGAAACCCATGAGTCTTTTACCGCAAACACTAGAGGGACTATGAAGTCAAACTTATTCAAATAGCCACCCAGAATTGCCATTTGCAGAGCCTGTGCCTGCTGTGGAGAGGTGACGTTGACTTGGCAGGCAGATGTGGACATGCACAGTGAAAAGACAGCTCCACAGTTTCCAGATGCAAGTGTCCAGCGGTGGACAGCAACATAAGAAACCCTGGGACAGATGCCATGCACTCAATGTCAACAGCCATTTTCATACACTATGATTGATGTCTATCGGATTCCAACATGAAATTCATTTTTAATAAATTGAGCGGAGGTCAACCAGATAGGCAGCTGTCTGGTCACTCCTGAGCATAGAATTGACATTCTTCATGGAATAGAAATACCCCTGGCCCAAGTTGTATGAATTTCAGAAATGGGGGAAATATGTATTTAAAGCAAAAAAAGTAGGAGAATTACGGTAAAGGTGGATTAAAGTGTGTGTTCTGTGGCAATGTTTTCCCACAGACTTGGAACCCTGAACCTAAATGCTGAGTGTCTTTGGTTCTGGGTGTTGGGAGCCAGGGGTCCTCCTGCTTAAAGTGGCCTTTTGGTATCCAGGGAGGCAGAACCTCAGGAGGCCATCTGTGCCATCACCAGGTCCTTGGGGATCCCCGGGCCCACAGACCTTTGAACGGCACCACTGGGGGCACAAAGTGAGCCGGGTGGGAGGTCAGCAGGCATAGACGGGCAGAGGATGAGGCTTGGGCCCATCTGTATTCCAGCTTTGGACATGGGTTTTGTTTGAATCTGGTCCCCATTGTTGCTACCAGGGCCACCTGAGCAAGGCACAGCCCTTCCTCATTGCTAGGGGGCCTCATCAGTATCTACTTTGCCAATTGTGAAGATGACAGGAAGCCCCTGGTGCACAGAGGTCCCCAGTAAATGTTAGGGATTCCTATTCGAGGTGTCTTCCTTGGCACTACTCTTGCATGTGAGGGGAGCTTTTCGCCAGTGCAGGCCTAGATCTGCCCTTGCAAAACACAGTAGTTTGCTGCCTGAAATCTCTTTACTTTAAGGTCACCTTTGAAAGGAGAATTTGGCAACACATTTTGGGGAGAAATTTTATTTGGATACTATTGTAGATTCCCATGCAGTTGTAAGAGGAGTAGTCAAAATACATAGTGAATGTTTAAATTTTAAAAATGTATTACAGTACAAAACACATTGCCACTGAATCACCTCAAAATACTCCCCCTCACTTTGAATGCAGTTATTCCATTGTTCTTGACACTTATCTTCTGAAGCCATTCTGCAAATTTTCTTTCCTGAGTGCTTTTACGAGATGTAACAAACAAAAAGGAAAATATACACCGTGAATGATGCTGCCAAATGCCATCCAAGAGGAAGGCAGCCTCGTAAAAACATTATGATGTGTCCTCATCCACTTTATTTACTGATCTAACACTACACAGAGT
The DNA here is from genome assembly GCA_028451465.1 of Erethizon dorsatum. Classification (NCBI taxonomy): domain Eukaryota; kingdom Metazoa; phylum Chordata; class Mammalia; order Rodentia; family Erethizontidae; genus Erethizon; species Erethizon dorsatum. The sequence goes on from CM051835.1 coordinate 76,140,843, forward strand.
CTGGCAATTCCCCAAAGTCAAAATGATCATGAAAGGTAAATATTTTAAATTAATTCAAAACATCAAAGCACCATGACAATGCAACTGAAGACATGAAAAGAGGAGTTCCAGAACTGCTCCAGAAAGTGGGAAGAACCATGGGATAAGTGTGTTCGAAGTAAAGTGTGTCTTTTATTGTAATAAATTTTAAAAATATAAACATTCTCTATATTTTCCAATCATATCACATACTCTACTAGGAAGTTCAAAGTGCCTTATAAGTTGTGAGAAAGATTACCCAGCCTCCCTCAATGGAGACATCTTCTAAAGCAATAGTGCAAGATCAAAACAAGATATTAATGTTGATACCATCTACTGATCTTATTTCAGTTTTCCCCAGTTGTACATGTACATGTGTGTGTGTTAACTTCTAGAGCCATGTTCTGGCATGTCCTTGTCACGTACATGTACAGCCACACTTTTTAAATAGTTTGTCCAAATATGAGGCTTCCGATGATTTTCAGGGGCCCTGCCTCCATTTACTTCTGCAGTAATCAAAAAGAAAAGATTGATAACTACACAAGTTTAAATATCGCTTTGTTTCTCTTGTGTGAGAAACACAAAGGGTAAATAAGGAGCATAATGGAGGAGAGATACTGGGAAGTAAGAGGAACTCTTTCAAATAGGCAGAGGAACAAGGGAGAGGGGAGGGGAATGGAAGGAAGATAAAAGGAAAAAAAGAGAAAAATATAAGAAAAAAATGGAAACAAAGCTTTTGTAAATGGGGAGGGGAAGAAGGGTTGAAGGGAGGGAGGGGAATGGGGCAAAAAAGAAGAATCAAGATAAATCGTGGACAGGTACAAAATCCCTATGATGAATCTGATCAATATGTATGACAAATATGTACAAATAAAAAAATAAATTTAAAAATAAATTGTCTAAGCAAAAAAGCGAAGAACAAAAAAGATTGATTAAGCAAGTGGATAAAGTGAACAAGATTAAACTCAGTGATAGATGATCTGTTTTTAAGGACAAGCTCGCTGACCCTGGTCGGTGAAATCTCAACCAGCTCTGGCTCCTGTTTCCCCACCCCAAAGGGCCTTCATGCTCTGATTCTTGTTTTCCTGACCAAACTCCGAGAGGGAAGCATCTTTGAACTATTGCAGGTCTCTCCTTGTCTCTGTCTCTACCGCTTTGCTCCTCTGTCTCCCTGTGTGTGTGTCTCTCTAAATCTCTCCCCTCTCCACCCCGAGCAGCAGTTACACTCAAAATTCCACCTCCCAGGAACCAAGAACACCAAAGGGCAAGCACTGGTGACCCTGTGGCATTCCCATGTTCTTGACAATTTATCAAGTAGATAAACTCCAGCAAGAAATTTCAGCCCTGCAGCGCTGGCTTCCCCTGTTCAGATCTGAGGCCGTCCTAGAGAAGAAAGTGGGCCAAGAAGATTTCAAAACTCCCATTGGGAAGAGGCTGGGAGGAAGATGTGGGTACACCTGGGCAGGGGAGCAGGCCCCTTGCATGAGGGGCTGCGATGCACAGTTCAACATGGTATGCACTGCACAACCCTAGGGGTGGCTCAGGCACTCCAAAATCCTTATCTAATCATGTAATCAGTCCAAGAACGGTGCATCCAGGAACACTCACAGGAGCACAGAGGAAAGGAAGCTTAGTGCTCCCCAAGAAATCTAAGACATCCTGGAGTGGGAAGGTTGGCGCTGAGCCTTGGCAGATGGACAGGTGGGTATTAAGGGAGAAGGCAGGAAGGAGGATGCAGGGATTAGAGAGCGTTGGCTTAGTGTTGCCTGTTCCTCTAACTCATTGTCTCATCCTTCCCCTTCTGGATTGGCTGAGCTGGGCATGAGCCCCCTGGCCCAGTTCTTAGCTTTCATCCAGCTCCATCCCCAGGTTTCTTCCCCACCATGTACTTCTAGAGTTAGAATCCCACAGGAAATAAACCAGCTTCACCCAGGAAGTCAGTCCTAACTTGTCCAGAAGGCTGGGACTTACACTACCGGGGCCTCACTAGTACTCTGAGGATGTCAGGGGGATCGGGTATCTGTGCCAGGCTACACCCACCCCCAGCCTCACTGTCCCAGCCCCAGGTGTGAATCTGACCTCCCTACACCGAGAGATGAGGCAAAGGCGGGCACAGGCCTCCTCTGCACACCCTCCTAAGCCTGTGAGTCCTGGGGAAGGCAGGCTTGGGGGTCTCCTCCAAGTGATGTCCCTGACAAGAGGAGTGGGCGGCGACGCGTTGATCGACATCGGCACTGGCTTCACCATCTATCAGCTGCTATCAGCCTGTGAGGTCTTCGGCGAGATCATCACCCCGGATTATAGTGCGCAGAACCTGCGGGAGTTGGAGAAGCGGCTGAGGAAGGAGACCTGTGCCTATGACTAGTCCCCCACCATGCAATATGTGTGTGAGCTGAGGGAAACAGGTACCATCCCAGCCACCATGGCCAGCCACCATCCTTCTCAGCCTCCCCAAGCCCTCCGCCCACCCCGCTGAGCATCTCTCTCCACCCTCCTCCTAGCTCCCTGCACTCAGACCCACCATCTCTGGCTGCACAGTTGACTGTGGCTGCCCCGTCCCACCCCTGGCCCACCAGCTCCCCTCCTCCTGGGAGACTCCCAGATTGCTCCAACCCACATTTGCCTCACTTTCCTTTGAAAACTCATGGTTCAGTTTTTCCTTTAATCTAGTGTTGGGGTGGGGGACACACTTATCACAGAAAGACACAGGCTGCTGGGAATCCCCTACTCTCTGCCAAGTCCCACAGACCAACAGCATCAGCTGCCTGCAGCACTGTCCCCATTCCAGCTCACAGGGGCATGGGGAGGCAATGATTCTGCCCAATTCTACAGCAGAGGCAATTGAGGCTCAGGGCTGGAGGGTGACCTCTGGTCTACCCAGAGTAGCACCAAGATGGAAATTGAAGATTTCTGTCCTGACCTTGGGCAGCAGGGCCTGACACCTTCACAGACAGGGCAGCCTGGAGCAGGCCAGGTCTGAACATTGCTCAGCACCCTCGCTGCATTCACTCCTGCCGTCATTCACTGAGCACATGCTGAGCATCAGCCCCTCCTCCGAGTTCTGGAGGGCCCACGGTGAAGGAGTCTTGTCCCCTGGAGCTCACACTTTGGTGGAGAAGGCAACCACACCCAACTAGATAGAAGATTCAGAAAAAAATGAGATGACAAGAAAGACTTCTGCTGGGTGGGGACCTGAGACACAGTGAGTGCTGGGCTGGGTAGGACATTATGTTAGTCTCCTTTCCTTGCTGGGACAGAATACCTGACATGCACAATTTAAAAGAGGAAAGGTTTGATTTGGCTCATGGTTTCAGAAGTTTCAGTCTATGGTTAGATGGCTCTCAGGGAGAAGCAGCATGGTGGAAGGGCGTGGTGGAGGATAGCTGCTCACCTCATGGTGACCAGGAAGCAAAGAGCAGATGAAGAGCTTGAGAAGAAGGGGTCAGGGACAAGACATATCTGGTATGGTAAAAAAAAAAAAAAAAAAAAAAAATATATATATATATATATATATATATATTATATATATATATATATGGTGAATATTTAAATTTTTAAAATTATTACAGTAAAAACACATTGTATTAACCCCCCTCAAACTACTCCCCCTACCATTGATCACATTTATCCTATCATTCTTGCCACTTTCTGAAGCAGTTCTGAAGCTCCTCTTTCATGTCTGTAGTTGTACAGTCATGGCTGCCTCAATGTCCTGAATTGATTCAGAACATTTACCTTTTATAGTCATTTTGATTTTGGGGAAGAGCCAGAAGTTGCACAGTGCCAGATCTGGTGAGTTAGGTGTATGGCGACACACTTTAATGTTTTTTCAAGTCTGATTTTCTGTTGGATGGCACTTAGAAGCACAATTCACTGAATTTGTTACCATATCTTGTAAAGGCACCCAGAAAAAATTTCCAGAACTGCTTCAGAAAGTGACAAGACCCCAGACATACTAAGCCACCTTATCTTCGACAAAGGTGCCAAACACATTCACTGGAAGAAAGATAGCCTTTTTAATAAATGATGCTGGAAAAACTGGCTCTACACATGCCGAAGATTAAAACTAGACCCATATCTTTCACCATGCACTAAACTAAATTCAAAATGGATCAGAGATCTAAATATTAAAACAGAAACATTAAATCTGCTGGAAGGTAGGATAGGTAAAACCCTTGAAGACATTGGCGTAGGCAAAGACTTTATGAATAAAACCTCAACCTCACAGGAACTATCACAAAGAATCAACAACTGGGATCTCATCTTATTAAAAAGCTTTTGCACAGCAAGAGAAACCACCAACAGAGTGAAGAGACAACCCACAACATGGGAAAAAATGCTTGCCAGCTGTTCCTCAGACAAAGGATTACTATCGAGAACATATAAAGAACTCAAAAAAATCAGACCTCCCAAATTTAAAGACCCACTCCAAAAATGGGCATCTGAGATGAATACACATTTCTCAGATGAAGAAATACTAATGGCAAATAAATATACAAAAAAATGTGCAACATCACTAGTCATTCGAGAGATGCAAATTAAAACAACACTGAGATACCATCTCACCCCAGAAAGAATGGCTGTTATCAAGAAATCAACTAATAACAAATGCTGGAGGGGCTGTGGGGAAAAAGGAACACTTCTTCACTGTTGGTGGGAGTGTCAACTGGTACAGCCACTGTGGAAATCAGTGTGGAGATTCCTCAAAAAACTAGGGTTGGAGGTCCCATTTGACCCAGCTATTCCCCTTCTGGGTATCTTCCCAGAAGAATTAAAAACATCGTACCCATGTTTATAGCAGCACAATTTGTAATAGCCAGATCTTGGAAACAACCCCAATGCCCATCAACTGAGGAATGGATAAAAAAGATGTGGTATTTTTATACAATGGAGTACTATTCAGCCATAAAGAAGGATAAACTGGAGACTTTTATAGGTAAATGGATGCAACTTGAGAAAATACTCATAAGTGAAATAAACCAGATGCACATGTGTAAGCATCGTATTGTCTCTCTAGTATGAGAAACTGAAAGAGTAAATAAGATCCAAAATGTACAATAGACATGGTGAATCAAAAAGAAACCGGTCAAAAGGAAAGAGAGACTGGGATGGGGGAATAGGAAAAAGAAAAAAGGGAAAGGAAAAAAAAATTGTATATATATATAAGATGGTTAAGATAGATACACTACTACTTAGTTCATTGAAGAGTAAGGTTTGTGGCCAATAATGTTTGGACAATTGAATGCTAATATCTGGTATCCTGAATAACTAACTTAAAGATAACAATACGTAATGCATTAACCATTGTTACCCTCCTAATATGTTGTTTTGAAAATTTGTTCTTTTTTGATTTGTTTTGTTTTGTTTTTTTCTTCTCTTTAAAATAATAGGGCCGGTGAGATGGCTCAGCGGCTTAAGCGCCTGTCCGGCAAGCGCGAGGGCCCGAGTTCGACTCCCGGAACCCACATACGAAAAAGGAGCCGGTGATATCGCTCAGCGGCACGGGCGCCTCCTGGCGCGCGACGTCCTGAGGTCGACCCCCCGGTACCCACAAAAAAAAAAAAAAAAAAAAAAAAAAAAAAAAGGGCCGGTGAGATGGCTCAGTGGCTTAAGCGCCTGCCTTGCAAGCGCGAAGGCCCGAGTTCGACTCCCGGAACCCACATACGAAAAAGGGGCCGGTGATATCGCTCAGTGGCACGGGTGCCTGTTGGCGCGTGAGGTCCTGAGGTCGTCCTCCCGGTACCCACAAAAAAAAATAAATAAATAAATAAAAAATAAAATAAAATAAAATAAAAAGTGACAAGAACCATAAATGTGTTTGAAATGGGGAGCTGGGTCTTTTGAGGGAGATTAATGGCAATGTGTCTTTTACTGTAACAAAAGCTTTTAAAGTTATTCACTGTATATTTTGATCACACCAAAGTCATAATCTTTGACCTTCCCAGACACACCCAGAAGTATGTTTTACTAATACAGGCATCTCTCCTGCCAACTAAGGTGACACTCAGATTGACTAGAACCTTCTAGGAGCAGCTTGGGTGAGCGACTTCCTGGGTACTGAAAGATCTGAGGGAGAAGAGTCAGGCAGTAGGAATAGCAAAGGCAGGGGCTGGCAGTGAGAATGAGCTGTTCAGCGACCAGTAAGAAAGTGACTGCCAAGTGAAGAGGAGACAGCTAGGTGTCGCAGAAGGCAGCTGAGGCCAAGCCCCATGGAGGATGATAGCTTCAGCCTCAAGTGCACTAGAGAGGGGAATGGAGTGGTGGGGTCTACGTGTTTTAGGGAAATGCTCATCACACTGCCAGCTGAGGATAACAGGAGACAGGGCAGGCAAACTAGCAGATCAGGGTGGGCAGGTGTCCAGGCAGCTAGCATGGTGCTCACCAGGTGGGAGCCATGCAAGTCTCAGAGGTGGCTGCCTCTGGGATCACTTGTGGGTGGAGCCAACTGCCAGCTAACAGTGTGGATGCGGGGGGAGTGAGGAGCCACGGGAAACTCCCAGGCTGGGTGCGCATATTTGGACTCAGAGGAGACTTCAGGCTGGAGATGAACTCTGGGAGCTGTCAACAGATGGCTGAGAACACCACAGGGCCAAGTATAGACAATGCCTCGTGCTAAGGTCAGACCAGGAGGAGGCTGCTGTGGGAGACTGGGAGAAAGTGAGGACCATGAATGTGCAGCCCCCAAGAAGCTGAAGAAAGGGTGGATACAAGAATGTGGAGGACATTATGATACAAATAAGCCCCACCCAGAAGGAACACACACCCCAGTTCCACAGATGTGAAGTCTCCCCAATAGGCAAATTCACAGAGACAGAAAGCAGATGAGTGGCTCCCCTGGGCTGCAGGGAAGGGACATGGGGACAGGGAAGTCATTGCTTAAAGAGTACAGGGTTTCCATAGAGAGCAATGAAAAAATATTGGGAAAAAATACTGATGGTAGTTGCATAACATTGCAAGCACAATTAATACCACTAAATAGTACAATTAAAACTTATCAAAATGGCAAATTTTATTACAGATACTTTGCAACTAAAAAATCAATAATGAAATATTCCAAAAAAATATTTAAGAAGGAAGTAGAAAAAGTGAAGGAGAGAATAATAAAATATATAATCCACCATCACAAGAGCTGGGTTAAGTTGAGCAGATCTGTGCCTTTGTTTCCTCATCTTTATAATGAAAGGAATAATAGCTCTCTCAAACATTTATTTACTGAACAGGTTAAATTATGGGCTTTGCCCAAGGATGATGGCTGGGGCTAGGGATGATCATAATGATGATATTTTTCATAATTATATTTTTATTACTTGCTGTTCGTGTTACATATTATAATCATATTGTCAGCTGGTCATTATACTTATTGCCTCACCTCTCTGTGCCTGTCCCTTACAGGCACAGGTGGCAGGATAAGGAGGCCCGGTTCCAAAACACAGTCACAAGTTTGCTAAAGTGTATTGTGACCCAGCCACACCCACCGGGGTCAGCCCAGGTGCCACTGGCCAACTGCGTGCTGATGCTGCTGACCCTGGAGAGTGACTGTCCCAATGTGGACATGTACCAGGCGGCCATGCAGGGCCTGGTCGGCCTGCTGAAGCCAGGCAGACACCTGGTCATGCACAGCACTACAGGGTGGGCCCAAAGAAGTCTTCTGGCTCCACCTGGAGAAGGAGACGGTGGAGTCGGCCTTGCAGGAGGCCGGCTGCCAGGTACTGAGTTGTGACCACCACCCCATCAACCACTCTGAAGCCTGCTCCAACAACGAGGGCATCTGTTTTGTAGTTGCCTGCAAGATTGGGAGGTCCTGCCTGGCAGGGAAGTCATGGCCACTGTGTCTACCATCTCATTCACTGCCCCTCTGAATCAAGTAGGGCCTGCTCCCAATGCCTGGTGCAGAGGTCACAGGGGAAAAGCTGGGCATCTGTCCTCCATAGTCCCTTCTCATTACCCTTTCCCAAAGACTGTGAAAATAAAGTGATTTAGCTGGACACTTTTTTCATTTGGCTTCTCCCAGAAGCAGATCTTGAGACAGGGATTTGAGTCCAAGTCACTGATTTGAGAGTAAGTTGTTTATTTGAGAAAGGACCCCAGGAAACATTAATAAGGCTGTGGACAGGAAACCAGAGAAGGAAGGAGCCCTCCAGTAAAGTGTGTGTCACTACACTTCACCAAGCCCTTACCACTGCAGGCAACTGGAGCTCAGTGGTACTGGGGCCTTGGAGACTAGTGTGGTCTACACACTGTGGGGTCACCCCACCTGGGGGAGCTGGGCCAGGTGTCGCCAGCTTGTGGCTTTGTGACCGAGGGCTGCTCTGGTGGACTTTAATTCCCCCAGCACATTCAGTCTCTTGCACTGGGCAACACAGCCCCAGAGAGAACTCAAAGGCAAAGATTCACAGATGCTGGCTGTGGGGCCTTGGGCCCGCATGCCGAGGGACAGAGAAGAGGCACCCACAGTGTCCACCACAGTCAGGACTTGTGCCATTGACTGAGGTGCAGGGCTGTCCTGTCATGGAAGAAAGAAGAAAAGGACCTCAGGTTCTCAAAGCCAGAAATCATCCCCCAAAGCAAGGGACTTCTAGGCCCAGCTCCTGTCACTCTGGCGCAGGGACACTGAGGTTGGGAGGGGAGGAGATGGGCCCCGTGGGAGGGTTCCGTGAGTCACAGGAGAGTCCCCCAGGTCTACATAATGAGGAAGCTGATGGCAATGGAGGCTCAAGGAGTGGCCAGCTGAGGCTGAACAGTGGGGCAGAGCAGGGAGTCAGGCTGCTGCAACCTCGTGGACCAGAACATGGGCTGTGACCTTAGGAAGGCCTGGGGTCATGTCTCTAGAAGGACGCTTCCAACGCCATATGTCTCCTTACTCAAACACTCTAGACTGTGATGCCAAGCCTTGTAGAGAAGAATGCCCAAACTTCAACCCAAAACTCACTTATGTACAGCAAAGCCAACACCACAATTAAACCTGAATACTGAGGCTTTAGTTTAGAAAAAATCAACTCATACATTAACGTCATTTGTCTCAAAAGAAAAACAAATAGCACAAGTGCCATTGGTTCACCACCACTGCTCCAGACCCCAGTGGAGCCAGTTCCCAGCCCGGGGCTCCCCATCCTCTCTGGGATGTAGGCAGGGCACCTGCATCTCTCCACTCACACCCAGCCCCTGTTGAGCCCCCCATGCTGTCTGGACTGCAGTTGGACCTTTAGTGGTCTGTCAGCTTCCAGCACATCAATTCCAGTCCATCCTCCATGGAGCAACCTCCCAATGCAAATGCAATCACATCTCTACCTGCCTAAAACCTGGGCCCAAGGGAGGAAGTAGTCACCTGGCAGATGTCTCGTGTGTCATAGCCCTAACCTCCCCGGCATGTCCCTGTTGCACAAGGCTCCTCCTCCTCCTCCTCCTCCTCCTCCTCCTTAGCCCATGCCCCACCCCAAGCACTCTTTCCAAGCAATGGGGGAGAGGATGTGGTGAGGATTGAGGCTGAGCCAGCGCCCCCTCCCCAGGCAAAGGACAGCCTCAATTTGCCATCCTGCCACCAAAAATCCACTGTTTTCTAAACTGCTTCCATCGTGCTCTTTGATGACCTTGAGCCTCACATCATAGGGCAGTAAAGAGCCAGTCATCCCTCCACCGTTAGCAACAAACTGGAGGTGGTCCCTGCATCCTGCTGCAGAGATGTGCAATGTGAGGCAGCAGTGGCTCCCCATGGCCACCAGAGGACAGTGCAGGGCAGGCAGAACAGGCGGAAAGGCATCTCAGGATAAAGAGGTTGGCTCTAGCAACTTTTGACCTCATGCAGCTCTTTCAGTCCCTACCAGATGGAAAAATCATAAACTGGACCACCCAGCGAAGCCTGGAAACTCTTGGACAGGCAAGGCTCTCTGTGGTCCCAGCCCAGGAGATCAAGGCTTTCCAGACCAATGTGTCCTTGGGTCACCCAGGGATCTTGTTAAACCTGGGATCTTGAGTCTGTGGGTCTGATCCAGCAAGGCTGAGATTCTGCATTCTCAAGCAGTTCCCAAGGATGCTGATGCTGCTGGCCAAGGACCATGTGTTGAGCAGCCAGGCAGTAAGGAGTGCATCTTGAGTTCTATTTTCTGTCTCTGGCCCCAACCCCTCACTGGAATAGAAACTGAGCTGAACCATCTCTCTGAGTCACAGCTGCAACCCTAGTGCCTAGTACATGATAGCACTCAATAAATGTTTGTGGGATAAATAGAATATGTGAAACTTACTGGTACAGGCTTCCTGCAGCTTAGCTCTTTGGCTAAGAAGTTTCTGAGGTCACCTAATCCAGTGGCCTTTTTCATTCTTTACAATCAAGCAACTTGATATTTTCAGCAAAACATCAAGAACTCATAAAGCACGCACCAAAGTGGAGCCCATTGCAAAAGTGATCATAAGAGCCGGTGAGATGGCTCAGCAGCATAAGCGTCTGCCTGGCAAGCGCAAGGTGCTGAGTTCGACTCCCGATACCCACACACGAAAAAAGGGCCGGTGATATCGCTCAGCGGCACAGGCACCTGCTGGCGCGCAAGGTCCTGAGGTCAACCCCCGGTACCCACAAAAAAAAAAAAAGTGATCATAAATTCTTCCCTTCCCAGTGGGCCTTTGCAATGTGACCTTGCTACTCATCCCATCCATAGGTGAGACTTCTCTTCACCGTATCCGCCCTCTCAGTCTGGGTTTGCCCTCAGAACTTGTTTTGGCCATAGCAACATTAGCAAAAGTGACACATACGGAGGTTCAAAAAATGTTCAGACTCTGGGCTCTCTTGTCTTAGTGTTTACCCAAAGGAGATGAAAATTAATGCTACACAAAAGCCCACACATGTATGTCTATAGCAGCTTTATTTATAGGTTTCCAAAATCCAGAAATAACCAAGATATCTTTCAGCAGGTGTCTGGATAAACAAAATGTAATACATCCAGATAATGGATTATTATATTTAATGCACAAAAGAGATGAGCTATCAAGCCAGGAAAACACAAGATATAATTTACATGAGAGAAGTCAATCTGAAAAAGCTAAAAACTGTATCATTCCAACAATTTGACATTGTGGAAAGACAAAACTATGGAAAGAGTGAAAGATTAGTAGTGACCAGAGATTGGTGGGTGGAGGGATGAATAGCAGAGCACAGGATGTTTAGGGTAATGAAACGATTTGTATGACTACAGGGGTAGCTGCGTTACATTATGCATTTATCCAGACCCACAAAATATACAACACCAAGAGCGAACCCTAATGTAGATGATGGATATTGGGTGGCAATGATGTGTCAATGTAGTTCATTGACTGTAACAGATATGTCACTCAAGGAGGGTGTTGATGGGGGAGTCTGTACATATGCGGGGAGGGGGACACATGAGAAACATCTGTACCTTCTGCTCAATGTCATGTGAATTTAAAACTGCTCTAAGAAACAAAGTCTATTATAAATATATATAAAAGTGCTGCTGAGCTGGGGTTTACTCATTTTCTTGCTGCTCAGGCCCCTGGGACTGCAGCATGTGAAAAAGCCCGGGCTGGCCTGCTGGGCCCTGATGCCCATGACATCCAGTCACCTTTCAGACCTCAAATGAAGACATCCCAGCATTCAGCTCCAGCCAAGATGCTCTGGGTACAGAGAGGAGCCAGCCTATAGGGTCCTGAGGAAGGAAATAAGAAGTGTGTTCCACCTTGGATTTGGGGATGAGTTGTTACCACCTCAAAATTAACTAAAACGTATTTTCCCTTAAAGATGACACCCCACATAAAAGACAATAGCTCGAAAACCATGAACCCAGAGGGACAAAAGGATAAGAAGAGAGCAGCCACACAATTTTGAAAGCAAGGAGCTGGTCATGCTGACGTAGCAGATCCCAAAAGTCTGTGTGGTAAGCTCGCAGGGACAGGGACTGCGAGCAGTGTGGTTTCCTTTAGGAGGGCTCTGAGATGGGACAAGCTATTTCTGGTCAAGGTGACAGCTGGGCTGAAGGAGGGTGCACAATGACCATTTGACGTTGTGTGAGAAGAGGCCAGGGGCTCAGACCAGCCCTCCAAACTATGTGGCTGGTGCCCCTTGGCTCACCCCATCCAAGACCCAAGGTGCCTTTCTTAGAGAGGCCAAACAGAAGGGTGTGGGACCAAGGACCACCAAGGCCTTAAAATGAAAGGATCTGTTTTACACGCTGAGTTCAGAGCCTGGCCCCAGCCCTAGACGTTCTCCCTCCTGCTCAGCTCCAGGTGTCTTGTCCTCTGGCCAGAGACTAGAAAAGTGTTTTCTATGAAATCTGACCAGCCCAAGAGAAGCAACCTACAGCATGGACACCAGGTGTCACCCAACGAATAGCACAGCCAGAGTGGGCCCTGTGCGTAGGATGCTTCTAATCTGTGCAGTGGCTGGCTCCAAGCAAGACAGCCAGTAGAGGCCCGCCATACACGTGAGGAGAACCTGGTGGCAGAGAACAAGGCAACCAGAAGGGACAGAGTGCACAGGGAGGAAGTACGTCACCATATCCTGAGCAATAGGAAAAGGTGGAGCATGTGCGGCACCAGAGCAGGACCACAGCCCTGCTGTTCGGTCACATCTCTCCAGCACACCCTCAGCCAATTCCGCACACCCCAACTGTCCCGCTGTGCCCCACCTCCCACCAGAGCCTGTCCTGGCCTCTCCTTTCTCTGACTAAGGGCTCGCCCCCAAACTGCAGCAGCGCTGTCTCCTGCCTCTGCCCACTGCGGGCTCTGTCCAGGATGAGCTGGCTGGCGATCTTGGTGGCATGGGTTCCTGGTCCCTCATTCCTGCTACTCTGCCTCCTGGGGCCACCTACCAAGCCACTCGGGCCTCATTTTAGGTTCTGCTTTCAGAGGAGCCATACTTGGAGTCCGAGAGATGAAATTGCGACTTCACAGGCCTGGGCTGGGGCAGCAGGGCAGCAGGAGAGCCAGGTGCCGGATCCCTGGGCTGCAAGGAACTGCAAGCAGGAAAAACCCTCCCCTATGGAGGACAGTTGTCCTTCCCAGGCTGGTCTGAGCGTCGACCTCACACTCCTGGACCTTGGGTGCAGACCTGTGGCTGGGCCCCGTGTTGCTGCCCCTCCTCCACAGGCGGCCAGCCCACCCCATCAGAAGTGTCTCCAGCACACTCGGAGGGTGGCTGCCCTTTCCTGGGCTGTGCCGTCTTGGAGCCAAATCTGAGCTTTCAAGAGCAGGGAATCTGGAGACCCAGGAAGGGGAATGCAAACTGCAGTGAGGAAGCTGGAGTTCAGGAAGGGAATGGGCCTCAACTTTGCACAGACAGGTAGGTAACGGGGAACCCCGAACTTCCTCAGGAGGCAGGCCATGTGTATGCCCCAAACATTCCAAACACGTTCTCTTTAGTGTGCCTCAGCCCTCCCTGCCTCTGGCTCTTTGCACATGCCATTTCCCTGCCATGCGTGTGCCTTGGCCTTATCTGTGACCACACTTGGCAAGACATTTATCTTCCCTCTAAACCCAAGTAGGACATCAGCACCCCCTCTTCAGCCCCTACACACACCGTCTGGGGACTACATAGCTCTGCAAGTCTCCCTAGACACCTTGTCTCATTTTCCCACAGGTCTGTGAGCTCCGCTGGTTCTGGGACAGGCCGTACTGACTTCTGTGCATGATCCCGCTGCAACCCTGATCCTGACACTCGGGTCTGTGTCCTGGGCAAGTCATCAGCCTCTTTGCTTCTGTCTTGTCCTGTGCAATGTGAGGGTAGCAGTGAAGGTCAGCGTTAACAGGAAGCCACTGAGGCCTGAGGGGCAGCAGGGAGGTTGAAGGGATCGAGAGCCCCAAGGAAGAGAGTAGGGGCTGGGGGCTTCCCCCAAAGAGGGCAGTAGGGGCTGAGAGGGCCCTAAGGACATCTGCAAGGCCTGGGGAAGCCTCAAGAGGGTCAGTGAGGGCTGGTGAGCCCCAAGGGAGTCAGTAGGAGCTGGAAGGCCCTCTGGAGGCAGGGAAAGCACTGAGACTGGCCCTAAAGATGGAAGACAACCCTTCCGGCTTCCAGGATGGTCGACCATAGGGAAGGAGGAATGTGTCTGGAGAAGGAGGGTAAGGAGAACAGCTGGGCACAGGGTTCAGGAGAGAGGACAGGAAGGAAGCTGAAGCATGAGTTGGGGATGAATCCAGCAGGGACAGGTGGATGGCCTGGGGTGGGTGGCCCGTGTCAGTCAGCACTGAGCAGGCAGTCGTGGGCTCCTGCCTCAGTCACAGGCAGCCTCACTGAGACCATTGAGCTCTCTGAGGACACACACAGTGTGCAGGAAGTGGACCAAGCACCTGTCCCCACCTGACCTAGCAGAAGCCAAAGGAGAAGGGTGCATACTCTGGGAACAGCTGGACCAGAACCCAGACAGGAGAGTGAGCATCTAGCTCCCAGATTCCCTGAAGCTGAGCATCCTGGAAACTTCTAGAAGACAGGGATGTCCAAGGCTCACCCAATTCTCCAGATTTAGCTTGTGTGGAACAGACCAGAAAGCAATTTGGTTTCCTGAGACTTCTGAGCACAGCAGGAACCTGGGCAAAGATGGGAGGGCTCCCTCCTCAGGCACCTGGGCAGTGCCAGGCCATCTCCACTGTGTGCAGAGGCCTCCATCTGCAGCATAACCTGAGTGCCAACTCAAGGGGCAGTGTGGCTCACTGTGGCCCAGACTGTGTGCACTAGAGGAAGGTCTGAGCAAGGGACCCGGAGGAGAAGTTGCCCCCAGAACCCTTGCCTGGTGTGGCTTTGAAAGCCAGGACATTGGGGCCAGCTTGCTCTCAGGAGATGGTAGCCAATCCCCAGCCATGATTCTTGTTGTGATGGGAGAGAGGCAGAAGCGGGCTGAGGACCCCAGAGTGCTTTCTGGGCAGGGCAATGAGGGCCAAACACAAGGAAAGACAGTACCCATCTGTCTGCTGGTGGCAGGACTGGGAGCTGGGGAGGAAGAAAGTACATGTGTATATGCAAGACAGAGAAGGAGGGAAAGAGGTCCCCATCACTGTGGGGTGTGCAAGCATGGGCAGAGTGGGGGAAGAAGTCTTCCTGCAGTCTAGCACACAGTGGGATGCTGGTCTAGAGAAGATCATGTCCCGACTTCCCTTCAAGCCTGAAGACCAGAATCCTTGTGCAGCAGGTAGGAATGATATGGGTGTCTGGGTGCTTCTGGCAGGGGCATAGCCAGGTCAAGAACCAGGAGAGAAGACAAGGTGCCCAGCTCACCAGAAGAGCCAGAGATTGTCCTGCAGAGGCTGATGTGGGCTGGGATGGGCATGGCTGTCCCAAGCCAGGCAGTGTAGAGGGTTGGGGCTGAGGAGTCAAAAGCCACCAGAGATGGGATAGAAGGCTGTGCACTAGCGCTGGTGGGCGGAAGCAGTAGACCAGGGCTGCAATGGTGATGGTCAGAAAAACTGGACCACACCTGCCAGCACCTCTAGTGCCTCTTGGGAGGGTCAGGACAGAGCCAGGATCAAAGGAGGGCAAGAATGGTGGGGAGGGCACATTCGTGAGAAGAAGGGAGATTTTCTGGGTGGGGGCAGCAGCAGAGGACCTGAGTGTGGTGGGTAGGTAAGAGGACTGCTGGATGTTTTAGGAAGGAAATCACCTGGGAATAATTAATGGTGGCTGAGGCTGCCTTTCCTGCTGCAGAGCTCAGCCTGGCTGAGACTCAATGGGTGCAGAGCAGTAGGCAGAGCAGGTCCTGGAATTGAGCAAGAAATCCATTTTCCCCTGTTGTTAGGCTGGGAGCTGACTACCTGATGCATTGGAAAGCAAGCAGTGCGTTTTTTCCTTATAATGATAACTTCTGGATCTGAGAAAGATGTTGGCTGTTAATTCTGCAGGCCAGCAAATACCCACTCTGCCTCTCCCCTGGAGTTACAGTGCTCATTTCAAACCTCAAAAGACGTAACTGCTTGTTTTTCCTTCAGAACCATAGAGCAGTAAAGCTTTTCTACTTAGCAGGGAGGGCAGCTGGCTTCTGAAAATCCATCAGAGAGCCTGGCTGTTTAGCGCTCGGAGAGCCATGTAACACCCTCACTCCTGCACCAAGCAGTGGGCAAGAAAATGGAATGGAAAGGTGGTGGGAATGGGAAGGAGCTGGGTTCTCCGGTGTCCTCTGGAAGAAGGCACCATGGGTGGAACCTGCCCTGCTCTGTGCTTCCCAGAGCCAGCAGGAGAAAGGAGTCCTAGCTCAGACAGGTCCTTGAAGATCCAACCATCCAGTTCATGGATGGGAAGACAGGCTCAGAGAGAGAGGGAACAGCTGAGGGCCAAAGTAAGGTAGTGACCATGCACAGTGGAGCCTTGGCCAGCAGTTAGGGCATCTGGGCTCTAACCCAAGGCAGCTCGCATGAGCTGAGCATCTGAGACAGTTTGCCTGCCCTCCTTGGGTATGTGGTCAAAAGAAGGAGCCACACATGGGATTTCTCAGAGGGGTGCTAGCCTTTCCACCCCAGCCCCATCTCCTGAGGAGGACGTCTTAGTTCTCATTTCCAGTTCTGGGCCGTGCCACCATGGCCACACAAATGGCAGGAGGTTGGTGTCGAGGGCTGTAGTGCTGTGGTCAGAAGTCCTGGGCACTTTCCTGGCCTCAGTTTCCCAGACCACAGCAAGGAAAGAAAGCAGGCAGGAAGCTAAAACTAAGGAATCTGGGCTTCATCAGAAGCCGAGTGTCAGGTTGCAGGCGGATGTACAGCCATCCAGCTAGGCTGGCTCCTGCAGTTGTTTCTGGCCTTAACATTTGCTGCTCCTGGCTCCTACCCTGAGACTGCATCTCTGCTCCTTGCTTTACTTGCCTCTCAGCTCCCCTCTCTTCAAGGGCCAGGTTTGCAAAGGAGGAGGGGCTGGGGTGCCTCTGCAGAGATGGGCTCACATCTCCTCGCAGCTATGTGATTCATGAACAGAAGCATGTGGCACTGAGTTTTGGGCTCTGGTAATGATTGAGTTATTTGGAAATTTTGTCTACATCTTCCATGAGGACAGAGACAGTCCATGTGTGATGCTCGATCCCACAGCGCCCGGCATATCCTAGGTATTCAACAACTGTTGCAGAGTAATTAAAATTATCCCCATATTGCAGATGTGTGAGCTGAGGCTCAGAGAGTTTAAGGAATTTCCCTAGGGTCACACAGTAAGTAAGGGACAGGCTGGGTTTCCATCTTAGTTGTGCATGTTTGCCAAGTGATAGGTGGCTGAGTGAGGACATGCAGCCCATGTGCTCTGTGTACGTACGATCTGCGTACTGGGGTGGAAGGGCCAGCAAGGCAGCTCCTAGAGTCTACATTCTCCATGGACAGACAGACAGACAGACAGATAGGCAGGCAGGCAGACAGCTTGCATCTGCAAGCTAAGTGACCAGAGGAATGTCTGGGGTTGAGTGAGGATTATGGAGAGGCTTCTGCAGGGAGTACGTGGCCTACCGCTGGTGCACAGGGGACTCTTGGTGAGGGGCGGTTTCCATTTCTAAATTGCCCTAGATCTGCAGAAGGAAGATCTTCCTTCCTTCCCACTCCCAGGAACTCTCACTGCCACTGCCTTGGTGAGAAGAGGTGACCTTTCTGAAAACAGTCCTATGTTGTTTCAGCACAGATCTTTGCAGTGGGACAGTTTGAAGGCCCAGGCTGCCTGCAACACTCTCCCCACCTGCCCTCTGTGAGACAACCTGGCTCCCAGAATGCCTTGCTGCTCTCCTGGCTCCCCCTCCCCCATTCCTCCCCTTCCCCTTCCCTCCTTCCCTTCCCTTCTCTTCCCTTCCTCCTCCTCCAGCTGGTCCCCAGCAATCCCTCACCCTAGACTGTCTCCTGTGCACCCTGGAGCCTGAGCCCAGCCCGGGACTGCCCATAGCACTCCAGCAGTGCTTCATTCCATGCATTCATCCACGAAAGGGCTATTTCATGCGCACCTACTGCTTACAGACCGTGAGCAGAGAGAAAGAAACAGATAGATCTCTTGTACTCTGAGTGGGACTTCACCTTTTATATTGAGAAAAAGGCACCAAAAAGGAAAACCAAAGAAAGAAGTGAAGGTGGTTATCAGAAGGCAGAAAGTTAGGGGAAATAAAGCAGGGCGTAGAGGGGGTGCAAGTGAAAGTTGAGTTTTGCCATGTTTAATAGTGTACCTGGGAGCAGAGCCTGAGATGAGGACTCAGGCACACAGTAGACTGAAAGAAACTCTGGGAGAGAGAGGCAGGAGGAAGGAAGGAGGAAGGGAGGGACGGAGGGAGGGAGGGTATGGGCTGGGCTGGAGACCAGCCCACACCCTCCCCTCCTCACAGATGCTTTGGGGCGTGGATTGCACATGCTCAGTCTTTCTGGAAGCCTTTCATCACGCTGGACCAGCCAGGGTCATCTAACTCCCCAGCCTCTGGTAACAATTGTACCTCAGGGCCGGTGAGATGGCTCAGCGGCTTAAGCGCCTGCCCGGCAAGCGCGAGGGCCTGAGTTCGACTCCCGGAACCCACATACGAAAAAGGGGCCGGTGATATCGCTCAGCGGCACGGGCGCCTGCTGGCGCGCGAGGTCCTGAGGTCGACCCCCCGGTACCCACAAAAAAAAAAAAAAAAAAAACAGTTGTACCTCAAAGATTATTTCTTCAATGAGGGGCAGATCCTTCTAACCCATAGCAAATGACAAGCTACACAAGATCCTGAATGAATCAGAGCACTGCAATGCACAAAAATAGAATCAGCAAAGATAAACAAAAGGAAGATAAGAAAATATGGGCAAAATAGGTAAAAGAAAATCACTGGAGCACAGAGTGCTTGTAAGGAACCAAACACAGAGCACTCATGCAAGAAACCATCCAAATGGTCCAGGAGCCTGGGGCCCTTCAAGGTGGCACTCGTACAGGCCTAGATTGCTGTCAAGCTGCCAGGGTGTAGCCAAAGGGCTGTTCATAGGCCTTTTCAGAGATAATAAGAAAAACTAAATTGCAAACGTGGCTGCAGGTGGGAGACACGTCCTGGGCTACAGTCAGTTTTGTCTCTACCCCCAGAAAGGCAGCCCTTTGCCAAACAACCTGGGTTCCCAGGATCAGTGTCAAATACGCACAGTGTAGTCACCAGGAGCTGTGTCTAATGTAGCCCCAGAAGGTGGATTATCTCAACTCCCAGATGTCAATTTTGGAGGGGAAGTTCCTGGACGCCAACTATCTCTCATTTGCATATCGATATATAATTGTCAGTGTGGCTGTCAGCCAGTTGTCAAAATGACGATCAGCCACTTGGTTCAGTTATGGGTGTGTTACTGCTCAATATGGAGTTAGTGGTGTCAAAGCATGGTCACATCAATCATAATTAAAATACCAATTTACTGAGATTCACAAGAATCACAACAGTGAAACACACATCACACCACCTCGGCACCCTGTCAGTCAGCGTTCGCCTGTGGCCCACCCCAGCTGCGAAAGGAAAAGGTGAAGAAGCATCCCAGCCAGGCGGCCATCCCTCCACCAAGGCCATGTCCAGGGACAGAGGTGAGCTGGATGGGGCCACCAGCACCGGCTGCAGTGTAGCAGGGAGGACTTCGATGAGGGGACATCTGAGACAGGATGTAAAGTTAGCTAAACTGGTACCTGGTGAAGGCTGCTTTCTGGGCAGCAGTCAGCCACTGCAAAGGCCCTGGGACAAGAAAGCAGGAGAGTGTGTGGCAGCCTCCGAGAGGAGAAGAGCTGGGGAACAGACAGAAGGAGGGAGAAGAGGATATGAGTACATGTGTGCACTCACGTTTACAGAGAGCCCCATGGCCACTGTATGGCCCATGGCTCTCATCCTCAGTGAGTTGGGAGCCATTGAAGGCACTTGAGCAGAGGAGGAATATGATCTGACTTATACGAAGGCCAGCTGACACGGGTGAGTAGGAAGCAGCTCCCCCAGCAGACCCTGCTCCTCTGCAGGCAGCTGGCTGCTGGTTCCTGCCCCCACGCCCTACCTTGCCCAGTTACCAAAGCTCTGTTGGCTGAGTCAAGAGGCAGCAGATCTTAAGGAGAAGAGGAGGTGCAAGGAGGTCATGCACAGGAGGAGGTCGTGGGGCTCGGCCTGGGCCCTGGACAGTTTATTGGGCATGTGATTGTGGAAAAGCTGTCAGGAAGGGACTCGCTGAAGGAAGCAGAATCCTCTCAGTCCCCAGCCTCAGCTCAGAGGGCTTTGGAAATAATGCCCCGAATAATTAAAAAGAGACAGTGTTCCCCCCTTCTCCTGCCTCTGGGGAGGGATATTCATCTGCAAATAAATTAAAACCAAATCTAGCAATTTGCATAACTCAGGCTCTCGGGTGGTGTAAGCTGCCAGGTCCTTGCCAGGAGCCTGTGGCCCCCCATGTGGTCTGGTGTCTTCTGGCTGTCCAGGCTCTGCTCCGTGCCTGCACTCTTCGATCCTGGGCATGGTCCATGCAGATGAGGCAAAAAGAATTAGCCAAATAATTAAGGCCCCATGGATCCCTAAGGGACATTGTATATAGAGACTACTCACTACTTGGTGGCTCTCAAGCTTCTCTGATTTGCCTCAGGCCAGCGCTTTACCTCACAGAGCCTCAGTTTACCATGAGGGAAAAAGGAAGAAGCCTTTGGCTGATCTACACTGCAAAAGAGGTGCTGGCATTGAATGGAGGGTGTAACAGTGCTTCGAAAAGAAAAACACGGCTGTGCAAATTCAAGGTGGAATTGCATTATGCAGCCTAAAAATAGCACAGACATCAGGCTGAGCCCTATTTCTGGGGAGCTGGGAAACCACTTGAAAACCCACTGTGTTGCCCCTTGAAATAAGGGGCCCTTTTGGAAAGCAACAATAGGAGACTTGCCTCTAGTAAACCCTGCAGTAGACCATGGACACGGGTCCCCACTTTGGAGCAGTGCTCTGTGGCCTCTGGTCCAGGCTTTGACCCAATCACTGCCTACCCCAGCGCACCTCATATAGAAGGAAAAAAGCCAGGGGACCTTCTCAGGCATAGAAAGCCAAGGGCTAGATGTCCTGGCCCTATCTGCAGGCTGCAGGCTCTCCATGTAGCAGGGACAGAATGACTTCCTCTAAAGATGAGGGCCACGCCTTACTGACAGCCATGAGGCCCCATAGTATCCTGGCAAAGACAAAGAAGTCAGAGTTTCTCTCTCTGTCTCTGTCGCTGTCGCTGTCTCTGTCTCTGTCTCTCTCTCCCTCCTTCTCCCTCTCTTTCTCTGTTCCACTCACTTTGACCCTTGCCCCATGTGTCTTCATGGAGCAGGGGAATAGCCAGTGCAAAGGCCCTGAGATGGGGAGAGCCTGGCAGGCCCCAGGATGAGCAAGGAGGCCTGCACACTCCATCCCCGGAAGCTGTGACTCCCAATCCAGCAGCCAGAGCCACTTGCCACCACCCACATAATTAGCCCTGCAGGAGACAGTGGACTCAAGCAGGGCCAGGTGGAATCTCGGGCCTGCCTAGCACCATAGACAGGCATTGGTTTAGGGTAGTGGGGACAAACCTATGGCATGCGTGCCACAGCAGGCTGTTTGTATCATTGAAAGCTCTAAAAGGTTCACAGTCACTGGTTTAGGGTTTCCGAGCTAGGAGGCCACAGAGGAGGGCTTCCTCCCTTCTCATGTGCTCACAGGGAAGAACCCTCTAGAATCCTGTGCTCCTGCCCACCCCTGGGAAGCTAGGACCTGCTCAAATGGAGTTGTTACCACTACCAGTCCAGGGAGGATTATTGGACAAACTTTGTTCTCAAGCACTTATTGAGTAGTAAGAGCTGTCAATTATGAAGCACCTACTATGCATATGTCAGGCACTTAGTGTCTGAGATCTATCAGTCCTCCTGTGAGGTAGGTGCCATTCTCTTGACTTCACAGAAGGATTCTGTTATAGTTTAAACATGAAATGTTCCCCAAAGTCTCACATACATGAGATCTTGATCCCCACTGCAGCAATGTTCAGAGGTGGGACCTAGAGAGGCTGATTGGATCATGAAGGTGCTGACCTCAAGTTCACAGCCAAATGGGCCCTTAGGAGATCGGGCCCAGTTAGAGGAAATAGATCACTGGGGGCATGACTTCGAAGGATACATCTCTTCCACGACTCATTCCCTTCCTTTCTGCTTCTGATCTCCATGAGGTGAGCAGCTTTCCTCCGCCATGCCCTTCCACCATGATGTCTCAGCCTTAGAGCCAGCTGGTCATGGACTGAAACTGTGAGCCAAAAATAAATCCTTCTCCCTTTAGGTTGTGTATGTCAGATATTTCGTCCTGGCAATGGAAAGGTGACTAGTACATCATCTAAACACAGGGGCACAAGGGTCCTTCCCCCACATTATCACAGCTAGAATGGAACCTCCACATCTAGTGTCCTGTGGCTGCTGGAGCAAATCATCACACACTGAAATTTATTCTATCACACCTAGGAAGTCTTCAGAAGTCCAAAATCAAGATGTCAGCAGATCAACGCTCCCTCCAAAGGCTGTCGAGGAGGATCCTCCCTGCCACTTGAAGGTTCCAGTTGTTCCTGGTGTCCTTATGCAGGTGAGTGAAGACATCTTCTCCCTCCCTTAGATCTTGTGGCATTCTTGGCTGGATCTAGGAATCCAACTAATATGAGCACTCAGCAAAGTCATAAAGATTTTAAATTTACATGTATGAGGGGATCTTCATAAGAAAGTATAGTCCAAAAAGAAATGCTCAAAGCATGATGCTTTTGCACATTTTAAACAAAGAACAATAAATTTGAGAAGGAATAATAGGACAGATGGACATCTGCTCTAGGATAGTAAATCCTAGCAACATTATGAAGAGATATATGGTGGGGAGTGGGGGCAGAAGCCAGTGGAAGATGAAAATTTCTTCAGAGTTTGCTTATTCAGGATCAGTGTAGCTGTAATTACCAGTCTCCTTTGACCAAGTCTATTTTCTGGCATTGGTATGTGAAGACCTTCCTTCCCAAGGAATCTTACAGCTGGCTGCATGTAGCAAAAGACAAGCCAAATGGCCCTTTCTGAAGGTGCAAGGCTTCAAGTGAGAATCAACTTGAATACCAGTTAAGCATTGTTGCACACAGCAAACCCTTAGCCCTTAAGCCCTTCCCTCATTTGCAGCAGAGCAATCCCGGACTCTGCCCCTGGCCTTCTCTCTGTATGTCTGTGTCTTCCATTCTTTCTCTTATAAGATTCCCGGCCCATCCTGGCAATGCAGTGAGAGCTGTGCTTCACATCTACCAAGTCCCTTTTTCCAAGTAAGTCACCTGAATGAAGTTCCAGGGGGCATCTGCGTTCAAGCCAGGACACTCGACAAGTGCAAGGGTTTTGTTTTTGCTCACTAACATATGTCCAGGAATCTACAGCCGGCTATGATTTATAATAGGTGCCCTACAAACACTACTCGAATGGATCAACCCTTGGCCTGGAGCCTTTAAAATCCCTCACGAGGCCCCCTTGATTGCTTAAACTCACAGGCTTTAAAAATGCATCATCTTTCTTGTTTAAACTACTTCTTTTCTGAATCTAATCACAAGGAAACACCAAATGCAGGGACATTCTCCAAAATAAACCACCTGGGGCCTACGAAAGTGTCAAGGTCATGAGAGACTAGAGAAAGCCAAGAAAAGATTAAAAGAGAATAAAAATGCAAACATGCAAACCTGGATTGGATGCTGGACAGGGAAAAGGCAGCTAAAAAGTGCATTATTGGGACACATGTCTTAGCTAACAGTGAAAGTGTTTGTACTAGGTTGATGTAGAAGAATATTCTTGTCTTTAGGAAACACTGTACACACTGAAGCATATATACATATATACATACGACATTTATATACACGACCACATGGAAGGATGAGTGATATCACAAATGTGGCAAAATATTAACAATTGATCAATTTGAGTGAGCATTATATGTTAGTTTTTTTCTTGCAAGTTTTCTAAAATTTGACACTATTTTAAACAATATTAAATTTAAATAGGTCACATGTAACAAATAGCATGTAACAAAATTCAGAAGGTAGAGAGGAGGCTAGCTCAGTGGTAGAGCACTCACCTAGCATGCAAAAGACCTTGGGTTCCATCACCAGCACTGCAAAATAATAGTAGTGGTAGTAGTAGTAATAATAAGAAGAAGAAGAAGAAGAATAGAGGCAGGGGGAGCCCTAGGCACTCAAAGGCAGCCAGTGTTGCCAGCCTCTTGGGTGTCCCCAGGTGTCCAGTGTGCTTTCCTCTCCTACGTGCCCTAAATCACCCTCAGACACCCAGGGTGAGACCCTTCTTTCGGCTGCCAATCAGGATCAGACCACCAGCCTAGCCCTGGAGTGGAGGCAGGACTCAGAGGCAGGAGTAGAGACAGCCCTTTACTTCACCCAGGGCCCTGGTTCTGGTCCTGCCCACCTTAGCCCTGCCTCTGCCACTTCTCCGCATATCCCAGTGGCCCCCATCAATGGTCCTCAACTTCCAAGGACAGTGTCCCTCCAGAGGAGGGTGCCTTCATTATGAAAATGCCCAGAGAATGCTACTGACATTTAGTGGCCAAGGAAAATGATGCAGACTGTCTTGAGTCACATGGGAGGGTTGGTCCCTTGCCCTCACAACATTGAGGCACACATTGGCAGTGCCCACAGTCAATAGGTTCCACTGTGTTTCCTTGCTATGCCTGGGCTGTATCTTCCACCAGGAGTGACTGCCCTAGAGTTTGTCCTGATTGTCCTGGTCCCCACACTTGCCTGCCCAGAGGCAGAATCTGGAGCCATTGACAGTGCTGGGTCTGGGGCAGGGTGACCCACTGATTGTGCCTCACAATGTCACCTTTCTCCTGGAAGCCAGCCTAGGAAGGAGGTGATTTCATGGAAAGCACACAGCCTTTCCTAGTTGACCTTTTCTCTGTGCCATGGCATGGGCTCCAAGTCAATAAGTGGTACTAGGAAAGATTGCAGAGGAAAAGCTCCATGAATCACAGAAGCTTGCCCAATGGGAAATAAACAGAGGGGGCTCTTCCGGGGGGCTTGTGCGTTCAGCCCTGTCCTGTGCTCACCTCCTTCACTGGTTACAGTGCTGTAAATAGGTCAGATGATATTCCCGCTTCATAGTTAAGAACTTGACTCTGAGGGGTTGAGTACTCTGCCTGAGGCCACACAGCCAGCAAGCCATAGGGTGAGGATTCGATCTCTGTTCTTTGACAGCAAATCTCATGTAACAGGGCCTCCCACTGGGGGAGTGTGAGCCACACACCCTCAACCCAACACTGAATTTACTGCTAAGGCACCTGCTTTCAGCACAGCTCTGGTTTTGGAGCAGGCAGTATAGACAGGCACTGTGGGTGCCCAGCTGAGGCCTGAAAGAGGCAGTGTGCACCTCCACACCCCAGGTGAGCAGGCTCCAGACCACTGGCTCTGGGGGTGGCAGGTGTCTGTCATTCCCAAGGCTCTGAGCAATTTGCATTTTCTTCCTCATGAGGGTCTCCCAGCCCACAGAATGCCCACCACAGCCCCTCAAGGATAGATCTGGCCCCAGTGGATGAAGCAGGACTTGGGCCTCCCCCTCCCACTGTGTAACTCTCCCTGCACCCCCATTGCCCTCATGATCCCCGCTTTCCAGGGCAGCAGCTTGAGCTCAGAAGCCTGCTGGTCTCTGGACTCAGCGAGCTTGTGCTCCTCTCTGAGGCTTGGCACATTCCATTCCTGCAGCCTAGAATTCCAGTAAATCTGAGCAAGTCCCCATGGCGGAGCAGGTAGGGCAGGGTGGAAAGATGGAACCATTTGAGGACAAAGGCTCCAGCAGAAGTTAAATGTTACCCTGAGAGGGAAAGAAAGCATCAGAGCCACAGTGGGTAGCCTTGGATTCTAGGAGAGGTGAGGGTCTCCCTGCTCAAAAACATGCTAGCCTTGACTTTTCTTAGCATCTCCGTCCTCCCTGCTCTGTCTGGTCCTAAGCCTGAGGCCCAACTGTCCTTTCCACCTGCTTCATCCTCTGCACTTTCCCTCCTGCTCCTCCCAGGAAACTCATCTGGTCAGAGGAGCTCAATTTCCACCTCAGAGGTGAGGGGCTGGCCAGTATGGAACCCGATGCTGAGTAGCTGGCCTCTGATGCCAACACAGCCCATACTCCCAGAGACAGCCCAGCTTTTTGCCCCGTGGAGGCAGCAGGAGCTGGGCAGCAGGTCGCTCACTTAAAGCAGGAGAGGAGCAGCCCTGGTGGCCTCTGACCCTGGAGTGACAGTGCCCAAGGATGGGGCTGAGTGAGGCAGGCTGGCCTGAGGCCCCAGGCTGGGGAGCAGCCTCACCTGACCTGCCTCCCTGTGGCACCTGGCTCCCCTCCTCCCGCATAGCAAGGGAGCTTGTGATGTGCTTCCGGAGAACCCCAGGACCCAGGGATATTGGAGCCAATGGAACCCCCCAGCCCAACCTCAGCAATGAAGCAATGGAGGACAAGAAGGGAAAAGAAGCGTCCAGGGTCTCACAGCTGTTGTGTACGGGTGTACAGGCTGCCCACTAACTGGACAGTAGTGTCCCTGCAGCCGGGTATTGGGGACACAAGTCAGAGTGTCAAGTGAGAGAGATGTGTTAGACTCTGAATGCCACTGTAACAAATTACCACAAACTTAGTGACACAAAACCACAGGTGGGTGACCTTACTGTTCAAGAGAGCAGACACCCCAAATCAGTCTCACTGGGCTAAAAATCAAGGTGTTGCATGCTGTGCTCCTTCAGGGTGCTCAGTCTGTTTCCTGCCTGCTCCTGCATCCAGACCCCACTCACATTCCTTGGCTCGTGGCCCCATTCTCCATCTTCAAAGCCAGAACAGTGAGCTCTGTCTGTGTCACACTGCCATCATTCTGGTTCTCCCTCTCCTGCCTCCTTTTCTACTTGCAAGGATTCTTGGGCATGCCATGTCCCCACTAGATAATCCAGAATCTCCATTCTCAAGTCAACTGTTCAGCACCTGTCACGGTTTGACTGTGTCCCCTCCTAAACCCATGTGTTGCAATTGCGGGGGGGTCACGGGGCGGGGGCTTGGGAAGTGATTCATGGATGGATTACTCTTGAAAGGGCTAGAGGGAACCGGCTCAGGCCCTTTTTTCTTCTGCACTCTTCTACCATATTAGGATACTCTTGTCCCTTCCAGAGGATGCAGAACAAGGCAACACCTTGGAAGTAGAGACTGCCCTCAGCAGACAATGACCCTGCTAGTGCCTTGGTCTTGGACGCCCAGGCTCCAGAACTGTGAGGAATACGTTTCTGCTCTCTATAAATTATCCAGTAGTTACTATAGCCACACAAATGGGCCAAAATAGCAAAATAAACCCCATCTACACAATAAATTCCTTTTGCCCTGTAACCTAGTGTTCACTGACTGAGGGGTTAGGAGAGGACCATCTCTGGGGACACTTCTGCCTGCCACAATGAGTAACCAGGGGCCTGAGAGATTGTTTCTGAGCAGAGACAAAAATGGCAGAGCCCAGGTGTGTTAATCAGGTTTCCATCACTGTGACAAAATAATTGAGAGAATTAACATGAAGGAGGAGAGTTTATTTAGGCTCATAGTTTCAGAGTTTTCAGTCCATGTATTTTAGTTACTTTTCTTTCATTGCTGAGACAAAATACTTAATTCCCAATGTTAAGGGAAGAAAGGTTTATTTAGCTCACAGTTTGTAGAGGTTTCAGTCCATAATTCACTGGCTCCAAGGCAGGGCGGCATGTGGCAGAGTGGCAACCATTCATGGAAGTGGAAGACAGCAAAAGCAGCAAGAGGGGGGAGACAAGACTCTTTCTATCCCTTAAATTGTATGCGGTCTACACGACCTAGAGTGGGTATAGCACTCACACCCTTAATCCTAGCCAGAACTATGCCAAACCAATCAGTGGACTGGTTTACTAATCACACACCCTTAATCCCAGCGTCACACACTCTAGATTCAGCCGCCTCTGAAAAAGCCCTACCTATGACCACATGAGGCTTTGGGGGGACATCTAGACACAAACCATAACACTGTGTATGATGGGGAAAAATAACTCCCTACCTGTTAGATGTCAGATGTGCCAAGTTTATATCTCCTGAATATCAAAGGATGAATTTCAAGAACAAAGGAAGTTAAGAGTAAGAAAAGTTTATTGAGAGAAAGCTCCTGAGACAGGAGGGGTCCCAAAAGTGGTTTGCTGCAGGGGCTCTTTGTCCAAGTATATTTTATATAGCAAAATCACAATGTGGGTACAATGTGAGTCAAACTACAATCAGTCTATAGGGTTACAAGTATATTTGCTTAGCTAATACTGATCCAATAGTGAAAATGAGGCAGACAGCAAGGGTATAGGGTGAGCATCATTAACTTTAGCTTATCAATAACTTCTAATTGTAGAGAGAGCAAAGGCATTCCAGGAAAGGTAGGAGAGTATGGGTCCAGCTGTTCTGGTCACCCACCTATGCATCTGATACCTATCTGGGCTCACTGGACCAGGTGGTGCTAAATAAAGTATAATCTCAAGCTACTACTTGTCTCTAGGGAGGCTTGCAGGCCTGGCTATTGATCTCCATCTTGAGGCCTGGATCTCCTCAAATTTGCCTCTAGCTGCAGTCTTTCTGAACTGACTCCCTCAAGGGCCCCATCCCTCTCTGACTGCCTATTAATTTCTATCTAACTCAGCTGTGTATAATATATGGTCAGCTGGCTTCATTGTTTTGAGCCCTGTGACAAGGGAGCATGTGGAAGTGTGGTGGAGGAAAGATGTTCACCTCATGGCAGCCAGGAAGCAGAGAGAGAAAATCAGGAGGGAGGGACTAAACACAGCTTTTAAAAGCACACCTTCCTGTGACCTACTTCATCCCACTAGGCCCCAATTCCTACAGGTTCCACCACCTCCCAAGAGCACCACCAGCTGGGGACCAAGCCTTCAACACAGGAGCCTTTGGTGGACATTCCAGATCCAGACTATAACACCAGGTCAGCCTAGAATGGAGAGATGAACAGGAGGGTGGACAAGGAATGGCGAACAGCAGTGCTTGGCCCAGAGGTCGTGGCTGAGGGAACAGGTAATCCTTCCCCTTCTGAGGAAGCATTTGCTTGCATGTGCATGTGTGTGCAAATGTGCAGGTGCTACACACATACAGGTCTGCATGTATATGTGTGCATGCATCTGTAATTCTTCCTTAGCCTTCTGACTGTCTCATCCTAATTCTTCCAGGAGGTTGAAATGTGAGCAGAGCAGGGCAAGGCAGGGTAGGGAGCAAGACAGTGAAGTCAGGGTATCCCTTCATCCTCCACCAATTCATCATTCATCCCCAAGAGGCAGGATCCCCACTGCAATGAGAGGCAGTCCCGACCCCTTCCCAGGTCCCTTCTGTGCCTGGGTGGGCAGCTCCATATCCACATGGGGCTTGGGCAGGGCTGAGCACTCCAAATGAGAGTGCAGGTTGGGGTGTGGGCTGGACGAAGCACCTGCCACTTCCCTGGTTTCTGTGACACTAGGTATAGTTCCCCCACCGGGCACTCACACAAACAGAAGGTGGCAGGGAACAGGCTCATGTTTCCATGCATGAAGAGCAGAATAAGGAGCTCTTTGTTGAGCACAACAAAGGCCCACCTCCCACATGGGCTGCCAGAAGAAGGCTGTCCACCTCTTCAACAAGGGTCCTCCCCAGGCCCCACTTGTAGATGGCAGAAACAACATGGGGACAGAGCTCTTTTGCCCCAAGTAAGCATGAGTGGGCTGACAACCACCAGGCTAATGCCCCTTGGAGACTGCCAGATACACTGAGGCCCAGAGAGATCACAGGTTGGGTAGAGTAGAGCTGGAGTGGAATATGAGGCTCCTTTCTGCTTCCTGCTGCCCTTCTCTACAGAAAAAAAGAAAATAATGACAGGAAATAGCTGAGGGCCCCTGTTTCAGTGTGGTTTGAGAACATAGAAAGCCTCAGTGAATGCAGAATGGTTGGATGGATGGATAGATGGATGGTGAACGAATGGATAAGTGGGTAAATGAGCAAACCCACAGCATCTTGGAACTAAACAGACCAGCATAACAGCTGGAAAGGATTCCATGAACACCTATTCATCAATTCAAGACAGTGTTAATTGATTCTTGCCAGGTGGTTGAGTGTGGCCTCAGGAATCGGGCAGTTTGGATTCAAAGTCCTGTTCTATGGTTTTCTTTTCAGCTTTACTAAACCTCACTGAGTCTCAATTTCCTCATTTGTAAAATGGGGGTAACAAAAGTACTGTCTCAAGAGGTAGCTGTAAGATTAAATGAGATTATGTGACGTATTTAACACAGGGTTTAATATTATTACTATAAATAACTTCATTTCACGATTGCCTATCATGGATCTTTCTTTATAAGTAATAGTAAGATAACAGTGACCCCCCCCAGGAGCCATATCTCACTCTATATAAGAACCCTCTTCTTGGGGGAAAAGCTGACCCAGGTTGGGCCCATCTGGGGTTTGGAATTGGGATTCAGAAATCTTGGGGTAATTGAGGAATTGGGGGCTGATGGCACCACTCTGGGGCAACCTCTCAGAACTGAGGGAAAACCCAAGAGTGCTATTGGGAGGTGGTGGAAATACAAGAAGTGGGGCCAAGTGGGAGGACCTTAGGTCACTGGGGACCCCCTGGAGAAGACTGTGAGACCCCAGCTTCTTTCCCTCTCTCTTTCACTTCACAGTCATGAGGTGAGCAGTTTTATTACACCACATGCTCCTTTAGTGAAAAAGGAGAGAAGACAGAAGCCTAAGACAGATGAAGGTGTCCCCAAAAGGCAAGGGGGTACAGCCTGGGTTATTAGTTTTCCATTCCAACCTTTCCTTGACTGCAATTCCTGACCTGAGGCTCTCTGAGACACCTCATGTTTTTATAATAAATTTTCTTTTGTTTCAGTCTGCTTCGGGAGAATTTCCGATGTGTGGTAGACTGTTTCCAGCCCGAGGGTCTTTTGCCAAGGGTCCTTGCTACCCCCTAAGTGATATCTATTTCCCCTGCCCTGGCACTGTGAATGGCTTAGCCAATGGCATAAGGCACAAGGACATTCTGGGGCTTTTGGTCCAGGTGTTAAAACCTAGCAGCTTCTATTTTTGCATCCCAGGAAAACCAGCTGTCATATAAAAGTGTCACTTCCCTGAAATTGTCACGCTATGAGGAAGCCTGAACTAAGCCTCTCAGAGAGACTGCAGAGATACCCATCCAGGGCCTAGCTGCTCCAGCCATCCCAGCCCAGCTCCAGACACATGAATGAACAAGGTTCTTGAGTGTTCCAGTTCTGGAAGACAAATCCTGGAGCTGTCCACTGACAGCTGAGCTGTCCCTGTGAGCCCTCCCCAAATTACAGAAATCTGACCACATAAGTAACTGTTGTTGCTATCATCAATATGACTTAGAGTAGTTTGCTATGCAGCCTTAGTAACTGAAACAAAATGCAGCCAAAAGAGCTATAATCTTCCCTGTGCTCATCTATTGGGGGTCCTGAGTTCAGGCAATAATAGTTGAGATAGTGACATGAGGGGCCCAGCCTTGGTTCTGACTGTGACTCTAGCATTCCATGCCTGAGAAATGCGTTCCTCACCTGCACCCCGATGGGTAGGTGACCATTCCTCCTACCAGCTCTGTGCTCAAACCTCACAGAACAGCCTGTCCAAAGCCACATTACTCTTCTCTTTTATCAGTACCTTTACAAAGCACCTAATTCATTCAACAAGTCCTTCCTCTTCAAATGCCCGAAAACTGTATGAAAATATGCCGACCTCATGAGTAATCAAGAAATGCAAACTAGAACAAGAATCAGATTCACTGTCCTGCTTATCGGATTGGCAAAGTGAAGATTGATGATCACTGCTGTAGACAGGGATGGAACATACTGGGAGCCTCAGGTACCAGGAAGCAAGCGATCTGGAGGGCAGTGTAATGGAAGCTATGAATACATAAAATGTGTGTACTCTCTCATTCAGTAATTCTACTTCTAAGTTTACACCCCAGAGAAATCCTTGCACAGGTTACATGAAGAAATAAACAAATGCAAAGATGCTCGTTGCGGCATAGTCCCTGATGGCAAAGCCCTGAGAATGTGCCACAACCCATCAACAAGGGCAGTGTTTCCCTGCCCTGATGTGCAAGGCAGCTGATAACAAAAGTGGCATTTTTTGCCAAATATATGCCATGACATAGATGGCATGCACAGATGACACACATAAATGACATAGTACAGGAGAGCTGACACAGAAAGCTAAGATGTACTATTAAGTGAAAAGAACATCAGTACAGTATGATATTTATGTAAACAGCTTTACAAAAAATGGAAGTATAAACATTCAAATGTAAATGCAAAATTTAAGATGTGGAAAGGAATTCAAGAACCTGATTTTTTAAAAAAAGGTGTTCTCAGGGAGGTGGATGGTATTGAGAGGACAAAGGGAGATGTTTGTCTCTCTAATTTTTAAAAGACAGGATTTTGCTACATTGCCTGAATCCATGATCTCCCGCTTCAGCCTCCTAAGTAGCTGGAATTACAGATGCATTCCCAGCTTATTTAAAATTTTTAATAATGACGTTTATTTGTGTATTTCTTATGCTATTAAAAATAATTCATAAAATAAGTATTGGTAGCTTCCGATCTAATGGGTGCAGCTGAGAAGTCCAAGCTGGGGAGAGAACAGAGGCTGCCCTGTGAGGCTCAGACTCAGGGGTTGGGTGTGGTAGCGCAGGAGTGGACAGGTCATCGGGGAGTAGAATGGTCAGGGAAGGCAGCCTCCACAGCCTGGTGGGACCTGTTTACCTGAAGAAGAGGAGCTGCCCAGGCACAACTGGGTGCCCAGCCATGGGGGAGCTACATAGGGAGCTTCCTGCCCTGACAGAAAATGAGACTGGGTAATTTCCGAGAGCTTTCCCTACTCCTGGCTGCTTCTCCAAACCTCTGATTGCTTGAGTTGCTGAGATAACCTGTTTGCTGTGCCTGTGAGCTGGGCAGCCAGGACACAGGACAGCAGAGATGCAGGACTTGATGGGTCCTCATTGCCCAAAGCTTAGGAAACACACACACACACACCACTTCTCCAATCCTACAGAAAGAGTTCATACTCATCCTCCTGGTCCCTTGCTGATTCATCTGTCCATAGCATTTTCTTTCTAGTATCCATTCATTCCCCCCCATCCATCCATCATTCACTCACCCAGTAATGACTGAGAACTCAGTATGTGCCTAGGGGCCTGGCCTCTGCCTCAGCCAACAGTCCTCCTTTGAAAACCTTGGTCACTACTTATGGAAGGGCCCTAAGAGCTCATCTAGTCCAAACTCCTCCTATTTCATAGATAAGAAGAGTAGCTTACTGGCAGGGCTCAAAACTGGATGAAGAAGGTGCTGTGTACCCCACAGCCCTATGCCTTGTCCATCTGCCTCTTCCCTTCAACTTTGCACTCCAGTCCCAGCAACATCTGTGGACAGAAAGAACTCAGAAAACTGTGGTCCAACAAATGACTGAGTGAATGAATGAGTGAGCAATGAATGAGAAGAAAACAGGGAACACTGGATTTCTCATCATGAGAGAAAGAGAGAGGCTGCTCTAGGGAGGTAAGAGGAGGTTTCTTCAGGCTGAAGCTCGGGTGGTGAGTTTACATAGGGAGGGGACAGGTGGGCACGGGGAGGGGGAGTGGTCTGCACACAGAGAGGTCGTGCCTGTGTTTCAGTCCAGGTGTTTCCTGGATCTGCACGTGCCTGTTGGTGCTTGTCAGACCAGGCTCTGGGCCATACCAGAAAAGGAAACAAAACCTGGCTTTGGAGAATTAATTCTAGGGTAATAGTTCTCAAAGTTGAGCTGCATCAAAATGATGTCGGGGACTTTTAAAAACACTGATTACTACACCCCAGCCTCAGAGTTTCTAGTTCATTGTGTCTGCATGGGCCTGAGAGTTAGCCTGCTCACAAATTCCCAGGTGGTGACCATGCGACTGAGCTGGGACCTGGTGGCTCCCAGTCCTGGCTGGTCCTTAGAATCACCGGGAGATCAGCGGCCCTTTGGGGTCCAGGCTGCTTCCTTGACCATAACTTACATCAGAATCTCGGGAGAAGAGACCCACACAGCAGAGCTTCTCAGACTTCATCTAAGGTAAAGGACCTGTCAACTGCACATCAGCATTTCTGCGAAATACATAAAAGTAGATTTCTAGACAATGAAAGGAGCCATAAAGATCTACACAATACATTTTCCCATTTTTCTTATTAGATTCGGTGACCCTGAAACTACCATTACTTGCCATAAATTTTTTCTAGAGGTTTACTGTCTATTTCTTTGGTCTCGAGCACCAACAGCCAAACAGAAATCATGGCAAGAACTTCAATCTGTGTTTAACCAATCACATGGCCCGGAGGCCTGATTATTAAACTGACCACTGCTGTCCCTCCCGAACAGTGAATCCGGGAGCCTCAGTGCCAAGCGTGCAAACATGAGTTGGAACTGCCTTTCCCCAAAAGCAGTCCATTGATTCTGTGACCTTCAAACCTGTCATTAGGTCACAGGCACACAGAGAGAAATTAACCTGGGGAAGAAGCATAGTCCCCACCTAGCGGGAATTCAGCCCTAACTCTTCACCTCTCTGGGCCTCAGTTTCCACATCTAAAATGAAGGAAATTAAATTAGATGCTCTCCAAAGTCACTAGCAAAATTCTCCCTTTTGTATTTTCATTTGCCAATTATTTCTAGACTTGCATCATGAGCAAACATCTGTTAAAAAATATATATTATTGCTGGTCTGGATCATCAGGAGCAGGGTGACCTCCTCCATTCCTAACAACTTTCCAGTCACTTTCCCACTTAAAGGCCGTCACCGCAGTAGCCAGTCCCTGAGAGCGTACAGTGGGCCAGGACCGACCTAACCAGTGGGCCTGCATTAATACCTGAGATCCTCAGAGCAGCCAATGAGGTAGATATAGAATAGCCCTACTTAGGACAGTTTATGATTTTGTGACTTTACACTGATGCAAAAGCAACAAGCAATCAGTAGAAACCATACTTTGAACTGTGAATGTGGATCTTCTCCTGGGCTAGCGAGATGCAGTGCTATGCTCTCTCAAAATCCTGGGCAGTGACAAGAGCCACACACCCCCAGTCAGCCAGGGGACCGTGAGGGAAACAACTGACACTTTCCAGCGCAGTGTGGCTGAGCCGTGATGTGCAGCAAGCCAGGTGTATTAATGCATTTTCAAGTTACATAAGATACTTTCAACTTGTGACGGGGATGTAACTACATTATAAATGGAGAAGCATCTGCACTGCAATGGCTACTATTACCAGCTCCACTTTACAGAGGGAATTGTGACCCAGAGAACTGAAGTCTCCTACCCAAGGTCACCTAGCGACAATGTAGTAGACAGAATTCTCACCATGCAATATGGCTTCAATCAATTTCTCTTGAGTCCCTACTATGTTCGCATGATATAAGACAGTGCACAGAATCAATGTTTGGGAACATGTGTCATTGTATTTATGCTGTGTTCAAAACCAATTTCCCCTTCTTCCTAAGAAGACAGGGGAAATGCAGGACCATTTGAATCTCTTTTGTCAATATTCTTTATACGTGCCAAAAAAAATTAGCAGATTGTGCAGGCAGATGTGGTTCTCCACAAAAATACCACCTATTATCCCTGAATCAGTGGTCCATTGCTCGGTTTGAGAGACTATCTTTCTTAAGGAAAGAAAAGGCTAAATCCTTTCGTGGTCCATAAGCACGATGATGGGGTTTTCACATTATTGAGAGATGTGCTTCCCTCCAAACTTATTACAATGCTCGCACATCAGCCATCTGACCTGGACTTGGGGGAAAAAAAGAAAAAGCTTTTGAGTGAAATTCCAATTCTTGCTTCATAAACAGCTACAGAGCAGCCAGAGGGCAGGTGGTTGATGGCGAGGTGGGCTGAGATGATCAGCAGGGGGGGTTGGGTGGGAAAAGAACTGATATTCTCATTTCATGGCAAGCCCTGGGGATACAAGAGTGGTATTCTAAGGACCTGCAGATCTTGGGTGGCTCATCCCATGAAAGGGCACCATAACATGGCAGGTAAGAGCACGGACTCTCCCTGCCCCCAAGTCCAACTCGGGTTCAACTCCCAGGTCCATCACAGATGAGCTCTGTGGCCTGGGTTCATTACCTAATCTCTCTGTGCTTCAGTTTCTTCATCCTTAAAACACACACAACAATAAAGTTTTATGAGGATTATATAAGTTCATACCGTACAGTCATACTTGATATTCAGGGACACTTGGTTCCAGGACATCGTAGGTACCAAAATCTACAGATGTGCAGGTGTCTTGTATAAAATTGGAAAGTATTTATATATAATCCACACACATCCTAATCATATCTATATTACTTACAGTATCTAACACCTTGTAATGCTATGTAAATAGTGGTTATACTGTATTGTTTAGGGAATAATGACAAGAAAATGTCTGCACATGTTTGGTATAGATGCAATTTTTTTTCAAATATTTTTGGTCTGAGGTTGGTTGAATCCACAGATGCAGGATCTGTGGACACAGGTTGCCTGTTGCATACCTAAAGGGATTAGAATCATGCCTAGCAAGGACCAAGGCTACATATGTATTAACTGTTGCTACTACAGTTTCAAGGCATTAGCAAAGTTCAAACTTTGAAAATGTAGAAGTTAATGGTATGGTGTGAGTCTTAATTTCCCCACTAAATATACCTCCTTCTAAGAATAGTGTGGTGAGGGCTTTCCCAGGGAACAGAGTAGTGAGAAAAAAACTCCTTCCCTTCCCTCCAGAACCCATTTGTATCCCTCCTTCGGTTCCCCTGGGATTCTTTGCTAACTGTTCCAGCCTTCATGACCTTCTCAACATGCTCACAGCCCCAGGAACAGGGCCTGCATCATCTTCCACTCATCTCATCCATCTTCCCTCTGCCTGCACTGCCTCTTTCAGTCTCCCCAAGCAGTGCTGGGCCCATACTCTGAGGTGGCCTCTGGTTGCAGCTCATCTGCAGAGCAGTCCACAGGGCTCAGCCTCCTCTGACACATGCCAGAACTCTAGAGAAGCAGATCTCCCAGGAGCCCTCTCCCACCAGCCACTAAGGCTGGTATGGGGAGAAGCCAGGTACTCCCAGCTCCAGGCTCAGAATTAACTTCCTACTTCCCCTGCAGCCCTCAGCCTCCAAGTTCCCCACTAGAGACTGGAGGGCATGAGGGGTAGAGTGAGACAGGGGATCACCCAAACTGGGGCTCTCCCTGACACCCCAGCTTACATGCCCAGCATGACTCCTCCAACCTGGAGCCTGAGAGAAAACCATCCTTTTTCCCCAGAGCAAGCCATAGCTAGCCTTCCCCACACACACCTCTAAAGTCCAACTCCTACATAGTTCACACGTTCCCACCAGCTTGCACCATTTGTGGTACATGCATGACTGTCCCATCAGGCAGCTTGTCCCACTGGTGGCACAAGTGCTATAGTCACACATGGGACAGTCATGCATGTACCAGCAGTGTTTCAAGCTGCCCAACAGTAAGACATGTGAATTATAGCCCTGTCATGAACATGTTCAATAAGATGTTTCTATTAAAAAGTACTACATGTTCTTGTAAAATTTTGGAAAACTGTTGAAAAGCCAAAGAAAAAACAAGAAATCATTGATACTTCCATGATCCATGGTTAATCTCATGCACCAATGTGCTTCTATCTTGTCATGATAGATGTATTAGAGGCATGGGCTTCAGCTATACCCAAGGGAAGGAATTGGCCACTCTGTTCCTGTTCCCAACTAGTAGCACTGAATGTGTTCATGTGACCTAAGAGACTTATTTCTAGGCTAAACTCAAACCAAGCCATACTTAGGGTTCAGACACTCAGGCTTGTAAGATAAACCAGCATGGTTATTGGTACGTGTCAACTTGGTGAGGCTATGGTGCTTTGTTTTTTGGCCAAACACCTGTTGAAATGATGCTATAATGTATTTTTAAAATGTGATTGGCATTTAAGTCTGTAGACTTTGAGTAAAGTGGATAACCCTCCACCCTTTGTATAAGAGTGGGCCTTGTCCAATCAGTTGAAGGCTTCAAGAGCAAAGAGAAGTTTTCCCAAAGAAGAAACAATTCACCTTTAAGACTGGAAGCCCTGCCTATGTTTCCACCCCGCCTGGCCTGCCCTGCAGATTTCACACTCAAGACTGCAACATGAGCTCCGACCTGGGTCTCCAGCGTGCCTTGTGGATGTAGAACTTGCCAACTCCCATAACAATATGAGCCAATTTCCTAAACCAAATCCTTTCACATATATATTCTCCTGGTTCCATTTCTCTGGAGAATCCTAACCCTAACCCTAACACTGCCAGAGCCAAGGTCAGGCATGGCAGGGCCAGGCAAAGCCAGTGAGGAGCCATGGGTGCTGGTCAGGGAGGGAGGATGGTCTCACAGCAGAGCTGCACCCCTGCTCTGTGGCAGGGGCTGGGGGTCTCCTGAGTCCTGCGCAGTCCTGTGCAGAAGAGACTTCTGTGGGATAAAGAAGCTGAGACTCTGATGGGAGGCAACCATGAGAACAGGAGCTCCTGGAGCCTTTAAGTGCCCAGGGAGGCCACTGACCCTCCCCAGGGAGGTGGGGAAGCGTGCTCACAGACATTTGCATTCCATCCCAAGGGACAGCTGTCACCACAGGCTAAGAGATATGGATGAGGGAGGCAGAGGAGAGAGCGGCCTCACACAGTAGGGACATAGCATCCCCTTTTGCACAGGCCACAGCATGGTGGCTGGAAGGCAGGGCAGAGAGTGGACACAGCATCCTGCTTCTGGCCTTCTTTGAGCTCCAAGCTGTTCCTTATTCTGCCTTATTTCTAGCCTCAGCCCATTGATGACTACACGAGTTAGGAAGGTGGAGGGGTGAGCCAGGAGGTGAAAGCAGGGTCATCATAGCATCCAAGTCCTCTGTTTTGTAATTTTCAGGGCCTTGTCTTGTTCCAGAAGCCACTGAGGACCATAGAGAAGATCAGAGTGGAAGGAAGTGGACTCCACTCGCTGTCAGTGATGGGCTGGCTCTGGCCAATGGAACAAAGCAGAGCCCCCACAATCCGTGGCCACAATGATGATCAGAGTGTCTGCCTGACAGGCCATCAGCCCAGGCCAGAGCAGAGGAGAGAGGAAGCCGGGGAGGATGCCAGACCGCTGAGAATCCAAACTTCTACAGCCCTGTCCATGACCCAGGAGTGATGAGAGACAGCCGGCATGGAGGTGACCCTTCACCTCATGTGACAGACAAGAAGCTCAAGGTCCTGAGGTGAAGCCTTGTTTTCCCATGGCTCCCAGCTGGTGAGCAGTGCAGTGGGATTGGAACTCTCCCTCTGTGGAACTCTGAACTCCGTGTTCAGGCCACATGTCCTAGGCAGAGGACAAACTTCCCAGCTGCTGTCCTCACCCCCTCCCTAACTCGGTCCTGGCGGCCACCAGGAAAGTGATTATTAAAGACAATGTAGCCTTCCTAGTGCATTTTGCCCTGCTATACCAGAAGACCACAGACTGATTTATGATGTCGTCAGAGACTGAGCTCTTGCAGTGCTGGAGGTGAGGAAGTCCAAGGTCAGAGGGCTTTCATCTGTCAAGGGCCTTCCTACTGCGCTGTAGCGTGCAGAGGGCATTTTGTGGGCTCTCTTTATAAAACTAATTCCACCCTCACCCTCATGACCTCATCTCCCTCTAGTACCTCCCGTCGACATCTGGATTTGGAGATTGTTTCCAATGCATGAACTTGGGAGGGCTGAGGGCTGAAGGTATGGCTCAGTAGTAAAGCACTTGCTAGCATGTGTAAGGTCCTGGGTTTGATCCCCAGTACTAGGCAGGAAAATCAATTAATGAAACTTTGAGGGACACATTCAAACCACAGGATGGCATCTGGTTTTCCCTGGCTCATTCCTTTGTCCTCCAATGGTCCAAAGCAAGAGCAGCTGTTTTGGAAATGGGTGGCTCCTTTAGAAAAGGCCACCTCCCTGCCTTGCCATGACTTGCCCATGGTCTTGTTCTATGTGCAGACAGGAGTGCCCCAAGCTGCCTAGTCCCTGGGCCTCACCTTTGCCCATAAGGGCTGAGCTGAGGCCCTACCAGTCACACAGGACACTTGTCTTTTACTGACTGTTCTCTCTGGGGACCCCTGAGCTCCAGACCCAGCAAGTCACCCCAGAACAGTGGTTCCTTCTGTTCCTGACCACTCCACATCTCTTGCCTTCAGACCCTATTCATTCAGTCACTCAACAACCATTTGCTAAGAATCGACTCTATCACGGTGCCCATGGTCAGGCATCTCATGAAGTCTTGCACATAAAAGATTTTTAGTGTTTACTGACTTTGAACTGAATGAAATAAAATAAAACTGCACACCAAATAACAATATTTCAGTAAAGGATGGACTACAGAGACAATGGTGGTCTGATGACATTATGTCAGCCAACAAAGTTGTGGCCATCTTGGTTTGTATAAGGACACTCTGTGATGTTCTCACAACCATCTCACCTCATGATGCATTTCTCGGACTGTGTCCCCATTGTTAAGGGACATGTGGCTGTAACAATAGAGATGCTGTCACATTTCTTGGCAGTGGCTGTCCCCACAGGTCCTTGCTCCATCCTCATGGTGGCCCTCCACGGGAGGTGCTCTCTTTTGATTTTACGGGTGGGGAACAGAAAGGGAGAGGAGAAAGGGACCAAGATGTGCATCATAGGTCCCACCAGGACCGCTGAGGAGGGGAAGTAGCAGGTCTCATAGAACAGACCCCAGAGGTCACCTCTCCCCGGGGCCAGCAGTGGCCTGTCCTGCACCACCCTCGTGATCCCCTCCACAGGCTTCTGCCCAGCCCAGCCCAAGGCACCTGCTCCTTGGAGGAGCCTGCACATAGGATAGGCGGACAGCTGTGAAACCACAGACATGACAACTGGAGCCAGACCCGAGGGCTACTCGGCACTGGAGCCTGTGCTATTCCGGAAAGTACAAACCCCACAGCTGTTCTCAGGCACGCAATTCCCCAGTCCTCTGTGAGCAGGTAAAAGCTCCACCAGTGCTGACTTAATCTCTATTAATCAAACATGATGACTTGTTTTTCTTTAGAGGCGGTGACAACAGAATGGCACTGTAAGTCATGCCTGGACCTGACCTCTCTGAATCAGGAGTTGGGAGGGAAAAAACAGAGAGGCACAGATGAAAGTAATATTTCATGGAAGCCATGGAAAATAAAAAATGAGTAAAATCAATGCCCCTTCTTTCCACAATGCTGTAGAATTGTGTTCCAAAACTGCAATGGCAAAAGCAGACTCTGTAGTCTGAGGCTAAATTGGTGTGACCACAGCTAAAATAAGGAAGTGGCTTCATATACCTAGGGACGACGTCACCTGGCCGCAGGTTGGGGGTGGGGGAGAGTGGCTCCAGCTGCATGACTCGGGCACCTCAGCTGTGGTCTCAACCCCAAATCAGACATGGGGTCAGTGTGGGGTCTCTGCAGGGCAGAGATTCTGGCTCATGTAGGCCCTGCCCTTCCCAAGACCCCTCTCTGGAATGGGAGGACCATCATGTCTCTTGCCTGAGCTGCTGTACCAGCCCTGTCTGCCCTCTAAGCTCCAGAACCCACCTCCAACCCAAGACCACCCTGCTGCTCCAACCTACCTACTAGAACACCCATTTCCCAGGTACCTCCCCTGCTAGAGACACATATGACCCAAATGTCCTTATGCCTCTGGCTCTTCTTTCACCCTTCTTTTCACCCTTCTTTCATAGCCATAGGCAGGAATCCAACCACCCGTCTTCCACTAAATTTACAAAGTCTGGGCTCTCCCCAACAGTACTGGCTCCTAAACATGGGAAATGGGGTCTCTTACATTTTCCTGGCCATCCTTTACTTTGAATTCTACAACTGCTCACTTGCTGATCCTTGCTGTGTTGGTCAGAATTCCTTGGTAATGAGCAACAGAAAGATACTTCGCACTAGTCCCTGTAGAAGGGAAGATTTGTTGGAAAACTCCATAATGTAGGCAGAAGCAGGAGAGGTTTCGGGTCTGTGTTAGCCAGCTTGCCATCACTGAGACAAAATCCCTGAGATAAACAACCTAACAAAGGAAAATTTATTTTGGTTCATGGTTTCAAAGGTTTCATCCCTAGTCATTTGGCCCCATCACTCTGGACATGTGATGAGGCAGAACATCACGGCAGGGAGTGCTCGGTAGAGTAAAGCCGCTCACTCCTTGGTAGCCAGGAAACAAAGAGAAAAGGGCTGGGATGGCATTATCCCCTTCCAGAGCACAAACCAGTCACCTCACTTCTTCCAACCACACCTACTTCCTAAAGCTCCCACTACCTCCTGGTAGCACCATCACCTGGGGACCAAACATTCAAGCCATGAGTTTTGGGGGGACATTTGAGATCAAAACCATAACAAGGTCCAATTGGAATCAGACACTCGAAGGCTCCTAAGCCCTTCTCTCCCCTCTTCTCTCCTCCCCTCTATGTGGAAGCTCATGCTCTTGACCCAGCTCAGTGTACAGCTGCTGTACTTGGCATCTCTCTGGTTCTCCATGAGAGAACAGGCTCTCTTTGGAACAAGATTTAAAAGTACCAGGGGAGAGCTTTGATTGGGTGATATCAGATGAGCTGTCCATTCCTGTACCAACCAACTGCAGTCAGTGGGGTGAGCCCCACCCATTTGTTCAGCCCAGTCAATTGCATTTGTCCAATCCCTTGCAGACAGCTGCCAATCAAATCACATGGCTGGAATAGAATATATGCTCCCAAGGAGGCAGAATCAGTTATTAAGAGGCAGAATAATCCTAGATATTACATGACTGGCTCCCTCCAGTGAACCAAGTACATAACAGGTACACAACGTGTCCATGATATTAAGATTTCATGGGGGAGAGGGCAGTTAAGAAAACAGAAAAAGCGTCTGTCTTAATCTATTCTCTGCTGCTGTAACAAAACACCTGAGACCAAGAAGTATAGCAGTATAGAGGTTTATTGAGTTCACTGTCCTGCAGGCTGGGAAGCTCAAGAGTGTGGTGCTAGCATCTGGTAAGGACCTTCGTGCTACATGATAGATGACATCACATGATGAGACAGAGCAAGTGTGCCAAAGAGAGAGCTTGCTCTTATATTAAAGCCATCCCCAAAATATCCCATCCCTCCATGAATGGATTAATCCATTCCTTCATAACCCAATCACTTCCCAAGACCCCTCCATCTGCCCCCTGCTTCCCCCTCACCTTGTTGAGCTCAAATAACTGCTGCATTAGGAACCAAATTTCCAACAACTCAAACTATTTCTTACAGGAATGATAATTTTTAAAAAAGGAGGTACATCACTGGGCAGAGGAAGGAGGGCTTCTCAGGACAGTATCGGCCAGGGACAAAAGTGTCTCGTCCAGTGTGCCACGTCCTGCTGCTGCCAACCTCTCCCCACACATGGATGGGTACAGCACTGCCCACTAGTTCACCAAAACTTGCCCATAAAGGCTTTTTCAGAGGATTGAGAATAACAAAGATAAGTACCGCCCCATTGCTCATATTCATCAACCATTCGACACTACAGGAAAGCTTTTCCACACATCCCTCCTTGCATCTTAACTACACTTACAGTCTTTGCCCCTCACTTCTAAAGCCAGACCCAGGCTTTCTACCCCTTCTCCATCTTGGGGTGCCAAGCTCAGCCTAGTTCTTTCCAGCACTTAACTTCACTAAGCAACCTGGAAAAGTGGAGAAACTGTCCAGGGGAAATTCAAAGGCTTCAGGCTGTTCTTCGTTGT
Organism: Erethizon dorsatum; assembly: GCA_028451465.1. Classification (NCBI taxonomy): domain Eukaryota; kingdom Metazoa; phylum Chordata; class Mammalia; order Rodentia; family Erethizontidae; genus Erethizon; species Erethizon dorsatum. The sequence continues at coordinate 76,184,540 of CM051835.1, forward strand.
TACTTATTTTTTGTTAACACATTCAGAGGGACAGATCAGACCCTCCAAGCCTGTCTGGGCTGCTCACCGTGGAGTCCTCAGAGGTGAGATGTGAATTCTTCTGGAATGCTGTGCAGGACATCCACCCCAGAGAATCTCGTAAGAGCCAGGCAAAGCAGAACAGAGGATAGAAAGATCCAAGCAAAGTCCCATCTTCACTGGTCCCCCAGGGAGCTGAGTCCAATTACACCAAGCCTGTCCCACCTCCAGACACCGGAGCACCAATCAGTGGGATGCCCTTGGGGATTTGGGAGGAGAAAAATTCCTGGGTACTTTGGGATCTCCACTGGGCAGAAAGTAATTCTACTTTCCTGAAGGTGATTCTCCAAAGAGGGTTCCAAGCAGGGGGAGGGGTTCTATTTGAGAGCATGAGGAAAGTTATGGAAAAGACACTGCTGAGAACTATGTCCTCCCAAAATTCATATGTAAAGCCCTAAGCTCCAGTGTGATGGTATGTGGAGGTGGGACATTGGGAAATGTCTAGCCTTAGGTCATGAGAGTAGAGACCCAGTTGGGAAGAGACCAGGGCCCTCTGTCTCTGCCATGTGAGGGCACAGCTGCCATCTGCAGACCAAGAGGGTACTTCAACAGTACCCAAACACATGAGGAGCCTGATGTCAGGTTCCCTGGCCTCCAGAACACTGAGAGACAAAGTCCCTTGCTTAAACCACCCAATGCACATGAGATCCTCCTAGAACTACAGAGCCTGGGCCCCATAGTCTCTGTCCCAGCCAGGCCTGGGCCCCATGGTCTCTGTCCCAGCCAGGCCTCAAGCCAAGCCATCTGTGCCTGCCCTACTCTTGCACTGCCCACCTGACTCCTCCGGCTGGAGTAAATGTACCCCCTTCTCCATCAGTCTAAGCCCTTCACGGTGCCCCAGGAAGTCACCTGTCTTTTATGCTGGGCTGCGCAGAACCCAAGCTATGTCTCATCTCCCATCATAGTTACGCGCATTCCTGGGTTCCCATCCCTGTCTTGCCCTGCAGGCTGTGAAGCTGGCCTTAAGGGTACAGCCTTGCTCTCAGTGCCCACTGTTAGGCACCCCATAGAGATGGCCAAGGTGTGCCTCACAGAACTGTGCCACCTCATACTGGTCCATTGACTTTTTCCAAGCCTGCCTACCTATGCCAAGCCTGCTGAGCCCTGTACCTCCTGAGAGCCCTTTCTGACAGAGCTCAACTGGCAGGACCAGCAAAGCCATTTCCTAGCCCAAGACTTGGGGTGGGCTTCCACCCTATCACCTTCAAATGAACAGGGAGATCTGGCCAGCCTTTCCCCAGCTTTTTCCACAAGGGTTCTTCTGCACCGTTGGGGTAAGCTCTGTGCCAGCAAGGAGGGAGGGGGAAGAAACGAGGAAGAGAAAATTGGGGCATATCCATACTCATCCATGGGGCGATCAGAGAGCAGTCCACACTGGTAAGAGGCAGAGGTAGTTTCGGACTTAGGCCTGTGAGACTCCAGAGGAGAGAAAGAGGGAGCTGGAGCAGTCAGGAAGGCTGCCAGGACAAAGGGGAGGCCCTGAAAGACAGAAAAGAGTTAGGAGCAGGGAGACCAGAGGGACCCCTGTGTGTCTGAGTTTCTTGCACTCTGGCTGAGTTCTACAGGGCCTCTACCACCCTGTCTGCACCTCTAGGGAAAAGCTCCTCACCACTTAATCACATTCCTCAAATGCTTTCCTCTCAGATCCTAACAACCCAACTGCTGCTTAAGCTTTTAAACCCGCCTGAACCAGCCCACATGTCAGGATTGGGTCTGAAGCTGCTCTGTGGCTCTGGAAGACTCACACATGTCCCCACCTGAGGACGCTTCTGCTCACAACCCCCTGACCCTGGGCCCCAGCCCTGTCCCAATCTGTGGAACTGAAATCACTGGGTGGACCCAGGCATGGCTGTATTTCCTGTCACTGCTTGGGCTTTATTTGTATTTGCTTTTTAGCATTTTACTATGATGTGAGATACAGAAATAGGTACAGAAAAATTGGAGCATGACCCAAATCATATCCATATACCCTTTGCCCGCACTGACCATTGATTTACATTTAGCTCCATTGGATTTATTGTCCTATCTATGTATCTGTCTGTATTTCTAAACCACTGGAAAGTAAGTTAGAAGCACGGTGCCTCTTTAACCCTAAATGTGTATTTTCTAAAAACAGCAAGAACACTGTCTTACCTACCCACCATGAAGTTGCCAAAATCAGGGAGTGTGGCACTGATATGGTATGATGGTGTGGTGGTTAATTAATTAATGGTCAACTTGAATGGGAAGCCCAGCTGAATTGAGTTAGCGTGATTCTGGGCGTGGAAGACCCACTTAAGGAGGATTGTTGTCAGAACAATAAAAAGAGAAGAAGAGGGGAGGAGGATTTTATGCTGATTTCCCTCGCTTGTTCTGCTTGTTCTCTTCCGCTGAGCTCTGCTCTTCACCTTCGCCAAGGATGGCTGTTCTCTTCGGAGGAGCTCTGGTCTTCACCTTCACCTTGATGGTTATCTCCTGGTGCACTGGTCTTTCAGCGTGCCTTCTCAGGCTCCCTAGCCTCCGGCACCAGCCCTTGGGCTTTCCAGCACAGATCCTTCAGTCTTCCTTCCTGAATTCCTCGGCCTCCTAGTATGGACGTGCATGGGACATTGCCGTGGGATCCAGGCCTCAGCTGGATTCTTCGGATCTCTAGCACTTGAACAGATCTCTTGCACTCTTCTACATGTGACTCTGTGGGCAAATATTATAAGCTACTCTTGTAAATTTCTGTGTCCTGCATTAAATCTGTTCTCTTGCAAATACTAATACAGATGGCATCTCCAGATTCACCTGTGCAAAGCCCCCCAGATCATTGGATTCTGCCTGCCTATAGCACAGGGAAGGACCTAAGCAGCTCCACTCTGTCCTCAGGCAGGAACTCCCACCTCACCTCAGGAGCTGCAGCCCACAAAAAGACATAACCTCTGCTCTGAAGCTGGAGGGCAGTTTGACCCCCTGGCTGCCAGGGTGGAAGCAGGTTCCCAGCATGGGTTATAAATAACCTGAAGGGGGCGGGCTAGGGGCGGTGTCACCATTGCCCTGGCAGAGGCAGAGGCAGAGGTGGGTGGAGATTGTCCTGGGAGCCCAGAGCCTCACCTCAGCCTCCCCTCCCTGGCTGGCGGGGAGGAAAAGGCCTGGGGAAGGAGCTGGCAGGGGTGGGGCCCGCTGCCCTGGGCATGGGCTCTGTTCCCTTGCCCCTAACGGTGACATGGGGAATCCCCAGGTGCACCCAGACCTCCTCTGTGTCCCACGGCTCCTCCTGTGTCTGCTCTGTCTTCTCCCATTGTTCCAAGTAAGTGCAGGGAGCCGGGTCAGTGCACTGGAGGGCAGGGGTTTCTGGGAGTCTGTGATGAATGACTGGGGGTGGGGGAGGTCTCAGGCCTGGTGGTTGTGTTGCTGTTGGATCCCTCCCCAAGCAGATGCTGGGATGCAGCTGTCACACCTGGGTGAGGGGGGAGGTGGAGGGGCAGGGAAAATCTGTCACCAGTAGGAGGGCGCAGGGAGGCCCCTGGGGATAAGCCTAGTATTCTGGGGTGACACCCTAGTGTCCAGGACCTGTCCTTCCTCAAGACTAGAAATTCTTTGTCCACTTCCAATTCTCTCCTCCCCCTCACAAGTCCCCTCACCTCCCCTGAAGTTTCCTTTCTCCACCCCAGATCTGACCACCACACCAACCCAGCAGACCACCAGAAAGCTGCTTTCTATCCACTGCCAGAGTCCCCGCCTCTCCTGTGCCATGCCCCCCCCATATCAGGCAGTACAGAATGAGCCATGGGGCAGACAAGCAGGAGAGAACCCACTTCTCTGAGGGATCCCCAAGACTCTGGATTCCCCCACCCTCACTCCACAGTCAGGGGCTGCCTACACGACTGGGTAAAGGGATTGAGGGCTGCTAGAAAGAAAGAGCTGAAGAAGTGGGAGAGAGGCAGGGAGGAGTGATTCCCAGAATCTACCTCCAGCCCTCTCCCTGCTTTAGAGACAGGAAAGCTGAGGCTCTGAGAAGATGACCTATCATAGGCCACACTTCCTATGAAGAACTGCAACATCAAAATGATACAGAAGGCAGAAAGGGGCCAAGAGGCCACACAAATACAGGGGACAGAGCCAGGCTAGAAACCAGGAGGCCATCCTCAAGGACCATGTCCCAGGCCTCAATGTCCTTAGATGGACAAGGAGGATTAATTTGTTCAAAGTCATTCAACAGACAGGTAGTGAGCATTCACTGACTGGCAAAGCAGCTTTGCTGACAGAACCCATTCAGATCCTTCCTTTGTCACTAACATGTGACCTTGGACAGACTTCTCTGACTTTCCAAGCCTCAGTTTCCTCCTTGGTAAAATGAAGGTGATATTGGTGCTTCCTGAATAGGGTTGTCATGAGGAATAGTTGAGATGATCGATGTAAGCCAAACTCAGTAAACACTGGCTGCAGTGTTGTGCCGGGCATGAAGACACCAGGGACATTGCTCTCCTGGTGGCCTGGCAGGGCTGGGATGTTGGAACCATGCTGAAGTGTGATCATTACCCAGTGGGCAAATTGTTCCTAGACTTGCTAGGTCCTTTGAATGGCATTGCAGACAGCTTGGGGGGTGGGGGAGGTTGTGGAGTGGGTTCCCTGTCCACCTTGCACCCCCAGGCATGATGGGCTTCCAGCCCCCTTCACACAAACACACACACACACACACACACACACACACACACTTGTTCTAGCAAAGATCCTTCCATAAGACCTTGGGGCTAAGGTGGGGGTTACCTTCTGCCCTCCCACTCCGACTCAGGCTGGTTAGATGAGAGAGCTTCCAGTTGCTACTCCAAAGCCCAGCATGAAAAGGAAAGGTGGAAAGTGTGAGGGAGAGTCCCCTGGGTTCTCGGAACTTCAGAACTGGGGACCTCTGAGGCCACATTCAGGGCTCTGCTTCCCTCAGTGTCAGATCAGCCCTGCATGACCTCTCCTGATGATCCCAGGCTGAGACAGAAACTAGTCCCTTGCCCAAAGTTACTCAGCACCTACCCAGCTGGAGAGGAACTTTCTGGCCCCTAAGCCCAACCTTCCTCACCCTGGGCCTTCATGGTAATAGGATTGATTTCTGCATCCTTGGCCAACTATTCTGAGATTTCTGCTCCCTGGGAAATGAAAACACGAGACGATGAGCTGGCAGTGGGAAGGCAGGCAGCCAGGGAGGGACCTGGCTTCCAGCCCTCGCCCTATTCAACCGCGTTTAACGAGGACTCCTTATGCATGGTGAGGACACAGGCTGTGGAAACCCACCCATGGCCCCTGCCCTCCCAGAGTTTGTGGCCCAGAAGGAGACCTGACAAGATGAATGGCAAAGAAACAGCATGTTTCAGTCTGGAGACTGGATCTAAGGAAAAGTGGCAGGTCAGCAGGAGATGAGATGGGGAGGCAAGACAGATCTGGTCTGATTGGCACTGGACAAGTTCCAGCTGGTGGCCATCTGACCCAGTCCACACCTCCAAAGCCTGGAGGAATCTGCCAAGCTTGACCCCTCTGAGGCCTTCAGGGAGCTGCAGGGGAGACCACATTTTCAGTTGTCCTATGTGCCAGGTACTATGCTAAGGGCCTTACTCATTTAGTGGGGAGGTGATTTACAGACAGACAATGAAAGTCCTGAGATGCTAAGCAGTACAGGTGAGATGGTCCGAACTTCTTGAGCAAAACTTCTTTTTGGATTCTGGAATTTGTTAGTAGAGATGCTCAACCAGTAAAGTCTAGGCAAACATCCCCAAATCCATTAAAACTCTGTAACCTGAAACACTTCTGGTCCCAAGCATTTCAAAGAAGGAATACTTGGCTTGTATATCCAAAGCCCTGGAGTCTGACCTTTCAAGCACCTTGTGGGTCCCTCTGCAAAGACCCCAGGAGCTCACCGGCCTTCTTGGCTGATCCAGCCCCTCACTCTTGGACAGGGAGACTCTGCCGCTGGGTCAGGGCAGCACATCTGTGTCTCCTGCCCCAGGTCCTGGCTCCTGGTGGGGCCATCTGCCCAGAGAAGGCTCAGCAAAGAGAGAGGAGGACAGGGGAAATCCTGGGCCATCTCTGCCCAGCCCCAGGTGCCAGACCCTCCTGAACCTGCCCAGCCCTCTTCACACCCCACCCTTCCCTCCCACGCATGCACAGGTCTGCAGAGATGGGGCTCAAGGGCCATCAGCCAGAAGCCAATTCATCTAATGACGTTCCCCCAAAATTCAGCTCCCTTCTGAGTGCTTTCTAACCTAATCAGCTAATTTGGTCTCTCTGTTTTTGCCATTTTGTTGGTGTTTAAGTATTTAAAAAAAAAACAATTTGTCTGAGGACATCGCCTACTTAATTCAGTATTCCTCGGAAGTCTCAAAAGTGCAGAGCTTTACGAATGACACTGTACCCTCTTTGTGGTCATTTTCTACTTTATCTAATTTTAAACATTTTAAGGCCCCTCAGACAGTTTGGCTAAAGTCATTTTATTCAAAATTCTAATTTTTAAGCTGTCATTTTAAATCTGCAGGGGTGAGGGAAGGAAGGTTATTCAATCTCCTTATTTTGTTTATCTTGCTGGTCAGCTACCTGGGCACACAGCTGCTCAGCACTGTTTTAGGCACCAATGTATATCACCTATATAAAGCATCATGACAACCCAAGGAGTGAAGATCATCCCTGGCCCCATTTTTCAGATGAGGAGGCTGGAGTAAGGTCCCATGTCCAAGTTTACAGGGCTGGTAAAGGGCAGGGCCAGGATTCCAAACAGATCCTCTTCCTTTAACAAAAAGGTAATTTTAATGTCAGGCTATTTTTAAAACATTCATACAGATGCTAAAACAAATCAGAAAAAGGTGGCTATTAGGCAAACTGGACATTAGACAAGTTGATAAGTAGGGAGGTGATTTTAGATAGAGTGACTTGTTCCAGGGCCTCTTGGACCCACCTGCCCCACCCCACTCCCCCCAGACATCTGTGTTCAGCAGCCAGGTAAGGGAGGACAGAGGGCAGAGAGGGGTTCCGCCTGTCAGGGATAGAGAGAAGACAGGAGGAGGCGTGCCTGGGAACTTCCTCAGAGGCCATGGAGGTTGGCTTGGGATTGGAAGGAGGAGGGGACTGGAAGGAAGTCAGACCTACAGGGCAATGGCACAGAGCTGCGAAGGCTGCTGAAAGCTGCTGGGGTCTTTGGTCATCACTCAGCATAATCTAATCAGGTAAATTAGAACTGAGCATCTAAAGTCTCCCCATCCAAGAAGCCAGCCCAGATGCTCCAGAAAATAACTGCCTACTTCCTCAGGTGACTTCCTGTCCCTCATGCTCTCCTTGGTTACTGAGGGGCAGACTCTCCATGTGGTCCTCCCCATCCCCTCCTCCTTCCTCCCTCTTTTCTCTTCTCCCCTCCTCTCCTCTACTCTTCCCCTCTGCATCAACCCCCAGTACCCTCCTGGAGCTTGGCTCATTCCGTGGAAACCAGTGAATGAGAACAGCCAGCCCTGGGAAGGAGCCCTCCCTTTCCCAGGTCCTTCCCTGACCTTGGGCAGCAAGGGAAGAGGCAGCCAGGGACTCACCCCCAGTCCCTGCCCATCACTGGCAGCCAGGGCCCGGGACCTGTGGTCCAGTAAATCTCTTCAGCTGAGACGGAGAGCTAAATTTAGATGGAAGCTTGTTGCCAGGCCTGGGAGGGAGCAGGAGGCTGGGCCAGACCCCCTGGCTCCTATGAGGTGGCACCTTGGAGACCTGTGTGGCCCCTGGGACACAGGTTCTATCTGGACACGGCCCAAGGTAGAGAAAGAGCAGCTGGAGACTGGGCTCTGACCTGCTGCCTCCTACCCAGCCAGAGCTTCCCTGCCCTCTTCTAAGGTAAGGACTTCCCATTCCAGGCTCATGGTGGCCAGGACCAAGACCTGGCCCTCACTCAGAATCATCTCAAAGTGAAAACTTGGGAGACAAGGAAACCTGAAGAACAGGTAAAACTCCCAGCACTGGGGCTCCCAGAATTGGGGATGAGGAGCCTCTCCACCTGGCTGAGGGGACCATAGTCTCATCCATCTAGTCAGTTAGTCAGCAATCACTTGTTGAGTTCCTGCTATGGGCCAGGCTCTGGGATGGGAATTGGAGACATAGATGGGGACTCTGGGCTATGGTCAGGTTCATCAAACAGGGGTGGAGATAGAAGGCAGCTCTCTGCTCCTGGCTCAGCCAAGAGCCAATCTGTTCAAAATCCAAAATGTTCTCATCAGAACTGGCACAAAGAAAGCGCTCTCTTTCTCTCTACATTCACACAGCCGACACCAAAAGTGAGGTTTCTTCCATACCAAGCTGTTTTTCAGTTCCCTGGGGACACCAGCTGACACTTTCTGTGTGGAGAGTGAAGCCCACAGGTGAAGGCCCAGTCTGGCAAGGCCACACCCTCCTTAGTCCCGGCTTCCATATTTCTGACTAACAGCTACAAATCACAGGTTCCCACTGTCACCAACCAGCCCAAGTTTCTTTTGCTCAATTCAGATGGAAATCATGAAATTGGCATGTCACTGGACAGAGTCCAAGGAGGTCCCCCAAAGCGAACATGGGGACTTCAGCTCACCCTCCCACACCACGGAGTAGGTTTGTTGACTCTTGTCACAGAAAACAACTTCAGGACATGCCAGTGAGAGGCACAGGCAGATCTAGTAAGCAGTCAGAACAAGAGAAAACACAGAAGGAGTTCAGCTTGAGGAGTTAAAGAGAGCACAGTTCTGATGAAGAGGATCAGAGGGGCCCACTGACAAAAGAATGGTACTGGCTCTTAGGGTACCTTTGGTGTGGGCTGGGGGCTAACTTCCCATTGGGTCAGCAGTACAGCCTTGCATTTTATGGGAGTTCCCCCTAGTGTAAGCTATGGATCTGTAGCCATTCTCACCCTTATAGATAGCCTGGCACTCCCTCCTGTCACAGCACACCTGATCCTTGTAGGGGTAAGGGAGGGCGGATTTCATGCATTGTTAGAAAGGGAGGATAAGGAAAAGGGATGTGTCCATCTTTAGTGGGAACAGGGCATGCATTAAGGCCTGAAAATCCATGCCCTGTGTCCCATAAGGGTACCTATTCTATTTTATCCCAGCAACTCTTTGAGTCCAAAAATGGGCTAGAATAGAGCACAGAGCTCAGGGAAATATTTATGACTACATTTACTGGTCTATTATAAAATATGACAAAGGACACAGGTGACAAGATGCATGGGGCAAAGCATGGAAAGGCCACAACTGTCATACCTCCTCTGGGTGCCACCCTCCATGCACCTCCATGTGTTTCCCAATCTGGGAGCTCCCAAATCTCATCTTTTAGGAATTTCATGGAGGCTTTGTTACATAGGGATAATGGATAACTAACTCTAGCCACTCTCCCTTCCCCAGGGGCAGGGGCTGAAAGTTCCAAGCTTGTAATCGCAGTTTGGTCTCTCAGTGACACCCCCATCCAGGAGTTCACCAAGAGTTGCCTCATTAAGAGAAAAATGCTGGGCCGGTGAGATGGCTCAGCGGCTTAAGCACCTGCCCAGCAAGCGCGAGGGCCCGAGTTCAACTCCCGGAACCCACACACGAAAAAGGGGCCGGTGATATCGCTCAGCGGCACGGGCGCCTGCTGGCGCGTGAGGTCCTGAGATCGACCCCTGGTACCCACAAAAAAAAAAAAAAGAGAGAGGAAAATGCTCCTGTCACTCAGGAAATTACAAAGGTTTCAGAAGACCTGTGTCAGGAACTGGAGAATAAGGCCAATATATTTCTTCTTATATCCCAATAGCACAGTGGGGGCTACAGGGACTCTGAGGTTACAGACTGAATTTCTCATTTCACTGTCCAGCTGACTAGATCTGCCTCCTGTAACCCAGCTCTCTACCTATAAGCTCCTTACCCCCACTCCACATTCATCCCTGCCCCTCCATGGCTGGAGAAGGGCTTCTTGATACTGTGGCTTCCTGAGCACCATAGCCACCATTTGAAGTTCTGGTCCGGTGTTAGTCAGTTTTCCATCACTGTGACAAAATACCTGACACTGACACAAAACTTATAAGGAGAAAAGGTTTATTTTGGCTCATGGTTTCAGAGGTTTCAGTCCATGGTTGGTCAGCTCCATTGCCTGCGGTGAAGCAGAAACATCTTGGCAGGAACATGTGGCAAAAGAAACTGCTTGCCTCAAGGCAACTGGGAAGTAGGAGACAAGAAGGAGCCCAGTGTCCCCTTCAAGTGCACACCCTAGTGACCTAATTTCCTCCTCTAGACCCCACCTCCTAATGTTTCCACCCCTTTCCAGTAGCGGCACAAGCTGGGGACAAAGGCTTTGACATGTGGACCTTTGGGGGACATTTAGCCAAAACATAGCAGGCTGCTTCAGCCTCTGTGGATGTCAGATCTTCACTTCCTTGCCCAGGACCAACTCTTCTGATCTGCGTCAGACCAGATCATACCCTACCTGACAGTATGAGTGTGAATTCTGCCTCTGCCTCTTACCTGGTGTGTGGCCTTGAGAGGTGACTTCACTCTTCTGGGCCCCAGTTGACTCATCTGTAAACTGGGGTTATGTATAGTTACTTCACAGGCTGCAGCAAGGAATAAATGAACTGTTTTATGTAAAGCATTTGGAGCCAGGTCCAGCACATAATAACCCCTGATTCCACATAACAGAGGTGTCCCCTTCCTGCCTACTCCACTGTTCCCCTAAATGTACCCCCAAGCCAGACGCAGCTGCCTCCACACAGGCCCTGTGCCCTCTTGGCTCCAGCCTTTGCTCACCTAGCTCTGCCTTGGGGTGGCTTTCTCCACCCTACCACCACCCTGCCCATGGACTCAGCTCTGAGCCCCAACTGAGAGCCCTCGGGTTCCCAGAAGTGTTCACTGCACATGGCATGGGCTGAGCTCAGACAGGCGGAGGCTGTGTCCTCAGAGTGCCAGTGTCCACAGGAGGAGCACTGAGGGCTGAGGGGGTCCACGCTGCTGGAGAGTTGGTGAAGGAGGAGGCCTTTCCAGAGAAGAGCTTTAATGGGGCCTTCAGGTGCCCCGTCTCTGGGTTCTCTACTGAGAGCCCCCGAAGTCCTTGACAAAAGCCTTCATTTGGCTCACGACATCTATGCACCAGGCTCTTGACCTATAGTCATTAAATACACACACAAATTCTACAGTGCTGGTACTATCCCTGTTTTAAAGATGAGGAGACTAAGGCCCAGAGAAGTGAAGTTGCTTTGCCAAGGTCACACAGCTAAGAAGCAGCATCTCCAGAACCCTGAGCACGGGAGGTCTGCATGCGATACATCTGAGAGCTCAACTCACAGGCCTTGGAGTGGGGCTGTTCCAGTCCTGCCTCCTCTCCTCCCTGCCCACCATCTCTACTCCACCAGAGGCTCCACCCAAAATAGGCACTTGCAGGTGTGAGTCAAATCCATGCACGTTCCCCAGAAGAGAACGAAGATCTCTGGCTGTGCCAGCTTTTTGGATCGGCTGAGGGAGGAGTTACAGGAGCCAGAGCCAGGATCTGAGAGTTATCCCCAAATCCACCTCTGATGTGCTTGTCGCCCAGCCCATGCAGCACACATGGATGCTTAGCCTGGTGACCCTGTGCCACCCCCATTAGAAGACCTGGCCGTAGTCTGAGACCATGTCTCTGTGGCAAGGACAGCCCCATGTCACGTGAATTCTGGGGAAGATGTCCTCACCCAGAGCCAGTGATAAGCAGGAAATCATCTGGGCAGTGGAGCCACAAAAACAGCAGCTGCCTTTAGAGAAAGAGCTGGCATCAGAGATGCAAAGTCGGCCCAGCGCATCCCTCCCCATCTCAATCCAACTCAAACCAGCAGGTGATGGACTGATGCCCAAGAATCCTATGCTGAGAAGCTCCCAGAAGACCCTGTGACAAGTGCGCTACCCATCCCTTTCCACTACCCATCCCTCTGGTGGCCCCCAAAGTGTCCTCTCTTCCAGGAAGCCTTCCCGGCCTTCCCAGGTCCTGTAAGGTATCTCCTGTGTTGTAACAGCCTGTTTAACTGCACGACAGGAAAATTAATTGAAGTCACGTGCTCCTTTCCTGCCTTCTGCTCCTGCTAAGTCTAGAGCATCTCTGCCTGTCCTGGGGACAACCTGAGGACACACGCAGGTCTCCCAGCCAGGGCCTGACACACAGTGTGTTCCACAAACATTTGCCCAGGGATGAACAGCTAGTAGACACCCCCACCCAGCTCTGCTGGCAGGACATGGGCACTATCCCAGGGGCATATCGCACCCAGTGGAGGAAAAGGCAGCTCTGGGAGTGAGGGACAGACACACACAGTCCTGCTTGGGAGGCTCCACTGCATGAGATCGTGCAGGGCTTCAAGCTAAACCTGACCACTGCTGTGCCACATGGCCTTGCCTCAGTTTCCCATCTGTCAGAACAGGTGAGAGGAATGAAGGTCAAGTGACACAACAGGGCTTGGGCAGGCGTGTGCTACCAATGGCCGGTAAGCCTGACCTCTGATCCACCCCCATCCCTGCTCTCCCTAGGTGGCCAGGCTGAGCCAGGTGCCCAGAGAACAGCCCCTGTGGCCCCTGCTGGAACAGTACTGCCACACCATGGTGTCCCTGGCTGATCCCTCAGGTATGCACACCCCCACCTGCAGCACACCCTGGGGGTGAAGGGCCCACAGCCTGGGAAGGAGAGCTGGTGGGGTGATGCGTGGAGCCCTGGCTGCCAGTCCTGGGCTGGATTCTTCTTGCTAGGGTCTCCATGGGGGCCTGGGGCTCTTCATCAGTGCCAGAGGACTTAGCAGGGAGCCCTTTTCTCACTCCCAGACTCCCATGCACACCCAAGGAAAGTGGCCAGATAGGCATTCAGGAGCCGGAGGAGCAACCCCTCTACTCCCAAACTTGGGTGGCAGGCAAAGACGGACAGAAGGTGTGAAACCATCTCCAGTTGCTGTGGCTACAGGTGTCACCCTGTGTCTTAGTTAGTCTCTTGTTGCTGAGGCAAAATACCTGACAACCAAAGCTAAAGGAGGAAAGTTTTATTTAGCTCACAGTTTGTAAAGGTTTCAGTCCATAATCAGCTGGCTCCAAGGCAGGGTAGCATGGCAGAGGGGCATCAGAGAGGAGAAACAGTTCATGGCAAGCAGAAGGTAGCAAAGCAAGCAAGAGTCCTTAGCAGCTTTTTCTGCCTCTTTTGTATTCTATCTAAGCTACTGGGATTAAGGTGGTGCCAAAACAATTAGTGGGCTGATTTAGTAATCACCCACCCTTAAGGCTAGCACCCTTAACCCTAGCATTGCACAGTGAATCAATCACACACTATAGATTCAGCTACCTCTGAAAAAACCCCACCTATAATTGCATGAGGCTTTGGGGGTCATCTAGATACAAACCATAACACCCTGGTAAAGACATGTGAAGCAGCAGTTAGGCCCTCAGTTCTGAAGCCTCTGAGTTTTCACATGGCTGATTCACAGAGTCAGGGCAGCCTTGCAGATCTGAGGAGGGAGCTGGGCTCGTGGCTCTGGGGAGATTTCTTTAGGGTCCACCAGGAGCTGTAGGCAAGGAGGAGGGTGGGGTTGTCATGGGTGTTCCTGGGTCTTGGAGCAGCAATCAGGACTCAGGAAGACAAAGATGGTGGCCAGGCCTGGGGCCCGGCATGCAAAGGCAACCTGAGGCAGGGGTCAAAGAGGACCATCTTGCTGACTGGGCTCCACACAGTGGACCAGCCAAGAGCTTAAGTGTCTCTGCCATCAGTCTGATCCCAGCTCCTGTGTGACCCTGGGTAAGTCCCCTGTATTGGTTTCCCAGGGCTTCTGTAACAAAGTACCTGATCAACGGGAATGTATCTTCTCACAATTCAGGAGCTAAGTCCAAGACTAGGGTATTGGCAGGGCTGGGCCCCTCTGAGCTTTGCTCCCTGGTTTGCAGATGGCCGTCCTCTCTGTGTGTCTTCACATGGTCTTCTATCTGTGCCTGTCTGTTCCCAGTCTTCTCTTGTTATAAGGACACCAGTTGTATTAGACTGAGACCCACCAAGGCCACATCCTCAGGTACTGGGAATTAGGACTTCAGCACGTGAATTTGGAGAGACACAATTCAACCTGTAACATGACCCAAGCCTCAATTTCTTTGTTTGTTAGAAGTCAGGTCCAAGTCTACCTCAGAGTCTTAATGTGCAGGTTACATGAGAGACCATGGGGACACCAAGCATGGCCATGTCCAGCAGCCACTAGACAGGAAATGGAGGCCCCACACCTCAGGGAAGCCCCAACATTCCCTCACCAGACTCTGCCTCAGGCAATGCTGGTCTAGGCATACCCACCGCTTTCTCCCTACCTGTGCCCTCCCCTCGAGCAAGTGGCCCAGGCCCTTCTCTGTCTCCCTTGCAAGAGTCCTCACCTCTCCAACCCAAGGCCTTCCCCGACATCATTCGTTTATTGACAAAAGGCATCCATATTATTTACATAAAAAGCTGTGGGGGGAACCTCTAAATCAAAAAAATCAATAAATGCTGATTATCTCACAGCCCAGAATTTTTATCATGTCTTATATCCTCCAGGAGCTTGTGGATCCATACACCCTCATGTTGGCTCCCCCGCCCAACCCGGTTCTGGGGATTGAACCCAGCCAGGGTCTTCACACTGAGCTACATCCCCAGCCCTTTTTTATTTTGAGACAGGGTCTCACTAAGTCACTAAACTGTCCAGGCTGGTCTTGAACTTTCAGTCTCCCAGAGACCCGTGATTATAAGTGTTCACCGCCACACCTGGATTCAAACTGTCTTTTGTTTGGTTTTGGTTTTTATTTGTATTTTTTAATAAAACCAGGATGAAGCAGTATCCATAGATTTATAACACACCTTCTCTAATAACTCAGAGTGAACATTTCCCCGTATCATTAAATATTCATCTACCAGATCGCTAGTGATGCTAGCCACAGAGGGGACGCGTCATCCTTCATCAGCCATGCCCCTGAGGTGAATGTGTGAGCTTTTAGGATGCTTGTCGGGCCTCAGAAATCACTGCTCAAATCTCCACATGATAGTGGTCTCCTAGTGGACACTGATTGAGAGAAAGCATCATGACGAACATCAAGTTGAAAGGCAGGTAAATCACTCCACTGTTAAGACATGCACACCTGGGGACATCTGGAAAAAAACAGGAGCAAGAATATGAGAAAGGCAACACTCAGAATGTTCCCTCTGGGGAGGAAGTATATAGATATATATGTAAGTGATTGGTAATAATCAAGTTTCAGATTGGGTGGTAGGCTCATTACAATTACTACCACATACAAACGTTCATAAAAGAAAAGACCAAAATAAAATAAATTTAGGCCATGTGTGGGCTAATGATGACAAGGGTGCATGAATCAAAGGCTATGACCAATCCAACTACATGTCCCTAAGGTCCCAATAAGTGAAAAACGCACATAATAACAAGAGTGAGTAGGACTTCAGGCAGAGTTTTAATGGGTGAGTTCTAATTTATTCATCACAGAGGCATATACATATATTTGAAAAATAATAGGGTGTATACTGTGAGACATATTATTTATTCTGTCCATAGACAGTGAGGCTCTGAATGGATCCAAGGGCCCCTTGAAATAATTCCCTGGGCTGGGGACGTAGCTCAGTAGTAGAGCACTTGCCTGGCATGTACGAGGCCCTGGGTTCCACCCCCAGCACTGCAAAACAAAACAAAAAGAAAAGAAAGCAATAACTTCTGAATCCAACACAGACACACACACACACACACACACATACACACATGCTCAAAAGAGGAGATTGCCCTAGCTGGAAGACAGGGTCCTACACTCACCCAGCTCTGTGCCCAAGGCATTTGTTCTTTCTGTGTGATCACTGAGCCTGATCCTGGAGTACTTGGGTGGGTGCTGGGGCCGGCTACAGAACAGAACTGCCCTGCCCTTGGAGAGCCACACATCAGTGAGAAGATAATGGAAAATCCAGCAACTATAGTGACATAGGCCAGCTGAAGGCCCCGGGACAGGCCACCTAACCCAGACAGGACAGAGGTGGTGAGAGCATGGCAGATGGATGAGTAGGAGTGGGCTGGACTAACTGGAGTGTGAAGCTGGAAGGTCATCGAAGCCAAGGGCACTGCACTGCAAAGGTGCAGAGGTGTAATATGGCCCCAGGGAAGGACAAGATGTTCTGAAGGGCATCTCAAATTTAGCAGGAAGTCGAGGATGAGGGATAGATGGTCTTGAAGAATCTTCTTTGCAATGTCAAAGACATCAGCTCTGTCCTGAGAGCAATAGGGAGCCACTCTTGTAGGAAGAGTGACACAATTGTAATTGTAAAAAGTCTCTATCTGTCATATGGGAGAGAGAGGGAGCCCAATTGGGCTGCTGCAGAAATGAGGGAGTCCTGGTAGGGGAGGAGAGGGATCCTGGGTATCCTACTGCCCATCTGTAAATCGAAAACACGGAATTAGATGGTCACTGAAGGCCTTTATGATCTGGTCCCATAGTTGAACATGAAGACACCATGCCACCTCCTCTGTCCCAAGACAGAGTGGGAGTGTCTGGCCTGCAGCACAGCCCTCAGTGCACAACAAAGAGCGGGCACCTTCAGGTCCCTCCTGAGTCGCTGTGCCCATTGCCACTCCCAGGAAACCCCACAACTGTGTCCCAGCTGTGCCTGAACAGAGCGCTGTCTGTGTGGTCTTCAGAGGACAGCCCCTCAGGCTGAGATATCCACAGAGTTCCAAAGGCACATGCTGTTCCCATGAATTTTGTTTTCCAGCTGACATTTGCATGGTGGGGGATGAATGTGGTCAGGATGTGGGGCAGTGACGCTGTGTGTGATTCTGTTGTGTTCTTCTTGTAAGGAATACTTGATGCCATGTATTAGCATGTGCAGTAAGCTGGCCCAGAACTGCCCACAGTCACTGTAGCTGGCAGCAGAGGTGGGCCAAGAGGGGACACAAGGCACCAGAGGCAGCTGCCTCATCCCAGGCTTGTCACGACACACAGGGCTCCTCCTACCATGGGCCCCTGAACTTATTTGCCACTGTCCTTGTCCCCACCTACCTGAGGACTCATGGACTTCCCAAATACTCCCCTGCCCATGCCTGGCTGGGCCCACAACTGGACTGGCCTGTGGCCCCAGAATCCCCCCCACCCCAGGGGCCTCCCATCCACCTCTGCTTCCTTCTTAAGCAAAATGCCCCAGTTTTTGTCTTTTTGTAGTTGGATTTAATTGAGAAAAGTGTTGTCTCTTTCCAATTTTTTCCTCGTTTTTTTATTTGCAAACACTAAAGTGAACTGCAAAATTAATTTGTTCCCAAACTGCTACCTTTTCCAATTTCCCCTCTGTGATATCTAGAACACCAGTTACTGAAGCTTGGCTTGGTGCTCTCCTTGCCCATGCTGTGACATGGCATGTGAAAGGCCTTCCTGTGTGCATGAAGGAGACTTTCTCAGTGACAGGAATTGAGGCAGTGGCACACTAGTCTCTGTGGAGCCCTGGATGTCTCAGTCTGGGAGCTGGGAACAGGACTCTGCCTAGCTGAGGTCAGGATCAGGTCTCAGGCTGGGTTAGGACCCAGCCTATCCTCCCTTGATCCTGGCACTGCTTCCCGCAGACATCAAGGGACCTTTGCCTCTGTAGCTGCCCAGAGCTGAGCCAGGCCCCTAACTGTCCATTCAGGAGGCAGAGGACAGACCTGGCTGGCTGCTCAGCACCTCGTCCCTGCCAGTTGGCAGGCCCTGGAGAGATTCCAGGGCTCAGGCTTGGCCCCACTGCTCACGCCCTCTCTCCCTCTTTTGCTCTGCCTGGGCAGTGACAGCAGCGTTAATATGGAGGTTGGTGAGATGAACACATAAAGGCAACTCAACCTGCTTTCCATCTCTCCCTGCTCAGGGTCCCAGCTGGTTTGGGGTGGTTTCACCCTTCTGTGGCACCTTTGGTTCCCAGTGAAGATAGGGGTGGGGGACAACAGGGCTGGTTCCTGGGGCCTCGAGCTCAGCTGGAACTGGACCCCAACTTTCCTGCCCTTTAAGATAGAAACACATACACGTATACATACACACATACAGAAAGAGAGAGAGAGAATCAGAGAGAGAGACAGAGACAGAACAGAAAGAGACTCTCAGGGCTGAGAAGGGCCTCAGAGAAAATTTCACTGATAGAAAATCCCCAAAAGACACAGCAAGACCCCTGCCTAAGGTATCATGTCAGGAAGAAGGGAGTCAGCGCCAGGACCAGAGGGAGTGAGGTATCCCCTACTCCGGCCATATACTGAGACTGAGTCCATGTGGTGGGCGTGGTTGGCAGCATACCCGCAGCCAGCACTGTGAGGGTAGAGGCGAAACAAAGTCCAGTATCAAGCAAGCATCTGGGAGGCTGGGGCAAATTCCCTGCACAGGATTTTAACTTTCCCACTCCTGCGGAGGGGCTTGAGGTCTGCCGCTCTCCTGGTACAGAAGCCAGCCAGGAGCGCAAGCCAGGAGGAAGACAGACAGACACATCCTCACTTCTCGCTTGATCTCTCTGTTCCCCACGCATGAAGATAGGGTGTTTGAAGTCTTTCAGTTAATTACAACCAAATCCTCCCGGTAGAGTGCCCCATCTCATTAAATGGCGATACTGATCCCTCAGTCACCCGAGTGGAAGACTTGGTGTTGTCCCTGGCTCTCCTGGAAGCCACCCACCCACTGCGCTCTCCAGTCCCTCTTCCCCAAGTTGAGTGCCAGCTGGGAAGTGTGTCTCAATCCCAGCTCCACAGCCTCCACAGATCTTCACCCCTCAGGGCCACTTGATCTCACTGGACCCTTGGGTGACCTTCCTGCTTCCCTGGAGGGCCCCCAATCCATTTCCTTTCCAGAGGAGACAAGGATTTTTCCAGGGTGCAAATCTGCACCTCCACTGTCCAACCCCACCACTTTCCGGTGCCTCAGATCCGGGAAAGAAACAGTTGCTGAGCTGCCCAAATTTGGCTGGTAGCTGTCCTCGGTGCGGGAGGCTGCAGGAGAGTTACTAGTGCGGGAGCTCTTTGCTGGCCCTGCCGTCCTGGGGCCTTCGATCCTCGATCCTCCGACGGGGCACTCCCCGCACAACCCCTGCCCAAGCTCTCAGCCCGGCCACTCTGCTTCGGACTTTGCTGGAGGAAGAGAGCGGGGACCTGAGTGAGCGAACTCGGAGCAGTCTGGTGGGGCTGGGGGCTGGAGGCTGAGTCCCGGGAGAACCGCCCGGCTCCGCCCCCTGGCGCCGCCATTGGCCGCGGCCGAGCGGGTGGACTAGCTGCTCCTCGCGCTCCGCTCCGCAGCTGCTCTCCGGGAAGGTCGGGGTTGGCAGCTCCAGGCGGTGGGGAGCGGCGCCCGGAGGCTGCCCGGAAGGTTGGGACAAGGCGAGCAGGGACCGGGACCTCGCGCTCTCTGGGCTGCTCCCCCTTGCACCGGCTTCCTCCCAGCCTCGCAGGCGCGCACTTCCACTGCCTCCGCGCGCTCGGCTCCGGGGCGCAATGGACGCGGCACTGCTCCACAGCCTGCTGGAGGCCAACTGCAGCCTGGCGCTGGCCGAAGAGCTGCTCTTGGACGGCTGGGGGCCACCTCTGGACCCCGAGGGTAGGCGTGAGGCGAGTGGACCCAGGCATCGCGGGCTTCTTCCTCGGCGCGTTCAGTGCGCGCAGGGTCCCGAGCTCCCCGAGCCTGGAGCCCCGAGTGCCGAGACATCCCCGGCCACTCTTCCGAGCTCTGCTGTGCTCTCTCCCGTCGCCAGGTCCCTACTCCTACTGCAACACGACCTTGGACCAGATCGGGACATGCTGGCCCCGGAGCGCGGCTGGAGCCCTCGTGGAGAGGCCGTGCCCCGAGTACTTCAACGGCATCAAGTACAACACGACCCGTGAGTGCCCCTCGACCCTCGGCTATGGACTGTATGCCGGCCCCCAGGAAGGCTGTTCGGGGGTTGGGATGGGTTCTCCACCCTGTGTCAGAGACCTGCTAAGGGCTGCGGTGCCTGTACCATTGGCCTTGAGGACTCCTTAAATGTTGGGGCGCGCCTTCTGTCCCTACCCCCAGGAGAGTTTTTAACCTCAGGAGGGGAGGATTTGCCCACAATTCCTGTCCTCCGTGTGGAGACAGCCAAGAAAAAGAAAACACTTTTTCCTTTTAGGGAACACCTTCTCTCCTCCACTGTTGCTGCTGTGCCCCAAGTTCCCTCATTAGGGCTCCATCTCTGTTTAAACCATGCTTCCCCACCCTAGAGGGGGTGCAGCACTGTCTGCAACCCCGCACCCCCAGGGCGAGGGCCATGATCAGATTCTTTACTGTCGAAGAGAAGAGAAGGAAGGCTGAAGACAAGAAAGATGGGGTGAACATGCAGATCATAGATGCTGGGGAGCTAGAGGGTGTGGGATGTCATGTTTCCTAACCGGATATCCACGACTGGGTCTGTGGGTGGTGAGTCAGGAGAGTGGGCAGCATTACTCCCCGGCAGCCTCAGGTAACGATGGGGTCTGAATTGAGACCACCGCCCACGACCAAGGGAGAACAGCCTGCACCCTCCTTCCTCCTGGCAAATCCTATGCTGGCTTGACCATGGGGAGGAGGTCAGCAGCTACCCCTGGAGTCACCCAGCCTTCAGCCGGGGTATTCAGTTGGGGCTGATTCTGGAGGAGAGAGAGAGAGAGAGAACATGTGTGTGTAGTCTGTGCCTGGTGGAAGGTCTGAGGGGAGCTAGGCACAAGGTCTGTGTGATGCTTGGGTGCAGCCATCGCTGGCCCGCCTGAACACCACCCTTCCCACATGCAGCCCTACCCCACAGCAGAGAAGCCCTGAGACTATATGCCTGGTTGTTCCAAAGCCCTCATCCCTCTGAGCCCTCTGGGAGCATCTCCGTCATCGCACATACACACGTGCATGCCCACGTGCCTGTCCAGGCTCTCCAAGGTTGTGGCCTGGCCTCCGTGGTGAGGGATGGGTAGAAGGCGAGGCAGCAGTGCCTGCTTCCCAGCAGAGCTGCACTCCCCTGGCCACGCCAGCTGAGGGCTCTGGCAGTCCAGGGAGCAGTGTGCTCTGAGGAATCCAGAGCAAGGTGCTCCTAACGGAAGGGGCTGGCAGAGGGAGGCGGATTGCCAAGGAAGGTTTTGGCATCAACCAGAACATGCTTCCTGTCCATGAGTAACAACAGATCTCCCTGGAAGGAACTTAGGTCCCCCACCGGGGAGGGATGCAAGCAGAAGAGGTGACTTCCCTGCTCTTCCCAACTCCCAACATTATAAAACTATGTTTTTCTGACCTGTGAGCTTTGTGGAACGGGGCAGTGGAGATCAGATTAGACCCAGACGTGAAGGGCTGTCAGGGCAGGGTGGGGTAACAAACCTTCTTAATGCATATCCTGGAGTCTAAGGGAGCTCCGCCTCAGCTATAGCCCAGTCTGGAGAAGGGAGTCCCTCCTTCTCCTGAGGGAGTCCCAAGGGTAGGGCCTGGGTCTCTTCTTCAGGGCAGAGCTGAGCACACTATTATTCAGCCAATTTATTAAACACCTACTGTGTGCGAGCTACAGCATCCACTGTATTGAAGTCCTTACTCATAATTGCAGCAGACAGAATGAACACAGCAATAAATGTCGTGGTGTAGGAGAGTAAGGGGACTATGAGAATGGGGAGGGCAGGGATGGCACATACCAGACCCCTCACATCAAGTCAGTGGTCAAGGTGGTGGCAATTAACCCCTGGTGTGTAAGGAACAATTTTCTTCATTGGGGCCAAAGTGTTGCTTGCATTTTGAACAGGAGGAGCTTCACCATTACCGGCATGCAAAGCAGGGAGGGTTCAGACGGTCAGCCCAGGTGGGAAAAGCCAGTGCAGTTAAGGGCATGGAAATGCATGATCGAGTTCCCTCCTACTTCCAGCCAGCCAGCCGCTGCTTTCTCCTCCTCCTCCATTTGCCTGTTCAGTGGGATCTTTCCTTTAGAAAGAAGGATATGGAGAGGAAAGCACTCCTGTGAGAAGCCCGGGGGAAGGGTCCAGGCTCCTCTTCCTGCCCCAATCTTGTTATGCTGCAGATAACTCTCCCTGAAGCCTCAATCCTTGGAGGACAAGAATTGCCCAGTGGGGAGAACAATGTAGGCAGTGGTCCCTGCGGTCATTCGGCTCAGCTGAGCTTGGAGAACCTGCCACAGAACAAGCAAACACAGATCGTTTTCCAGGTGCCAAACCCCACCAAGAGAGGTTGCATCCATAATCCCACTCCTGACCATGCCCCTGAGACACAGTTTTTATGCCCACATTGCGGACAAGAAGGAGGAGGCTCAGAGTCAGGAAGTAACTTGTTCGAGGTTCTAACCAGCTCCTGTGAACCAGCGCAGCCAGGGGACCCACACAGCCCTCACTCTTACCATGGGGCAGCACCGTCTCCAGGAATGATGCATTCAGCTTGGGAGCAGACCATAGAGGGACAGAAAGGGGTGGACATAGGCCTCTGAGCTGCACCTCTGGAACAGGTTGGATTCAGCCAAAGAGTGTGTAATAGGTGTAGAGGAGGTGTTCAGATGAGACCAGAGAGGAACATGGAGGGCTACGATGCACAGCACAACAGAGGCCTTCAGTATGAGTGCAGGAGAGAGCCTGGGTGAGCTTGTGGGCAGAGGAGCTCAGCTCTGTGGGCATCTAGTCCTCCCGAGGGAGAGGGCTGGTAAGGAGGTGACTGAAGCACATAGGTGCACAGGGAGATGCTGAACACAGTGTGGAGGGACACCTGGGCAGGAGTGCGCAGGAAGCCGTGCTGGGTGGGAAAGCCTGGGGGACCATTGTGGGTGGAAGGAAGACACCTGGAAGGTCTCAGGCCTCAGGTCACGTGGGAGCAAGTTTGGGAGGGCCAGTCAGAGCCTTCATTGGTCTCAGCCAGAGACAATTTGCAGGTGCAGCAATGGCCAGGGGAGAGGAAGGGACTCGTGCAAGGCCACACACACTTGTCATGCAGAACCAGGTCAGTGGCTGTGTGTCCCCTCCAGTGCTGCCTGCATCACCCCAGGCCTCCATGTGTCTGTACTGTTATCTAACTCATTAATCCTTACACCCACACTCTTACACCCTGACTTACAAACAAGTTCCATTCCAGGAGAACTTTCATGAGTCAGATTCATTCATATGTCTGACAAAGTGAGTCTTATACACCTTTGACACAAATGTACAATGTAAAGCATAAGAAAACTAAAACTCCACATCACCACTGCTTTTCCTCTTGCTTCTGTACATCCTGAGCTCTGATTGAGCACTGTGCTACTGCAGACTAGCACACTGCACAGTAAGCACACAGCAGCACACCTCCAACAGTGTCCTGTAGACACATGAGCTACTTTGGTGATGTTTTTCGAACCTATGTAATGCTATGTTTATTCATATCGGTGGAAGTTCACCACCCAAATGTTCATAAGTCAGGGACTTACTGATGGTCCTCATGTTACATGTGGGGAAACTGAGACAATGAGAGGTTAAGTGACTTTTCTCATAACTGAACAAGGATTCAAATCCAGGCTCTGAAGCCTGTCAGGAAGCAGCTCTGCCAGGTTAGCAGAAAAGGGCTTTGTCAAAAGAATATTTACTGGGGAGCTTGTGGAACAACTGAGTGCACTGAAAAACCACATCTGGGGTTTCCAGCCAAGAACATAGGGCAAAGCTGGCACGTGAGGGAACCCCTCCCCTCCCTGAGGACCCTTCCAATGCCACCAGCCCTGACCACCAGCTGGGCTACAGCCCTGCTGCCACCTCTGCCCTGGGGTCTGAAGGGCCTGGAGGGCCTTCTCTGTCTCCATTTTGTGACACCAGTTCACACTTCCCTCTGACAGTGCATCCGATGGAGGAACACCAATAGGGGGCCCAGGTCACACACACCCGGCCTAGCCTCACCCCATTCTAGAAACATGCCAAAGTGTTGGTTGTATTAAAATGGAAACCTATCTGCTGAGTGGTCTCCAGCCAGAGGGGCCTCCCATTGAGTCTGCCTGCTTAGGCAGGACTCTCCTTTTGAACTCCAAGTGGGCAAAGGTGACCAGAAAGTTTGGGCCCTGCCCTCAGGGATCCCCAGGCTACTTAAAGACCAGGACTTACACAACCCACAGTCAGAGATTGGAAAGAGGGCTTGGTGGGCTCTGGAGCATTCTTGGGAGGCTTCCCGGGGGACTGGGGTGGACCTTGAAGGTCTTGGAGCAGTGAATGCCAGGTCAAGGCATGGGCCTAGATTCTGCTAGCCTGAGAGAGCAGGCCATTTGTCCATAGCTCCTTGGTACGGGACCAGAATGCTCTGGAAGGATGCTTCTTGATTTTTAGGATGTAGCATCTAAATCTAAATCCAAGGCTATCTGAGACGTCCACCTGCCCTTCTCCTCTCCTCCTTCCTGGCCGGTAGGTCAAAGTGTAGGTCACAGCATCCTTCCCGGTCCTTTCCCTGACCCACCATCAACCACAACAGAATCCAGAACCCTAAAGCTTTCCTATAGGAGGACCTCCACCCCCAGGGACCCTCAAGGACCTCCCCAAAGGGCTTCTTCTACTTTGGTTGTTCGGGCCTCAAGTGCAGCCATCTGGGCCCTGCACCTCAAACCAGGTGCCCCACAGTCAGGCCTGCAGTGGAGACAGGAGGAGTCCAGGCCTGATTCTGGAGGGCTGGGTCTAATCCCGGCTTTGCCATGACTGAGTGACTGGCAGTTTCTCCTCAGTGTCTTTTTTTTTTCTTATGTAGGTACCAGGAGTCGACCTCAGGACCTAGTGCTTGCCAGCAGCTGCTTGTGCCACTGAGCAATATCATCAGCCCTTTTTTTCCTTTATGTGGGTACCAGGAGTTGAACTCAGGACCTCGTGCTTGCCAGGCAGGTGCTTACGCCGTTAAGCCATCTCACCAGCCCCTCTCCTCAGTGTCTTATCTTAGTTTTCTTTCATATATGAAAGGTAGAGAGAATATACTGACCTCGTGGGCCATGACAAATTGGGGAGATGACCCTGCTTGGGGGTTCCCTGTAGACAGCTAGGGAATTGTGTGCAAGGAGACAGGAGTGAAGGGAGTAGAAGGTGGCCTGGGGCTTGGAAGGAGGAGCAACACCCTCATTCTGTCCTTACTGGCCGTCTTCATTCTGGGGCGATGTGGCCAACTGTCATCTCTGAGAACCCCACAGCTCTCCAGTCTCTGGATACTGTCTGGGAGGGTGTCTGTCTACCTCGAATGAGAAGGTCTAGTCCCCAAATGCATCTAGAGACAGTCAGCTCCTCAGCCCCCTGAAAGAATGCGCTAATGTTGAGGGAGACGTGGGATTCTGCCAGGTGGAGATGTTCCTCCCTGCTCTACTTCATGGGAGTGGTGGGATGACAGCTGATTCTAATGCTGCTCATGTTGCTGACTATCTCATCTCTGGGCAGGTTTTCCTCCTTTTTTGGGCCTCAGTTTCTCTATGCTAAGTGTTCCCCTCCACCCCGACATTGCTCTGTTCCAGGGCAGCCTCTGCCCCAAGGGTCCCTTGCTCCCCTTCTCCTCCCTGCCTTCCTCTGCAGGCTGGTGTCATGGCGACAGGCCCATTGAGTGTTGCTGGGGTTGGGGGGCAGGAAAGAGTAAGCTCCAGCAGCAGCTGGAGCATGGGGTGGAGCCTCCTCCTACAGGCTCTTCTCCTTGGGGTAGCAGTGACCTCACACTGAGCTGGATTACACTCACCCCCTCCACTTGTCAATGCAGCCAGCATGGTCTCTATTAAATGACTTAGTGCATCTGTGACTCAATTTTCCGCCATCTCCTGAGAGTATGGACTGTTACCTCTCCATGCCTACTCAAGGTTGGCAGGGTACCGCGAGTGAAAAGTCCCATGGAAATAGGGAGCCAAGCACTTCTGAAGACCCAGAGTGGCCAATTGAAGCCCAAAGGCCAGTGTCCACATAACAGCAGAAATGAAACAAAATTTCCCTGGCCCTGCATGTCACAGGCAGATGGCTCCCGAGAGGCCTTTACCACTCACTATCTGAGTTGGCAATGGTAGATTTCCAGTCTCTCAACACAGAACAGGCTGGGACTGGGTGAATGTGCCTAGCTATCTGACCCTTACCACCAATACACTGCAATCCAGTCAAGCAGAAATGTGCAAGGTGGGCCCAAACCCACCCAAGTAGCCTGTAGCACATCAGGGCCAAGAAGAAATGTCACCTCAGGGAGATGCACCTCATCTGAGAAGTCCAAGGGAATGCACCGCTGCTACCATGACTATACCCCTGACCACCCCAGCTCGGCCACATTACGCCAGTGGCTCTTAGGTGGGAGTGAAAGCGGTTAGTCATGCCCCACAGCCCAGTCCAAGCAATGGTGGGCAGGCCGGGAAAAGAGATTAGCTAGGAGAGTTTTCCCACAAATGGAAGAAAAGTGAATCAGAGTCAAGGTCAAAGATTTCCATGCAAAGCACCAAGCCTGACAAGAAGGACGTGGCTGGATCTGGAGGAGTCCAGCTCCAGGCAGTGAGGGGGCTGATGGTAAGACTTTCTCTCCTGGCCACCTGGACTCGAAGTGGCCAGGACCTGCAGAAGTGGCACAGCTGGCCACGTCTGCCAGAATATAGTTCAGAGAGAGAGAAAGACCTCTCCCTTCCAGAGAAGCTGACTCCAGGGCATCCCAGGAGAAAGTGTGTCTCAGGACAGAGAGCTCTTGTTCTGACCCCAGATATGTTTTTATCCCTCTTTGGGCCCCACCAGATCAAATGAGGAGGAGGCTACCTTTCCCCTGTTAAATTCCTAAATAGATGCCCACTGACTCTGTTTCCAATGTGCTTTTTTTTTTTTAATAACCAAGATTTCTGTGCCTGGAATCTGTGGTGTTGTGTTGTTTTTGAGACAAGGATGCATTATGTAGTTTAAGCTGGCCTTGAACTAACTATGTAGCCCAGGCTGGCCTTAACTCATAGCAATCCTCCTGCCTCAGTCTCCTGAATGCTGGTGGTGCCTGGAATCTGTGGATCCTGCCCTCAGATTTGCTATTTAAGACTGACCCTCTTCTCAATATGGGTTGGACTACAGTGGCTGAGGTTTTGGCAGCAGGGTTGGCTCAGCAGTGGGGTGTGTGAGAGAGACCTAGATGCCTCCTGTGCACATGTGTGGCTGTTTTGTCTTTGCCATGCAGCCTTGGGTATCCTGGACATCCAAGGTGGCAGACTGTTCTCTTGGTCTGCCTTGAGCATTTTACCCTCATTGACTTACCCAGGACCTTTAGCAACATCAGCCTTGGCTCATCCTGAGGACCATGCATGCTAAGCTCTGTGCAGTGCTTAAGAAAGAACCAGGGAAGGCAACCCTTAGGGAATCTCAGCCTGGTAGTACAGAGGAAGGTAGATTCATACTACAGGGAGCCTCTGGGCTGGATGGGAAAGCATGACTTCTTTTCAGGGGTCAACAAAAGAACAATCCCAGCCCAGCTTCAGCCAGGTAGAAGTGAGCAGGTGGACCCTCAAGGGGGCTGGAGCCATCATGGAAGCCATTGGAGGAACTGGGGCTGATATGAGTCTTAAGAGAGATATGAGTTAGCTTGATTTCTTTGAATTGCACACAGGGCAGTGATGAGACTGCAAGATGGGAGGGCAAATTCTCAGGAGCTCTCCAATGTGATGGTGAGCGCTACAGAGGTGGTGAAGGACAGAGAGCGGCAGAGCTTTTGCTGTCCATGGTGCTGAACTTCTAAGCCTGGGCACTGACCTCATTCATTCAGTAAATATTGCTCCCCACCTCTCTGCCATCATCTTCTTATCATTTTCTTTCCAGATATCCAATAACCATATTGCTGCCCCACCACCACCACAGCCTCACTTACTATTTCCCTCATTCCAACCTACCACTTTCTCTTTTTCTCCCATAACTATAACCAGAAATGGTCCTTCACAGTCTCTGTTTCCCATGGTCTGTGACTTGCTAGTAAGATTATCAGAAATAGAGGTGCCAGGGTAGGGAGCATTTGAAAGTAATGTAGTGATGTTTGGGTTTGTCACAGTAGTTTGGGATTTATTGGTATTTAGTAAATTGGGAGTAAAATGATTGACTCTCCTGAGATGCCAGTAGCTCCATTGGGAACCAACTCACATTTTTTTTTTCTTAGAGGGGAAACTGAGGCCAGGAAGGAAGGTACTTACTCATGACCACCTAGCCAGGCACAGACAAAATAATAGCTAGATTATAGGGTCCCATCTCCCAGCCAGGGTCTGGACCACTCCAAGTGACTGCCTAAACCAGAAACATTGGTATCTGAATGGAGAACAATCATGCTTCTGGGGCTTACCAAGGCTAGAGCCACTCTGGGGACAGGAACCAGGCTTTCTAAACCACAAAGCCTTGCAAAAGAAGACCCTGCCTGCATCAAACAAACCCTAATGCCCCCAGCAGGCCACTCTGCACACTTTTGGCATCGATCCTCGGCAGGGGCGCCTGTGTTGCTGTGGTAACGGGCACCTACCTCACTGCATCCAGCCCCACAATTCTGGCCTGGCCACCTGCCCTCAGGCTTTCCATGCCCATCCTCCTGTGTTTCTGGGGACAGGGGGGGGGTCTTGCTCGCTTCTGTCCAAAGCTGTGCCTGAGGCCTTGGCACCCTCATTAGCAGCAGTAGACTGCTCCCTCAAAGGACAGACACTTCTGTCTTCGAGTTCTCCAGTGCCTCATCCCTAGATAGAGCTTGGGCCCCAGAGGGACACCCCTCCTATCCCCACATCCCACATCGCACACCCTACTGCCCAGAGTTCAGCAGATCTGAGTTCAATATAGCCCACATGGACTCACTGGCTAGCTCCTGAGGAGGGACCCAATGATTCAGTATGGTCTCTGCCTACTTCTCTGTCCCCAGGGAGCTCAAGTCTAGTAGCAAAGGATTAGGTCCAGAGAAATAAAGTCCGTAGTGAATTATGGCGAATGCTGTAACATACATTTTTGCATTTCAGACAATGGATTGTGGGATTATAGTGAACTTTGAAATCAATTTAGTGGGTCATGACCAGCATTTGTATATGAAATGAATAGAATATATTAGAATAGAATGGAGAGGAAAACATTATAGCCATTGTCAAGATAAATTTTGCTTTATGAAACTGGAATCAAATGTTGGGGGATGTGCTGAAGTGTGATACAAAAATATGTGTTACTGTAGTTCAGCATCAATGAAGTATGAAGGCCTGTGTTCTAAAAGATGGGACTATATAGAAGAAGGAAGTACTTAAAGGAAAAAAAAGAAGGATTGCTTCAGACCTGGGTATTGGGCAAGGGTCCATAGAGAAGTTGGGATTTGAGTTGGGGTATAAAAGATAGATGTTTATCTGTGAGCAGTGAGTGAGTGTGAGGAAGATGTGTCAAGGATGGATCAGTACAGAGCCAGCTATGTGTCAGGCCTGTTAGTGCAAATCTCAGCTGGATATGGAGTTGGTAGACATGGGGCCAGGCATGCAGGGCCTTGGTATCAAGCTGAGGAAGTTGGACTTCATTCTCAGGAAAATAAAGGAGCATTGATGACATTTAAGCAGGAAAAATCATGGTTGAGGGATCAGAAGTAGGGAGGCAAGAAAGGAGGATGTTGTGCCAATCCAGGCAAGAGGACCAGAGAGAGAGCTGTGGGATGGTCAGAGGGAGCAGATTCCAGAAAAAGGAAAGGAGGAGATAGAATGCACAGAACTTGGGACCTCTGGGACATCGGTGTGAGGACAGAAGAGGCCCACATAGTAGCATCTTCATCCAGACTGCTCTCATCCACAAATCCACCCTGTGGACAGAGCCACCATGAGATCTCACACTTGGAAAGTGAGTATGCTGAACTGTGATCCCAGGGAGCCCCCCATCTTATCGGAGATAGCAGACTCACCCACATGGACCACTCAGGGCTGGCCACAGGCACGGACTGGAATGCAGATCTCCAGCCATCAGCACTCTGGGTGCTCAGGAAAGAACTAGGAAGCAGTGGAATGGGAACAATCAGAGAGGCCTTCCTAGAGGAAGTAGCCTAGCACTAAACTTGAGGATAGGGGCTGGTGAGATGGCTCAGCGGCGTAAGCACCTGCCTGGCAAGCACGAGGGCCCGAGTTCGACTCCCAGAACCCACATACGAAAAAAGGGCCAGTGATATTGCTCAGCGGCATGGGCGCCTGCTGGCACGCGAGGTCCTGAGGTTGACCCCCAGTACCCACAAAAAAAGAAATAAATAAATAAACTTGAGGATAACATCTATAAATACTTTCCAAGAAGGTAATGTTTTCTGCCCTTTGAGCCACAGAGAGGAACAGAGTCTGTCTCACACCATACAGACCTGTTCAGAGGGACTTTAAGGCCCAACCAAAAGGAGACTGTGCATTTTGCAAAAAGACCTGCCCTCCCAAGACACCTTCTCTGCCTTATTCAGTGATACTCAAAGCCCACCTGGGAAGTCAGGTGGAGGGGCACGGACGAGGAACGGGTCTGTTTTTGAGGGTCAGAATCAGTGTGAGACCAGGCAGTCCCTGGCAGATTCACTCGACCCAGCCAGACGCCTGCCAGGCCCTGGAGGCAAGACTAGGCCACTACCAACCCTGAACTTGAAAAATCTATGTGCTCAAAGCACCAAATTAAAGAATAATTAAGCTAATAGAATCTCCCCCATTGTTTTTGCTCTTCACCAAGTGTTCCTCAATGATTCCATTGCTTTTAACTCATCGTCAGCTCAACGGAAGTGGATTTTTAAATAACTTAATTATTTTAGAACTCACTGCTTCCAAAAACAATCCAAGGTCCCCCCTCCAGCTCTGTGACTCTGTGCTCTGTGAGCGATTTGTTTCAATTAGCTTTATATTGTGTATCTAACATAAGCCAAGAAAAAGCTGTACAGCAGCTGCCAATTAGCTAGAGGGCAGAACCTTGGCCCAAAGCACCCCAACAATGGATCACTCCAAATCCATAATCGAGTTGGGGAGGTGGAAGGCATGCAGAGCCGCACCCTCTTCTCCATGGGAGGGGCCATCCTCTGGAGGTCGAGGGTGGGCTATCTGTAGGGGGTGGCTTCAGAGCTCCGCATTCACAGCAAGAGCTAAGATAGAAAGGCAAGCGTGCACATTTTTCAACCTTCCCACATTCCCCTTTGATAAAACCTGTACTTTGGCACTCCAGCTACTGCTGCTCCAAAATGCCTTCTCACGTGTCACATTCCAGCTTTGATATAGATGCTGGCTCTTAAATACCTAAAGACATCACATCATCTCCCTGGCAGTGGGAGCTCCAAGGCAGGCACACAGTCCCATGTCCCCAAGTTTCCCTTGTTGCTGTTGCCGTTTGCCACAACTTGGTAGCCTAAAGGTCAAGAACATAAGACCAGGAGCCAGACCTGCTGGGCTGGAATCCTCTTGTCATCCTTGCATGCTTGGCAAGTAGCTTAACTTTTTTTACCTTGGTTTCCTCCTCTGTAAGATGAGTTAATACTCTGTCGGCAGCCACTTTGTAAGGTTTGAGTGCAGGAAGAAGACCTGGTACATGGAAACACATGTACACAGATGGTAGTTATTATAAAAATGCAGCTGCTGATATTGGTGAAAAGAAGTGCAGAGCTCATAACTGTAAAATGATTAAGGCAAGAATGGCAATTCTTTGTTGTGCTAAAAAGCAGCCAATCTTCAGCCACAACCCAGTGCTCACAAATGGGTTCAGTTTTGCAGCAAAAAACAAAATGAAAGAAAGTGTGCAAAAAGCTAATCAAAGATTATATCTAAAATAGGTATTAATATATTCGTTAGCTAATATCTAATGTAAGCCTTTTGTGCAACATGCACATAAATGACTTTCATACAAACTTTCAGACATGCATTGTGTTTCCGGGCCCCAGGAAGCTAAGGAATGTGGACCTTATCCTGAGGGCACCAGGGAGCCAGAGAGGGTTCTTGAGGAGGGGAGTGACCTGACTCTTGGTGGTTGGCATCTTCTGTAGGGAACGCCTACCGAGAATGCTTAGAGAATGGGACATGGGCCTCAAAGATCAACTACTCACAGTGTGAGCCCATTTTCGATGACAAGGTGAGTAGCCCCACCTGCCCCAAGCCTGGTCCTCATACAGGTATTGGGACTCTGGTTGAGTACAGAGGATCCCAAGGGTGACAGAGCCCGTCCTTATGTCACCCAGTCATTCCTTTTGCACTTCCTGCCCTGCCCCTCTGCCTCTGTCCTGTGCTTTGTGTACATGTGTTTCCGTGTGGTTGGGAGTCAGGAAGGGGCAGTGCAGTCCCACCACAGGACAGCTTGGGCTGATGGAGGACATAGCCAAGGTGGCATGGGACATAAGAAGAGAATGACCGTGAGGCCAGTGTGCCCCCACGCCTGAAGGCTGGGTGCCATTGAGTCTCAGTTTCCCCATCTGGCATGCTGATTCTGTGACTCCATTGGAAACAAGTGCAGCCCCAAGGGTTTCCCCATGGGAAAGTGGGACCTGCTCCAGCTTTCTCTGCAACTGGATCTTTTGTCACTTTGTTTAGAGTCAGCAGCACTTGATAATAAAAAGTGAACTGACCTACTTGGTCTGAGTAGCATTCCTAAGTGCTCTGCAGACATGCTCCTCCTCATAGCTGCACCAGGGCAGACTGATCTCAGTGCACCCCAGACTTCCCTCCAGCACTGCTCCTGAGGCAGGAAGGCAGGTTGGCCCCACTCTACAGATGTCAAAACTGAGGCCCAGCTCAGCCTCATCCTCAGTTGTTCAGCCAGCTTAGGTATGAGCAGGCATTGCAGAGTCTAGATTTCTTTTTTTTTTTTTTTTCCTTCAAATCTGTGCCTACATCTCTGAGATATCGCAGAATGGACTATATCCAAATGTGCCCCCAAAATGCATATTGGAACAGCTGACCATGACCATTTATAACTAGAGTCACCAGGGCCCACTGAAACAAGTTCTAGGAGCCAGGTGTGGGGGCAGAGGGATGCAGAAAGCCTCTTCTGGAGGCTTTAGGATACACAGGGATGGCCATGGCTGGGAGTGTCCAGCCCCATGCTATGTACCCATGCCTCCATCTGTCATGTCTGTTATCTGTCCAGCAGAGGAAGTATGACCTGCACTACCGCATTGCCCTTGTGGTCAACTACCTGGGCCACTGTGTTTCCATGGTGGCCCTAGTGGCTGCCTTCCTGCTTTTCCTGGCCTTGCGGTGAGTCTGCTCCTGCCCTGCTCTCTCCTCGTCCCCATCTCTCCCAGGCATTCTCCCCTCCCCCAAGGGCCCAGCACCAGTGGACAGAGAGGGTTGGGCCAGGTACCTAGACACTGGTCGTCATCAGACACGTGGGTAAGAATCATTCCCAAGCATGTCCACCATGGGGGTGAGGGCCTTGGCTCCCAATCAGCATCCTCTCCACCCTAGGCAGAGTCCCTGCCTGGCCTCTAACCCACCTGGTCCCTAACCCCAGCCATGTAGGAGCTCTGACCCCAGGGGACTTGTCCCGGCTGACCTGGGCTCACCTGGCCTCCCCCAGGAGCATCCGCTGCCTGCGGAACGTGATCCACTGGAACTTTGTCACCACCTTCATCCTGCGAAATGTCACGTGGTTCCTGCTGCAGCTCATTGACCACGAAGTACACGAGAGCAATGAGGTCACTGTTTGGGGATGCTTGGGCTGGGCTGGGGGCTCTGGGTTGTGGCAGGGGGCTCTCTGCTTGATACTCAGGTGCAAACCAGACTTGAGCTCGCCCCCAGGCATTATTCCCCCAAGGCCAGGGAGGCTAGGGCCCAGCTACTTACACCTGAGAGCAGACAAATTCACCCCATGCCTTTCCCCATCTTGTGGGGTGAGGTCCCTTAAGAAAGGGGGCCTGGCACTAACTCCAGTTGAGCTTTATCTCATTTCATGCCAATGCCACAGATTGGGACGATTGTCCCCATCACACAGATATGGAAACTGAGGCTCAGAGAGCTTAAGTGACTCTCCAAGGTCACATGCTATAACAATGCCTCCACATCATGGGCCTCCCACATGTTAGACGTCCACCTGAATTTTATCAACTGCTGTTGTGCTATGGCCAAGTCATCGTCAAACTGTAGACTAGAATAGAGTCAATGCAGGTCTTTGGCACACTGTTTTCTTGGCGAATTCTCAATCCATTTTCTTTGCTTGGCCTGAAACTGAGCAGACACCCAGCCTGGTTTGACCCTTAAACTGGCCCTGCCTCAGGACCAAACAAGTACAGTCAGACATCAGGTGCCTTCCAGGCCTAGTACTGGCTTGTATTAATGAGACATGGCATAGCTTGGAGAATAGACAAAGTTCGGAGGAGGAACCTTTAGCCTCCCACCTCAGCAGAACTTTCCAGAACCAAGGAGGCCACATGGACCCAGGATCTGGGCTCAGGCTATGGGGCAAAGCCACAGAGCAGCTGGCAGCTCAGCACAGGAGGATTATCCAACAGGCCAGGACATCACAGCTGGACAGGGAAGAAGTCGGTGCCCCAGAGCTCCTAGATCCCAAACTGGCTCACATCGTAGCTGGCTACCTCCCCACCATCCTGAGGCTCTGAGGTTCCTGGAGACAAATCCTGGGGGTGGTTGGGAAGCTCAGGCCTAGAGGGCTGTGGCTAGACCCTGGTTCTGTGAGGCTCTGATCAGGCTGTTCCATTTCCTGTATCCCAAGGCAGGTGCACAGGAGGGCCACCTTGCTCAGGCTGACAGGGACACATCATTCTGTGCTGGGGGAGGCAGACCACCCAGCAGCCCTAAGCAGAGCACAGCACACACTTGGTGCATGTCTGTGACATTTTTCCTTTCCTTTCACTGCCCAGCAAGGCTCAGAGAGGGCAGCAACCTCCCAGAGCCCCTGGATTTAGCATGGCCCCCTCCGGAGCCAGTGCTGCCCACTCCATGTCCCACACACCTTGAGAACCCCATCCTCGTGACCATTTCATTCCCTTTGCTGCGGTTGAGTCCGGGTGAAAGCTTATATTCCATCCCTTGTGGAAGGCAGCCTGACTTGCTAGGGATGGAAGGTGACTCCAGACACGACAATAAGAACACAATGGTGCTGTTCAGTCCCAGCCTCTGCCTGCTGAAAGCTCAGAATCAGCCTCCCCATTCTTAAAAAGGAAATTCCGAAGTGTTCTTGAGAAGTTTAAACACACTGGGACCAGGGGAGAATGGTGCCTTAACTCCATCCCAGAGTGCAAGGGCTGCGGCAGGATGAACCTCTCCAAGTGGGAGGCTGTGTCCACAAACTCCATTTGGGAGGCCTTGAGCCTGTCCGCCCTGCCTGGGGGCCTGGCCTGCCCAGGCCCCAAGAAGCTCCTGACACCCCTGCCCTGTGTGCAGGTCTGGTGTCGCTGCATCACCACTGTCTTCAACTACTTCGTGGTCACCAACTTCTTCTGGATGTTCGTGGAGGGCTGCTACCTGCACACAGCCATCGTCATGACCTACTCCACTGAGCGCCTGCGCAAGTGGATCTTCCTCTTCATTGGATGGTGTGAGGGTCCCAGGGGCCTTGTGGGGGAGGAGTACGGCCAAAGGTCATCTCCCTTTATCTTGGGTCCAAGACACAGCCTTCGCTGCCTCCCCCGTAACAGCCCCAGGATGCAGCCACTTCCTCCATGCTGGCAAGGAAGGAGCTGAGAATCCTTCCAGAGGATTTCCCACAGATAGCCCTCCTCCTCTGCCTGAGTAACTGAGCCAAAGACCTATGCCTCTGGTGTCTAAAGAGAAAATGGCTGGCTCTACTTCTGTCCCGAAGCCTCAGAAATCACGCCTCCATGCCCTGCATGTGGAAGACAGCTGAGAGTAGAGCCGGGGGCCTGGGGACAGGACACCCCTGCGTCATGGATGGGCTGCAGCTAGAAGAGCAGAAACATGATCCAGGGCCCCACGTAGTCCCCTCCTCTGAGTCCTACAAGAGCGTCCCTTTCCCACTGTCTGTCCCTTGCAGCCCACGTCTGTCCTTCTTTCAGGTGTCCCTTGCCCCATCATTGTCGCCTGGGCCATTGGCAAACTCTGTTATGAAGATGAACAGTAAGTGGGCGCCTGCACAGGGTGGTGGGGTCTGGACAGGTCAGCCTTGCCCCCGGCTCTGCCATGGGGTGGGAGTTGAGCCAGGCCTGGACGGGCTTCTGTTCCTGTTGTCCTTAGACAGAAATCTCCCCACACCCAGAAGTACTCACCGGTAAGCCTTAGGGCAGTTTTATTGAACTCAATTAGAAATTGTGGTTTCTTTAAGTGCTCCACGTGCAGGACCCTGCTGGCCTTTGGAATGCGCTCCTTCTTGGAGTTGGATGCGGCAGATCTGGCCAAAGATACATGGAAGGGACTGTGGTCTCAGCTTTCCATCCAGATGGCAGTTGAGGCTGGAGCCCACCCAGAGATTGTTTTTGGACATTCCAGTGTCTGCCTGGGAGCAGTGTCCCATCCCAGGTGTCCCTTGCACCAGAGGCTGGTCTACTGAGTCCCCGGCCAGCCCAGGAGCAGACGGGAAGTCAGGTCCCAGAAGGTGAGAGGAGGAGCAATGGGAGACCTAGTCTCTGTGTGAGGATCTCCAGGAGGTTGCAGGGGCTGGAGAGAGATTGGATTTAAGGGGTCAGGCAGGAATGGAGCCCTAATGTTGGGCTGCCCAACATGAGGAGGGCTTCCATGGTAGGTAATGAGCTTCCTGTCAAAGGATGTGTTCAAGTAG
This sequence comes from Erethizon dorsatum, assembly GCA_028451465.1. Classification (NCBI taxonomy): domain Eukaryota; kingdom Metazoa; phylum Chordata; class Mammalia; order Rodentia; family Erethizontidae; genus Erethizon; species Erethizon dorsatum. The sequence continues at coordinate 76,221,153 of CM051835.1, forward strand.
AAACCAGAAATTTGGGTGCTAGGAGGCAGTAGGGGAGATTTCTGCTGATGTGCACTGGCGAGGCATGATACAGTTTCCAAACCTGATGGACCTTCCTCAAGGTCCCATCGTTTCTGGCACAGCCAGACTGAAGTTTGCCCCTGCCCTCCCTCTAGACAGTAAAGCGTCTTCACAACTGGCATCCCCCTAGAATAAGCCAAGCCTCTGGCAGCCCGTGAGTTCAGCCAGACAGCAGGCTCCCTTCGCTGGGTGCACACGGCTCAGCTCAGAGACTGGAAGACAGGGCCCAGGATGAAGGAAGGCTCCACCTCCACATCTGCTCCCTTGTATAGCCCAGTGCCTGGCACACAGAGCAGGAAGCTCAAGCAATGTGGGAACAGCTGGCACTTAGGCCCTGGGCCAGTACAAGGGAACCCAGCTCTCCTTTCGCCCCTGTGCCTCTTGTATGCCCAGCCCTGCCCAGCAGTGGGGCAGAGAGCTGAGGAGGAGCCCCCAGGCCTGCCCTCAGTCCTTCTGGGAAACCAGACCCATCATGTGGAGGAAAGCACAGCCCAGGGCCCAGCCAGGGTGGCCAGTGGGACTAGGGCTGCCCACCATGGCATCCTGGGAAGGCAGCCCTAGAGATGGGGCTCAGAAAGTGACAAACCAGAGGGCACCGGTGCCACTTTGGGAGTAGTCCCCCAAGCACAGCTCAGCAGGCCACCCACAGCCAGCCTGTCTTTTCAGGTGCTGGTTTGGCAAAGAGCCCGGTGACATGGTGGACTACATCTACCAAGGCCCCATCATCCTCGTGCTCCTGGTAGGTCCTCTGCGGAGACTGGGATGGTGCTGGGGCACCAGGAGGGCAACAGAGACCCACCCAGGCAGAGCACTGGAAAGATATGGTCTGGGCAGACCCCCACAGCCACTCTGGGTGCTGCCCCATGTCCTACACGTGCCTCTTCTCTTCCCAACATCCCAACTCTCCCTTCCGCATTCTCTGTACCCTGTGCCTCTCTGACATCAGGTTCTTTCTGTGGATGGAGACAGGGTCTGACAGGTGGGTTTCTAGTGCCTTCCCTGGTCTGATGTGAGCCAGGCACCCTTGCCAAGTACAATGCTGAGGCAGCCAGGTGAGCAGGCAGCTGGAGAAGAGAGGAGGGTGTGATAGCGCAGACCTCTGTTCCTCTCTGCCCCCAGCAACCCCCTCCAGGGCCCCGCCCCCCACCCCCAGCCTGGAGCAGCAGATTCCCAAATGCAACATAATGAGCAATTGTTCCCTGTCCAGCTCCCCGCCCTTTGCCGAGTGTATTCGCATATAAGGTATAACTGCCGCCACGTCTTTAAACCACAACAAGCTTTAATTAAGATACAATTTAAGTAGAGGCCACATTCTGCAAAAAGAACCCGTTATATATCATACATTAAAAAAAAAAATACAAAAAAGCCCCATAAGAAATTGGCATTTACGTAAGACTTATTTCAGGCTTGGTAATTTCAGGCTCCAGTATGTACCAGCTTCCTTAAAGGGCCACAGCGCCTTCTGGGAAACTTGGAGAGAGCCAAGTCCTCCTGTGCACACAGCAGGTGCCTAGTGAGGCTGGCTTTTGTCTACCATGGAGACAATTACTGTTTATCTCTTCTATTTCCTTGCTTCCCTCTTTCTGTGACTTCTGGGATTCACTGGGTCCCATCTTGGGAGTGTCCTTGGTCTGTGTGAGCAGATGATGACTGGGAAGGGTTTTCACCCACTGCCTGAAATTCGCTGTCAGGGCGTTGCTTCCTTCTGAAGCAGAAGTGGTCCTTGTCAGCAGTGAGTGGGGGAGGACTGTCCTTGGACTCCCCGCTGCAGTGAGTCACTGGCCCTCAGTGTGAATGGAAACCCCATAAGATCCGTTCCCTCCCTGCCAGCTGCCAGAGCCTATGGCAGAAGGATAGAGACTTTGCTGAGCCTGGGACCCAGCCAAGAAATGGTGGCTTCAATGTGGACCAATAAGGCACGAGTGTTCCCTGCTGTAAAGATGTGGGGCAAGTCATGAGGAAGCAATAAGAAAAGGGGACAAGAGCAAGGGATGCTAAGAGTCCCAACCCCCTGCTTCCTCGTGGACACCCCATTCTCTGGCTCCATGACCATCTTCCCTTTGAACCCAGCTATTCGCCCCAACTGGGGCTTCCAGGTTCCAAGCTGAGCCCTTCCACAAGCCCTCCCTACTTTTCTTCCAATCCTCCATTTTTGAGGCACAGAAGAAGTAGGGTTTACAGGAGAAGAAACAGAGATGAACTGGCTTGCCCAAGGTCACCAGTCACGGCTGGTGGCCCTGAGCTCAGGACAGACCTCTTGCGATCTGCCTGCTGTCCTCTTGGTTGGAGACGTGGTTGGCGTGCCTGCCTCCCCGGCTCTCCCCAGCTGTTTGTGCTGCTGTTTCTGCTGCTAAGAGACACTCACTTATTTCTGGGTTCTGGGAAGTCAGTCAAGTGACAGAGTTTGCAGGAAGCCTGGCTTCTTGCTGGTTGTTGTCATGGGGAAAGGATATGGCATTCATTAGGCCAGACCAAGGCTTAAAGCCCTCCATGAGTATGTAACCATGTGCTGACCATCAAGGCAAGCTCTGTGCTCCTTCCCACAGACAGATGAGGAAGCAGAGCTCAGAGAGGTTAAGCAACTTACCTAAAGCGACACAAATTCATACTGAAACAGTCAGAATTTGAACCGGGAGACCAAGACTTGGTGCTAGCCATTTGTTAGAGAGGTATCCTAAACACAGAGCAAGGGGTTGGGAAGAAGACAGGAAAGGGAAGAAACCTAGATAAGGGGAGGCGATGAGTAGGATAGTGCCAGGACATGCAGGCTCCATCTCACCTAGCCCCCTGAGGAAACACGTACACAGGTCTTAGAATCGTCCCTTTGAAGGTGGGGAAGCTGGCTTGCTAACCCCCACCCCGCCATGCCTCCTCAATGGAGTTGCCCCCAGGACACTAAACCCCTCCATCCCAGGCTGCCCTGTTCTCATTCTGAGCTAGCTCCTGTGACACCAGAGATCCTCCAGCTGGGCACTGTCCCCGCATGTGAACACATCCCAGGGGAGCCAGGCTGGGCATCTATTATAGGGTGTGGCACAGCAGGTCTGTCTGGAGAAAGCCTGGGCTCTGCATGCCAGGGATGGTGGCTCCTAGCTCAGCGTGTGTCTCAGTGACATCTTAGCTGCCCCAGTTCCAAAGGCAGAACTGGGGACCCAGCCTGGCCCTGGGGACCTGCACTTGTCACCAGCACTCAGACACCTTGCTGTGCACACTCTGGGTCCTGAGCGAGATGAGCTGCAGGTGGGGAGCTGTGTTGTCTGGCTTTCTCTGTGGCCCAGCCAGGGCCCTGCCTGTACCAAGGCTCAGGATTTGGGCCTTTGAGGCTTCACCTCCCTAGAAAATGCCACTAGAAGGGAAAACCTGAGGTGTCCAGGGAGGACCAGTCTTCCAGTGGCTTTGAGCAGACTGGTAACCAGGCTGCAGGGCACCCCCATTCCATCTTGAGGGCCTCCCTAGCAGCGAGACAGCAGGCTCACCTATCTGTGTGGGACAGGCAGGCATGCAGCCCGTGAGTCCTGGAGTGAATTCACATCCTGGTGCAGGGAGCTGCAGGCAAGGCCAGGTGGGGAGGAGGATCTGAGACAGCAGAGCCTCAGGAACCCTGCTGCAGGCCAGGACATGGCAGAGCAGAAGACATGCTCAGGACTGGGACCTGGGCTTCAAGACAGCAGGAAGCCACATAGGGAGAGATGAGCAAGGAACCTGGTCTGTGTGCCTTCCTTTTTCCTTCCTTTTTCTTTCCTTCCTTCCTTCTTATTTCTTCCCTCCCTCCCTGCCTCTGCACACGCATAAACAGTGAACATTTGGGAGCACAAAGAGTCCCCTGTGCGCATTGTGATTTAGCAAGTGTCCCACCCTCCAGCAGGTCTCAGGTGGCTCGAGCACTGGAGGGTAAGAACCTGGGAGCTGGGCCTTGGGTGGCTGTGGGCAAGGGGTGCTCTGTGGGGCATCATGGAACAAGCAGTGTGTGGCGCCCCTTGCAGTTTGTGGTGTGGTCCTGAGGGAGCTGTTTGCCCTTTTGGTGCCTTAATTTCCCACCTGTAACACAGGGATGCCACCCCTGCCTCACAGCGTCACATGAGGACTAATGGGCTGGGGACACCTGCTGCTTGCCATGGGCTCAGGACCACGTGCTGATGGCTCTCAGGGCTTCCTGAGCTCAGACATCAGTTGGGAGCTGCTGAAAGCCACCCACCCTGGAGCCTGACAGGACCGGCTCCTTCTGTCTGGCCTGTGTTTCCTCACCCCTGCAGAGGCAGCTGTGACGTGGGGGTTAGAAGAAGCCCGTGAGATGGCTCAGTGGTGTAAGCGCCTGCCTGGCAAGCGCGAGGGCCCAAGTTTGACTCCCGGAACCCACATACGAAAAAAGGGGCCGGTGATATCGCTCAGCGGCACAGGCGCCTGCTGGCGCACGAGGTCCTGAGGTCGACCCCCGGTACCCACAAAAAAAAAAAAAAAAAAAAAAAAAAACCACTGGGTCCATGCGGAAAGCATGAGGCCTCCACAGGCCCATCCTGATGCAGGGAGTAGGGTCTGAAATCTCCAGAGCCCCAGTCACAAGATCACATAGTGGCCTGATGCTCTGTCTAGGCCCGCCACCCACCCTCACAGAACCTTATGGGGACAAAGCTGTTTCCTCCAAGGAACCAAAGTACCATTGGGGCTGAGCCACCAAGGTCAGAGTGTCAGCAGAGATGGCAGCTGGTGCAAGGCAGAACATCTCAGAGGAAGCTTCATTAGGGCACTGGCCTCACCTGCGCCGCATCACCCCTCCCAGGCAGCAGTCCCAGAGCCCATACTAAGCACATCTATGTGGGATGGGAGGGCGTGTCTCAGCAGGAGGTGGATTTTTCTGGTTTGGTTCCCAGAAGGTTTCACCTCTCTCCCTGGGCTTGCTCCTTCCTCCTCCCCCATATCATCACCGAAGCCACACTGGCCACCACACAGGGGCTGGGATCCTCTCACATCAGGATGCTTTCACTTGTGGCCTCGACTCTGCCTAGAGCACACTCCCCACCATCACCTGCTGGCACGGCCTCATCTTCAGTTCTCACTCTTTGTGCCGAGATCCCAGGCCTTTCTGGGACACTAAGAAACTTTCCATTCCTCCTCCCCACACCTGCACTTCCCCAAGTAGGCCACAAACCCTTCATAAAAAGGGGCCATGTCTGCCAGTCCACTTCTCCATTTGTGTTGCCTAGAGCAGACCCTGGCAGGTGGTGAGTTGATTCATTGAATGAAAGAATAATTAAATAAAGCTAGAAACCAGGCTGAACCAAGTCAGGGTACAAGAGCTAGTGCTCCCTTAAGAACTGGGATGGTTTTGTTTTGGGGGCAAGGAAGGGGGAGTCAAGAATGGAGAATAAAGGACTCAGCATGGGCAGGGGTGGTCAGAGGACTTCCTGGAGAGAGAAGAAGGTGTCTGTGATGAGCTAGTGTGGATACTGTAAAGAGAGAGGCTGGGACACAGCCTCAAAGGAAAGTGCCTTTCAGGCTTCACAGACCCGGGCTGACTGGACCAGGGGCAGCTTCACTACATGCCTGCTTGGTGTGAGGAGAGAGGTGATGTGCTGTCCCCCAGATGCTCCACTCTAGACCCTGCCCGTGGTCCTGCTCAGTATAAGGATAAGAACTGACATCAAAGGGCTTAAGGACCACCTATTGACTGGATGGATGGATGGATGAATGGATGGACGAAATAGTGGATGAATAATTGAATGAACTAATTGGTGGGTAGAAGGATAGATGGATGAGAGTGGGTGGATAATTCAGTGAATTGACTAGTGAGTTGAATAATATTTGATGCAAGGGAATGTGACAAAGATGAGAATATATTTTGATTCCAACAGTCTACTGAGAGTAGGAAGGATCAGAAAAGGCCGGATACTTTGTATTACATAGGATTGACCTATGCGTTAAGGTGACTTGTGCCCCATGATCATCAGGAATATGCCAGAAACCCAGGAGCTAGAAGTTAGGTGACCCTCATGAGAAAGCAGGCAGCAGGCCATGGACAGCCTCATCAAAGACTCCCCCAATCCCGCAACCCCTGCCCCTCATCAGGCTGTGATGTTACAGCTCTTGTCCCTAAGCCACCCTCCAGCCTGGGGGTCACTGAGAGGCACAGAGTTGAAGTCCCATGATGTCTGCCTGTGTCTCCCACTCCCAGCCTGGGATCTGGAACTTAGGGAGGGCCTAGGCCAGCTTCAGAAGGAATGGATTTTCTAGAGAGAGACTCGGAGGGGCATGTGCATGTGCGTGCGTGTGCATGTGCGTGTGCGTGCATGTGCGTGTGCGTGTGTGTGTGTGTGTGTGTGTGTTTGGACATGAGCCTGCAGACATACCTGGGCTCACATGGGTCTTCCTCTTGCCTGTGAGCACTTTGAGAGGAGTCCCCTTGTGAGGTCAGGCCGGTACAGCATCCCATTCCAGTCTCCCTGCACACTGAAGCAGGTGAAGAGAAACACAGGCCCATCCATGTACCAGACACACATGCACACACAGAACAGGCCCACAGCAGAGTGCACAGTAGGGCAGCACACAGCCACAGGCAGCAGCCAACAGATTAACAGACCCTCCAGGCCCACAGAGGCCTGCCTGAGTCAGGAAACTGACTCAGGAATCAGCTGATGGGCTGGAGGCCAGAGGCTGGGGGGAGGCTCAGAATGAAGATAAACGAGGTCCTTCCAGGTGCCTCAAGCCTTCAGCTGCCCATTCATCTTCCCACCCATGAGTGTCTCCAGAGGCTGTGGAGTTCCTGGGTGTGGGGTGGGTGGTGAGAGATTAATCACTCCTTTAGCAACGGAATTATTAATCACTCCATCTGGCCAGTGCATCCCCAGGGCAGGGCTGAAAACACCTCAGTCCAACCTGTGCCAGTGAGAGTGCAAGACCCCGGCATGCACTGTTAAGGCCCTGGCTGGGACCCAGCATGGTGCAGGGTCTCCAGGCTTTCTAGGCTGCTAATTAGGACCTCAATGCAGCATCTGCCATGGGTTCCTGTGCACCCCCTTCCCCACCCTGGTTCAGACCTGGCCAGAAGGAGAAGCAGGGACGGGGCATTGATCATTGCATCTGACGCCTGCAAGCCAAGATACTCAGCTTTATAGGTGTGACCTACACATATGACTTTACCTTTTGAAGTCTCAGACTTGTGATCCATAAAATGGATATAATCAATGCTATTTCATGGGGTCTGTGGAGAGTGTTAACTGAGGCAATGCTTGTAAACCTCAGTGCATGAGGGAGCCCCAGAGGCAGGGCCTAGTGGGCAGAATACACCCACTGTCACCTTGGACCACATGCAGCCATGAAGGGCCCATGGAGCTGGCTATCAGTGGGATGCAGGCTCCACCTTCAGCACCACCGCCCGGTCGAGGCCAGGGCACCCTGTGTGGATGAGACTGTTTGGCAGCCCTGTGGGCACCTGGCTCGCCCCATCAGATTTGGACCCACCCTGGGTGCAGAAGATTAACAGAACCAGAGGAGTGGGCACCAGGGCATCCCAGGCATTGCCGGCCAAGGGAAGCTGTGAGACCAGAACCCTTCCAGAAGGAGCATCCCAACTCTCACACCAAAGAGTAACAATACGGGCTGATTAGCCACACTCTATCTTCCTGTGATTCCTGACCCAAAGGGGCCAGCTGGGAGGCCCCTCAGATTGCTGAGAAGTTCTGAGCCCTCTTCTGGATGCTGCTGGTATTCCCTAGGGAGAGTCTCCCTGTCCCAGGGAGAGCCCATTGCAAGCCAGCCAGCCAGTTCCTCCAAGACAGAGCCCAGGGTGGCGGCAGACTCTGAAAGGTGTCAGTGCTCCACGCCCTCATTCCGTTACTTACCCAAACATCTCCAACACAGGTCACCCCATCACTGGTGCCCCCCCTAAATGAATCCCAGGCCTTCCACAACAGGGGTGACCTCCCAGATCCTCTGATAACTCCCAGGGAAGTGAAGATGATTAAGATGCAACATGTATATGTACAGTTTCTCAAGATGAATGTAACAATGTATCATGAACATACAATAATAAAAAAAGGAGGGGCCCTGTGACTGAGAGAGGAGGGGCCTGAGCCCCCCTACTTAGGGCAGGGGCTGGGACTTCAAGGTGTCCCCAGAAAAGCAGCCTCTGTCTCTCACCCCATACCTTTAGAGGCTGCCTTTTCTCCCTTGGGGCTGAGGGTAGAGGGCAGGCCCTGGAGACAAGGGGCATCTCCCTGTCCTGGCTGGGGAGAGGCAGAGGTGGGGGGACTGGGCAGGTCCTGGGTGACAGGTGTGTGCCTGGGAGGTGGTGCTCCAGGGGAGGGGGCTGCCTCTCATCTCCTCACCCACTCAAGGTCTTTCCTTTTTCCCTCTCTGTCTTCTTCCTTCCAGATCAATTTTGTGTTTCTGTTCAACATTGTCAGGATCCTCATGACAAAATTACGAGCATCCACCACATCTGAGACAATCCAGTACAGGTACATGAACCTTGGGTGCCTTGTCCCCTGCAGGGGAGAAATGAGGGATCATCTGGGCTACCCCCTTGCCACCAGGGAGAGCCCTGTGAGTCCTCACCCAGGGAGCTCACTCACGCAGGCTCCCAGAGGAAATGCACTGGAGTCCCCCTCTTCCTGCCCAGTGGGGTCTGCCTGCAGTGTGGGCTCAGACCTGTCATCGCCCTCTTGCCCCCTAGGAAGGCAGTGAAGGCCACTCTGGTCCTCCTGCCCCTGCTGGGCATCACCTACATGCTCTTCTTTGTCAACCCTGGTGAAGATGACCTGTCACAGATCGTGTTCATCTATTTCAACTCCTTCCTGCAGTCTTTCCAGGTGTGATTCGCGCAGAGAGCATCCCTGACCCCAAGGCTCAGGTGCCTGGTCCATGTGTGGGGTTCGGCTACACACACACACTGAGATACAAGAGTGCATGCACGCTCACTCAGAACCCGGCCTGGCCCCAGGTGTGGCCTTGGGCTGAGCCTTGTCACCCCCATCCCAGCACTTCTGAGGAGTCAAGGTGGCTGCAACCCTGCTTACTGCCCTGGGACAGGCCATAAAACATCGAGTAGGCTGGGATCCCAGCTTTAGGCTGATGGTAGGTAAGGGCCATGGTGCCCTCACCAGAGGATCCTGGCGTAACTGCGCACTGTGGGCGGTGGCCATGAGTTCTGAACTCTGTCCAGCTCTGATCCAGGGGTTATGGGTCAATGTGGGCCCTCCCCCATTCTGTCTCCAACCCCACCGTCCAGATATACAGGCTCCTCCACAGGTCCCTGATGGCTCTCTCCTTGCTTCCTAGGGTTTCTTTGTGTCTGTCTTCTACTGCTTCTTCAATGGAGAGGTACAAGGCTGGGTGCTCAGGGTGGCCTGGGGTCTAGGGGTCCTGAGACTCCAGCTATTTGGGAAAGCTTGATCCCTGGCTGGGCTCAGCTGCACCCTGGAGGAAGAAAGGGAGGCCTGAGAAACTGCCCAGCCTTAGGGGAACAGGACTCCCCCAGTAAGGCCTGGAGGCACATTAGAAGACCCTCCACAAGGCCAGAACTAACAGGCCAGTGCCCCATGCATGTCTGGGAGAGCAGGTGAGCAGGGTGCCCAGACTGCTGGCGCTGGGGCAGAAAGAAGCCAGAGCAGAGGTAGTGACAGGAAGAAGCCTCCAGAAAGAGGTGAGGTGTCTGCCATTCAGGTCTTTATGGACTCAGCACAGCACATTCCCCCACCACGGAAAAGAGCACACACCTGGGAGTGGGGGCTCCAGGTCAAGGCAGTGGTAAAGGCTGGTCAATTAAGGGGGCCCAGGATCCTGGCGCAGAGGATACGGGGAGATACACGGCAGCTGATGGTGGGTGAGGACCTTGGTGGGCTTTGCAGCAAAGAACAGACACAGCCCGGGGCCTGAGAGCTCCCAGGTACCCCAGAGGAACACTGTGTCCCAGGGAGCCATTTGACCACCAACTGCACAGGGCAATGACACAGGTGCAGGGTGTCCACACAGGTGCAGATGGGGCTCCTGTCCGTTGCTAGGCCCGGATGCTGAGTCCAGCAAGAGAGACTGGCTCTGCTGGCTGGAGGGTAGGGATGGGAGGAGCCGCTGAAGCCAACAATGCATGTTTTTGGAACATTGATGGCTAGGATACAGAAATGGATCCACTTTACAGAATTGTTTCCTTACAGTACACAGAGAACAGCTCTAGGTGAGGAAGTGAATAGAGCCGTTAGCTGTCCCTCTCAAGAAGTGTGTGCTGAGGGAGGGAAGGGGGTCCTGGGGTGGGGGGAGAAGTCCTTCCAGAGGAGGACCATACTTCCAGCATGGTGGGAGCAGGGCCCCAACAGGGCTAAAGGGGCGGATTTACAAAGTCTCTGATCCCACTCGTGATGCTATCTTTGAGGCGGCAGAGTACCCAAAGGAAACTGGAAAATTCACAAAGACAAGGTGAAGCAGTGTGTGGGGGTCAGGATTCCGCAGATGGATAGGAAAGGGAGCCCCCAAGAGAAGCTGCAGAGAGGAGGCAACAGGGTCAGTGGAAGGCCTTAGTGTGGGAACTGCCCCTGGCCTCCCTGAACAACCTCCCAGGGGAGGGGGCAGCCCTGAGTGACTGAGCCTCTCCATCCCTACAGGTGCGCTCAGCCGTGAGGAAGAGGTGGCACCGCTGGCAGGACCATCACTCGCTCAGAGTACCTGCGGCCCGGGCCATGTCCATCCCCACGTCACCCACGAGGATCAGCTTCCACAGCATCAAACAGACAGCTGCTGTGTGACCCCTGGGTCACTCACCTGCCCGTGATCCCTCCACCACACAGGCAGCTCCTCCTGTCCTCCTTCTTCTCCCTCCTTATTGTATGACCCCAGGGACGCAGGAGAAGGGAGAGGAGAGACCAGCCCTCCAGCCTGGCAGGAAAGAAGCTGTGCTGAGCAGAAGGGGCTCTGAGGGATGTAGGGCCTGCTGTGGCCCACAAGTCTCTGTGCAAGAAGGAGCAGAGGAGGGTCGCCATGGGAACTCCCAAGAGCCGGGCAGATGCCTTTATCCACTTGCCCATCCAAGCCTCTCTTGATGGATCTTCACCATAGCCCCACTCACAGATGAAGAAGCTGAGGGCCAGGGAAAAGGCCTGCCCAAGTCACGTGGCGCACTACCCCAGTCGCAGTGCCCACAGCCCCATGACAATTTAGCCCTGCTCCCTGCTTTCTACCTCCACACTCAGGGGTGCCCCCTGCAGGTGGGAAGTCAAGGGTTATCCACCAGGGACTGTCAACCAGAGAAGCCTCCCTTGCACCCTACCCCAGCTGGCTGGCTCTCCCCTCTCCCTGGTTGTACTGCTCCTGGGGCTTCAGCCAGGATGCTGCTTCCTCCCTCTTCTCAGGCCAGTCCTCAGATTGGGGACTTGGAAGGGGCAGGTCAGGAGGGAGAGGCAGCCAGCAGAGCCACACCTTTAGGCCAACCAGATACACGGCACAGAAAAAGTGGAGAGCAGAAGTGTGGGGGAGGGAGCAAGAAATTGGGTAGGGATAGTGTATTTGGTGATGAGAAGTAGTCCCCAGCCCCTCACTGGCCAGGTCTCAGCCTCCCCTATGCTATCTGTGAAATAAACCACACCTCCGGAATTGGCCTCCCCACAGATCACATGACCAGGATTTGAGGGTGGTGTGGGCCCAAGATGGAGGCTGCGTTTGTAGGACACAACCATGTCCCCTCTCTCTAAGGAACACTGGCCCTGGCTGGGGTGGACCTTCCTTTCTAATCTGTGCTTTGTTTGGAGTCATCATCCCTAGAGCTCCTGCAGATCCCTTGTTGCACCTCAGGTTGAAACTTGTCCCCAGCCCCAACCAAAGACAGTTGACCGAGTCAGCACAGAGGAAGGGTGCCCCTCAGCCCTCAAAGCGGGGCTGCCCTGGTGGCCAAAGCCCCAGACTCTGCAGGTACAGAGACCTCTCAGGCTGTTTCTGATTTATCTTCCATCCCAGTCCCCATCAAGGCAGGTAACTGGAATCCAGAAAGAAGCCACCAGGCCATTGGTTTAAACAAGGGCTTTTGCTCTAGGTACCCCACAAAAACAAACTTTGAAAAATTATGTATCCCATCCTGCACATTAACTTGGCATTTAACGAAGTTTTAAAGGTGCAAAGGATGTGATTTCTAGAATTTGATAAATATTTACATTTTAAAATAAAACTGCCACAACACTTTGTGATATATCACATGGAATCTAAACACTGCAGTTATTTAATACCCAGTCTCATCTGTCTAAAAAACACATGGACCAGCTCTTTGTTAACAGGTGGAAACGTTACAGTAATCCCTTTCTCTAACCTGTCTCTTCATTCCACTGCCCCTACAGAATTTTAGAGTAATACAATATTTTTTTGATTGCAAGTCTTTTGTGGCTCACCCTATCATACTTCTCTGCCACAAAATATATTTATGGACTGAAATTAAAATGTTTAATTTTCTATGATGAAAGATTTAACTTTTTTGTTTTTTATTTATTTTTTTTTTGTGGGTACTGGGGATCGAACTTAGGACCTCGCGCGCCAGCAGGCGCCCGTGCCGCTGAGCAATATCACCGGCCCTTTTTTGGTATGTGGGTACCGGGAGTCGAACTCAGAACCTCGCACTTGCCAGGCAGGTGCTTATCTCACCGGCCCCTAACTTTTTTAAAAAGACTTCTACATTGAGATTATAATTTTTGTTATAAAATGTAGTAAACAATTGATTAGATATTAAAATTTTTTATAATTATTAAACCCAAAAAGACAAACTTAATTGAAAACACACCCTCATGAAATGGATAGGAGTTTAATTGTTCATGACTCTAAGGATGAATTTTACCGCAAGAATGAATCAGGACTCAGAATCAATTTTTTTCTTTCATTTTTTTATAGTCCTGCATGCTGAGAAGGCTTTTCAAATAAATAAATAGACACTGCAGGAATGTCACTCAATCCTCTATACAACTTCTGAGATGTGTGCTGCAAACTGCATGGCAATCTGTCATCACAAATGCTGTCAGCCAGCCACTTAAGCCCTCTTTGCATTTGGCTGGAAAAAATGAAAATGATCAGACTTGCGACAGGGTTTGCTACCCTGTCACTGCATATTCATTGTCTCACCCCCAGCCCCTCCATGTCAGACTGTGTTGGTGGGGCCAGGAGGGGGTTCAAAGCTCCACAGTGCACCAGAGTGTGATGTGGGCTGTGGCTTCTCCTGCCAGGTGGGAGAAGCCGCCAGGGTGCCCTGACTTTGCTTTCTCGAGGGACAGAACTTATACAAGTCCTCTTGCCTACCCAGAGCATGATGCTTTTGTAAAGCAGATGTGCAAATGGCTCAGTCCAAAAGGCCACTTGGAGAGAAATCTGTGGGCCAGAAGAGATAGAGCAGACACTGCAGATCCTCGGCGTTAATCCCTGCCGCTACCTGTGCCCCTCAGAGGCAGCCCTCAGCTCACTCTTCCTCCTGTCCTCTGTTGCCTGATGGAGTCAGGGGCCTGTGGTCCCTGTGAACAGCACCAAAGTGCTCACCTTGTTGAACAGTTTCTAATCTGCTACCTCCAGTTGAGCAGATCCACCCCAGCCCCGTATCCCCTCATTACCTGGACTCCTGGTCAGGGCCCCATAGAGCTCTGCCTTTGAAATGCCACTGGAGCCATCAGGCCATCTCTGTGGGTCCCCACTGTTAACCTCATTAGGCACCTGCTCCTTGCAGCCCAGCCGGTCCTCGTTAGCCTCTGCAGCAGTACTGGCAGCCCCTTGCTAAACGGCCTTCCTGGAAAGCAGCCTCATTAAGAGACTCTCCTCTGCTGTAGCAGGAACTTCCAGCACCCAGACCCTGCAGGCCGGGCCCTCAGTTTCTTCTGTTTAACTCTTCTACCCACCCTGGTTTATAAAGTTGGGGAGACTTGAACTCACAAGGATTCCTCACCATGGCAGCCTGGTCCCACCCCCAGTGAGACACCACAGGCAGAGTCCTGCCCCAGCCTGGCTCCAAGCCCTGGCCCATCATCAAGGTGTGGCCAGAAAATGACAAATATGGAGGCAGGTGCAGCAGGAAATGGAGCATGGGGCAGGAAGTGAAAGGCAGGGATGGCATTTCCCTCCCAGGAGCCCCTTCAGGAGGTGCCTGAAGCCTCAAAGCCCAGCTGTCCTGTGGGGGATGGCTAACTAGCAGCAGAGAGGATGGATGGAAGGTGGACCTCAGGTACTTGCAGAAAGTGATCCCAACATGCATACTTGCATAGAGATGGAGACACATGGCTCCCCAGCATGCAGGCAATCGCTCCAGCCACAAATGGAAGCCCAGATAGACGTGAGCCACAAGTACAGCATGCAGAGATTCCCAGAACATGTGAGGAGACTGGGATGGAGACACACACCCCTATCCATCACTTGTTCCACATCCATTTGGCGCCACCATAGCCAGAGATGAAAACAACAAGAATAGCACAGGTTCCTGTTTTAAGACACTCAACAGCTCTTTGAGAAAAAACAGCTCTAAAAACAGTACAAAGTGAAGGCGGGAAAGTGATTTGTGCCTGTTCCCACCTGCGCAGATCTCTCAGGGTTCACTTCAGTGCGTCATCTTGGGGAGCAGGCAAATCAGCCTCTGCAGCCTTCATCTGCCTTATTTAGCCCTCTGCTTTGTACCCATCGCCAGCCCCATGTCCATAGCGACCCCAAGCCAGATAAGGTTCCTGGCACAAGACCTCCAGCTGCCCTCCACCTCCTTTCCACTTCCCACCATCCAGCTCCAGGCACTCGTGACAGCCACAGGGACAGCAGAATGGGGAAGGCCTGCAGTGCACCATTTCTGCCATGCTAAGCACCTGCAGAGCCCTCAGTAGGTGGGGAACAGGTACAGTGAAGCACTGGGAGGAAGGAGCTGTCCCAGAAGGGACAGGAGAGGATACTCAGAACAGGCTGTGCCCAGCACATGTCACAGGGTCCCTGAGGCCCAACAGAAGTACTTTCCTAGCATGACAATGTTGATCAATAAACAGTGGGCCTAAGGGACAAGGTGGGGTGTCCAAAATAGCATACTTTGCCAGTTATAGTTAAGTAAAGAAACAGACTTCAATGTATAATACATTTATAGTCATTTGTTAGATCTCAGACCCAAAGCAATCCCACAGAGCATGGGGACATTTTAAGGTTACATTGTGCACATTCCTTCTGATACCTGGCCATCTAACTCCAGAACAAGGCAGACAGCATTCCTGGCTACCACAGCCTACAGCCCAATAATATCAGGAAAGAAAATGCTCTTTAAAGATCCTCCTGTCTAAACAAACTGGGACCTGGTTTAAATTAAGAACTTATCTTTTTGGAAGTTTCTTACATGATTAAAGCCCCTGAGGAAAACACTGGCCATCTAAAAAGAACAGGACCCTTTTGCAATTCCAAAGTAACTTGTAAGTAAAATGTCTATCAGCATCATAATCACCAAACCCCAGGAGTAATTTTTGTGTGCATAAAAAGATAGCCGAACTTGCACTTGGGGCAGGTACCTTCGTGGCACTACTCACTTTCCCACATGAAGGTGTAACTTTCTCTATATCTGCTTTACAATAAATTCTACCTAGACTTCTGCATGGCCTCCGTGTCATAAATTATTTCATCAGGGGCAGAAAGAACCAAGGGTTAAGGAAGTGATGGGCCTCACTGTATCAGGACCTGGCTCCCCAGTGACACTTCAGCCAGGGTCAGGAGGGGTTTGCATGAAGAGCTGTCCCTTGATGGACCTGGTGGTTTGGTGGCAAGGGGCACAAGAGAGAGGTTTGAAAGAGGAGACACTCCAGCTGGGAGCCTCGCTGGGCCTTCCCTCTTAGCCAACAGGGTGGCCCCTGGCAGCAAGCTTTGGAAGTCAGTCTTTCCAGGTTCAGTGGGATCTAGAAATTGCATGCGGTCTGACTGTGGACCGTGTAGGAGCCAACAGTCAAGAAAAGTCCTGTGGAATTTCTCTCCACTACACTCACTCCCATGCGTGCTTGTGTACCGCAGAAAGAGAAGGTAGGGACCTGTCTTTCTAGAAACCTCTAGGGAAGGCAGCTATAGTAGGAGAGGAGGAGGTGTGTGTAAAATATGCAAATCTACTCATCAATATGCCCATTATGGTTTCCAGGCTCTGCCCCTAAGGCACCAAGAATTCTCCTGAGGATGCTGCACAACTGGGAGATATTAATTAGCAGGAGGAATGGGTAGGAGGTGGCTGACATCACTGCCCTGTGTGGACTGAGTTTTCTCCAGGTTTCCTGCCGGGGATTTCTCTGATGCAGCACAAGGCTGTCCCATACCACACAGGGCTATAGTGTGCTTCTCCAGTCCCAGCTCCATCACTATGGCCTCAGCCTCTGAACTGCAAACCCTGCCCAACAGCCTCTTCTAGGAAGACTTCCTGTCAGCCTGTCAGACATGTCCCTTTGGGGGCTCCTAGAGCTGTCCCCACAAGCTCCACTCCTGGGCTGGGAATGCCTGGGGGCCATCCGCCAGAGCTCTGTACCCATAGGAGCTCTAGAAACATTGAACAAATGGGCCTTTCCTACTTGCTCCACCCAGAGCTGGTCAACCAACAGGCCTGTGTTCAGTGCTGGTCAGACAGAACAAAGGCACAAAGCAATCAGTGTGCTTCGCTTAGAGGGAAAATCCATTCTCTGGCTCCACACCCCACCACCAGAGCCTAGGGCCAGTTCCTGACTAAAGGCATCCCCCTCCCCACTTCATAGGTATGATGGAAACGTCTCCACCAGGCCCTGCAGACTCCTGGTGTATCCCCCAATTAATCTCATCCAGGGTCCCCAGTTCTGGTGCCTCCTGAATTCCCACTTCAGAGGATGTAGACTATCCCTTCACTTCCTAAAAGTGGAACCAGATATAGTTGGTGCCACTTCTCACAAGTGTCCTGGTTTGTCTGGGTATACAGTAGGAGCCACAAATGCTACTTGAATAAATGAATGGTGAAAGCTAGGTTCACAGATAGTTCCAAGTGCTAACTACTGCACTTGGGAAAGATCAAGTGAAAGGGACCTTCTGAGGCTAAGTCCTGAGTCCCATTTCAATAGCTGCTGGCTGGACAAATGAGTAAGTAAAGGCAGGTCGGAGCTACTGGTCCTCAACCCAAAGAAGACTGTTGCTCAGCCTCTGCTGTGAATACAACAAAGTAATTAACAGTGTTTCTTAATTAGCTTTGCAGGGTAATTAGTAAGGTCCCTTTTGCTTCCCTGAGGCCCAACCTCCATAAACAATCCACCATCATGGGTCTCCAAGGGGGCTCTCTGCCCAGGAAGGTGGAGAAATGTGAAAATTCATCAGTTATGCCTTCCAACCCAAGTTCCAGTCTCTAGGTTCTCTGGCCAAGGCCAGAGAGGTCCATTAGGACCCCTGCAGTGGCCTCTTTCCTTCTCATTCTTCCCGACCAGCCTAAATACCTTCAGTTTACAAGAAGAATCCCTGCCCATCTCCATTTGTCCTTTTAGTGATCTCCACTGTGCTCTATGGGAGACTGTGCCTCTCGTTCCAAAGCAAATGAGCGCCCCCAGCCCTGGTGCTCCCAAATCCATTTCATCCCTCAGCTTGAAACAGACCTGGGGTGCCCCTGCCCCTCTGCTACAGACTTGAATGCGAAGGAATGAGGCGCCAGCACCAGTGGAATTCCCATAAAGAAGACGGGTCTGAAGGAAGAGCCCCTCCCTGATCTGCAGCCAGAGATGGACTTCATTCAGCTGTGTGTCAGCCCACCGACATGTGATAGATCCATTTCTACAGAAACCCTTGAAGGAACCGTGGACCCATGTTTAAAAGATAATGGCCTCAAGAGAAAGCTAAAATGCTTACCTTTAGCTAATATGAATTCCTAAGTTGGTGGTACTCAGGCCTGGATACATATCAGAAGCACCAGAGAATGTTAAGCAGGCTTCTGAGCCCCAAAGCAGACCTTAGAAATGACTCTCACTCTGTGAAGAGGCCACAAAGCTATACTCAAGGCCTCTCCCATTTCCCACTGTGCACCACTGTGGTGGGAGACCTCATCTTTCCCAGCTAGGCCGAGCAATCCTCAGCAGCCATATTTGCTGTCTGGGAAGCTTATGTCCCCATCACTGGGTGTGAAAGGGTGTGAAAGGCTTGGGGACAGAGCCACATTAACGGTCCACTCTGAACTGTCAGCCCCAGAAAACAGGAATCAGTTTCATGGAGGGTACTTCACCAACCCCCAACACTCTTGTCCTCAAAAGACCTTGAGGTCTTATGTTACTCTGCCTGGACCCTCTTCTCAGAGTCTACATGTTTTAGAGTTTTAAATTTACTACTTTCATGCTTTATGATCTTAATAGATTATAATTTTAAAACATCTTTCTCATGTCAATTGAAAGATGACTGCTACAGTTCACATTAACATTTTTCCAACTATGGTTTCCTGATGTATTTATTCCAAGGGGATTTGAAATTTCATTTCCTTTAAAAAGGGCCCCACAATGGGCATGGTGGCGTTTGCCACAATCCTAGCTACTCAGAAGGCTGAGGCAAGAGGATGGCAAGTTCAAGGCCAGCCTGGACAACACAGTGAGACCATGTCTCAAAGGGAGGGGGAGGTAGAGTGGGGTTGGGAATGTAGCTCAGCGCTTCCTGAGGTTCAGTCTGCTGTACTGCGCCCCACCCAAAGCATTATCACTTCACTAAATATAAGAATTTGCCTTGGGGTCTCTAACCAACCGTTCCATGGCTGAATGAAGAACTGGGTTTTGAGCCAAGGATTGGGTTGTGTACGTAGTCATTTTTAAGTAAGCCAATTTTAAAATGAGAATCCAGAATGTGGGAACCAGGTATAGTGGAACATGCCTGCTATTGGGATACTGGGACAGGGGGATAGCAAGTTCGAGGCCAACCTGGGCAACTTAGTGAGGAGACCTTGTCTCAAAATTTTACAAAAAGGCTGGGGTAGCTCCGTAACCCTGGGTTCAATCCCTAGTACAGGAAGAAAAAAAAAAAAAAAAAAGAGAGAATGTGGGAGCTACCCTGCTAGAGAAGATTCATTCAAATATTTACTGAGTGCCACTAAGGGCCTTGTTCTGGGCAATGAGAATACAGGTGTGAACAAAAAAGACCGAAATCCTTGTCCTTATAGAGTGTACACTCCAATGCAGTCACTGACAAACACGATGAGAAGTTATAAAGTGTTGAGGAAGAAAAAGCAAGCTGGGAAGGAGACAGAAAGCTATGCGTCAATGGCACCATGTTGAAACCTGAAATCAGATGGTGTGGGGGAGACAGGGAATCCAGGAATAGCTGAGGGTATGGCAACCGGGGAGGGTGGGGAGTCAACATCCTGGCCTGGGCTGCTGGGGCCACAGGAGAGGAGCCAGCAGGGACATGGAGCAGGTGGGGAGGGGTAGAACCTGCAGTTGTTATTCTAGAGGGAAATGAAACGCCACCAAGTTTTGGGAAAGAATAGGATTGCTTTGCTGCTGCGTGGAAGACAGATCATAGAGAGGCAAAGGTACTGCCAGGAGTTCAGACAGCCCTTTCACAGAAAATTGGCTAACAGCCCAGGGTGGTGGCCAAGGTGATCAGAACTGGCCCAACTCTGGACACAAAGTGCAGGTGGAGTTGATGGCCTGGATGTGGTGCAGGACAGAGATGCTACTAAGGGAGAGGACAGGCCCATGGAAGCTTGCGTCACAATTCCTTTCCAAAAAAACTGGGAGGTCTGGGCTTTTTTTTTTTTTTTTTTTTTTTTTTCCCCATTTTAATGCTTGTCAGTTGTGAGGGTTTTTTTTTTTTTTCCTTCTTCTTTCCCACAATTTCATTCTACTTAATCTCATTGTCAATTAACTCACACTCAGATGCAGAACAGTGAATTTTGATGAGCAAAAGAAAACCTTTTAATTAGCCTAAATTGTTTTAGTTAGCATAACTGCTTTTCGCCTAATTGTTGGTGATTGAGTTTTAAGACTTAGCAACTGCAATACTGGCTGTCAAACCTCCACACCGGCTCCTTTCTGCACTGGGTCCTGCATGTTAGAAAAGGACAGTGGCTTTCGCTCCCAATGACAGAAGGGCTCCTCTTCCCTGGCCTTGGATGAAGGCATGAAAGGCAGAGTAGCTCTCCCAGCCAGACACTGGAAGGGCCAGGGCTAGACTCCAGCTTATTTCCGGCCCAGACGTCAATGGTTCACTGGAAGGTTCTTACAAATTTGTGGTCTCAAAGAGGACTCCTTTCAGGAAAGCAGTGAGTCCACCATTTCCCATGGCAACAAAGTCACCAAGTAGTAGTAGTGGCTCTCTTAAGAGACTTTCAGATAAAATACTGATGTTCAGGACCCCATCCTAGAGAAACTCTACATTTGGTGTATGTGGGGCCCATGCATGAGTATTTTTCAAAGTTTAAAGGATTCTAACACCCAGCCAGGGTTGAAAACCAGGGCCCTAACATCGTTTACTGGATCGACAGTCTTAAAAAGGTGCATCCTTTTTACTATGCAAGGAAGAAAAATTGTCCAGCATGGGACCAGCTCAGGGAAGGGGCTCGTAGGAAGCAGGGCGGAGCTGCAGTCAATCACTAGCAAAGCTGTCAAATCACATCCCAATTTCCAGAGGAGACATTAATTCCATCCAGTGTCTTAACACGATTACCGCTTAAAGGCAGCCCAATAACCAAGACCTATTGAACAGGCAACAAGAGGTGAATTTTGAGGCACAGCAAAAATTATTCATGCATTCACTTAGTGAATCTTCAACTAAATTCATTTTGGTGATGGCCAAATGCCAAAAACACCTGCCCTACTTATAAATTATCAGCAACCAACTATGCAAGGTTCTGTAGCATGAGCGGTGCTCTTGTAGCCTCCCCATAGTCACCCCCACCCGAGAGAGACAAGTAACAGCTGTCCCTGGTCACAGGAGGCCCATTCCACTGCAGCTATATCCAAAGACAATTCAGCTGTATCTCCGGGGCATTATTCTGAAACTATACTGGTTAAGGGAACAGTAAATAAGAGTGAATCTATCTCAGTGGACTTATTCAGCAAGACAACTTTGCAAGTTCTGTCACAAAGAACTTGGGACACCTGACACCTGTAGTACTACCTCGTGAAACCAGTAAGATCACTTCTGTTATATGACTTGGTGATGAACTCCTTTTCTGGGACCACCTACTTTCAATGTTTCACTATTTGAGCTGGTGAGCAATATGAAGGTGCTGGATTCCTGCAAAAGTCAGGCACAGGCTCCTTCTCCAGACATAATTGCACATTATATTTGACTGAATGTTCTGCAGTCAACCTAAGACGTTTAAAAGAACTTAATTACTATGTTCTGCGCATGCTGCGGAGACCAATTAGGATGTGAGCCTTTCCTGTCACTATGACTTTTGGGGAAAGTGAAAATATGAAGAACTTTGGAGAGACAGTGCTATTTACCTGGCTCTGTTCAACCAGCATCTAGCTCGATACAAACAGGTACAAAAATAATTACTAAAAGGTGTCAAAGCTTCAAACCTTGCTTGATAAATATCTGGGCTTTAGACAATAGGCTTGAGCAGAAGTGTGTGTGATTGTGCACGTGTGTGCACTTTCATGTGTAAAGGGCCTCTTTATTTAGAACACAGCTCTACACTCACCTGTGCTTAAAATCAGGCACACAGGGTAGAAACAGAACCGAAGAGTTCTGCTCTGGCCCATGTCCTCACTGAGGTGGTCAGTCACACAGGAGATGTGAGTATTCTCCTGGGAGGAACCGTGCACTGCCACGGAGGAGAGGAACAGAGAAAGGGAGGGCCTGCAGATCTAAGACCCAGCCTCCACCCCAGGGCAAATGTGTCTGCCACTGAAGAATGCTGTGGTTCCAATCCCTTTATGATCCAAGGTAGGTAAATCCCACTTTGTTTAATACATTTTTCCCTATTAATGGCTCATAAAAACCTGTGGTGATTGTTGCTTCATCGTGGAGGTACTTAGAGTAAAAGGAAGAAAATTACTGGGAAGAATGGGAAGAAGTAAAAAGCCTTATGGATAGAGGCCACCCACCCCTCAGTACTGTACTAGACAAAGTTCTAACTGCAAACACAGAGCTGCTAAAATTTGCACATCCTTGTATTTTTTTTTCTTACAAATAAGCATTCTATACAAAAACAAGATAGTAGCAAAGTGCCTTAAAAACTAAGCCCAAAATGTCTATGTTTGAATAAAAACACTGATAGCTGAGAATTGCTAAGTCAGACAAAGTAGGTGGGGATCCTCTGCATCAGGACTGATTGATTTCCAGGACTACCAGTGAATCAAGAATTAAGCTTGCCTTGAAATAGAGGGCTCTCCTGCGCAGGCCCTCGGGGACTATGCATCAGGGTTAGCAACCAGGGGCCCATGCACCAGCACGCTGACCCATCCTCTGCCCCAAACACCCCAGCCCACCTCAGCCTTTCCCAGAAGCCATTCCGCCTGCTTGGAGATGGCTGTCTCTTTAGTACAATGTATCACTTTCTCAGAAAAAGAGTAAGAAAGATGAATGTACAGAGACAAAGCAGATTAGCAGTTGCTTAGAGCAAGCTGAGCTTGGAATGGGGAATGCTGGTAAATGGGCATGAGAAATTTTTCTGGAGTGATGAATATATTCTAAAATTGGATTGTGGTGGTGGTTGCACAGCTCTGTAAATATACTAAACATCAGTGAATTGTACATTTAAAACAGGCTAATTTTATGGCATGTAGTTCTTACTCCAATAAATTATGCTGTGAATTTTTTAAGTATATTCATTGTGTTTAACATTAAGTCTAATCAAAGGTGGAAAAAGCAGCTTTGCTGAAAAGAAACTGGAAACACAAGCACATGAATTACAAATTTGTTCAGCATTCCTGCAACTTTAATTGTGGGGATAAAATCAGGCAGCCACTGAAGATAAAATACAGTCCCTGGGAGACATCAAATGTTCTTTTGGTTTTTTTGGTAAAGTGGACATGGTAAGAGATAAATTTTTATTAACACATGTAGTCTAAAGTTGCAAAAGTTGTCCTCATTCCTCGACTGTCTCTTTTTTACCAGTCTCCTGACCTTCAAAGACAGGATACCTGGCCTCCACATCAGCCCATGTGATGTTGCCATTGGCCAGATCGCAGACTATACCAGGCAGTTCTGAGACCTGCAGGGGAAGAGAAGACCAAGCATCAACCAACTTGTGCAATGTCTGTATAATGACAAGGTCTCCTTACAAACTCGTCCTACACATCTCTCATCACTCCCTGGGCCGCCGCCTAACTACAGTCACCTCCCACCCCCTCCTCCCAGACCTCAGTTCATGCTCTGATCTTCCAGCCTACAAAGCTCAGCACCTCCCCCAGAAAACTCAATCTAGTCACAAAGCCTTTCCTAACTATTCTAAATCTTCACTGTCATTTGAAATTGCTTCATATACACTTCACTCTTCAAACAGGAGCTCTTAACTCCTGATTGGCAGCAGTCCATCCAGTAAAGGTATGAAGGGTACCAGGCAAGCCAGCTGTCTCTCAGCCTTCAGCAAACACTGGCTGACACACAGCAGCGGTCCTCAAACTTGAGTATGCAACCAAGTCGCCTGTAAGGCTTGCTTTTCTGACCCCCAGTTTCTGATCTGGTAGGTTTGGGGTGGAGATTCTGCCGAGCTAACCAGTGGCCAGGTGATGCAAGGTGACAGGTCCAAGGACCACACTTTGAAAACTACAGCCAGATGGGAATATAGGTCTGGAGTAGCCAGATCTGGCTTGTAAGACAAGGCAGAAATTTATGCTTGTGAAGTAGAATATAAATTACTTGGGGAAAAAAAGCAGTCTTTTACCTCTGTTTACCCTACTACTATCTCCATGAAGCTGAGCACACAATAGGTACGCTAACTAAATACCTGCTCAAAGTTAATAAATTAGCCAGGCAGTTGTCAACTGAAGTGGCCACTCCATCCTTTCCCTTATCACCCTCCTTCCCTTTCTGTTATTCCCTTCCATTAAGTAAAATTATTGAAATATTATTCACTGTTTTGAATGGATTACAACAGAAGAGTTTATGTGTATAAACATGCATACGTTTCTATAGAAATGGATAAAAATGTCTCAGTCCCCCAAAGCCTGCCAATAAAACTATGGCAACAGCCTCTTGGCATCACATTTCTCTTGCCCAATATACAAACAACTATAAAAGCAAACTGCTGGAGAATGAGCCCAGAGCAAACAAATGACTATAAAATAGTAGAGAAGTGCTAATGGATATGTTCATAATTAAGCCAAACAGATTTGGGAATCTGGGCTTCATCTGACACAAGCCTATCATTAAAATTACAAAAGAAAAAAAAAAGATAAGTGGAGTACAAATAAAATCCAACTCAAACCAGTCGGAACTGGCGCACACTTCTAAGATTAAAAATGCCAAAGCGAAGGACAGTTACCTCTGCTCTGATCTGCCGCATGGAGTCTCGGTCCCTCAAAGTGGCAGTGTGAGGGGTCTTGTTCACCGTATCGAAGTCAATGGTGATGCCAAAAGCCACACCAATCTCATCAGTCCTGGCATAGCGTCTTCCTATGGACCCAGAGGAGTCATCTACTTTGTGGGACACGCCATTCCTGGTCAGAGCTTCCGCTATCCGAAACACGTGAAGCAATGACAAAGAAAAGAAGGGAATAAGTCTCAGTGCCACCTGAATGCTGTCTTACAAGCTCAGGAAACTTTAAAAAGGGGCCAAAACAAGAGAGCAACAAATTCCAGTTGTAAAAGAAAGAAAAACCCCATAAGTTTAATAAATCCCTCCCTGGAGTCCAAACCTTCCCTCCTAGTTACACGTGACACAGCTGCAGGGGACCGAGTGCTGGATAAGGAGGCAAGACCAGGAGGTGGGTCCTGGCACCACCAGCTCTACTTGCACCGCCCTGAGCAGTCCATGGATTCCTTCCACCGCCCATCTCCGAAGGCAGTGGGCAGCACCAGATGATCCCCAGGGTCCCTTTCAGTACTGTGGACGTCACGGCTAGGGCTGCTACACTTCACTCAGGCTCCCCGCAAGTGAAGAGGGCACCAGGCCACCATGAGAAGTAGTCTTAAAATCAAACTCTTGGGCCCTGCCCTGATTCATTCAATACTAGGATAAAGCACTCTGAAAAAGCACTCTGTCTCTCAGAAATAAGAGCAGAGGCAAAAATCACTTAGATTTGTTCTTATTCAATCTATATTTTCACTGAACTAAATGATACACTTCCTAAAACTGAGTCTACTTAATGATGTTCCCATGGAGATTATCCAAGCGGATTTGCTTACATAATTCCTTGACAAATGGCATGAACTCCTGATTCTGGCTGAGCGGAAGGACGGAACATTTGAATGGAGCAACCACAGCAGGGAAACTGAAGAACTAGATGGTTTAAAAAGAAAGAAACCCAAAGATGTTATTTTATAAATACCTGAATGTTAATGAACCAAACCACACAATGTTACAACTGGTGGGTATCCAAGCATCACTTCACTGTCAAACTGCCAGAAAACAAGATACGAGAGGCAGTATGACAAATGAGAGCCAGACTCGGAAACATCTAGTGTCGGCTCTGATTTTGGATCAACTTGATGAACTCTTTCTCTGAACTTCTGTTTCTCCATCTAAAACATGGGTTTTTATCATCTGCTCTGTTCACTTCACAAGTCTGCTTTTTAAAAAGTCAAATGATGTGAAAACATTCTGAAAGCCACTATATATGCAAGATGGTAACTTTTTGGTCCCACATAAAAGCCTTTCTTCTTTCTGTGGAGACCGCCTGAAGAAACCCCCTCAAAATGAAGTAACGAGTGGCAGTGCCAAAACCACAATCCATTCTGTCCTTTCAGAGAAGAATCCATGAGCCTTAACAACCAACTAAAAAGTTTAATTAGTACCAAAAAAGTACAAAACAACCAAAAAGATACTGTGTATACCTATACTGAAAATTACAGTCTCCAACTCTGCTCTGAAAGAGGTTTCTGAGTAACTCAGAACTCAAAGAAGTAGATATTCTGTGGAAAGCAAACTAGCCTACCATTCTGGGTTAGAAATGAGAGCTGAAGGCAGTTCTTAAAAAACATTTATAATAAATAATTTTATAATAAAAAGGTTTACTTGAAGTGGAACATAGATAACTTGTATGAATTTTTCCTATAGAGATAATGAGTACCACAGGTTTCAGTTTAGACCCCTACCCAAACCTTAATTCACCCACTGTGCCAAGCAATGACGAATATCCTCAGTGAATCCTGCACTATAGCAGTACAGTTGCCCGCATCCCAGAATTTTCAGAATTTGACTCCCCTTCTCCATTAATTCCATTTAATGAAAAAGAAGTAGGAACCTGCTTTTATAGAAAAAAAATTTTTCAATTTCACTAGCAATGTTTTTATATTAAATTTATAGGCAAATGGATAGAGGCACTAGGTGCCATTAATTTAGAAACTTTTTTGGCTTTCCATAGCCTAATCAAATTTCTCTTCAAGATGGGACTCGCCATGCAATTCATAAAACACTGCTACTAATTTATTCTTGTTTAGCTTTTATGTCTATTAAAGCTCTAGTTACATCAATATTGTTAGATACAAAGGAACAGCTAAAAGATTAAAAAAACCTTTTTATTAAAAAAATAAGCAGGAAAACCATGAAACACACTTGACATCTAAAAAGAATATATTCAGTTATGCAGATCATTCTTCCAAAAGGACCGAGCTTTACACTGCACTTCTGGTGCCAGTCCAGGTCCTTACTACCTGCTGCAAGAATGAAGGGCTGCTCCTTCACATCAGGAAGTAAAGATGCAACTTTAGGGCAGAGATTAAAAAGCAACTTTATTATCCACAAGTTACAATAGTGTGTCAGACCTTTTAAAACACTGGCACCAGGAATTTACTAGTTCGTTCTTCAAAGTTAAATGCTCTGGGAAAAAAATACAGACTTGATGCCCAGCATTACGTACACTCTGCTTTAGAATGGCGAAGCAAATGAAACTTCTACTAATTTGATATGTACACCCTCTCCTTTCTAGCCATTTTTCTGACTGGTTTTCCTGGAATCACTGCCTAGAAATTAAAGGAGCACAATTTGCACAGGCAGAGATGAGGCGAGAAGGGTGAAGTAAGGCAGAGTGAGGACATAAAGTGGAAGGCGTGGAGCTCTGACTTGACCATGAGATCCAAAAGAAAATCTGTAGGCGCTGATGATTCCTTATAAACTTCTCTCTATAAACTTCTGTCAGTAACACTTGAGGACCGGGAGAGTGAAACCCCAGGTACTGCCCAGTTTATGACCTGTTGGGCCCACACACTAGAATCAGGTTGGGTTCTTCTTTAAAACAAACAACCAAACAAAGAATAACAAAACAAACCTCCACAGATCTCTAAGTCCCAAACCTAGAGAATCAGTGTCTCTGGAATATAATCTAAGAATTTACATCTTTACCCCAAGAGTATGCCAGGTAATTTTGTGCAGTATAAGAGGGTTCCCTTGAATACCTGACAAGTACATAGACACAGTTTGGTGGTTTGGTCAATTCTATAAGCTTTCTCATCCTTCCTTCCCAATTTTCTGAAAATAAGAAGGCATCCAGAAAGTATCACTCATCCACTGATGCAACGGACTTCCCTACATAGGCTCTGTCTCAGAATAGTGCGCCAGGCAACTAAAGCAGTGGCTCACAGAACAAGCTACACGCACTAAAACTCGAGCAAGGCAACACAGAAGTGCTTTGCTTGGTAATCACCTATGCAAAGATGATGCTAGTGCATTATAGCAATGACTAATCATTTTAAGGAAAAATCCTTTGGTTTCTTAAGCAAAAGAGGGAACTCACCTCCTCGCTCAGCCGCCTTCCCTTTTGGCAAAATATTAACTTCTTAAAAAGTCATTTAGATCAGTGACCTTTCATACTTTTTTTTAAAAAGCTAGGGGAAGTGATTTTTCGTCCAGTATTTCAGTAAATGTTAGCACACTGTACAGCACAGCTTACCGTTCTCTGTTCATCTCCTTCACGTACATGGAATGTATGTTCAAGTACAGTATACATGATCCTGCCCAGGCCAAAGGAGGGTTCAATTACACTTGGAACAACTTCTTCCACTGCAAAACAGATAGAAATTCAGTAACATTCTCTCAAATACCACACAATGCATTTCAGATCTTATCTAAACAATTCTTAGCACTAAAAATGTCTCTAATCTAGACGGATTTTTATCTCTGTTCATCAGGACAAAGCATCAGAACCTTCATAAAAGCTATTCCCTCGTAGGAAACAGAAGGCCTTCGAAGAGAAAGATGGAATGCAAGAAATTTTCACCAAATTTAATTCTTTGTTCACATAGCAGAAAAATGAAACTTGAGTCACAGGACCATTCCTTCCCCAGTTGATAGCCAAAAACAACAGCAACTACACTCTACCATCTGCCTTCTCTCTCCAGAAAGCATAATAAATTGAGAGCTTCAATAAGACTTTGCTGGAAGTAAAATATCTACCACCACAGATGACAAAATTAACACCAGGCACATTCTACCAGGGCCCCTCCAGTTATTCCCATAGGCAAGACTATACCTGTGGCATACACAGGAAATGCATTAATGATTATTACTTACTATGGAAAGGAAGCAATAAGTACTGCCCAGGCTTAAGATTATCTGATTATGACCTTGGAGAACTTAGGTTTTATGGGTACTGAGACAACTACTACCAAAACTCCAGTTCTAAAGAGAAGCTGCTTGTTTTGTCTTTGATAAAGAATAACAATATATTTTAGAAATATGATCAAGGCATTTTTCTGCCCTCCTTCTATGGCATCTGGGTAATGGTGAAATATAGTTCTGAAGTAGCCACCAGGATGACAGCTAAAGCCCCCAGGCCCAAAGGGGCCCCCATGACTCCAGCATTGTAGACCAAGAGCAAATGGGAAGGCAGGCCTAGTGCTTCCACCAGAAGTAGCTTCTCAAACATCCACTGCTGTCTCTAGGAACTTTGTGCCAGCCACAAATAACCATAGTGCCCTTCATATACACACCAGAACACTCAATGCCCAATTTACAGCATTTGTTCCACAAAAAATCACTTCTCTTAGGTTTTTTTAAAAGTAAAAAAAAAAAAGGGGCCGGTGAGATGGCTCAGCGGCGTAAGCGCCTGCCTTGCAAGTGCGAGGGCCAGAGTTCGACTCCCGGATCCCACATACGAAAAAGGGGCCAGCGATATCGCTCAGTGGCACGGGTGCCTGTTGGTGCGCGAGGTCCTGAGGTCGACCCC
Organism: Erethizon dorsatum; assembly: GCA_028451465.1. NCBI lineage: Eukaryota > Metazoa > Chordata > Mammalia > Rodentia > Erethizontidae > Erethizon > Erethizon dorsatum. The sequence goes on from CM051835.1 coordinate 76,250,414, forward strand.
CTGGTACCCACAAAAAAAAAAAAAAAAGTAAAAAAAAAAGAAAAAGAAAAGGCAGAAAAAAGGGCCAGTGATATAGCTCAGCGGCATAAGCGCCTGCCTGGCAAGCACGAGGTCCTGAGTTTGACTCCCAGTACCTGCATATAAAAAAAAAAGTATGAAAGGTCACTGATCTAAATGACTTTTTAAGAAGTTAATTTTTCGCCAAAAGGGAAGGGGGCTGAGCTAGTGGGTGAGTTCCTTCTTTTGCTTAAGAAACCAAAGGACTTTTCCTTAAAATGACAAAAAAAAAAGAAAAAGAAAAAGAAAAATTTAATCACAGGTATTCCTAAAATGTACCTCAGGACACAAGAAACATAAAGGCATAAAGTATTATAAATTATTTTGCAGTATAACTATGTTGAAAAAGGAAAAGAAGCCCAAGCAACCTTTTTTTCTCTTTGAAATTTCTGTAATATGCTTACATCATAAAACATAAAACATTCTTAAAAACTCAGTAGTAGTAATTTGTTTATTGTTTTTACAAATTTACCATGGAGTGTTTTCTGGAATCTCTTTACGGCGACCATGTCTCTTGTTAACTGAAATGTTTTTCCTTCAGTTTCAATAGTGAACTCCCTATTTAAAAAAAAAACAAAATATGTAATAGTTAAAATATGTATCCCTGTGCCTTGATTTAAACAAGTTTTGCAGATTGATAAATTGCTTTTCACTTTAAGTATAATATAAATTTGGTCATCTCTCTAGATATGATAGTTGAAGTCAGATATAAATTATCTCATAAGTAATACCAAATTAAGTATTACCCTAATTATGGCACCAAATAATATTCTGGGGAGGCACACAAAAATTGGATTAGTTTGTAAAATTCCAGAAGTGACTTAATGACGAATTCTTCCAGCTTTGAAATCAAGGCTAAACTAAAAACAAGTTTTTAAAAGCTCAGTTTTAGAATAATGGATTTGTCAGAAATAGGCCTGCGGGTAAAATGGGTACTATTCCCTTTACTGTTCCAACAAATGTAAAATATGAACCAGCTTGTCATCTTACAGAAATAATCTTAAAACTCCCACACTATTTCCAAATTAAACTGGCACTTACGCTGATGAAGACTGGTTTAAAAGAAGTTCAATGACTGTGTGATGTGTTGACATACAATATTGTCCCTCCCCTCCCACCCATCACTGGCTACCAATATGTCCATTATGAAGCACTTCACATAATACCTGTATTTCAGCTCATGAGGTATTTTCTCACATCATGAAGATCTGTTCGGATTCCTCTGGCATCACAGCAGCTCAGTGCTGAGAAAGAGCCCTCATGTGGCTGTCCTGAAGCTGTACAGTTGGCATATACCATGGCGGCATTTTGCTAGTTTCTACCAGTGACAATCTCATGCCTCATTTGAATGGTTATAACTGATTTCTTGTTTTCGCTATTCTGTTTGAAGTTTGTGTGTGCATGCATTAAATACCTACAGTGTGTGCATGCATTCTGTGTGCATTAAATACCTACAGAGTCACAGGTATTCTGAGAATATCACTCTAGGTACAGAGTAGGTAACAGCTATAAAACAGCTGTAATTAGCAATGAGACAGCCATTACTTGAGCAATAATAAAACTGCCTTATCTGTGAATAATGACATCTAACTACTGATATAACCATGTAGCTCAGAAATAGGCCTGCTGTTAAAGTGAGCACTGTTCTCATTACGGTGGATGTTCAACATCCCATTTATGTTGTTTTGGCATAAACAGATGTTATTGCTGGAACATCAGAAATGTTTTAAAAGCTATCAGTAACAAAATGGATACTTTCATCCTCAACTTGACAAAGTTCATCTTATTTTAGTTTTTTCCTCTTCTACTGTCTTCTTCTGGAATATTTTTTATTGTAGTTTAATCCAATTTTGGTTTAATTATGCTTCTTTGGGTTTTGTGTATTTTCTAGGTAATTGCTCTGGAGTTTACTGTATGCATTTTTTAACATCATAGTCTACCTTAAATAATATCATACCACTTAACATATAAAATATGTATTTTATAATAGTATATTACCAATTCTTCACTCTCATCTTTTGTGCTATCAATGGCATACACTGTACCTGCACATAAAAATTCCATTATACATTATTGTTTTTACTTAAACCATTTTCATTTGAAAGTATTTCCTCTTTATTTTTTAAAAGACACTTTTGCTGGGTATAGAACTTTTGTCTTTAAGTAGTTTAAAGATTTCATTCCATTTACCGTGGTTTGCATAATTTTTGGCAAATTATCATTATCTTTGTTGGTTGTTATATAATCAGTACCCCTCCACTGCTTTAAAGATTTTTCTCTTTATCTGTTTTTCATTTTGATTCTCATGTGCCTTTATGTGGTTTTGTGTTTAACCTGTTTAGAGTTAAGCTTCTTGAATCTCTAGGTTTATAGTTTTAATCAAATTTGAAAATGTTTCAGCTACCATATCACCACATATTTTTTCTACTTACCCCCTTTCTCTCCATGACTCCCAATTACATTATGTTAAACTGCCTCCTACTACTCCATGAGAATATTTTCTCCAGTCTCTTATTTTCTATGCTTTGTTTTGAATAGCTTCTGTCACTACATCTTTATGTTCAATGATCTTTCTTCTGTAATGTTTAATCTACTCTTAGTTCCATCCAGTGAAATCTTCATTTGAGGTATTACCTGTAGATGTTCCATTAGGTTCTATTTCCACATCTCACTTAATATGTTCACACTTTGCTTAATATTCTTGAGACCAGGAAGCACATTTATAACTATTTTAATATCCATACATATTATTACATAATTGTTATTTCTGGTGTTTCTTTCAACTGACTTTTCTCTCATTATGAGTTGCATTTTCCTTTTTCAGGTATAGAGTAATTTTTTACTGTTTGCCAGACCTTATAAATTTTACATTGTTTAGTGTTGAATACTTTTTTAAATTCCTTTAAAGACACTTCTCTCTCTCTCTCTCTCTCAAAATCATGCTTAAAGCAATTACAGAAAGAACTCCAAAGGAGCAGAAACTTGAGAGATGTAGTTTTTAAAACTTCCTTAGACACTACCTTAGACACATCTCCTCCTCTAAGAAAATTATTAGAAAAATAAAGATCTTTATAGTCCATTTCAAATCTATTTCTAGACTATGATGTCAAAATTCTAGCAAAGACAGTCATTCAACTGTAGCCATAAGATAGTTGTTCTCGACAAAACCTTCTATGAAAACTAATCTCATCCTAACTTTTAGAAAGAGGGAAACATGATAGGTCTGAATGGAGTGTACATAAAAGTAACCATCTTTACCTTACCCTTTCTCATTCAGAAGCATCTCCATTTCCGTAATATAACATTCATCACAAATGGCAAGGTACTCCATCACCAGCTTTGCATCCTTCTTATATGCCTTACCAACTGCTCCCTTATTGGGTTCAAACTGAACAACATTAACTGTTTTGTATGAAATAGTCAAGGAATCACAAAACATGGCACTACCTCAGTATTTTGGAAAATGACTTTGAAATCAATCAGCAACTTACAACCTCCATCAGTTCTCTAATAGTACCTTACATCCTGTTTGTTTATGCTGATTTTAAGTGCAAGATGAAACAACTATCTACACAATCATTCAGAGAAACCTCATTTAAAAATAAGCAAATATTATCAATAGCTACATTTCAGGAGTGAGAGAAAAAGGATATTATCTATTGGGCAGTATAACCCAATCCATAGCATTGAAACTTTTGGTAACATTTATTCTAAAGTGTCCAACACAGTTAAGACTACAAGTACGGAGAATGGGAAAGGAGCAATGAGGGAGGTAAACTCACAGGCTTACACAAGTGCTACAACAATGCCAAATCATCTCCACACGTCCACAGAACGAGATCCAGACTGGGACTTACACATCAGGAAGATGTTTGGCTTTGGCCCCAAACATCTGGAGTGACCAGAAAGGATATGGGTTCTTTCAAGGGTTTCTCAGCTACAAGTGGGACTTTGGTGGCTCGTGCGTGACAGGAAAGGTCATAACAGGAACGATCAGCACATCCAACAATCTCAATCCAGCCCTAAGACAGAACAATAAGAACGTTTATTGCTTACATTCCGTTTGTTCACCAATGCATGAAGATAACTAACCCTTACCAACATTCAAGGATAGTTCAATTATAGGATCTCCAATCAAACTCTGTAAATTTCTGAAAAGATAGTTTCATATGTTAGGCAGCTAACATTCCTATAAAATGTAATTCACGTTGTACACAAAGTAGTCATATTTCCTGGATGATTTACATTGCCACATTTCAACTGTGCAGTAAACAGACTCTAGGAGTTAATTATATAAATTAAATGTGAACCTAGATAAAAGCTATAGAGATGGTTCAAATTTGTAAGTAAGATTCCAGATGAATCTGGCAGAAACCGTACTTCCACTGGATGAAGTGCCTGCTGACTGCACGACCTGCCATGAGATGGCTAAACACACCTCAGCTGGCCATGAATGTGAGCATCTGTGCTAACTTTACCGAGAAAAGGAAAACTCACTAAAGAGTAGGCAAAGGTTAGGTCACAGAATAAAAATTAATAACAGCATTACAATCATATTGGTGCCAGATCTATTTCTTGTGAATACAATCATCTTTGGGAAGAGGGGTGTACTGGGGACTAAACCCAGGACCTTCACATCTACATGCCAGGCCCTTTTTAAATTGAATTTCTGATCCTCCTACCTCAGCTTCCCACAGTGCTGGGATTACAGACATACACCATCACGCTTGGTTCATAAGATAGTTTCAAAAAGCAAATTTTACATGATTTTCAAAGAACCTACCATGGATTGATTGCTTATGTTTCTCCCAAATTTCTAACCTCTAGTGTAAAGCTATTAGGATGAGGAGACTTCAGAAGGTGACTAGGTCATGAAAGTGGAGCCCTAATCAATGGGATTAGTGCCCTTACAAAAGGAAGCCCACAGAGCTTTCTTGATGTCTTTCCACCACATAAAGATATAACAAGATCTCAATCTGCAACCCAAAAAAGGGCTCTTATCAAAACTATACCACACTCATGCCCAATGACAAAGAAAATACGTGAGACCCATACGTGATTCATGAAACCAAAAATATTTATTTCTTCACCCTTTATAGATAATGTCTGCCAATCCCCAATATACAGAAGCCACATAAAACTCTTGTGGGAAGACAGGAATACTTTCTACATAATGTTCTTCAGAATTATTTTTATCTTTTACTTTTATAAAAATAAGCCCTAACTTTTTTGTATGACTAACTTTATTTTTAACTAGAAAATGAATCAATAAAAAGCCCCTTAAAAAATAAAAAGTGAACCCAATGGTCCTGGGCTAAAGTAGTCTTTCTGTATGGGTGGAGAGGTCTCTCCCATCCACCAAGGGGAACGCCAGGCTCTCCAGCCCCTTGCTGTGGAAGCCGCGATGCAGGGCGACTCCCCCATATTCAAACATCTTTCATGCGAAAGCCTCAGTACTTGTGTTCATGTTTGATGGGGTGGGAGCACCAGGGAGGAGGCAACCTGGAGAATCTAAGAAAAGGTAGTTCCTAAATGAAATCAGAATCTACTAATCTATCCCCTAAATCTATAAAATAGTTCTTGAGGCTAAGATCACTATAACTTTGTTTATTTAACCAGACCACCGTTTCTGACATTTGCTGTCACTCAGGAATGTTACATACAACATGAGCCACCCTATGAACATACACACCGGCACTGCCCCATCATCAATCCTCTCTCTCTCTCTAAACAAGCTACCAAAGTTTCCAAAGGCTCCTCCTGGGACACACGAAGCATGTCCTTCCTTAAAGAATGCAGGACCCAAGTACTTTTTCTGTTTTGTTCAGAAAAAGTTCTCTTCTTTTCTTTGTTCCACCCTGCCATAAAGTACACAAAGGGCAATCTTGGTATCTATTTTTCTGAGTTAATAATGTGAAAGCCACACAGGAAAAGCCATCCCGGTCTACATACATAGGACGTTTTAGACTCAGCATCCCAACAGTCACAAGCATAATGAGCCATCTCGTTCTCCATGTGCTGTCGGAAGCGGAGTTTGTCTGGAGATATGCCAACCTTCACGAGGTAGAGGTAGATGCGGCCAATGAAATAGCCTAACACTGAGTTGTTGATCACACCCTAAACAAATACGCAAGCAAGCACAGAGGAAGGAAAAGGATAAATATACATTAATGACTTATTCATAATCTACTGAAAAACATTTGAAACACAAGGTAAACTATTTTTTCCCGCATTCAGACTAATTTCAAGTACCCCAAATGTGATCTTGATTATTTTTAAAGAGGTTAATGTCAAGTTAACAACTGATAATAAAGGGGTCGTTCAAAACATGTCCAACATACTCAACTGGGTCAGCAAAAATTCAGCCAATACTACATACCTTCTAAATCTACAGAGCTAAAAATAATACCCATAAAAACCCTAAAGCATGGCAAAGACATTTCCTTCTGAATTAACAAAACTAATGAGACACGTTGAGGGAATTTTAATGTCTTCTTTGATGTACCCACTGAAATTTGTGCACCCTCTACAGAACATGTGATACTACAATTTTAGTACTGGAAGGACCTTAGAAATCATCTAGACCCATCTGTAAAATGGCCAACCTCTCCTTGAATACTTTTAGGGCCAGGACGCTCACTGTTGCCCAAGGCAAGTCATTCCACTGCTAGGCAGCAGTTACTGTTAGAAAGTTTTCACTCACTCATTTCTCAGGCAAACATGTGCAGAAATTCTATTACACGCAAGGCCTTATCCCAGCTGCTATGAGTAACACAAGAGGTTTGACTCTCATGGGCTTGCTTTCCCTGAGTTAAATTCTGTCTCCCGCAAAGTTGTACACACTGTTAAAAACTGGACCAATGAGGCAGTTCTAATCAAGATCTAGTTTTCAAGTGCTCTGCTAAATATTACTTGCATGTTTAGCCCCATGATCGAGAAACTAAGATGTTCAGGAGATTTTTCTCTCACTATAATAATACTGTACTATGAATTCTGTATAAAAACAAATACTGTACAGGAGATTAGGGCTGAAGCTCAGTGGTAAAGCACTTCCTAGCATACACAAGGCTCTGGGCTTAAGCCCCAGAACTGCAAACCAACAAAATACAACATAATGTGACTGTATAAAAAAACAAAATGACTGCTAAAATATTTTGTCATCCAGTACACAGAGAACTCGCTAAGTGTTGCAAGCCTTGAATGGGCGCAATCTAAATTATGTCCTCTGGAATCTTACCTGTTCAACAGCATCCCCTAGGCGCATTTTCCGAGCAGACTGCCCACTGACCTGGGCTTTTGCCGAATACAAATAAAGGTAGATGTCTGCTACATTCTGGAACTTGGGATGGTCCTTCTCATTGGGATCTACAAAGTGCTCAATTTCTGCCATTGTGAATTCTCTAAAAGTAAAAACAGAACAGATAAAAATCTGCATACTTAACAATAAAAACAGTAAGTAAGGCCCCTATTTTCAACTGCATTCTACAATGATATTGTCCCCAAACTATAGAAATCGCTTATTGCTAAACAGAGAATTGTTTTCTAAGTGAATGACTAAAACATTTCGGATTAGGTTTGCCTGCATGGTTGTTATTTTTTAAAACATTAATAAACTGGCCTGGGGTATACCTCAGTGGAAGACTGCATCCTTAGCATACATAACACCCTGGTTCAATCCCCAGAACCAGAAGTAATAACATAATAATAACTTTATTGCTCACTATTTAAAATAATCAAACTTCTCTCAAATATTAATTCCTTCTATCTAATGGCATTACTAACAACTGAAAATAATTTTTACAAAACAGATTAATATAACTTTTTTTTTTGGTACCGGGAATCGAACTCAGGACCTCGTGCTTGCCAGGCAGGCACTGTGCCACTGAGCTATATCCCTAGCCCCTAAAATAGCTTTTAAAATTAGGAAAACATAACCAAATACCATACACACATAAAGAAAAAAGATACTGAATAGTGATATCCAAATAAAACAGTTTTCCCTAAAGCATCAGTAAGTCTTTACAATACACACTAAATGAAGCAATTTTTATTCTTGAAAGAATGGGAAATTAAAACTGGTGAAATGGTACTTTCATTTTTATACCAATGTAATTTCTTCTTTTTTACTGATCTAAACAAGTAAATGATTGATAATGGCATCGTACAGGTGCTTCTTTAGAGTAAGAGCTGCTTAAATAAAGTGTTATTCAAGGCAAAGGACATGAGGCATGAATTGAACAAGCCAACATCAAGCTCACTGTGTAATGATGAAATAAATATGCACATAGCAATGGTTTCCCAAAAAGATTTCTCTGAATAGCAGTTTAGTAACTAGTGCAGGGGAGGGAGGATTTTAAGTTAATTTTATGAGCCAAAATCAAACCTCTCTTCTTTTTTAAAAAAACAAATCACATTTACTGGTACACTTTTGTGATTATCTCAGGTGTTTTAGAAGCAATGTAAAACTGCTTAAGTGGCTCCTAAAAATACATGAAATACACTGCAAAAGTGTTTTACTTTTTAATTTTTTTTTTTTTTTGTGGGTACCAGGGGTCGAACTCAGGACCTCGTGTGCCAGCAGGCGCCCGTGCCGCTGAGCGATAGCACCAGCCCTAAATTTTAATTTTTAATAGTATTCTTTATTGGGGTCTGCAGCACCCACGTCTTAACTGTCTTTCAACACTATTTTTTAAATTTTATTTAAGTTTATTGGTACAATTTACGTATACATAATGATCATTCATTGTACAGAATTTTTATTTGTATATCTGTCTTGATTCCTCTTTTGTTCTCCCATTCCAGTCCCCTCCTTTCAAACTCCTTTCTCCTGTTTACAAAACTGTTTTCATTTTATCCTTCTTTTCCGATTTCTTTCCCTTCCTCCCTTTCCTTCTCCTCCCTCCCTAGTTCCCTTTTCCTTTTGAACAGTTTCTTCCTATTTCACAGTATCTATTGTACATTTTGGTTCTTATTTACAATTTCAATACTATTAAACAACTGCACACACAGAAAGGTGAGAGAGATACAGTATTTGCCCTCATCCAGCTTGTAACTAGGCAAATAGGAACCGAACATCTACAAGGTGGGACAGGTAAATTAAGAACCCTACCCAGAACCCCAAGAAAGGTGCTGCCAAAGCTTTTCCCTCTGTGCTGTCAGAGAATCTCAGTGACTACAGCTAATAATAGTATGCTTGAAGTTTGCTGAGATCTTAAGTATTCTTGAGGTAGGACAAAAGAAAGGTAGAAAGGAGATAAGGAAAAGTGTAATATTAAAGTTGTACCTCTTTAAAAAAAAACACTGCAACTTCAAGACACAAAGTCAAGCTTCTTTTTCCCTTCCAGGAAAAATAGCTATGGGCCTTAAAGACAACAGGTCTGTAAACTGGGCTCTGAGCCTGTGCTCTTCGTCTGTAGGCTGCACTCCCTCCTACCAACCCCCATCCGCAGGAAGCACAGTATTGAGAACAGCACATCTCAGCTTCAAACACAAGTACCTGTAAATGGTTTGCTTTTTAACAAAGCCCACCAAACGGCAAACCCAACAGAAGCTAGAATACACATCCTAGATAACTCATCTTGGGACACTCCTGAGCCCCACAAATACAGCAGCTCAAGGACACAGGGCACCTCTCTCCCTTTTGAGCGCCTGAGCTCTATTTCTTTGAGTGTGTACTTTAAAAATTCTACCTAATAAATCCTTGTATGCCTTTTACTGACAGCATCTTGAAGATTCTTTTGCTGTGATTGAAGTCAGTGAAGCTGCATCCTATTCCCTGCGTGGGATGAGTCAAGGCTCCCCAGCTCTCCTCTGGGGACTTCGGTGGACTCTGTCCAGTGACATTCTCACCACCCAAAAACTCAAAATAGAAAAGGTAACTATTTGAGTCAATGGGCATGTTAATTAGCTTGCCAATTAATCATTCACAAACCAGAGGTAAGAAGCAACACTAACACTGGTTTGATCAGCTCTGCTTCCCGTCTTTGAATTTAGACCCTTTATCTGAAACCGTGAAGAACTAAACCACACACAGGTCAGGAAGACAGAACAAGCCAATCAGAGATTTTTTTTAAAAAGTTGTATTTATGAGGTAAAAAGTAATTTATGATTTTTAATACAATATGGAATGACTGAATCAAGCTAATAAGCTAATCCATTATTACAGATATTTAATACTTTATGAGAACACTTGAGATATTGATACTTACCCTCTTAGCAATACTGAACTGTGAAGCATGCAATTAGCTATATTCACCATGTTGTGCAATACATCTAAAAACAATAACCACTATTCCTCCTAGCTATCCAAGACTTTGTACCTTCTGATTATCATCTCCCCACCCTTCCTACCCCCAGTATCTAGTAATCATTCTACTCTCAGCTTCTATGAGTTCAACTGTTTCAGACTTCATAGAATAAAAATTTTAAAAGCTTCATGAGCAATCTAATAATACTAATTTAAACGAAAGGAATTGTAACTATAGAAAGACTCACCTCATGACGCTCACCAAGAAGCTGTACTGCTAACAAACTAAGCCTAGTCATACATGCAGATGCTGACTCATGAAACTGTGAGTGAACTCTTGGTCAGGAACTTGCGAAGGTACAGAGCAATGAGCCAAATCCAGACAGGACGCTCTGAAGTGAAAATGACCAACAGTTGGGAAGCTCCCTGGCTCTTCCATCAGTTAACCCTTGGGATCAGCAGTTCTGAGCTGATTTTCCTACTTTATGAGCAACAGACTCTGTTCTTACTTCTTAATCCTTTTATAATCTTCCCATAAGTACTCCATTTAATGCAAATCCTCTCCAAAACACTGGCTTTAGAAAAGGGCAGTCTTACCCAGCTTCCTAAGTATTAGGAAAATATGCCTGCCAGGCATGGTTGGCATAGGAGAAATCAAAAGAAAAAAACAAAAATAAAACCAAAAAACAACCCCAGATGCTGAGACTCGTATCTGACCACCATTCTTTTTTCTCTTTCTTTTCCTGTACTGGGAATCAAACCCCGAGCCTCACCCATACTAGGCAAGCTCTCTATTACTGACACACATTCCTAGTCTTATCCGATCCTATCCTATCCCATCCTATCCAAAGACAGGATCTTGCTAAGTTACCCAGGCTGACCTCAAATTTACTATCCTCCTACCTCTCAGCCTTCTGACTAGCTGGAGTTACAGATGTTTTTGTTCCTATAATATCTAGTTAAAGTTTCTAACGATCTCTTCTCTCTACATGAAAGTCCGAGAGGGACCCCTCACATCCTTCCTCTAAATTGTACACATCCTTCCTTCCTAGAGTCTCCTTCCTAAACCACAAGCCTTAAGGGCACACTTGGTCATAAGACAGGGGCCTTTCCTCAGAAGGAACAATGTGACTAACAAGATCAGGCAGGTGCTCTGTGTGCTTTGATCTGGAGTGAGTGGCTGGGACATACCATGACTGAAGACTGTAATTACAGTAAGTAAAACAGGAAGAGAAGAAATGGGTGAAATGCTGGGCCTGGGAGAACACCTAGGCTAGGAGCCTAGGAAAGTTAAGTGTGACCAGACACCCTATCTTTATATGGAATGTATCACTCTAAGGTGAGATCAGGAAGTAAATATATAGAAATCACAAAAAGCTTAAGTCATAAACAGTTAAGTCACAGTATTTTTTTTTCAATTTTTTTTTTTTTTTTTTTTTTTTTGGTGGGTACCGGGGGGTCGACCTCAGGACCTCGCGCGCCAGGAGGCGCCCGTGCCGCTGAGCGATATCACCAGCCCCTTTTTCGTATGTGGGTTCCGGGAGTTGAACTCGGGCCCTCGCGCTTGCCGGGTAGGCACTTAAGCCGCTGAGCCATCTCACCGGCCCAAGTCACAGTATTTTTGAAGAAAAATAGAACTAAAGAATGCCAGTGTTCCTTGTGTGTCCCACACATCCCTGGACACATCAGACAAAAGCATGCTGTCATTAAATTGAGGGCAAGTGTCTGAACTACAGTAGATGGGGTAAGCTTGCTAGCTGGGCCTTCCCTCATAAAGGTTCCCAAATATCTGGGGGTTGTTTCCTGGTTATTTTGAAACACCTTCCAGCAGTGCTGTCTGCCTAGACACCAAGAATGACCCTTTCATCATAACCACACACCCCCATCCCACACTCACACACATCGCCATGGCCAGAATGGCCCGAGTTTAGACAATCAGGATCTTAACATTCTCAATACATGATGAACAAGACAAAAAGATAATTCTGGAACAAGTAAGAAGCTTAAGGTATTTCCCACCCCTCCTTGCTTCCCCTTTAAGTTCACCTTTATCACTTAAACTGCCAGTCACCTCTGAGGTGACATTTGGAGATTATAAATGGAAAACAGGAAGAACATGGAGAAGACAAAAAATCCATAATCAGGGTTAAAGGAATATTGTTTCAAAATAGTGAGCTTTCATTTCCATTTCAATGACAAGGGCAGTACCTGACTCGGATCAGCCCAGACCGAGGGGAGATCTCATTTCTGAAAGAATTTCCAATCTGGGCAGCAGCAAAAGGTAACTTCCCTTGGTTGAATTCCAAAAGTCGTTTGAAATTCAGGAAAATCCCCTGTGCAGTTTCTGGTCTCAAATATCTATAAATTTAAGTAAATGAGTCTGTTATAAAGAAAGAAATTTTGTTTTCTAACAAATAAAATTTTAGATACAAATTTTAAAAGTCCCAAATATACCATTTTCACAACACGGCTGCATAAGCCTAAAATGCAGTCTTAGAAATAGGTATTTTCGGGCTGGGGACATAGCTCAGAGGCACAGCGTCTACCTGGCAAGCGCAAGGTCGAGTTTGATTCCCGGTGCCCAAAAAATAAATAAATAAATAAAAAGCAGCATGTACATTAAAAAAAAAAAAGAAAGAAAGAAACAGGTATTTTCTTCGGTAGCCAATATTCCCGCAAGTATCTGAAAGTAGATTAGCTACTCCAGTGGTAAAACACCCCCTTTCTCAGGATTCCCCTAAAACCTCCTCTGTCTTCTTGAGCAATTATTTACATCAAGGCAGATGACGATTTTAGTTCCTTCTGAAAATAAGACCCAAGGCTGATAACCCACATATTAAAACTTAACTATGAGGTCAAGATGAAGTCAGTATGGGCTAAGTCTTAACATTAATAATCATCCTACCAAAAAGCAACTATCAGTGTTTCTCCTATCATTTTACTCTTTGCAGTATTTTATATTTTCAGCCAGAAGCTTCTGTATTTCTCTGTTATTTGAAAGATACTGCCAAGCAACAATACATTATTATATCCATTTCCTGCTCCTCAATTTCACAGAAAATATTCTATGCAAGATATCCACTAAGAAAATGATCCCAGTGACCTACTTCGAAGTATTTTACTAAAATAACTTTAAAGGAAGGAAGAAAGCCCTAAAATTTTACCATCTTCTCACTCTAACAGACCAACTCCTCCATTTTTTGTGGTCCTTTCCAGATTTCATCCAAATATAAGTATTTTATATAAGCTAGTTTGTATGCATATTTATAAGTAGCATGTATAAATTATGAATTCATTCTTCTGCTTTATACTTTTCCATGTTCTAAATAATTGTAAAATTTTCTCATATTTAACAGTGGCAGAGCATTATACTAAAATGATCTATATTTTATTTATTTATTTATTTATTTATTTTTGTGGGTACCGGGGGTCGAACTCAGGACCTCACGCGCCAGCAGGCGCCCGTGCTGCTGAGCAACATCATTGGCCCTTTTTTTCCGTATGTGGGTACCGGGAGTCGAACTCAGGACCTTGTGCTTGCCAGGCAGGCGTTTATGCCACTGAGCTACCTCACCAGCCCCCAATATATTTTAAATTTGTTTAGTTACTCTCAAATAATGGATAGGTAAGTTATTTTTATTTTTGATTCATATACTTTCTATAAGTACAGTTTCTCCTCCTTCTGAATTGTGCCCTTAGATAAATTCCCAGTAATGGACTGCCTGGTTCAGAGGCTGTGCCCCATTTGATTTTCCATATGTACCCTCAAAATGAAAGCCTTACCAATGGCCCCTTTGCATGAAATATCCCAAGTCAACTTGGTATCTTAATAAAATAATTGTATAATACATTTGTTCCCAATTAGGTTTTAATTATTCTTTAGTTTCTACTCCAGGAAACACTGATTTATCTAGCTTCCTCTAGCAAAAACTCTTACCCTAAAACAAAACTATAAAAAAAATCTGATACTACAGAGTAGAACACTGGCTAAGTCTTTTAACATTAAACAAAAGACCTGGAGGTACGGCTTTTAATCCCGTCCTCCTGTGAACTGTCCAGGTGCGCTTTTGGTCTTTGAAGACCACGTCTTTCCAATCAATAGACTGTACCTATGCTGCCCACTAGTCACATGTGTATTTAATGAAAATGAAATAAACTTAAAAATTGAGTTCTTCAGAAGTATTAGCCCTACTTCAAGAACTAAATAGTTACATGTTGCTAGTAGTTACCACACAGGATTTTGGTTTTATTTATTTGGTTTTGGTATTTTTTTTTTTTTTTGAGACAGGGTCTTGCTATGTAGTTCAGGCCTCAAACGGTGATCCTCCTGCCTCAGCCTCCTGAGTGCTGGGATTACAGCATTGGGCCATCACGCCTGGCAGACAGCACAGATTATAGAACACTTTCATCATTGAAGAAAGTTCTACTGAACAATCTAGACTAAGCGGTTTCTGACGTATACTTCAACAAGAAGTTCAATGACATTCAGAAATCACTCTTTAACTGTCCCTTCTGCCCTATGCAGCTATAATTGGAAGATATAATGCTCACAGACATTTACACTTATTTTACAAAAAAAAATTTACACTAAAAAAAGAGATTATACTCAGAAGAAATTAGAGTAAAACTTAAGACTATGTCTATCATTACTTCTCTTTTAACATATCCATCTGCACTTTCTGTATATCACCTTTCAATACTGTTCTTTCATAGCATTGATGTTGCAAGCAATTTTAATAACTGTTGCATAAGTTAAAAAACAGTAAGTGATACTTACCCAGGCATGTTTCCTCCAGGCCCAATGAAGGTCTTGAACATTAAGTTAAAAGGTACTGGGGGTGACAGATCATTTCCAGTACTTGGGGACTTTACATTATAGTTCACAAAAAGATCCCCAAGTTCTTGCTGTCCATAGTTATCAAGCTAAAGAGTATGTCAAGAAAAAATTAGTATAAAACAGAGGAAAAAAAAAAAGATAAAGTATTACATATAATTCTATTCATCCATTACTACAACTCACACAAAATTCAGTTTTAATGTAACCTTCAGTTATTCATATGTTTAAAACCATAACTAGTTTACACACTTCGTATTTCCCAAGAGAAAATTATAAGATCTTTCTGGGACTGACCTAACACTCACACATCGGTCATTTCACAATGAAAAATAAAGGAAGATATCTCTTTGTTCAATTATAGGTTAGCAAGAATCTGAAACCATATACTTAAGTAAGTTTTCAAAGTTGAATATTACCACTCTGAACAAATTTAAGAGGTACATTTCCTTGCCTAGTAACAATACATGCAACTTCCTTTCCCATTAGATATTAAGCTCCTTAAAGGTAGAAACTGCGTCCTATTAATCCCTGCATTTTCCAGTGTCCTGCACTTTTTTTTTTTTTTTTTTTGAGGCAGGATCTCACTATGTAGTGCAGGCTGGCCTTGAACTCACTTTGTAGCCTAGGCTGCTCTTGAACTCATGGCAATCCTCCTGCCTCAGCCTACCGAGTGCTGGAATAACAGCTGTGTGCCACTACGCCCAGCCCTGTACATTCTATATATTGATGATCAATGACAAATTCTATAAAATGATGTATGAGCTCCAGTTTGAGAATTTCAAATGACTATGACAAAGCATCTAATAGTAAAGAATACTTAAAACTTTAAAAAAACTCCTGATAGAAACAAAATATTTCAATAAATCAACTCATCACCATATGAACCAAAGTTCTGAGAAAGACCTGGGTATATCTCCAGCACTACCATTTATGGGGCATGTGACTCAAGATAAAGTTCTAATCTAATCTCTGTGAGCTTGTTTACATATTTGTTAAATGGGGAGCACAGCATCTACCCAACTAAGGGCTACTATGAAGATTAAATAAAATGCATAAGTATTTAGCACAGAACCTGGCACACAGTACCTATTCGATAAAGAGTGACCATCTTTGCTCCCGTCGAAAAATCAAAGGGCGTTTTCACTCCACAAATAGTCAACTCACACTAAAAAAAAATGAAGTCTTCTAGGTTCTGTTTCTATGGACTTTCCAGGGAGAATTCACAAAATACTATGTCATTACAGAATCAATAAGCCATCTGTTCCAGTGACCTTCAAGATATGAATACCATAAATATAAAGTGGTCTCCTTGCTTAAGAAGAAAGTCAGAGTCTGAGAAACAACTCTGTTTTTCAGGTAATTTGAGAACTACAGTGCTTTTAAATAAAAGAAATGGAGAAAAAAAAAGACCAGGAAGTAAAAGACTCTGAGGATACAGAAAGGAATCAAAATCTCTATGCAGGGGAATCTGGTAATATCTGACAAAATTACATTTGCATTTTTGACCCAGGAATCTCATTTCCAGGAACCTATGCCAAAGATAAAATAGCAAAAACATAAAAGAATAAGCACAATGCAGCACGATCTCCAAAGGTAAAGATGGGACAGAACACAAATGTTCATCAATGAAGAACTGGTGATATAAACTACAGGCACACAATGAGGAATTACACAGCTATAAAGTGGAATAAAGAACAGCTCTATATGCTGCTATGGAGACCCCGCAATATGTTGTTATGTAAAAAACACCATAGTAGAGAAAAGTGTATGGAAGTCTATCATGTACCTACAAAGGGGGCAGATATAGATATATATATATATATCTACATATATAAAAAATTGCTTACTTATGGGACTGGAGGGAACAGGAACAGACATTAGTTCTACTTGACTATACCATGCTTTTTAGATTTAATTTTGGAGCTATGAAAATTTGACATAATTATAAAACAAATTTTAAAAATGAAAACCTAAAAACTCAAAGTAAAATAAAACACACGCACATATCTAGTTGATGACCTAACTTAAGTGATTTTAAATAAAATCGTGTATGACTGTATACTGCTGGCATATCCTTTTGGAAAATAAAGAGCAAAAAGAAAGTTTAAATTATTTTTAATATTCGTATTGTTGATGGTAGTATTAGGATTGTTATTCTGATATAATTATTGCGTTGGTATTGCAGAAAACTGGAATTTCTGGTGTGAGTTAAGGAAAAGATTTAAGATTAATAAAGTAAAAATACCATAAACTTTAAGTAAAATAGCGATATTAATTCATGATGATTATACCTTTAAAAAATACCAATTCCCTAGCTCAGTCCACTGAAAGTTCTAGAACCAATGTCCACTGATAAGGACCAGGGCTCTTTGGAGGAATGGCTGATTGCATGTCTGAAACTGGAAATATACAAGCTGAGCCTGTAATCATTTTGTCATGACAAAAAGCAAGGAAGTTATCAAAGACTTTTAGAGGTCCATCAAAAGGACTCAGCAGACAACTCCTGAGAACCAAAGACTGGACAATTTAACCATCAATAAGGTAATAACGGAAGCTGACTGAAAAAGATCAAATGTTTTAATCTGTAAGTTTGTAACAAAGAAAGGAAGAAAAGAAGATAAGGCAGGCAGATCATACCATGCATTTCTGAAAGATGCTAGGCAATCAACAAACCAGCTAAACAAGATTTAGGCAGAGTGGATCAAGCACATATTCTCACTTTTCTTCACGAATAGTGTCTGAGACAAATGCAACAGTAGATAAGGGAGTTTTCCCATTTTCTGTTTTTCCAAAGCAATAAAAAAATGACAAAATCATTTCAGACCCCAATCAATCAATGGATCTAGACAATGGTCATCACATACAGAAGTACATAAAACCACTTCCTTCTTGTCACAAATACTTGGTCAAGCCTCTAAATCTAATACAGAAACAGGTGAAAATTTTAACATCACTATCACAATACAATCAGCCAGGAGAACATGAACAGTGACTAATATACAATGATATTAAAATTATTACCACTTCCCAAGGTATAAGGATTATGCTTCACTTTAAAAGAATTATCTTTTAAATATACATATATGAATATAAATATATATGTACACATAAGGAAATATTTAGATGTAATAAAACAATGTCTAAAACATGCAAAAAATCAGGAAGAAGCCAGGAAAGATTTAAAAAACTTGAAAAGATTTGTTAACAATGAAGCAGAGTTAATCAGTACTTAAGTGTTTATTACATTTTCTACTTTTATGTTTTAAAGTTTTCATTTTAAAAAGTTCAAAAATGAGTTTACAAACTAGTACATTCAGAGATGGGTTGCCAAAATGGACAGAGAAAAGGAACAAGAGAATTAATCCTGAGTTATTAAATCCACAGAACAGAAACAAAATTACTCCTATCACAAAAGGTGGGCCAGTGCCTTTTAATGAAACGATCATGCTTCAGAGCCAAAGAGGAGTCACCAGCACGAGGAGGCGCGGCAAGCTCCATTATGAGCTCAAACAGTCGGGCTTTAGTGCAGTCTACTGCCACATTTCCAAACACCACACCAGTTCCCATGGGTCCCTTACTTGTCACTGAGAATTATACTGACAGTGGCATGCATATATATGCTGTCCTAGAGCACCAAACAGAAAGCCAGTGCTAAAACTATAAATTATGACTCATCAAATCAAGTAGTTCTGAATTCCAACAATTTACTTGGAAATGAATGAAACCATTACGATCAAAGACAATTGAAGACAAAAGCACACAAAATTTTAGTGGAAATTCTGAACAGGAAATAGAAGAATTCATGGGTAATTAGAGGCATCTTTCATTTATTTCTAATACAGCTCAAGCCTTCAGAAAAAGGAAACAAAATTAATGTGTGGCTATAAAAGCATCAAAATATAAGGAGTGATTTTCTAAACCATGAGCTTCAAGCAAGGGATTAAATATACTTCACAAGGACCAAAATAAACTGGCAGATGAATCATTAGCCACATTAAGATTCTGATTTAAATGAAGAAAAGGATTTCTCAGCTAATGGTGGAAACCTAGATATAACAGAGAAAAATTAGCATGTTTAAAAACAATTAGGCCAACAGTGGAAAAGTATCCAGTTAATTCCCAGGAGAAAAAAAAAACAAAATGTCAGAAGCCCTATATTCAGGTTCAGATATATCAATGTAAAGAAAACACAGCACTAAAATTTAAGAGGTGAGCCTTAGTGGACTTTATGACTAAACATGGTGTTGGAGAAATATACTTTGTGTAAATGGAACATCTGACTGATGAGGTGAGAAACCAGTTAATATATATATATATATATATATATATACACACACACACACACACACACACACACACACACATACAGACATGTATCTTTCAAGGAAGAGGATGTGCAGTGTTCACTATAAAACTTTTTTTTTTTTCACTGCTGGGGACTGAACCCAGGCCTTGCACGTTAGGCAAGTGCTCTACCACTGAGCTAAACCAAAGCCCCCTCACCAAACTCTTAGTCTGTAACCGCCCCCCCACAAAAAGATTAAGAACTATTGATACAGAAGGTATTCTTATACTTGGAAAAGGGCAGAATAAATTATTTTCATTTTGCTATTCTTGTATTTGTCAAATTAAGTATAATTCATAAAATTTTAGGATTACAGGCAAAGTAGAAAAAGCAAGGGTAGAAAAATTTGTTTTAAGAATAGCACAAAATCAGATACAGTCCAACCAAACAGAGGTCAAAGAGAGAATATTCACAAAGCCATTGGCCCTAACAGCTCCACATCAACACAGAACACTGTCCATTGGCAATGACTTCTCTGGCTTTAGCTATTAAATCCAGAAAAGTGATCTCCAAGTACAGATAACTGAAAGCTTTACACTGATGTAGCAGTCTGGCCTGAAATCAAGGGTTAGTCACCAAAGATCAAGAAAAAGGGGCCGGTGATATGGCTCAGCGGCATAAATGCCTGCCTGGCAAGCGCGAGGTCCTGAGTTTGACTCCCGGTACCCACATAAAGGAAAAAAAGGGCCGGTGATATTGCTCAGTGGCACAAGCGCCTGCTGGCAAGCGCAAGGTCCTGAGTTCAACTCCCGGTACCAACATAAAAAAAAGAAAAAGAAAAGAAAAGAAAAAGGAGATTCTACGGTATGAGAGACACAAGCAAACTCTTCTTCTTTACGATGGTGGCCAGAATCAACATGACATGGAATTTAACAATTATCACATGCAGAAAGACAGCCCCTACCCCTGTCACTCCGAGAGCATCTCTAAAGTCCTCACCTGTGCCAAGACACCTTCCATCTCTGATTTCTTCTCAGCAGAGCACTTCTTATCAGACATCAATTTCTGTAAATGAGCTACAAGAACAGTGTTGACATGTGCCATTGTCACTCAATGGGAAAAAGGACTTCTAAGTTTCAATGTTGGGCAATTAAAAAATAAATGTAAGGTTTATGTTCTTAATTTATATGAATCCTACAATTTATTTTACAGGAACAGTTATGGCAGTGTTTTATTTGCTAATCAGAAAAATTTTCTGTATTTAACTAAAACTCTGTATATAACTCTTTTAAATAAGGGGTTTGATCTGTATACTTAAGATCTGTGTACTTTACTGTTTGCTATACCTTCACCAAAAAAAAGGAAAAGTTCTGAGAAAAAGTTTAACTTAAATCCTGTTTTAGATCAATCCTACTTGAAGGAGAGGAAGAATCATACCTTTTAATAGATGGTCAGCACGAAAACACTCTCCATTTTTTACATCTTTCACCATGAAGTCAGCAAATTTGTCTACATGGCCAGAAGTCCTAAGTTAACAAATGCCAAGGCAATTTGTCATTCTCATACAAATCAATACATAGATACAATGGCACCTCTCTTCAGGAATGCTTTTGTTTACAAAAAATTTGGTTTACAAACAGAAGTATTAGGCAAAATTTTGTTTTTGTTTGCAAACTGTGCATCAGGTGACAAACACAACCACAGCCATCTCTCCCACACAAACACAAACGTGGCCATCTCTTCCAAAAGCATAGAACAAATTAAGTTCACGAGCCGAGGTACCACTGTACTCTTACAAGGCAACCCCCCTACAATGTTTGCCCATACTTTATATCTGTATATTTTAAAGATGGAAATTCCCATATCTATAAAAATGATATATCTATGACAAAATAGTAATATGTGCCAGAGAAAATTCTTCCTCGAGTCTGTTGTTATCCTCTCCCAAGTTCCTATGGGAAGAAAGATGTTAACTACCTTACACTTTCTCACAACTGTCATAAAGTCTGTACCACATTTTAGGATCAATTAATTCATGCCTATGCCATTATTATACATGACCTAATAAAGGCCAAAACCATCAGGAATTTGACTAGCCAAGAATTCATGATGGCTCGGGATAGACACTGAACCTTAGGAAGAGTTTTTTGCCACTGAACCCTGTAACAACACTGATACATCTCTACACAGTTCCTGTTAGTGGAACAAGTACATAAAAGGATAGGGAGTCCTTATCTTATAGGCCCATCATCAGGAATCTCTCCTCTTAATTGGCTGAACGTGTTAGAAGAACCTAACAGGTGCTAATAACAAAAATTCCCTCTTTACTAGGCAACATTAAATGAATAATGATGGTACAAAATGGTAAGAATTCCTCTGTCAGTTATTGAAATCCTGCACTATTTGGTAGAAATAATCTTTAAGTTTCTGCACTGAAATTTCAATGAAATAATAAAGTATTGAAAATGCATATACACCTTGGCTCAGAACTTCTGAGAACTTAGACTAAGGAGATAATCAGAGAAATACTCAAAAACCCATAAATAAGGATGCTGAGTGCAATCAAAATTCAAAGTATCTTAGATGCCTATAATACAGTACTAACTAAATTACGGCATATCCATAAAGCAGAACACTATGCTGATGGGTTCTAGCCCATATGGAAGCTGCTTAGTTGTCAAGGCGACAGTCCAACATGGAGGAGAGTTTATCACCCACTCTCTTCTTCATCATCTTTTTTTTTTTTTTTTTTTGTGAGTACTGGGGGTCGACCTCAGGACCTCGTGCGTCAGCAGGCGCCCGTGCCACTGAGCAATATCACCGGCCCTTTTCTCGTATGTGGGTTCCGGGAGTGGAACTCAGGACCTCGTGCTTGCCGGGCAGGCGCTTATGCCGCTGAGCCATCTCACCGGCCCCATCTTCTTCTTCTTGCTCCACCAGGAAGTATCTCCCCTCACCTTGCAGGCCTGCCGAACATCCGCCAATCCCTCTTTGTAACGTCACTTTGCCCACCCCTCCATGCTCCGCCTTTAAACAAGCCCTATAAATACTTTGTTTCACAGCCAGCCCCTCTGAGGGTCCTTGCATCTTACTTGCTGCCTTCCCGCGCCCCGCATTAAAGGCTTCGCTCAACCTTTTCTCTGTCTTTATTCACGCCAGACCTAACACATGCTATCATTAAAAATGCTTTAGATGAATATTTAATTGCGTGAGTAAATGTTCACTTACATTACATGAAAAAAAAGCAGTGTGGCAACAATTCAAATACACAAGAACACACAGGAAAAAAAAAGAGTGGAAGCATAAACAATTTCAAAAGGCTACCTGTGAGTAATAGGTATACATTTTCTTTGTTTTTCTGTATTTTCCCTATTTTCTGAACACTAGTAGCTTTTGTCATCACAGAGTTAAATATGTATAATAAAGAACTTCCACCTCAAAGTTGGGTCTTACTTCAAAACAGGCTCAGGGGTGAGCATGGTGCAGTCAATCTCCAGGATCTGCTCCTCCTGAATAAAGTGCTGCCTCCAGGTCTGAATAATGTTGTTCTTCAAAGCACATCCAACTGGCCCAAAGTCATACAAGCCACTGACGCCTATGAAATACAAGAGGAAAATGTGTGCTTTGCTTGTCACTCTAAATAAGTGACAGCAAGACACAAGAAACTGATGCCTCTGAAACTTTACAGACTCTCTAAAAAGGTCTTTAAAGCTCACAATTCAAACCCCTTATCTTCTGACAGAAGTAACATTTTAAAAGTGCTTACTCCATTTACTGTTTCTATGAGTAGTATTAGCCTTAAATTAAAAACACTAAACATCCCCCCATACATTTTCACCCAGGAAACAGAATGAAAAAGTAAACAGTTTGCTGCTATAGAAAAAATAATTTGTCACAGAAACTGATGACAATGATCTCAAATTTCAACCCCCCGTCCTCTACATATTCTTGGGTATTTGAGCCACTATTTAAATCTCAAGAAGCTACTAACATATAGAGATTTCCTTAGCCAAACCAAAACCAAGTTTCAGTAGCAAAGTACTAAAACTCTAATATTGTTGAAATGATCTCTGTTGATATGAAATATATCGTTCTACATTTTAATCAATGAATTATATTCACCTGTAGCATTCAGAAAGATGGTTTATCCACTCACCTATTTGTTCCCTCATGGCGTATGCCCATAAAGAACAATCCAAGGACTCTTTCACCACCACCCTGTGCAGAGGCCACACACTGCCCAGTGCAGCCAGCACTACCCGGTCCTCTAGTGCTAAGTCTCCATTACATTTTAAGAAGAGTGCGCTAACTGTATAAATATATGAACACATCACATGCTTAATACCAGGGCCCCCAATAGTTCTCTACATCCTAACGGGAAAAAAAAGGAGTCTTCAAGAATAAACAGGGTGGACAAAAATAAGAAGCATCACACCAAATGATAACTATAAACAAACAAAAGCAAAATATCTACCCTCTGCTTTATGTGCCTGATACAATTAGATACCAAATGGCAAGCCATGTTCTTGATCTAAAGCCACTAACAACACAACTGTCCTTTCATCAATCCCTTACCTCCATAAATAGCAAAAGCTTGATCATAGAAAAACCTCCTCTTCAAGGTATCTTCCATTTTTGATCTGTCTATAACGTCATCTTTGGGCTGTAATGCCAGCTCCTGTAGAAGAGTAAATAAAAAATTATTCACTGTAACTGGAGAAGTGAGTGGGAATCTGAACTCATACTTCTGAGTTTAATTTATTACTCAGCAGAGTCCAATATAAAATTTAACAGACAAGATTTTGAGAAGTAGAAAAAAGTTAAAAGTGAAAGCCTAAGTTTTCCGTTCTTTAAAAGGCAGAAAATATACCTCTACTTAATTATTTAGGAAAGTACATAATAATTTCTAAAATTATAAGACTAAGCTTTTAACAAGCAATATAAGCAATATCTGAATTTTTAATGGATCACTGTAGTAAAATGGTGACTTTACATAAATTTGGTGAGTTAGCAGAAAGATAAAAACAACAAAATCATTATTTCCAGGCATAGGAGAACTCATAAAGAATTTCCTTCCAGGAAATTCATGAGGTATATTACATCTAGGATTTGGCAGGAGTGGGGTCAGAAGGGGGCAGGAGGAAGTCATGGGTTAGGAAGGCTGCAAGGTAAGAAGGAGGAGAAGTCATTCTTTTATTTTTAATTAACTTTATTGGTACATTTTAGATAAACATAATGATAACACTCATTATATGGAATTTGTACCTATACATGATATATCTTGATTCTTCTTTTTTTTTTCTTTTTTTTTCCTGGAAAAGGCATTCTTAACAAAACAGATAAATCAAATGATACTTTTTCAGAGACTTTTCTAGATCTCTCAAAGAAATTTTGAATAAAAAAGAACAATTCTATACCTACTTCAGCATCCCATTTCATTATCCCAGAGCTCACCTTTGCTTCCAGAACTCTCTTCCGGGCTTTGAGCTCAGCTACTGCTCTGTCTACATCTACTTGAGGTGCTTTATCTTCTTTCAGCTTTCGCACAAGATCTCCCTAGCCAACAAAGAGAATTTACATTCGGGACTGATTTCAGAAAAGGGGAGGTGGGTTGAGATGGGATCTCGCTACCTCGCCCAAGCTGGTCTAGAACTCCTAGGCTCAAGTGATCCCCCTGCCTCAGCCTCTCGAGGAGCTAGGACTACAAGGTGTGCCACTCCACCCGCCTGAGGAATGTGCTTTTAGGTGTGCCTCTAAAAAAGTAGCCATGTAAGAATAATATAATTCAAGTGTTTATCATGTGAGAAGTCATTATACATAACTGAAGGTCTCTGCCCTCAGCACTTATTATACAGATAAATGTACAGACAAGTTAGCAAATAACTGTGCTCAAAAAGTGAATTTTGGGAGTGGGGGTGGGTGGAGATAGGGGAAGGTGGAAGAGGCATTTTGAAAAAACAACCACATATATCATATAGAAATGAATCACTAAATAAAAAAGGGGGGGCAGGGATATAGCTCAGCGGCACAAGCACCTGCCTGGCAAGCACAAGGTTATGAGTTCGTTTCCCGGTACCAAATAAATAAATAAACAAACAAATAAAACTTATGGAACAGGTTCTATAGCAGATCAGACATAACTGAAGAGAGAACCAGTGATTGAGGAAAAGACCAATAGAAATTAACCAGCACAGTACAGAAAGAGTAAAAACTATGAGATAGTCTAACATTTATCCAACCAGAAAGTAGAAGAATAAAGAAAAACTGTAAGAGGCAATATCTGAAAAGATAATGACTATAAAATTTCCTGTAATTGCTCAGATGTGGATTCCCAGATGTAGGAAGTACAAGAAAATCTAAATACACCAAACAAAATCCACACCCAGACTAGTTTGTTTCAACAGAGTAGTCGTTTGTCTCCAGTCCAAAGGTATCTATGTTAATATCAGACCTGGTTCCAAACTGCCCTAATTCATGTTATTCCTCTCTCATTTTTTTTTTTTTTAATGCGGGTACTGGGAGTCAAACTCAGGACCTTGCGCTTGCCAGACAGGCGCTTATGCCGCTGAGCTATATCACCAGCCCTCCTCTCTCATTCTGTAAGCCTTACTCTACAAACACAAAACATCCCTAATTTGGTGGCTTTTCCTACCCAGTGCCTTCAGTGATCATCCTCCCACCTCAAAGAGCTCCCCTGCATCAGGTGACATTCTACCACAGCATTCATGACGCACTGCTGCCCACTCCAACCTGACAGCTGCTCCTTAAAGACAGTTTCCTCTAGAAGCTGTCTCGAGTAGAGGCTGATCTCTCCCTTGTTCCTCAAGAGCTGGCAATGGGACAGACGCTCTCATTCACCTCCTTATTCATCTTCCCTCCTGCTTAGACCCTCATTTCCTTTCAAGGGCCTCTCACCTTTTCCCCTTGCTGTTGTCATCTTCCAAGTCCCACCTACTCAATTCAAAGGTAGTCTCCCTACTCAACAAACTTCTGGGTCAAGAGGTTAAAAGGGGGGTTGTATTTTTCTGACCCTAAAACTTGCATATAATCAGAAGTATTTTCCTATAGTTTTTAATCACACTGAATTTTCCGGGATGCACATATGCAAATGACCCAAAAGAAAACTAAAGCTAGTTTGCTCAGAATTTTACAAAGAGGTGTTTATTCTTCAAGGGAAAAACTTTTCATTATTTGAACAAACAAAACATATCACCAATGGCAATGCTGCTGGTATCTAAGCAACTATCACCATATACCTTGATCAGCACATATTTATAGCAACTGCATTCACAGTAAATTTATGTATAGGTATAAGCATCTGTTTAATTCATCACAACTCCCAGTGGAATCATACCCAGAAATTACATATTGAAATACATATGACTTTATTATAAATGTGTTCAAACTTTTTATTACTGTTATTATACTGCCAATTTTTATTCTATTATCCTGACCTCTCTAGCTAAAGCAACATCCCCAGTCACCTTCTAACTTCATTTTATCTTCCTCATTACAATACCTGAAATCACTGTGTGGATATACTGGCTTCTTTAATTTATGTGCACCTTAGAACAGGCGTTCTGGTACGTCAGTTCTGGCACTCAAATGTTCGTTGACTGATATCACAGCTTAAACCTAACACAGTACCAGGTCTTCAGGATTCAGTAATATCTATTGGTTTAGTGGCTCCTTCCCTTTCTCTACCTGTCAGGAAAGCTATCTCCTATCTCACAGGTGTTCCCTGACAGAGCTGTGGACTGGGGATAAGAGGCCTGCCCCAAAGAGCCTTTGTTGTGAAGAGTAACAGGATCTCCTTCTGTCAGAAAGAAGTCCTTCTCTTGAATGTTGTCATCCCCCACTCCACATGTCAAGCATGGGCACTCCCTCAACTCCATCCATTTTCTCCCAGAGCTCTCAGAAGGCACTGGCAAGCAAGGCCATAAGCAAACAGGAAGGAAAAACTTAAAATTCATTGCTCTGAATCACTTCTTGTTTTCAGAATTAGGCACATACATTCAAACACAGGCTAGCTATCACAAGAAGTGGAGTGAGAATGAGGATTCCGACATGGACTTCACCATCTCTGAAGGTCCAATGAAGAAAGAAAATAGTTGTATTTATCCTAAATAATGGAACAATTAAATTTATATAGGTCCAGTCCTTAGAAGAACTGGAGGAGACCAAAACAAGGAACAAAAGTACTTCAGGATTCCTATTTCCAATATTGTTCATTTTTTTCTTCACCACCCAACTATATTTTGGGCACTTTTGTGTGCACATTAAATGAAAATGATGTGAAATATCAAGATCTCTAGATTACTCTTAAGAAACATGAACTATAAGCACCTGCCTGGCAAGCGCGAGGGCCCGAGTTTGACTCCCGGAACCCACATACAAAAAAGGGGCCGGTGATATCGCTCAGCGGCACGGGCGCCTGCTGGTGCGCGAGGTCCTGAGGTCGACCGCCGGTATCCACAAAAAAAAAAAATAAATAAATAAAAGAAACATCAAGTAGATGCTTAGCTCCTGGATAAATTCTTGCCATTAAGATGTATATTAGAGCCCGGGTGTGGCGCAGGCCTGCAATCCCAGCACTCAAGAGGGTGAAGCAGGAGGATCTCTGAGAGTTTGAGGCCAGCCTGGGCTACATGGTGAGTTCAAGGCCAGCCTGGACTACAAATGACAAGATGCTGTTTCAAAAAAGTGGAAAAAAAAAAAAAAAAAGTATATTAGAGCTAACAGCCTGTATATAAAGGAGAATTGATATTAGATGACATTGGTAACATTAGGTGACATTGGTAACATTAGAAGACATTGGTAACATTAGGTGACATTGGTAACATTCTTACCAAGAACTTAACACAAACTGTGCCAGCACTGTTAACACCTTACAGGAACTTCCATTTTACTGTTTAAAACTCCATTTCCATTGTGCAGATGAAGAAGTTTGGCTACGGAAAGGTTAAATCATTTGCCTAAGGTTACCAGCTAATAGCAGCAATGTCAGGATGTAAAATCTGAAATATAACTTAAGAAAACTATCCCAAGGGATCTTCCTCATGGATCCTTCATATATATGGTGCAGTCAGTTGGCCACAAAAAACAACCATTTCCTCACCTTTGTAAGATGTTTGACTTTATACAAATGGCTAGAAAGTTCTTGTTAGGATTATAAATTCATCTCAAATTTCTAAATATTTCATAACTACTGATAAAAACTTCATAGAATTTTCATTTTCCTTTTGTAGATTAAGTAGGAGCTTTAACAAGCATTCTTAGTTTAGAAAAAGCAGAGAAAAATCCAAAGCTTCTCATGCTAAATCTTCTCACCACTACTAAGATTCAAGTTTTACTCTGTCCCCCCAATTACAATAAAAAAAAAACTGAAATGTTGAAACACATTGTTATCCACATATCTATTATTATATTATTGATTTAGACAGTGTATCATCATTTGAAGACTCCCCCAAGAAATCATTTTAAAAGATTTTCTATCATCTTACCAAATTCAGAAGACACAAATTCTCTTATATAGGTTCAAAATGTTATCAAACTGACAATCTTAAGAAAATAAGTGAGCTCCACACCAGCAATAGTTTGACAGAACCAGCATTCCAAGAGTCAGGAGCAGTGGCGCACTTTCGTAATCCCAACTACTCAAGATGAGACAAGAGTTCACAAATTCTAGCCAGCCTGGGCAATTTAGTGTGACCCTTTCTCAAAATAAAAAATAAAGGGCTAGGGATGTAACTCAATGGTAGAGCCCTTGCCTAGCATGCACAAGCATGGGCTGGATTTCTCAGTACTATAAAAGAAAAAAGGAACCAGCATTCCAATCAGCAACAATCAGTTCAGAATAATACCTAACATTCTTACCAAGAACTTAACACAAACTGCGGGCAGCACTGTCAACGCCGTACACAAACTCCCATTTTACTGTTTAATAAAACTCCATTTCCATTGTGCAGATGAAGAAGTTTGACTACTGAAATGTTAAATCATTTGCCTAAGGTTACCAGCTAATGACAGCAATGTCAGGATGTAAACTCTGGAAATATAACTTAAGAACCTGCACTCAGAATTAGTAGGCTATATTGCCCCAGTATTCGATCATCAACACAAAAAATAGGCAGGGTTGTGGAAAAAAGCAGGGTATAAAGAAAGCCCATCTAGCACCTCTTAAGAACTTTTCGTATTTTGACAATTATTAAGTGCCTCCTCAGGTTTTTTTTTTTTTTTTTTTTTTAATCCTTCTTGGTTCTGTTTCTCTACAATAGTTACATTATGAGAGCCTCAAACTCCATCCACTTAAATCATTTCAGAATTGTGTCTTCAGACCAGAGATTGACACTGAAACACCTCACCAATCTCTATATTTTCTGTCTGAACCTGCAGATCAGGTAAAAAGTCACTGCCACAGGTCCTCCTTGCACCCAGAGATATTAAGACACATTTCCTCAACTACTTAATCTCACGTCACATTTAGACAAAGCCAAAGGGAAAGAAAAGCAACTCAGGTTAACAGTCAAATGCTAAAGGTAGATAAAATGTGATGATCACAGAAAAGTACCTTTTGGGGTACAGGCCAAATGCAGTGATGAAGGCCAAAGGCAGAGTGCAGGGGACAAAAGAATGAATGGAAAATGAGAAAGCAGATACAGGGAGAACCCTGGGAAGGAAACAATAAAGGAAACAATAGGCCCGGGGAGGAGAAGCTTCTGAGGGACGGTGCCGGACAGCAGTCCAAATCTGTCTTCATACAAATCAGATACTTTTGTTCCTCTAAGCAGCAGTTCTAAAACTCTGTGGTCTCAAGACCCCATTTTACTGTTAAAAATTGCTGAGAACCCTCAAAGCTTCTGTTTATATGAGCTATTGACAGTTACTTTAGTTTATATGGGTACAGCCAGTTCTCAGCTTAACCATCGTTCAACTCATAAGTTTCTGACTGTATGATGGTGATACATTCAGTAGAAACTACTTCGAGTTTTGAGCTTCTACCTTCTCCCAGGCCAGAGCCCTTCTCATGACGCTGGGCAACAGTGAGCAGTGGTTCCTGGTCAGCCACACGATCCCTCAGGTAAACAGATACTCTCCACAGTGACAGTGTGCACAGCCACAGTGCATAGCAACTGTGTTGCTATGGAAGGATATTCTTCAGTAGGTTAAGTGTATCAAACACATTTTCAACTTACATTTTCAACCTGTAATGGGTCTATCAGGATGCAACCCCATTGTAAGTACAGGAGTGTATGTTTTAGAAGTTAAAATAGAAACTTTAAACCTGATGTGGTAGCACAAACTTATAATCCCAGCACTCTGGGAAAATCAGGCAGGAGGACAGCAAATTCTGCAAACTTGAGCTCAGTCTGGGCAACTTAACTAAGATCCTGTCTCAAAACTAAAAAAAACAAAGTTTAAAAAAAGGCTAGAGGGCTGGTAAGATACCTCAGCGGCATAAGCGCCTGCCTGGCAAGCACGAGGTCCTGAGTTCAACTCCCGGTACTCACGTAAGAAAAAAAAAAAAAAAAAAAAAAGGCTAGAGATGTATAGCTCAGTGTAATTCCCAGTAGCACATATACACACACAGAATTTTTAAATGGATCAATTCATTTAAAATAATAAAAGCTCAATATGTTAACAGGTATAAAAATAAAATTTTAATGAAAATAACTGTTTTTTGAAATAAAAAATAGTGAAAAGAATTTTTTCTAACTTTGCAAAGTGATCTATAACTTAACAGAAGATGCCTAGATGCTTCTCCTGCAATATGGTTATTTTGGATAAAGTTCATCAAGAAAATCATACACTGATGGAAAAGGGAGAATTTTAAGCCTTTTCAGGTAATTGTGAATATTCTTCGATATTAGAGCAAAACTCCAACAAATCTTAGTTTTAATCTTAAAAGTTATTTCTAACTCAGAAAGTGTAGCACTGAACTTTTTTACTACATTAAACCCATGGATGTATCTTGGACTTTAAATGGATCTTTTACCACTGCCTCATCTCTTAACATCATATATTCCTCATTTGGAAAATTGGTTAGATGAGTTATGCAGCGCTCCCAAACATCAACCCACTTAAAATATATATCCCAGATTTGTAAATATCAACGCTCATCTTATCAAAGTCTTTAAGTACTGTGAAGCTGCAAATCTGAAAGTTAACACATGAAAGTTTTTCAAAATTTTTAAATTTCCCTCCCAAAGGCTTTATTTATTTTTTTTATTATTTATTATTTTATTTATTTATTTTGGGGCACAAATATTATCAGTTGGTTTTGTTTTTTGTTTGTTTGTTTTTAATATGGGTAAGGGGAATCAACCTCAGGACGTCGCACTTGCCAGCAAGCGCTTGTGCTGCTGAGCGATATCACCGGCCCTTTTTTTCCTTTATGTGGGTTCTGGGAGTTGAACTCAGGACCTCGCACTTGCCAGGCAGCCGCTTATGCCGCTGAGCTATCTCACCGGCCCTGTTTTTTGTTTTAAGTGACAGGCTCAATTCATTCAATTTCCAAATCAGCAAATTTATATGAAATGCATGCCACAAGCTAGAACAACTGTTAACCGCCTTAAAAATCCCTCCAGAGAGGTCTTCAACTGCACAGACTTCACAATGGAAAAATGTAAAATGGACAGAGGGAACTGTCTCATTCCCCTATATGCAAGTAAAGGGGTTTAGACGGATAAGCTTTAAATTCCTTCCGGCTGACACTGGCCTCAGTATGATTCAAAGTTCCAGGCAATTAATTAACTGATAAATGTATGGTCTTGGAAAATTATAAAAGAACCCAAACTAAAGTACATAAATTAACTCACATATTGAGGAAAATATCTTTAAAAGTACAAAAAAAATTAACAATCAAACCAACATAGACAATACACAAAATACACACATTAATACACTAGACAGGAGCAGCATGAAAAAGCTGTTCCATAATCCGCGTTTACTGCAGTTAACTGGATCCAATCTTACTGCCACGGATGGACAATTTGCACTGCAGTACCAGGCTAACGTGGCAGAGGGAGGGGTTTGGGGTTGTTTTTTTCCAAATTAGATGTATTCTCTCTTCTAAGGAAAACCATCAAAAAATCAACAGTTAAGACAAAGAAACCACACCTAATTTAATTAGGGGAGTGGAGGGAGAAAGAGAATAAGCATAGTGTTTAGATGTCAAAAAAAAAAAAAGAAAAGAAGCCCATAGTGAAAATTTTAAATACAATACTATTAAACCAGGCTCAAACTAGAAGGAAGCAGAGATTGCAAAGTGACAGAATTTATAGAATTTGCGGCAGCTATGCTCCAATGAATTATTTCCGAGAGAGGAGGGTTCCACCCTCCACAGCTAGGGCAAATGATTGCATCAGGCGCCAGTGCAGGAGAAACCCGTTCCGTGTTCACTACAAGTCGGTCCTGGATCCCCCGGGTCCTACCGCAGGCTTCTGGCGCTACCTCCCTGGATGTAAGAATCACCTGAAACACTTTCCTTGTCCTCTCTACAATGGCATCTCCATGCTGAGCTCTTGGAAAAGGAGGCCTATATAAAATCACCAAAAATCCAATTTCAAAGTGTTCCATAATCAGGATGACTTCACCGAATAACTCAGCACATTTACAGTTTCCCAGGTTTACAAACTAAAAGCTCACTTGTTCCAGATGGCTTTTTCAGAAGCCAGAAAAGATGACAGGAGCGAAGGATAATGACTTCGCATCCTTATTAGAATAAAAAAAAGTTCGACACCTTCCCAAACCCACGTTTCAACTTTTTTTGTCAGCCGATCATGCGGTTAACAAAGCACTGAAGGAAAGAAGATGAAAAGGAGCAAACATCATCCAAAGCATCCTGAAGATGAGAGTCTGACCGTCAGACAAGAGAACCGGCGGGCTCAGCTCATCAGTGACCGGGGTCAGAACTGAGAAACTGGCCACCCAGGGTGCACAAAGAGCACAGCAGAGCCTGGGAAACCCAAGTTAAGGTTATGCAGTGGGGACACAAGGACACAGACCCCAGACCCGGAACGCGGACCGGGAACGGAGGACAGATCGGGAGGGTACGCTGTCCCCCCGGGCGGGGGAGTCATCGAACGGGAAAGACGCGGGTCCGCCGATGGAAGGTGCCCGACCCGGGACTTGGGTCAAAGCAGGGGATGAAGGAAGCGGGGTGCCGAAGAGGATGAGCAGGGCAGCCGCGGAGTGAAGGCGGGGCGGGCGCTGGACGCCAGGCGCCGGTACCTGCTGGCGCACGGCGAGCCTGAGAGGTGCCAGCACCTCCTCTGCCCCGGCGCCGTCCATGCTGCTCCGGGAGGCGGGGGCGGGGGCGGAGGTCGGGGCGCGGGCGGGCGCGCTGAGGAGCCGGCGGGGCGCGAGCGAGGACCGGGCCGGGAGCCGGGGCGGCAGCGACAGCAGCAGCAGCGCGGCGCGGGAGGCTCTAAGCAGCGCCGGGCACGGAGAGGGCATGAGCCCGCGGCCCAGGGCGGTCCGGAGGGAGGGGACGGCGGAAGCGGCGCGCGGAGCCCGGCCCCAGCATGATGAAATCGCCGCGTAAACGCCGCGGCGCGCGCGCAGCCGCACTCTCCTCAGCCCGCGCCGCGGCGCCGGTCCCCGTCGGCTGATTCGACACCAAACCCGGAAGCAGGCGGAGCGCTTTCGCCTCTTCGGGCGCCCTGGAGGAGCTCCGAGCTGGCGGATTTGCTCCGGAGTGCATCATTCCTCCCCGGTAACGTGGCCATTCAAGAGCACAGCTCCTTTCTGGGTCATGCGGACCCAGTCGCACCAGGGCCTTCAAAGCATAAGCGTTGTCCACGGGCACTGAGGCTCGGCTGACCCTTCTGAAAGCACGCCCCTGTTTCTGTTCTTAGGCCCCCTGCGCCTCTGAAGGATTTTAAATATCAAATGAGATAGTGACTTAGACTGATTGTTGCTCCAGCTCAGACGTTCCTCGATTGTTACCCGAAGTAAAGTCCTGACTGTTCGCCTCACAACATGCCAATTCGAAAGACAAGAAATGGAGGCCAGGAAAGTGACTTTGTTTGAAAAGACCGCTCAAAGAGATGATAGGGGACTCTTGTTACAAAGCCCTTCTTGCCGCAGAGCTGATCTAGGGGTGTAGAGGTCTTTGATGGGTGTTCCCAGACTGGTAGGTACCCTTTCACAGTCAGTGGACCAGGGGTCTGATCTTATGGCCTGGTCATGAAATGCTTGTCAGTTCTGCAGTTGTCAAGAATAAAAATCATTGTTTTATTGGGCTATTTTTGTCAGTGATTGATTATACATTACACAGTGGATAGGCTAGAGGATGGGGGTAGCTGCCCCCAAACTCTTCTGTAGATTGCCAAACTACCTGTAATGAGTACTCCCTGTAGTGAATGGAAACATCCTTAACGTTCAGTTTCAAGATGAAGAAACAGGCCCACAGAAGTCACTGGTTTGCCCAGTTCCCATCACACATCTATGGCCTGCCCATGGCAGGACAAAGGCTGAGAAGAAAGGAAGAGTGAAGGGTTATTGAAACTGAAGAAAACACTGAATACACCCTTTAGCTTCACTGGCTTCTAGTAACTTTCACTTACCAACAATTTTAAGTTATTTTTCAGGAACTAGGAGGTAGCTCAAACCAGTTGAAACTGCCAGCCCTTCACTTTGGCCTACACAAGTGAGACAGGAGAGAATGGTCTGATGCTCCCCGAGAGGTACTTTGTATTCTTCTGTAGCTGCCCCAAATGCCTTACAACCGGCCAGCCTACATTAAGCACCCCATGGCCACCCTGAGTGGTACTTCTTTGGCTGCAGCATGATTGAGAGTGGCCCTGTCTGGGATAACTCTACCCAACAACCTCCAGATGACTGCTCCTCTGCACACATCCTCAGGTCCTCCAAGGGCCACTTCTCCTACCTGAAGTCAAACAAAGTCTGGCCCTGCTCATGCTCAAGCTTTTTTTTTTTTTTTCTTGTATAAGCAACCTTCCCATTCACTTAGTGCGCCCAGCACATGTGCTGCTCCCCATTATGCTGCAGCATAAATCCTAAAAAAGCCTCTTCTGAATAGCATATTCTTGCCTTCTCCTGAATGTTCTATCTCCAGTAGAGCATGCTGAGAGGGTACACTAAAAGCTGGTAACATCAAGGTCCCCTTTAGAGGGCTCAGGAAAGGGTAGACAATGTCCCATTTGTCAGCAGGCTCAAGAACAAGCTCACATTGATTTCCATCTTGAGGCTAAGAATCTATATTAGTCAGTGGCACAAGTGTCCAATGGGTGACCTTTTGACATCTGAGGAGAGCCAAAAACTCCACCTTCATGGAGTTAATGCCACCGTTTTTGAACATGTGTCCTGTGGAGGGCAATGAAGTTCGATTATACATACAGACAGACCACCAATTACTTCACTTTTCCTTACCTCCAAACAGATTTCCTCACACTTCAAATCATTATCTCATAAATAGTCCCAAACCCTATCCTCAGGGAGATGAACCTGAGACTTTCTCATCTCTAAACAATTGGTCAACTTGTAAGTAAACTCTTTCTCTTGTGTAAAACTTGTTCCAGTGATTAGCATAATAATCACTGAGATTAGCGGGTGAAAGGGGCCTGCTTTGGTCCAATTTGACAAGCCAGTCAGGAGACAAGTCCAAATGGACCTTTAGCCAGTGGCTTATGGGCCCCTTGCCCTGGTACCGAGGGCTTGTGGATGAGTCCAAGAAGCTGCCTGGATTGCTTGCCCCAGGGACCATCCCTGGGACTGACTCAGCACAACAAATTCAGTGCATGATTTCACTTTTGCAATACAGAAACAGTTTCCAGGTTTGGAAGACATCTTATTCAATGAGTCACTGTGTTATATGTGATCAGATTCCTTATTTCTTCTTCCTACTGATTTGGCCTTCATTTGTGAGGAACTTGCTTCCAGGATGCCTGGTATTTGGCTTCTGAAAGGAACCATGGTTTGGCCTCCACGCTGAGGCTCCTAATTCCCAATATTAAGGAAGGAGTAGGGAATCTCTACTAACAGTCATTCTTTTTGTTTTGTCTGGTTGCAGAGATCTAGGTCCAGCTGCAGCATAAGTATTATAAGTTTTTGACCCCACACTAGATTGAAATACTTATGCTACAGTTAGAACTACCCATCCATATGGTCTGATGGAGTTCACCACAAGTTCCACTATGAGATGAAATGACATTAGGGCACCCCAATAATGCAATGGCAATGATGAGATGCTCCAAAGTTTCATAGAAATAATGTATCATAATGAAATTCCCAATTGGCAATGAAAGTTCAAAGATTACATTAATTTACTCTTTCAAGATAAAAAGAAATTTTCAGGTCCAAAGTTTTCTCCTTTCTCAGTCTCTTTTTGAGGAGGGAGAGAGTTACTGAGGATCAGAGCCTGGGATGTTCTACCACTGAGCTACATCCCCATTCATTTATTAATTCATTCATTTTTGAGACACGATCTCACTAAGTTGTCCAGGTTGGGCTCAACCTGCAATCCTCCTGCCTCAGCCTCCCGAGTAGCCACTGAACCCAGCTTGCCTCAACTCCTTATTTTAAACAGGAGTATGTCTCAGTGTTTAGACTAAGCAGAGGCTCTTTCAACACCCTCAGCCACAGCTATCTCTATTGGGCAGTTGTAATATCCACAGGGCTAAGAAGCTGAGCATAGCTCTCATATGCCATTTAATAGAGTCCAGAGTTCATAAGGCACCAAAGATAATCACAGCTTTGGGTCCATGTCCACAAATTCAGAAGCAAGTCAATTCTTGTTCCTACAGCTATTACATGGCTAAAGTGTGATTCAAGAACCTTCCAGGGAGGGTTGTCACAGCAGAGTAAGGAAGGGCTGATGGAAGTCATCATATAGGGTTGCAGGTAGGGCCGGAACTCTTAGGCTCTATTTCCCTCTGCTGTTCTCTCTCTTCTTTCTAAAAGTTTCTAACAATTTAATCTGCTCCTTAACTTGGCCATTTTCCTTAAGTAACACATTGTGTTAGTCAGCTTTCCATTGCTGTAACAAAATACCTGAGTAAGTCAATTTAAAGAGAGGAAAGATTTATTTTGGCTCGTGGTTTCAAAGGTTTCAGTCCATGGTAGGACAGTTCCATTGCCCTTAGGACTGTGGTAAGGCAGAAACATGGTGGAAAGTGTGGCAGAGGAAGACTACTCATGTTCAGGTAGCCAGGAAGATTAGAGAAAGGGAGAGAAGCTGGAATGGGGGTGCTGGGGTCAAGATGTACCACATCCTCAATCACCTATATCATCATTAAGTTCTACCTCCTAATAAGCCTATTGAGCTATGAACTCATAAGTGGATTAATACACTTGGTGAAGTTAGAGTCCTTCTGATCCAATCACATCCCCAAAACCCATCAGCTGCCATCCATGCCTTCAACACAATGAGCCTTTTGGGGAAATTTTAGACAACAACCATAACACACACATTTGCTGACTCTGAGTGAGTAGCACTTTTCCCTTTGTATTTTGTTCATACATTAATTTTTCTTATATTCTCTACTAGAGTTTATCCTTTAGAGTATCATCTAGGGAATAATTGAAATTAGGGAGTTCTAGGATTACTCAGGGCTTTGAAAGGGGCAGTGATGTGTATTGAATCCAGGGTTTTTAAATGCTAGGCAAGCACTCTACCAGTGAGCTATATCTCCAGCCCTTGTTTAATTTTATTTTTGAGACAGGACCTTGTTAAATTGCTCAGGCTGACCCTGAACCTGGGACCCTCCTGCCTCAGCTTCCAGAGAAGGTGGTATTGCAGGCTTGTGCCACCACACCCAGCCCAGAGCATCTTTTATCCACTTTCACTGCCCATACTAGATGGCCCTAACAAGAGATATGAGGACCAGGCTTTCAGGAGGTGTCTCATGTTAGGCTGCATCCTCTAAGTGCAGACGCCAAGACAGAAGCGATGGGCAATGATAGTATGGGGATGCGGGTGTCCTGTGTGACAGGAGCTAGGGAGGAAGCCAGAGGAGGCCAGGGAGAACAACCAGGCCACAATGTCTGTTTGCCCTGAGCGAAGGGGACAGGGAGAGATGGTCAGTGGGGTGGAGAATACTATCATGCCACATGGTCTGAGGAAGGCTCAGCAAAGCCCCAGGGTATTCTTGAACCAAAACAAAGATCTCCAGGCCCCAGTGTCTGCTACATGCGGACCCCAGCAGGAAGCAGCCTGTGGGAAGCCCCTTCTTGGACCTCACAGAGCAGCCCAGGGCTCTGTAATCTGTGGGATGTGGCCTGTGGTGGCCCATCTTCCATCAGATCCACAGCTGACCCAGGTTTGGCCTTCCTCTGTTGTCATCCTTTCCTGGACTTTCACATCCTCACCATGGAACGTGACAGTGTTTGAGTCCACTGCTTCCCAGCCTGGCCCACAGGGCTGCCAGTGCCATGGCCATGTGCTTTCCCTTCTGCCAGCTAGATGCCCTGTGCTTATGGTGGTGGAGCCCCTGGGCAGCTGGATGACCACATGGAACAGAGTGTGTTGCTCCTCTCTTTCCGATAAGCTCTTTGAACAGTTGACCGGAGGAAAAAGTGATCGTGCATTGCCTTCACTCTGCTGGACGCTTGGGTCTACCAGCTGGCGAGGTCCACTTACCCGACCTACAACACCGTCATGGCCGGGCATGAGGAGGACAGCTCAACCATGAAACTCAATCTGGAGCACTGGAGCATGAGGGAGAGTATAAAGAAAATTAGATTTACAAAAGCGCTGTTTATACAGGTCTTCCTAGAAATGTGGAGTGAGGCAAAGCCAGGGTCACCCGCACAGCCCGGTGGAGGTAACCTCAGCATGTGGGCTGATCTGTGGGTGCAGATGGTACTTCTCTGGGTCAGAAGGTCAGGGTCTGTGAGAAGGCAGGTGCCACCCTCCTGCACCCTCCCCTTCTCCAGTCTGTGCTCTGGGCTCAGCTGTATGCCACTCACTCATGAGTCCAGCCTGTTCTTCCAGTCCACACCTCTAGGATGTCACCAGGATGCTAAGCGACACTTCCCAGGCCCTGGCATGCAGGGAAGGCAGCCCATTTCTAGTTCAAGCCCCTAATCTAACCCTCTCTGTGTCCTTGAACAAGGCTTTTCCCTGCTCTGGCCTCAGTCTCCCCATCTGAACAAGGACTGGAGCTGGACCTCCTGACCTCTCCTTCTCTGTGGGTGAACTTGTGACCCAAGGAGACAAAACTCATGTCCGCAGGAGAGCTGGTTTCACTCTGTCCAGCAGAGCGAGTAGCTCCCCACGAACCAGCGGCTCCGCCAAGCCTGCGGTGATGGAGCCACGTGCAGGCTCTGCCTCTAGAGGCCTGAGTACACAGCAAACTCTCCAAGAGTCCCTGCCCCAGGAGAGGAGCCCCAGAAGCCCCCCAAGTACCATCTCTGCTCTGATCTAGGGTACCCCAAGCTCCCTGCCCCTATTCTGCAGGGAGGAGCCAAGTCAGTCGCAGCCGTGCTGCTCTATACTGGCCAGTTTGATGGAAAAGCAAGGAGGTTGAAATACACCAAATCAGGCAAGTAAATGGAAAGCATCCCTGGGGAAGTGTGACTCCTAGGTTGACAAGTCCAGCTGCATGGGCCTCAGACTCCCAATTAAAATTTGAGTTGCCCTCCCAGTCCCCTCCCCAACCTTCAAAATAGCTACAGCCAGGGCAGAGCGTGATCTCATTTGGGAATGTCCTTTGCCGATGCAACTAATGAAATGCACATGAGCTAATACTGGAGTAGGGCGACCCTTCATCAAATAGGACTCATGTCCTTCAGAGAAGAGTGAAATGTGGACACAGGCAGAGGGTAGAGGCCCTGTGCAGATGGTGGCAGAGAGTAGAGTGAGGACGCCACCCCCCAGGCAATGTCTGGGGCCGCCAGAGTTGGAGGTATCCTCCCCTAGAAGCCTCAGGACCAGCATAGATCTGCAGCACTGACCTTGGACTTCTCCCTTCCAGAGCCAGGAGACAGTGAGTTCTGCAGTGAAACCACCAACATCCCACCCCTCTTTCCTGACAGCCATTGCCCTGGCTGAATGCCTCCTCTGCAGGGGATTTTGTTTGGATAGCACAGGGTTGATTGTTGCTGCTGCTGCTTCCCCATTTTGGTTTGCATGGCTTCATCCTGACCATCCCACCAATGACTCCATTACCCTGCTCCCAGGGGCACTGAGTTCTGCCCCTGCTCCATCCCCACAGGGCTGGCTCCTCAGCCTCCTCCCAGACTCCTCCAGGATGGGCTGTTCATTTCCTCCCCAGACTTCCTGGCCGCACAGAGCAACTCTGATTCAGAAAACATTCTTGGCATTGGCTAAAGACCTGCCTGGCCACAGCTTTGGCCCACCCATGTTGCTCCCTAGTCCAGCCCCACACAGAAGCCTTCTAATCCCTCCACCCCTAGATATTTACACACAGGAGACTGACATCCTCCGTGGTCTTTCCTTCTTCGAACTGCGTAGTCCCAGCTCTCCCAAATCTTCCTCGCTGATGTAATTTCCTAACGGTCTCCTGACCTGAACAAGTTCTGGTCTGTGAAACTCCCCCTTGTGCTTCAGGAACGAGGGCTGGGCCCAATGTACCTGGTACACATTTTAACCACAGTCAAGAAAGCAAGAGCATCACATCCCTTGTTCTACACTCAATACCTCTGCTGCCATTGCATCTTCAGGAGGACTAGACGTGATGAATGCTTTGGCCACCAAGGACACTTCCACAGATTCAGGGGTACAGTATGAAAATGATAAACTGCCTGCTGGAGAAAACAGTAATATCCACCTAGAATATTGCCACAACCCGCGCAGCCAGCGGGGGCCTGAGAGGGGGAGATGGGAGATTAAGAAAAAACAAGACACATAGAAAAAAGCCGGGACCTGGTGGGACCCAACAAGGCTCGCCTCTGGTGCTCTGTGTTCTTGGGGCTGGCCTTGCTCTAGCCCCAAATGTGTGATCGATCGCCAGCTCAGCCACTCCCCACAGAATATTTTATATTTCAATTTGATTGTGTGATGTCCCCATGCTCATAAAACTCACCCATGACTTCCTATCACCTT
This sequence comes from Erethizon dorsatum, assembly GCA_028451465.1. Taxonomy (NCBI): domain Eukaryota; kingdom Metazoa; phylum Chordata; class Mammalia; order Rodentia; family Erethizontidae; genus Erethizon; species Erethizon dorsatum. Next base: position 76,291,869 of record CM051835.1, read on the forward strand.
CTGACCAGGTCCAGCCTCACCATGGCCTACTCCCCACCTCACATCTAACCAGTCCTCCCTGGTCATGCTCAGTGACCCAGCCCCTGAACTATGCCCCCATGTCCTCAGTCTGTCCCACCAGCCCAGGTGGGATGCTCCAGCATTGCTACATGGCCAGGAGCACAGGACCTGCCCCTCGCTTCTGCCAGAGGCTGAGGCAGGAGGACAGATGCAAGTTCAAGGCCAGCCTAGACTACAGAGTGAGTTCAAGTCCAGCCTGAACTATGTAGCAAGACTCTGTCTCCACAAAAAAAAAAAAAAAAAAAAAAAAAAAAAAAAAACATGGCTAGTGACTCGCAGTCCACAGACTCACCTCACCTTTCAGGCTAGAAGCATGGGAATGGAACATTGTGCCTCCTTCTTCAGGAGCCTTCCCAGAAGCCTCACTCGATTGCTGTGACCCATGTCTCATTCCCCAGACTGGGCCACGTTGTCTGATTGTTAATTTTATGTGTCAATTTGGCTGGGCCTTTGTACCCAGATATTTGGTCCTATACATCTGGATGTTGCTGTGAAGGTATTTTTAGATCAAATCAGGATTTAAATCAGTAGATTTTAAATAAAGCAATTACTCTGCATAATGTGGGCCTCACCCAATCAGTGGAAGGCCTTAGTAACAGGATTGACCTTGCTGAGGAGGAAGAAATTCTGGCTGTGGTTGGCCTTGAGACTCCAGCTACAGCACAACTTTTCCCTGGTCTCCAGCCTGCCAGGCTGCCCTGTGATTGTGAACTCTGGGCCTCCACAATCACAACAGACAGTTCTTTAAAACCTCTCTCATTCTCTCCCTTTTTCTCTCTTTCACTCTCTCTCTCTCTCTCCCCACACACACACACATACACACACACCCTCTTGATTCTATTTCTCTGGAAAACCCTGAAAAATACATATGGAAAAAATTATTTAACGTGTACACTGCCCCCACATCGAAAAAAAAAGCAGGGGTCTGCAGGAGAAAAAGAAGGGAGAAGTATATCCAGTACGCTTCTATCAGTCTTTGGTTATATGCAAGTGTCCATGCAGTTGATAGCTGACCTTCTCGCTGCATTGCTGGGCAATAATTCCCCAACATCCAGGAGCCTGGCCCCTTTGCACTGTCCTTTGAGAATGAGCCCATCCCTAGCTGTCCTGGTGCAGAAAGGGGGTATCAGAATCAATATCTGTGTGTACAAATCTTTTTGTTCTTTTAGAATTATGTTCTTAGGATGAATTTCAATCAGTGGTATGATTGGAACAAGTGGAATTGAAATGTAAAACATGTGGGCCTATTTTTCCAATAAGGAAATGATGTTGTTTGCTTTTTGATTTTGTTCATTACAAAACAACACATAAGCTAGGTTTGGTGGCACACACCTATAATCCTAACTACTTGGGAGGTTGAGATAGGAGGATTGAGCATTGAGACCAGGCTGAACAACTGAGACCCTGTCTCAAAATAAAAGGGGTTCAGTGCTCCCTGGGTTCAAACCCCAGTATTGCAACTCCACCCCATACTTTCTCTTTGCTTCAAAGCTGTCATATGATAAACAGGCTCCTGACATGATCCTCTGCCTTACTACAACCTCAGTGCTGCAGGGCCAAGTGACCATGGACTGCAACCTCAGAAACCATGAGCCAAAATAAACCTTTCTTCTTTTAAATTGGTCATCTCTGGTATTTTGTCACAGTAATAGAAAGCTGACTAACATAGTATGATGGTGTTCCAATAAAACTTTATTTACAAAAACAGATAGTGTGTCAGATTTGGCTTGCTGGCTATGGTTTGCAAATCTCTGTCTTATGGTAGCAGCAGGCAAGGAGATGGAAAAAGCAGTGCACAAAGGGAGAAAAAACTGGCATGTCATCTAAAAGGATAATGACAAAAAAAAAAAAAGAATGCTTTAAGTCTTCCAGGGATGGGAAAAAAGAAGCTATTCAATGTTATTCCACAGTTTACCTGTCCAGGAGAAAGGGTGGACAGATCTGTTAGCCGGAAAAGCATCTCTGCTGTCTCAGGGTTGGCCAGGCATCCATCCTGCTGGATTCGGCAGATGCTGCTGCCCAGATGCCAGCATGCAATCAGCTGAATATCATTTGTTCATCCTAAAAACAGCAGGTATAGCAGCACTCAGCACCATGCCAACCAGAGCCTTTTCTTTATGAGGTGGATCAGGGCAGCAAGTGCCTCCCTTCAGGCACTGATGCATCAGTGTGCACTGAGTTACTTTCAAGGCTGGGTGCTTGGAATACAAAGAGGCAGGAACTCAAGTCTCTGCTTTTAAGGAGCTCACAGGCTGAAGGAAGAGACAGACATGCCCAGCAAACAGTGCAATATGTGATCAAATGAAAGCGCACACAGAGTGCTGGGGAGCAGCTCCTCCTCTTTGAGAGCAAGGAACTGACCACTTGGCCCTCTCTGAAGAGCTGAGCATGAGCTGAAGTTTGGAGAATCAACCACAGTTGGCCAAGAGGATGCACTGGGGAAGAGCCGAGAAAATATGCTTGAAAGCATGGCACCTCTAGGGAATGGCAAGTGTGCCCAGAGCACCAGTTCTCCAGATCCAGGAGACAGATGGGCATCGACAGGCATTGGGGGCCAAGTCTTCCCAGGCCTTTGGTGACACTGCTACTCCCTCCCTTCTTTTAAGAAGTCCTCTTTTAACCTCATAGTATTAGGAAGCCACCATCTCCTGAGGTCTCCTGGCTGCTCTTTCTCTCTCTTCTCACTTATGCCTTCCCTTCATTACACTCACGTGGCATGATGCTCTCTGTATACCATAGGAGCCTCTCCATTTCTCATTTCCATCTCTGCTGCTCTTCACATATTGCCCTCAATGTGTTTGTGTTGCAGCTAAGGAGGACTGAGTTTGGGTGTGTGCCATTTAATAGTAAGCAGTGAGCAAGCCTGCTCTTTATCTGGGGCAGGAAGTTGTTGCTTCAGCAGGGTTGTCTTTGCAAACACAATTGTGAGAAATAGCCCTGGCAAGGAGCAGTCAGAACCTCGTCCCCAGAAAGAGCACTCAGGAGACAAAGTTATTGGGGCAGATGATATTCTAATTCATTCATTCTGTTCCCCTAGAAAACACTGGCTAATGCATTAAGTGGACAGTGTTACTGAGTCCCTGCAGCCTTGATTGCTGTGTATGACATAACCCCAGACCACCTGGGCATCCAGAGAAACATGTGAAGGAAATCTGCACAATTTTATTTTCATCTGTGTGTTCATCTGTGACCTGAATGAAGGAGGGAGTTTACATGTCGGTGCTTGGAGCTAAGCAGGCAAGCATGTGCCCTTCCAGGTTTGGTCCATTGGAACAAGGAGCTGCCAGCAGCAGCAGACAGAGCTCTGTTCAGGGCCTGGATGCCCAGGTGGGATGCTCCGCATTGCTACATGGCCAGGAGCACAGGACCTGCCCCTTACTTCTGCCAGAGCTCAGGGGCTCAGGAGCAGGGGCTGAAGGGAACAGGTCTTGCTCTGGCACCGTGTCCATGGAAACCAGCCCTGGTTTCCTGGACTGACGCATGCATACCTCCAGCTTTCCCTTCTCCTTGCACATCCCACATGGCCATGAAGCAACCAGCCATCACAGAGCCACCCCTTGTCACCCCCTACCACCTCCACCTGGACTCTGGATGCAAAATTGGCTTGGAAACATTAAAGACCCAGTTAGGAGACTAAATGGTTGGATGTTTTAAGCAAAAAAGAATGTAATGTGTATCACGGGGTCAAAAAGGAGCAGAATACCTAGAGTCTGTGTAGATGGGGCCACTTTGGAGATTTCTTGTTTCTCACGGATGCTACATCAGGTGGCTCAGGCGCAGGCATCTTGGACTCTCATTCAGATTCAAACTCCCTAGAAAGGGGGGCTCTGAAGGTTATTAATAAGATGAGGACAGGACCAGAGGCTTAACTCAGAGGTAGAGCACTTTCCTGGCATACACAAAACACAGGATTTGAGTCTTAGCACCAAAAAAAATAAATAATAATAATCCGAGAGAAGAACTAAACTGTATCAGTTGATGTGATGATTAATCTTGATAGTCAGCTTAATTGGCTTGAGAGATGCCTAGCAGATTAGTAGAGCACACTTGAGAGTATCTTTCGGTGGTTCATGGAGGCGTGACCTTGGGGACTATATCTGGCCCCTGGGCCCTTCGTCTCTGGCTCTTCCCCTGTGCTTTGCTTTCCATAAATTGAGCAGCTTTCCTCTGCCACACCCTTCCTGCACAATGTTTCTGCCTTTGAGCCAGCCAACCATGGCCTAAAACCTCTGAAACTCTGAGCCAATAGAAACCTCTTCTCCTTCAAGTTACATATGTTAGCTATTTTGTCCCAGCAAGGAAAGATGACCAATACAGCTGCTAAGGACTAATGTCTTCTATTCTGGTTTTGCTTTTGTAGAAGATACACCAGGCAGCATTGCACTGGGCCCATCCTCTCTGGAGAATGCCTGGACAGTTTCATTGACTCAAAGTGAAGATCAAAGAAACCAGATGGCAAGGGTGATCCTCAGCCACCCTGCATTCTTTACCAGCAGGCAGAGACAGTCACCCTCTGCACATGCATCTTAATTTAAAATATGATGTCTCTCTAGAAATGTCTATTTCCTTTTATAATCTCTTTATATCATCCAGGTTATCCTAGCCCTTGGGTTTTCATTTACATTCTGAAAAGGTCTGATCTCAAGTCAAGGATCCCACTCCTGCTCTGGGGGCTCCAGTGAGATGCTTTGTGGAAACCTGTCTAAAACCAGCTCAAGCATCTCCAAGGAATTCGGCTGGGGAGAAGTTGGAGAGGATTCAATTAATTTGGTAAAAGGGTTAGAAATTAGAACTTAAGTGAGGAAAGAGAATTCTTGGCAGAAAAAAAAAAGTATGTTTAGTTATACAGAGAAACTAAAACCTGAAGCAATTGCCTTTGAGATTTTGTGCAGAAAATAAGTATTGACTACCTACTGTGTGTCAAATGATGTGTTTAATGTTAAATATCCCAAAATAGAGACATAGGGCCAGTCTCTGGAGCTCATTGGGGAATGGAAAATGTGTTTGAAGGCTTCAGGGAAATTGTCAAGAACTGAGATTAACAATCTACTACATTTTGATTACCTTGTTATGATTATAAAAACAGTGCTTAAGGGCTGAGGGTGTAGCTCAGAAGTGTAGAAAGTACTTAGCATATGCTGATCTCTAGTACCATGAAACAAAAATTAAAAACGCTTGAAGAGAATTTGGAAAACAAAGAAGAAATTGAAACTCATCTCTGACCCTGCTGATGGGTTCATGCCCATATGAAGCCTTCTTGGCCATCATGGTGGTGCTCCAACATGGCAACAAGCCCAAAACAACAGCATATCACCCACTTCCTCCTTCTTCTTCCCCAGCCCAAAATAAACTTCCTCTCCTCCTTTTGGGCAGGCTCCAAAAATCTCCCAATCCTTTTCCATTAGGTCACCTTGCTCGCCCCTCCAAACTCCACCCCCAGCTAAACCTCATAAATGCTTTGTCCTTCAGCCTCCTCCTCTGAGGGTCCTCTGTATTCTACTGCAGCCCTCCCATGTCCCAGCATTAAAGGTTTCTCTCAACCTTTTCTTTGTCTTTACTCACGCCATACCTAACACCTGCTACTAGAAATAACTACTGCTAACAATTTTTATCTGTATGTTAGTCTACATGCTTGTAATAATGAGCACTAACATTGGTTTAATGTACAGTATTTCATGTACCAGGGCCTATGTGCTCATTTAATCTCCATATCAGCCCTATTAGTGGCCACTATCATAACTCCCATTTTACAGATGAAGAATCTGAGGCTTTGAAAGGTTACTCTGCCCAGAGTCTCCTGGCTAGTGAGTAGCAGAGGTTGTACTCATTCAAGATTTATTTTATTTCAAAGCTTTCACTCAGCCCAGGGGTGAGAAGAACAAGCAGCAAAGTTTATGTCATTAGCTGGGCTATACTGAGTACCGCCCAGTCTCCATGACTCAAAATTGCCTATGGAAAAACAAGGGCTAAGTCAGCTGTATCCTGAAGGAGGAGGGAAAGAAAAAAAGGGAGAGAGAGACAAAGAGATAGACAGACAGACAGACACACACACACACACACACACACACACACACACACACACACGGAGGAAGGGAGCAAGGGAGGGAGAAGGGGAAGTGGAGGGGAAGGGAAAGAGAAGGGAAAGAAACACGAAGCTCAGATCTCTTTGGTACTCTATAACAGTAATGGGAAGAAGAGAAAGGCATGCTTTGTCACACTCTGGGAGGAGGGCGCGTGAATTCTTTCCCGTACCGTGGGAGGTGGTATCAAGCTGGCGCCTGCTGATGTAGTGCTGCCACCTAGTGGAAATGATGGTGTAGAACACTGGGTCCCGCAAACTCTTGGAGTCCATGGAAAGGAGGAAGAAAAAAACGTTTGGAGAGAAGTTTGCAAGAGCTGCAAGCCTTGTATTAACAGGAATGGCAGTTATAACCGCTACTGTGAGTCTCTATCTCTACCCACATCCCGGTAAGGCTCAAAGAAATTCAAATTATGTATATTCTTTCTCTCTCTCTCTCTCTCTGTTGAAGATTGAACTCGAGGCCTTTCACGTGCTAAGCAAGGGCTCTACCACTGAGCCAGATCTCCAGCCTCCCTGTGCTTTTAGAAACATGTTTCCTTCTACGCTTTGTTATCATGAAATTGACACTGATGTTCACCTACCTTAAATTCTTAGTGTTGATAACCAAGTGATACACTTGGTCATTTTACGAATTATTTGACCAATGTCCAAAAATCTACAAAAAGGCACAGAATAAATGATCAAAAAGTGTTCTCTGTTAGACCTGTGCATTTCACCCTTTGCCTGGGATGAGAGGACATCAGTTATCTCAATACAAGTGACAGAAACAATGCCTTCCCACCCATGTACACTGACTTGACTCAGTTCTCTTATTATTCCCTTTTCTAACATAGCTGAGGATTATGATCACTGTTTTATTAATGAGATTTTTTTTTTAAGTTTAAAATTAAGAAGTTTGTGTCAGACAGGTGGAAACTCTCACTCTAAAGATTTTGTGATCTGGACCCTCTGTCAAAGAAAGATGAAAAATTCTACCCAGGTAGGATTAGGTATATGATGTAGGACATAAATACTTACTCTAGCATTTTGAAGAGTCTGTATCTCTCCTGAAATATTCGGAGGAATATTAAGATGGAATGTGTCTGAAAAATGTGTGCATATTTCTGAGGAGAGAGTTTAGGGCTTCTATCAGCTTCTTTTTCTCCCCCCCCATCAGCTTCTGCAAAGAGTCTATACCCAAAGAGAAGGTTCAAAACCATTCCCTGGGGTGCTTTAGAAGGCCCTTCAAATCATGGGATTCTCCAATGTTGAACAATATCACATGAGCTATTATTATTTATGATTAAAACAGTTAGCAAACTTATTTGAAACAATTCATTTTAAAGTAATCATTTGGACTGACAGAGCCTGACTAAGGAATCGTACTACTAATACAGGGTTCAGTGCGAACCTTTCAGGCAGACCACACCAAGCAAGATCCTGAGCTGACAGGCCAGTGGTCAGGTCACCCTGCAGACTGCACTAAGATACTCAGGCTACAAGAAGGGGGGACCCGGACCAGTGATATAGCTCAGCAGCGTAAGCACCTGCCCGGCAAGTGGGAGGTCCTGAGTTCAAATTCCGGTACCCGTGTATGAAAAAAAAAAGAAGGGGGGCCCATATTCTGAACTTGGATCTGCCTATAATAACTTAATAGCTTTAGGTAATTGATCTCACTGGCCCTCAGTTTCCTTGCCTGAAAGCGTTCAGTGCTATAAATTTTAAATTCCTTTGCATTATTAAAACTCTATGGGGGGCCGGTGAGATGGCTCAGCGGCTTAAGCGCCTGCCCTGCAAGCGCGAGGGCCCGAGTTCGACTCCCGGAACCCACATACGAAAAAGGGGCCGGTGATATCGCTCAGCGGCACGGGCGCCTGCTGGCGCGCGAGGTCCTGAGGTCGACCCCCCGGTACCCACAAAAAAATAAATAAATAAATAAATAAATAAGGTTGCAATAAAAACAAACATTCTTATTAACAAAAAAAAAAAAAAAAAAACTCTATGATTTAGGAAAATGGTTTTCAAACTTTTTCAGCTTTAAATCCTGTCCTAGGTCTTTGAAGATCTCCTTTGGTCACTGCATGAATTTGATCTAAATTTTAAGTTCTAGGCATTCCAGGAAGCTGAGTGTAAAAATTACTAAGGGTGATCATGTAAATCATGGAGTTAATATGTAAAACAGTAACTAACACTTTTTTTTTTTTTTTTAACATGGGTACCAGGAGTCAAACTCAGGACCTCACACTTGCCAGGCAGGCAGTTATGCCGCTGAGCCATATCACTAGCCCTGTAACTAACATTCTTTTTTTTTTTTTTTTTTAATGTGGGCACCGGGGGTCGAACTCAGGACCTCACGCGCCAGCAAGCGCCTGTGCCGCTAAGCGATATCACCAGCCCTTTTTTCGTATGTGGGTCCCGGGAGTCAAACTCAGGATCTCGCGCTTGCCAGGCAGGCGCTTATGCTGCTGAGCTATCTCACCGGCCCACTAACACTCTTAAAAGAAGGTTTTGCTAAAAAAAATTGTGTGTAAAAGGAATTTGGATGGCCTAGTAAGACTGCCTAATAATTTAAACTAAATCTAAATTAGGAATCTCAGCGTCCTGTCTTTCTAACTGATAACCAGTTAACAGAGGCTTCTCATTCACCATTTTGTGTCTTTGCTTGACCAGCTGGTTACACATCTAATGAAAGACAACACTTAAAAGATTACTGGGTCTATATGAAGTTCTAGAAAAAAAATTAATCCATGGTGAAAAAATCAGAAGAATTTTTGATTCTCTGGAAGAATTTTTGAGTCTCTGGAAGAATGAGGACAAGAATAATTTAGGGTTGATTTGGAATTATTATATACTTTGTTGAAACAGTCAATGTACACTTAAAGCTTTGTCATTTTATTGAATTTTAAATATCACAGCAAAAGAAAAAAGTGAATTCACACAGCCTTAAAAAGGAAAGAAATCCTGCTACATGCTACAACGCAGATGAAATTTGAAGACATGGTACTAAGTGAAATCCTCCAGTCACAAACACTGTATGAATCTACTTAGATGAGGTACCTAGAGTAGTTGAATTCACAGAAACAGAAAGTAAAACAGCATTTCCACTCCAGGACACGTTCCCAATAGAAATGAGTGCTTGAGTTCACCTAAAGATGTGTTCAAGGATGTCCACAACAATGCTATATAATTAGCCCCTAACTAATAACAGTCCAAATATATATTAACAATAGAAAGGATACATAAATTGTGATGTATTTATAAATTAAATTCCACATGGTAGTGAAAACCACAAACCACTGCTACAAGTAATGACATGGATGGATTTTCCAGAGCTAAAATCAAACAAAAGGAGCCAAACACAAAAGAGTATATAATGCATGTTTCCATTCACACAGAGTTTGGGGACAAGCAAAATTAATCTCTGGAGACAGAAGATGAAATAGTTGTTGCATTTCTCGGGGGAGGGAGAAGGGAGAATTGACTGAAAAGAGCATAAGGGAGCTTCCGGGGTGCTGGGAATCTCTGTATCTTCTTTGGAGTGGTGCTACACAGGTGTGTACAGATAAAAACAGATTCACCTGCACACTGAAGTACTATGTACTTTATATAATGTATCAATCACCAAAAAAGCAAAAATAAAATAATGTATGGAATCTATCAAACTAAGGAGTGGTAACTATTCCATGTCCTAGAAATGTCAAGCATAGTTTGTCTAGTGCTCCCTCTTAGCTGATGCCGCCCTGCCGAAGACCTCTGTGCAGGGAGGACACGGGTGCTGTTCTGGGTGGCATGCATGGCGTGCACTGCCCACGGCCTGCCAGGACGCGAGCTGAGGCTAGCCAGACACCCTGCTGACCATGGGTCTGCAGATTCACAGAAACAAAAATTAGAATGGTAACTTCCAAGGGCTGGAGAGAAGGGGTGAGGAGTTGCTGTTTATTAATTATATGGAGTATATAGCTTTCCATCCTACAACAGGTATTTAAAGTAATCAGATAACTTTAAAAGGTTTATTTTGGCTCACAGTTTTGGAGTGTCCAGTCCATGAACTACTGGTCCCATTGCTTTGAGGTCATGTTAAGGCAGCACATCATGGTGGGGCAAAACTGCTCACCTCAAGACTGGGGGGAGAGAGGGAGGGAGGGAGAGAGGAAGAGAGAGAGAGAGAGAGAACTCAGAGTCCCCTTAAGATCTCCCTGTAAGCCCCACCTCTTAAAGGTCCCACCATTTCTCAATGGTGCCATGCTGGATACTAAGCCTTTACCACATGGACCTTTGGTAGACACAGAGTTCTGGAGGCAGAGAGTAATCATGATTGTACAACAATGTGAATGTATTTAACACTACTGAAGTAACTACACCTAAAAATGGTTAAGATACATTTTGTTATGTGTGTCTCGGCAGAACTTTAAAAAAAACTTCAAGCAGCAGTATTTCAGTAGTTCAAACTGTACCATTCTACACAAGTTTGAGTAGGAAAACTCTCCTTCATTTTCCTTCTACCGACTCCCTGGAGCCTGCTCCAAATAAACAGGGAGCAAAGCTTTGTAGTCTCCCTTTCTTCTTAATGTAGAAAGGTGAGGAAAATGCAACTGGGGCCATGAATATTAACTGAAAATGAAAAACAATAGAGTTCTCTACTGAAAATCATTTCATGTGGTTGTCATATTAGCATCAAATTTGTAAACAGCTCCTTATTTTTATTTATCTGGAAATGTATTTCTTTAGCTTCACTTTTGAAAGATACTTTTGCCTAATGTAAATTTCTTGTGGACAGCTATGTTTGTCAAATGCCTGGATTGTATCACTCACTGGCCTCAGGTCGTTCTGTGAGATTTCAGCTGTTATGTTGCTGGAATTCTCTTGTCTGTCCTGAGCTGTGCTTGTCAGGCTGCTTTCTAGATTTTATCTTTGTCTTTCAGTATCTTAGTATGATGTTCCTGTGTGTGTATCTCTTTGTGTTTATCTTACTTGGTGTCCATTCTCTTAGTTGGATTTGCTACATCTAAAATATTAATTATTAAATTGATGTTTGTCATCAAGCTTAGAAAGTTCTCAGCCACGAGTTTTAAAGAATTTGCTTCTGCTCCTTTCTCTCTCCTGCTGTTCATATTACAGGTATGTTGGGGTCCTGCTGGTGTCCCGTATCCTCCGAGGCTCTGTTCATTTTTCTTCCTTCTTTGTTTTCCCTGCTTTCCAAATTGCACAATCTTCTTCAATTTGTAGACTCTCCCTTCTGTCAGTTCAGATCTACTGTTGAGCCCCTCAGTGAAATTTTCATTTCAATTGTTTTACTTTTTGCCATGTTAAAAGCTATTTAAAATTATTTATTCGACTTCCACAGTCTGTATAAATTCCACCATATTCTCAGACATCTTCTGAGATCCACAGTAATTGTAAAGTTCTACAGTGTCAATTTAAATCACAATAACAAAATAATTGGCTTTGAACCTTGGAATAATTGAGTTAGTTAGTAAAGAAATTATCAATCATTTTATTATTTTTGACAATTAGCATATCAATTAATTCAGTATTGCATATTAACTTATATTTAATTTTTATACATTAATTTATACTTTGTTATATAATATATTACACATACACTACACAAATGCTATATAATAGTCATGACTGTATCATAATTATGTGATACATTGTATAATTACTAATTTATCATAATTAGTATTATAACATTACTATTAGTTATTATTAAGATGTTAATAAATAAGCTGTGGACACTTAGGCAATTTCTTACCAGATTAAAATTCCAAAGGTAAAGAATATAAAAACAAATAAGCATAGTTTTAATAGATATGCACTTGATTCTTGCTTTTATTCTGTGGAGAGTGAGAATTAATGGATTAAAAAGTGATGCACAAGCCAGAGTCACTGTAGAGCTTGTCTGGTGGTCTGTGGGTCAGAGTATAGCAACATATTTCCCAGTTTTCTGTCTCAGAGGGAACAGAAATTAGTTTTTTTGGTTAAAAATTGTAATAAAGGGGGCCGGTGAGATAGCTCAGTGGCATAAGCTCCTGCCTGGCAAGCGTGAGGTCCTGAGTTCGATTCCTGGTACCCATATTAAAAAAAAATTGTAATAAAGGGCCGAGGATGTAGCTCAATAACACAGTGCCTGCCTGGCAAGCAGGAGGTCCTGAGTTCAATTCCCAGTATAAAAAAAAAATGGTAATAAAATGGGTACTAAAAGAGTAGTTAGAAAGAGATACAAATATGTAAGATAAGGTATATATTTTGTCAGGTTTTGGGGAAATTATTGTAAGTTAAAATTGCTGTATACTTTATTCTACATAATATAACTAATAAGAAATGTTTTAAAGTTAGGTTGAAAACTATTAATTTACCACTTTATTTGTATGTTTAAATATATACATAAACTGGCATATGGATTAGTAAACAAAATTTATGAATGATGAAGATAGAAGATGACTGATCTTTGAAATCTCTGTTTCTTTGTTTTCATCATGCTTTGTTTTGTTTTGTTTTTTGCTTTTTGAGACAAGGTCTCACTGTGTAGTCCAGGCTGGCCTTGAACTCGCAGCAGTCCTCCTGCCTTTGCCTCCAGAGTGCTGGGATTACAGGCGTGCACCACCATGCCCCGCTCATCATGTTTTTGGATCATTTTTACACACACAAAACCCTTCATTTCTAAGATGTTAGGATTCCTAAAAATTATTGATGATTGTTAATGTTTTTAAGTACTGTCCATCTGACGAAGACTATAATAATTTTCTTGTCTTTAGGCATCTCTTATTTATACTTTTATCTGTATATATGTTTATATCTCATCTGGTAATGCTACATTATTTTCACATACCCCATAGTCAAGCCTTGAATGCAAAACTGTTAATATAGCTTTGCAATCTTGACCCTGTATAGAGGCTACTGGATAGTACCAACATTTGCTCCTTACATTTTCATGGAAAGATGCTATAGATAGGTAGACATGATTGTTTATTCCATCTTTCTTTTAGCTTAATCACTACAAAAACACCTAAGGCACAGGCTCCAGTGCCTCTCCCTTGGGAGCCAGATGGTAAACAGGCTTTTTCCTTTCCCAAGCAGACATTACAGCAAGTCCAGACTCTGACCATGCTGAGGTAGGAGATGAGGATGTGAGCAGCTGACTGGGCAAGTGGGTGGGATGAAAGTAAAGCGGTTGTCTAATTTCCTTGGATACTTTAATAAAAAATGGACAATGAAGTAATGACTTGTTAAAGATAAGTTAACATCTGAGGGAAGCAATATCATTTTAAAAATTGGAGCACATTCTAAAAATCATACTTTTGGAACTAAGGGAAATATCCTAGCCATCTACTATGCAAAACAAGCAGCCATTACTAATTTTCCCATGATTTTTATTATAAGAAAAGTTATTCAGGGGGCCGGTGATATAGCTCAGCGGCATAAGCACCTGCCTAGCAAGCACAAGGTCCTGAGTTCGACTCCCAGTACCCGCATATTAAAAAAAAAAGTTATTCAATATAATTTCATCAATCCAGAAAAACCTATTCAAATACAATGATCTGCCCCTAAAGAAGGGAAAAGATGGTGATTTATAAAAATTCTCACCAAGCTTCGGTGTTGGACTTTCCAAGATGGCCACTTGGTGGCTCCTAAGTACTTCTCTAGGCCTTTATTACAATTGTTACCTGGAAGCATCTAAGATGCCAAGGGAGGATTGCTTCAAAATATAAAAATATGGGTGGGAAAATTTTGCCAAAGGCTCAACAGATGATTAAAACTCCCCACCTATAATTATCAAAATCCAGGGGAAATTATAAGGTAGGGCAAGTCTCAGAATCCCATTTTGAGAACCATTTACAAATAGACTAATGTCACTGCACAAATAACAAAGTTTTCAATATATTTCAGTAATAGCCTGCACTTTGGTTTGGAAAAAAATTTTCTTCTAAGTACCTTATTCAGTGGCTTGCCTAGCATGCATGAGCCTGGGTTCTACCTCCAGAACCACAAAAAAAATTTTTTTTTTTTTTTTTTTGTGGGTACCGGGGGTCGAACTCAGGACCTCGCGCACCAGCAGGCGCCCATGCCGCTGAGCAATATCACCGGCCCTTTTTTCGTATGTGGGTACTGGGAGTCAAACTCAGGACCTCGTGCTTGCCAGGCAGGCACTTATGCCACTGAGCCATCTCACTGGCCCAGATTTTATTTTATTTTATTTTTTTGTGGGTACTGGGGGGTCGAACTCAGGACCTCGTGCGCCAGTAGGCGCCCCTGCCACTGAGCGATATCACCGGCCCTTTTTTCATATGTGGGTACCAGGAGTCAAACTCAGGACCTCGCGCTTGCCAGGCAGGCACTTATGCCACTGAGCTGTCTCACTGGCAAAAAAAAATTTTAAATAAAACTTTCTTCACTGAAAAGATGATGCTTTAGTTGATACCAATAAAACTGGATTTTTTCTACCTGGATAGAAAAAATATTTATAGGTGCCATGCTTAAGGTATGATGTAGAATCTTCAAATAAATTAAAAAAAAAAAACCTCATTGTCCAAGTATCCCTAAAGTTCTGGAGAATAAAACAAATTAATAATTTTTAATTAAAATAGCATCAACATCAAAACTGTCCAGGGACTGCACATGTATCTTAATGGCAAAATGATTGCTTTGTGCCTGTGTAGGTCTTGGGTTCAATCCCCAGCACCACAAAAACAAAACAAAATTAAAACTGTCCAGATTGTTAGAAGTGTTTAACTTTCCTTGGCCTAAAGTTCTACCTTTTCTCCTAATGATAATGTGATGTACACCATAAAATTTAAACTCTCTCCATGTGAAATGCATATAGATATATGAGGCAAAGATTACCTCCTTTGCCAACAGACTTTACCTTGTTAGCATGACAAGCTTCTCCAGGAGGATCAACAGCACACCATCTTCCCCTCCAGTTCTTTTTATGCTGTCGGCAACAGTCCTCAGGTGGGCCTTCCATGCCCAGCACCATGCTGATTCAGTTCAGCTGGGTGTTACAAGGTGACCATTAGTTAATCCACCACATGTCCCAAAATACAATTATTTTAAAACGGATGGGTATGAGGCTGAGTGGTGGAACACTTGCCCAGCTTGTGCAAGGCCCTGGTTTCAATCTCCCCATGAGTGAAATGGGGACGGGGAGAAGGAGGAGGAGGAGGAGGAAGAGGAGGAGGAGGAGGAGGAATAGGAAGAAGCAATCACAAGGTATAGATGGTTTCTACCCAAGATTTTTAGATTAAGAATCATGATTAGAGCTTACATTTTATTATGGGTCTTCTTTTATTATATCCAAACTTCCCTTTGTGTAGGTCAAGGTATTAGACCATAAAAAGACTGCCCTAGCCCTTTGTGCCCTTCTCTCAGCTGCCTTCTTTCCTATAACCTTTCTGACCTCCACGATTCACCTACCTCAAACCCTTGCCATGGTTGCCAGTTCCTCCGGCAGACAGATTTACCATCCTCCTCAGACCCTTCAATAAGACCTCCTGATGTGTCTCTATGTCTTCACTGAACTGTAGAAGAATTAGGGGAATGTCAGGAATAAAAAGACACATTAGACTTAACCAGGAACTGGATGCAACATGGGTTCCAAGTGTCTGCAAACTTCTTGAGTGCCTCCATTGTCTAAAGCTAGCTGCTTAAACTTTCCTTTGGGCTACTATCTCAAGTCACCATCCAGTCGACAACAATGCATCAAGATGACACTAAAGTCTCCATGGTCAACCTGAGTCCTCTGGGATCTGAGTTTGACCACAAAAAGAAAGCAATAAATTACAACAGAAATAAGAACTACCTTAACTATGATATAAATACCAAAGAAAGGACATCTGCAGCCAATACTAAGGAAGAACGTATCGCTTACCTGCCACATAGCAGAAATCACAAGATTTCTTGGGAAAAAATGTGCAACTGAAATTGCCTTCCCTGATAATAATACAATAGGGTTGGGTCCAAACTGCCCCCTTGATTGTCTTCAGCCCAGTGGGAAGGGACTCATATCCTGCTAGCAGCATGTGAGTGAGCCAGTTTGGAAGCCGATCCTCCAGCTTTCAGGTGACAGCAGCCCCATTTGATATCTTGGCTGTGACCTCATGAAAGATTGACTCAGATGCACCCAACTTAGTGACTTCCAAATTCCTGACTCATGGGAACTGTGGGAGAATAAATATTTGCTCTTTCAAGCTGCTGAACTTGGAACTAATTTGCCATGCAGCAATAGATAACTAATACTCCTTTTCTTTCTGAGATAGAAGGAAATCAGAGAGTAACGGGAGAAGTGTGATACGGAAAAGAGAGAATGGAGAATGCCTAATGAACTCCATTTTATCTGTAAAATTAAATATGAGGTATGTTATCTGCTGACAGTGAGGTGGCTTGATGAGACTGGCAAGAGATTGGAACAGCCATGCAGAAAACAGGAAAGGAAATTGACAAGGAGCACAGGGAAGATTGATGGGTTTTCTTTGAGCCTGCCTTCCTTTATGCCAAAGCCAACCACAAAAATCATGGTTGATGATGGAACGCGATCAGACTCTGTAATGAGCCTCAGTCCCAGGTGTGAAATTCTAGTTACAGTGTCCTGCTGTGCTAGCCCAGAGTCCACCTGTGTGGACAAACTGCTGATGAGCGGGTTTGTGGTTGAGGAAGGCTCAGACAGGTCTTGAGAAAGTACTCCTGCTGTCAAGAAGGATTTGCAACAGCCAGATAGAACCTCACATATTATTTATGAAGAGGAATGGAATCTCAAAGAGAAGTATTATAAGAGAAAAATCAACATCTGTTTTCCTCAGCATCATATTGAAGTAAGGGGGAAAGCCAGTCTTTCACATATCTTAAGGTTGCCTTCTTTCTCTCTCCTTCCCCCTCCCACTCCTCCCTCCCTCCCCTCCCCCTCTCCCCCTCCTGCTCCCTCTCTCTTCCTCTCTACCCTTCCCCTTCTCCCTCTCCCTGTCCTCCCTGTCCTCCCTCTCCCTCTCTCTCTCCCTCTTCCTCTCCTCCCTCTCCCTGTCCTCCCTCTCCCTATCCCCACCCCTCCCTGATTGTTAGCAGGAGACTCCCGGGATTTCTCCTGATTCAACCAGCCATTACTCTTTACTCTTTTTCTCAGAACATGGTAGCGCTCCAGCACATAAAGGGAACCAGACCAAGACTGCCTTCTTTTAAAGTGACTTTAGAGAAACTACATAGCCCAAATTTCTCTAAACCCCTCAGGCCCACCCCAAATGGAGTCACTCTATCTCCACAAGAATGACATATCCTGCCCTCCTTGGTAGCTTAACTTCTCCATGTACTGGCTGATTCTGTTTGCAAACTGAGAAACTGAAGCTAATTGGGGAACTAAAGCTTCTCTGCAAAACTAGTGCCTTTCTTTCCTTACACAATAGGGTCCATTCATTCACTTATCCTTTCCCTCCTTCAGCTGTTCAGTTACTTAGCAACTCATAATTGAGCGCCTGCTGAATAATGGGACAAGCATGTACTAAGGCTGGGAATAAAAAGATGAGTATTGTGATCTTTAAGAAGTCACAAAGAGATCTGGCACATAGAACTCAATAAACATGTGCTGAATAATGATAATTCTTGCCTGCTGTGGGCATTCTAGCCTTATAGGGTAACCAAACACAATGGGTTCTCCCCTTGGTGAGTGCAAAGTCAAAGAGCATGACCAGAACATTTATTACCCACAGTGTAGCAAGAAAAGCACTGGAGTTATCTGCAAAGCAATCCACTCCATGAGGAAGAGATAGCTTGGATTTTCTTCAGGGAGCCTGTATGTACATCCATATAGGAAAGTACTTCAGGGGCGGGCACATTCCTAAGCATGCCCAGTTTAAGGTGTACATTTCTGGGCTTGCTCAGCTCAAGGTCATGGAGCACATGTTTAAAGGTTAAGATGACAGACACAAACACTTGGGGCTTCATCAGTTTGGAGTTACAAAGATGGCAGACACAAACACCTCCTAAGTTTCTCCAAAAAGTTTCAGCTGAAACACAGAAAACGGCACTTTGAAGGTGCACTAATGTAGGGGTTTTCCCCTAAAGATGCCTGACTCACTTAGCTGCTAACCATAGGGGAAGGAGGCATGTAAGTGAATAGTTTAAATTGTTTTAGGGCAGAGATGGAGAACCTTTTAGAGTTTCAGTGATAACAAACAGTACTGCAGCACGTGTAGCATAGGTTCACCATCACTGTTTTAGGGTAATAGTAAAGGAATTGACATAGTATTCTAAATTTGGAGGTTCATATGTATGTAGAAGTTAGGGAAGGTTTGAAAGAGAAGGTAACGTGTGTGATCTTGAAGAACAAGTAAGAGTTTTCTAGGAAAGGGAAGTTGGAAAGATCTTTCCAGGCAGACCAAAACTACTTACAGGTATTATCTTAAGGATTCCTTTTGTCACTCCAGTCTAATAGTACTTTGCTACTATAAAAATTTATCAATATGTTGTTGAGTTTCAAGATTTTGAGTTTATTTTTGCTTTTGTTGCCAAACCAGTGATAGGTTGACAAAGTTGATTGCAAAACAACTCCACCAAAGAAAATATTTTGATGAGTAGATTAAAATAATTCCAGTAAAAAAAGGGGGGTATATTCTAAGTTTCTCTTTGGAGAGACTTGTAATTTATAAACAAGGTAGAAGATATTTCTACTTAAAATGGTCTCCTTATAACCACTAAACTTTTCCTTTTGGGACGGAAAATTTAAATTTTAGAATTTTAGCAAACTAATAAAGAGCTTAATATCATATTGGGACAGAATATGCTCACCCAGCCCACCACAGAGTTAGACTCGGTTAACCTTGACTGATCACACCAGCTAAACCCAGAGACAGTCTGACCTGGCTCTGTCTGACTGCACCCAGCTGTGCTGCCTGCACTCCCAAACCCATAATATATACTGTTTTACTAACCTGTTTCAAGGACTCTCTACCCAAGGTAGACTAGCCTAGTCAAGGATGCGCTTGATTTTACCTACCTCATCAGCCCCGACTCCCTCCCTGGACTTTCCTGCCTTATGGTAAACAATCCTCTCTGACTAAACCTGCCCAGAACAAATTCACCTGAAAACGTGTGACTCAGCCTATGTAACCATTATAAAATAATCCACTATCAGCTATGTACTTCCTGCTTACAAAATGTATGTAAGTTTCTGCTTTACTCTGAGTCAGGGCTGATGATTTGGACTTGGTTCCCACTAGCCTGCTAGTGTAATAAAAGTTGCCTTCCAACTCCTTGGTGCAAAGGGTCTTCCATCCAATTCCATATCAGATTTCTGCAACACTTTGACACCTAGCTGAGAAGCCAGAAAAGATCCCCAGATCCATGCTAGATCAGTGTTTATTGTTCTTTGCCTCTTTGGAGCAATTCAGGAGACTGTCAGATGTTGTACAACCTAAATCAAAATGGCAGAAGGACTTGGAATAGCAAAATGCAGTAATCTAATTTGTCATTATTAATTCACCAGTTATTAAGTATACTGAGAAAATTCTTAATTCCATGACAGAATGGAAAATCACATTACACAAGGGAATCAAGCTTGCTAAGCCAAAGGAATCCTCTAAATTGGAATTTAGAATGAACTCTTGTTTGCAGCAACAAACATGGGATCAAAACTGACACTTATTGAATTGTCTTAATGAGTAAGCACAAGCATTTGTTTCAAGAAACTACCAGCATAACAGGACTGATGATAATTAGGTATGTGCCATGAAGTTGTCTAACCTGTTCTATTTAGCCTACAAACTACTTGGACAACCATAAAAGAAATAAAAGAGACAAAGTAAGAAAGCGAGAAATAGGCAAAGAGCAAAATCAATTTCTAGTTTAATCATGAGTGTGGGACACTTACTTTTGCTCTTTGCCTTACAATCAGATTCTTATTTTTGCCAAGTTGCAACCCTTAGCATTTAAAGATGTCAATGGTTATTTTTATACATAGCACTGCAGTTTCAAACTGATTATTAGGCATTTAACCAGTAAAACTATGCAACGTTTCTATGAGTCAATCCTGCAATAGAAGGTTAACACCCACTGAGCCAGTCTGGGGCAAACCAGAATGGGACACATATTTAGAATTATTTCCTTTCTAGCTAACACTACTGCTACTCTTCAAGTTTTTGCATAACAGAATTCTATTGAATATCATCAAGAACTGAATAATCACCCAAACAAAGGCCATTGCGTCACCACTGAGCACATTTACCATGCTGTCTGTAATTGGCTTTCTACATCAGGGGCTTCTTCAGAGAGGTTTGGGAAACTCAGGAGTAAACAGACTCCACAGATTTCCTTACTACAAGCATTCTCCATATTCTTTCATATGGTCATGTACATTATCCCTCAGAGAAAATACAGCATTCAGTTGGTGCTTCAGATCTGTAGGTTCCATATTTGCAAATTCAACAAACTGTGGATCAATAATACTTGGAAAAATTGCATCTGTATTGAACGTGTACAGATCTTTTTCTCGTCATTATTCCCTAAGCAATACAATACGACAACTGTTTATATAGCATTTACATTGTATTGGCTATGTGAGCAAGATATATGCAAGTACTACATCATTTTATGTAAAGGTTTTGAGCCTTGAAGATTGTGGTATCTGCAGGGAGCCTGGGAGCTAATCCCAGAGGGTTCATGCTCAGGGTCTCAGTGAAGGCGGCCCCTCTGGGCCCTCTGAGAAGTTAAACTGCACGCGGACTCTGAGTAGTCTCTCATCCTTCGTGCCGCGCCATGGTCATGGCATGGATAAACAAATATAGTTTATCCATTCACGCTTGATAACCATTTGGACCTTTTGCCTGTTGTGAGTAGCGCTGTTTCCAGTTCACTAGGCGATATACCTAGCAGCGGTATTACAGTCACAGAAATAAAGTTCTGCCACTGCAATGCTGTGACATTATAAGGCATATCAAATTCATATGATTTGGCTAGCTTGAGATTAATTTTCAGTGTATTTGAAAAAAACAAAAGTTGATGCATTACTGTCAGGAAGCTTTGAGAACAGCTCACTGAAGCAAGACTTCTCTCCACACCGTCGTTCTCCATGCATAACTGCTCAGTTTCAGTGAGCCATTCATTTCTGCTACTCAGCTGGATAGAGTTTCTGTTGTCTTCTCTGCCAATAAGAATTCAGCAAACACAGTAAGAGTGGATGCCTTTGATGCCTCTATTATTAGAAGGTGCTGTGTTCATGTGAAGGCATTAATAATGAGAAAAAATGAATAATACCAGCACTGAATCAGCTGTTCTGGAAAACTCCCAAAACATCAAGGTTGTTTGTTTGCTTGTTTTTTAAGAGTCAAAGTGCTTCATTTGAGCATACGTCTCTTGAAAGAGTTAATTATTGCTTGTTCAGTAGACCAACATGAAAGCTAAGCATATTAACTAAGCAGAGAACCTCAAGCATAGTTCTCACCTTCCCTAAATAATTCCTAAGGCTTAAAACAGGCCTTATGCCATTCTTTTAGTGGGTCACATGTTGGAGGCCAGCCAAGGTAACTTAGCAAGACACTGCCTCAAAATAAAAAGAGCTGAAGTTGCAGTTCAGTGCTCCCTGGGTTCAATCCCTAGCACTGGCAAAAATAAAGTACAAAAAATATCAAATAACACAGAACAAGAAGGAAAGGAAAGGGAAGGGAAGGGAAGGGAAGGGAAGGGAAGAAAAGAGTAAGGGGAAAGAAAGGGAAAGGAAGGGGAAGGGGAAAGAAAGGGAAGGAAGGAAGGAAGAAAAAAAGAAAAAGAAAAGAAAAAGGAAGAAAGAAAGGAAGGAAGGAAGGAAGAAAGAAAGAAAGAAAGAAAGAAAGAAAGAAAGAAAGAAAGAAAGAAAGAAAGAAAGAAAAGAAAAGAAAGAGAAAGAAAGAAAGAGAGAGAGAGAGAAAGGCTAACTTTTGTTCAGCTTGCTGCCCTACTTCCTACCTCTTCAACTCTGTCTTCCCACAGGTGAGCACAGCTAACAGTTTGGTGCCCACCTTTCCAAATTGTATAGTTATGGAGATATCAAAGGAGACTAAGAACTAAACAATAAACTACATTGGAACTACATATCTGTGCTACTTTCAAAACAAGAATAAAGTTCATCCATCACACATCCTGAGAAACTCCTGTCTACCAGAATTTTAATACATTCTCTGCCCTGCTCCCAGAGCATCGCTGACCTTCTATATTCTGACATGTTTCCTTCTATGGGCCCAACCACAAGCTAGAAGTCAATGTAAGTACAAATGCCACTGTGTCTAATGAAATTTGCTTAGAATATGCTGAAACAGTAGTGTAAGTGCTTAAATCTTAAGAGATAAAGGACAATTGCCTCTCAGTTAATCAAGGAAATAGAAAAAATCATACAGATAAAATACTTTGTAAGCCAATGTGAAGTAAGGGAGATTTTAACTTCAGTTCAATTAATCAGGAAATGTTTGTTAGTCATCTATGTCATGATAAGCACTTTGGTATATAAGGCACGGTCCCTACCTCCAGAGGGTTTGCCATCTCCTGAGAAATCAGCTGGGCAGACAGAATGGAAACAGGTAAGACGGGCTTACAAAAGAGCCCGGACTTGATGAAGTAATGAGCCAAACACTGCCTCCACAGGCTTTTACAGAAAGGAGGATATGATAACATCCAACTTAAGTAGTAAATCTTCACTCCCTCTGTCCTGTGGTTTTAATTCCATAACTACTGTCCTTGCACAGCCGGGTATGACCTTTCCTGTTAAAATGAACTTGTATCCAGTACTCTACCATCTCCCCATCCTACCCTCTCCAAGCCGTCCTGAACATAGCCACAAGATTGATTTTTCCAAAAGGTGCAGAGTGCTTAAAGGCACTCTCTGCTTAAAAGTCAACACCAAATAGTCTGAACTTTTTAGTGGAAAATTCAAGGCCTTCCCATAAACTGTGCTAATATCCTTCTAGACTTGTTTCCCATTTCCCAATATGAACCCTTTACTCTACCGAAATTCAACTAATCACCATCCTCCGAAGCCAGCTCTTAAAGGCCTCCCATATTTCCCAGCCCCTTGTCGCCTCCCTGGCCCCTTCCCTATCTCCATAGCCAAGCAGAGTCAGAAAGGCCCACTCTGAGCTGGGCAGCAATCCAGACTTGATGCGATGGCAGCAGGGAGAGGGTGGGAAGTGTGGGAATAGAGGAGGGTGGAGACAGGTACAGCAGCAGAGTGTGGTGAGAAATTGAAGAGTGGGAAGGAGAGAGCTGAGTCAGAGGCAACTCATTTCAGGTTTTAGGAGGCAAATAGAATTATTTCTCAATAGCTGTTTACTCCACATCCTACAACCTTGTAGTTATTGGAAGTCATTTATTTCACACTGCCTGTGTAACCTGGGACCATGTGTAATTAAGGTGATTTTTCTATACTCTATGTCGTAAATGACAAAGCAGGCCTAACAAAGCACTTTTCTGTAAGCGTTAGAGGTTTTAAGACACACTCTGAAACATTGTGGATTTCATTGAATTGCTTTCCACCGAAACAATATACACTTAATAAGAACCCTGTATTTCATTACCAGTGTGATGTGGAACATAAGACTTGCAGGGATACCTGCAGTCCTGAAGGGGGAAATGTGACTGGGCCTTGGTAGGAGCTGGAGTGGATACTGGAATGGACATTTTTTCTCCATCTCCTAACTCTGCTCTGGCTGTACTCTACTTTCTTCTCTGTTGCAGGATCAGCAGCTCAGACTGTTAAAAGTTGCAGGAGAGAAAGACAGACAGACAGACAGAGACAGAGAGAGAGAGAGAGACAGAGAGGGACAGAGACCCAATCCTCTTAGACTCAGATAAGAGTTCTCAGGGAGGAAAACTAGCAGGTAAATCAGATCCCTGTGTTCCCTGCTCAGAGCCTCCTTCTCCAGAAGGAAAATCTAACAAGAAAAATTACAACCGAAGATGGTCTGGTCATCCCGGGAATCACATTTCTAACTCTTCAGCCAATCTGCTCTATTCTGCCCATACAAAGCAGTCCTCTTTTCAGCTTTGCTCCCACACCCTAGTCCAAGTCACCATCTGAAGCTGACAAAACTGGGCTGTGGGTATGGCTCAGTGACAGAGCACTTGCTAGCATGTGTGAGGCCTTGGGTTCAATCCCCAACACAACAAAAATGAAAATAAAGTTGTTAAAACTTTTGCAATAGCTTTCCTTGTTCCTAAACTCTCCTTTTAATTCTGTTACAGTTGATCCCTCATTCAGCATCCAAACTTCTTCTGTTGAAGTATAACTCAGCTTATATCCCTTTCTAAAACACACTAGTATTTTTTTTTTTTTTTGGCAGATGTAAAGTACTTAATCTCTTTTTTCTTTCTGTTTATATTACACAATGTTTACATTCCTTGTAGGGAATTAGTACATGTATGTAACACATCTCGATTCCTTTCTTCATTCCCTTTCCCTCCCTATATCCAGATTTTGATTCCTCTTTTTTCATTTTTCCTTGTGTATATGTTTGCAGTAGGTAATGTTTACATTCTCTGTGTGAAATTGGTACACATACATAACACATCTTAATTCCTGTTTTCATCCCCTTTCCCTATCTTCTGTCCCTCCTTTTGATCTCTTTCCCTTTTTAGAAATTTCTACCTCCCTACTTTCTACCATCTATGATTTATTTTGCTCTTTATTTATACTTTGGATTTTTCATATAAGAGAAACCATGGGATATTTAAGCTTGTGTGTCTGATTTACTTATTATGGTCTCAAGGCACATCCATTTTCCTACAATGACTTAAGTTTATCTTTATGGTACAGTAGTACTCCACTGTGTGTAAAAACCACATTTTCTTTATCCATTCATCTGTTGATGGACATATAAGCCACTTCCAAGATTTAGCTCTTATGAGCTGTGCTGCCAAAAACATGGGTATTGTAGGAGAAAATGAAGTACAAGAGGCCTGCACTAAGGTTCAGGCTCAGGGGGTGTGATTTCCAGAGGGCATTAAGTCCAAGTCAACAGAATTCCAGCACAGGCGCACCTCCCAATGTCCCATTAATCAAGGTCAATGCTGGCCAGTGTAAATAACTTATATAACCAAGGTCTTTACTGGCACATAGCCACTATATCTCTAGACTGCCCCAAGGGCTGGGGGGGTCAAAGCAGCTGAGGACTACAAAGAATATACAGCGGTGGCTAAGAGCAGCTGGGAGCCACAGAGGCAGCTAAGCAGCTGAATAAAGGTGTCAGATATTCCCAGAGTTCTGTGTCTCTTCTTCAGGCTGCCTGAATCTCAGGTGAACCTTCCCAGGCTGAACTGGTGACAAGACAGATACGCATGTATAGTATGATTGTAATAACATGTCTTTAACTCTTTCAGGAAGATACCTAGAAGGGGAATAGCTGGGTCAAATGATATTTCTAGTTTCAGTTTTTTGAAGAACCTCCATACTGATTTTCAAAGTCGTTATACTAGTTTACACTCCCACCAACAGTGTAGAAGTGTTCCTTTTCCCCTGCAGCCTCACCAGCATTTGTTATTATTTGATTTCTTGATGATGGCCATTCTTTCTGGGGTAAGGTGGAATCTCAGTGTTATTTTAACTTGCATTTCTCCAATGGCCAATGATGTTGAGCATTTCTTCATATATTTATTGACCACTTGTAGTGCTTCTTCTGAGAAGGGTCTATTAATTTTGGTTGCCCATTTTTTGATTGGTCTTTTATTTTGGGTGGTCTGATTTTTTTGTGTTCTTTATATATTCTAGGTATTAGTCTTTTGTCTAAGGAATAACTGGCAAATTTTTTTTCAATTCTATGGGTTGTCTTCTTACTCCGGTGGTTGTGTTTTTGCTGTGCAGAAGCTTTTGCTCTCTTAGAATAAAATCCAGGCTCAACATGTCCTTCAAGGGACCACATGACCTGGTCTCTGTCTATCCCTCTACCTTATCTCCTCCAACTCCTTCTCTTGTTTCTTCCACTCTAGCCACCTGACCTTCAGCTGTAGCTCAAGCCTGATAAACTCATGCCACATGTGAATTTATTTTTGCAATGGGAGAAAGGGCATTGATCAGTGAACGTAAGTATATGGTTTTTCCTGTTACAGTTTTCATTGTACCTCAACAAACTGGCATTCTGATATATACATTCTTCTCTCATAGGTTTGATTGGTATGAATCTGCAGACAAGATTGTGTTTCTGGGCCGGTAAGATATCTCAGCAGCATAAGCACCTGCCTGGCAAGCACGAGGTCCTGAGTTCGACTCCCGGAACCCACATAAAGGAAAAAAGCGCTGGTGATATCGCTCAGCGGCACAAGTGCTTGCTGGCAAGCCTGAGGTTCTAAGGTCGACTCCCGGTACCCACATTAAAAAAAAAAAAAAAAAAAGATTGTGTTTCTCAGCCCACAGAGCTAGATTAATGAGACAGACTAATGAGATTCAATCTGTATATTCCACTAAAGCGCTACTGCCCCTAACTAGCCTATACTTTAACTCCACTGCATTTAGTAAGCAATCTTATACACTAATATAGGAATTTTGTTTTACTGTAACTGTACAACTGTCAGTCAGTCATCGCTTGTTGCATAGTAGGTATGAGGTGTACTGGCAGAGAGGCTGATGGTATCACTGGCCCTCATTCATGCACTATGTCTTGCTTTATTGTCACTCACCCATGCTTCGTTAAGTGGATTTACAGAGAATTAACTAGTTCTCACAAAACAGAAACAGGACTTAAAAAATTTTTGCAAAGCACTGGAAGAGAGATTTTTACTAAATTTGCAAGTAGAAGAAAAGAAACAAGGGACAGAGTTGGCATTTTTCAGATTTCTGGTACAAGCGCCTCATCACATTTACTGGGGTGTGAAGATAATGATGATCTAGTAAGATCTGACAAGCTCAGCCAAAGCATGGAAAATCTGAAGGCGGACTATCTGCAATATGGATCTCCTTCCACTATTATTTATAATTAACTTCGACCTAATACATATTTGCCTTGAGATTGGCCAATAACAGAGTGAAACTATCACAATTAACATAACAGTTAAACTAGTTCATTTCTTTTTTAAAAATTTCTACCTTGGGATTACTACACAATGTATTTTATGTATTAATATACTAATAATATTAACATAATTATGACATAGTGCCACTATATGTAATATACATGTATATAATTTATGTGCATGTTCAAGGATTTTTAGCAGTAACCTTAAGCTGGGTGTGGTGGTGCACACTTGTAATCTCAGCTGCCTGGAAGGCAAAGGCAAGAGGATGGCGAATTCCACCCAGCCCAGGCAACTTAGGGGCCCTGTTTCAAAATAAAAAATAAAAAGGGCTGGAGATGTAGCTCAGTGCTAAGGTTTTGGGCTCAACCCCCAGTACCACAAAAATAAAAAATGTAAAAAAGACTACCAGATTAAAAGATGGCATTTGGAAGTGCTCTGACCTATCATCAAGTGATTGAAGGCTAAAGTCATTATTTCATAATATCCTTTTATATACTTGAAAGTGGATTATTAATAACTACTTGTATCTAGAGCACCATGGTGTTGCAATTGTGGGAGATTTGGGAGGCAGCCCCAAGTGGTGCTATAGAGATGCACTTCATGGCAGAATCTCTGCCTTGGTCACTGCCCACCACACCCTGGGACAAGGCAGTTCACCTACTGTACCTCATTTTCCTCAACTGCAACGTGAAGGTAATATTAGTACTTTCCGCACAGGGCCATTTTCAGGATTAAATGAGCTTATAAATACATGAATTTAGACCAGTGCCTCACATTTAATAAACACTTGTGAATATTAACTAATACTAACCTGGCTTTGGTTACATTTGAAAAAACAAAAATAAAACTAACCTCACTCCCTATTGCCCATTGCTGGCAACGGAGATCGGTATATTGCAATCTCCATGGTACAGCTGAATAAACTTGTAAGGAAAAAACTTTCAGTGTTTAGCTTCACAACATTCTTGCAAAATGGTGTTGAGAAAAACACACTGCCACGAAATTAAATAACCTGTATAGGAAAAAAATTAAATATCTTTATAAACAGTTACATAATCCATTTTGGATCTTTTATTTATTTATTTATTTATTATTATTATTTTTTTTTGTGGGTACCCGGGGTCGACCTCAGGACCTTGAGCGCCAGCAGGCGCCCATGCCACTGAGCAGTATCACCGGCCCTTTATTCGTATGTGGGTTCCGGGAGTCGAACTCGGGACCTCGCACTTGCCAGGCAGGTGCTTATGCCACTGAACCATCTCACTGGCCCCATTTTGGATCTTTTAAAGCAATTTAAAAAGCAGGACATTTTAAATTGAAAATCTGAAACAGAGACTGTAAAAACTTATGGTGAAATGGAATGATTTGCCAAAGAAAAGCAACTTACTCCCGGAAACGACCAAGTATAGTTTTCAAGTTCTGTCTTAATGTTTGGGAGAGGGAGGAGGTATCAATCTCCCAATAGCTTATTTTCAGATTATATAATGCCATTTCTTATTTAAGACTCTCTATATGTCCAATGCTTTCCATTATCACTTTTTTCTTTCTCTTAAAAAAATGTTAATTCAGGAGGCTGAGGCAGGAGAATCACCAAGAGTTCAAGGCCAGCCTGAGCTAGTGAGTTCAAGGCCAATTTGAACTACATAGTCAGACCCTGTCTCAAAAAAACAAAAAAAGAAATTAACATGAATATGCTAAAATACGCAGAAAAAAGATAAAATAATCTAAATCCATATTCTTTCACTAGTATTTCTATTTTCGTTTTTCTGAATCATTTTAAAATATAAATATCAAAAGTTGCACCTCAAATATATCCCTACGCATGCTAAAAATAGGCTTTTTAAAAATATGCACAATGCCATTATTATACCTAAAACAATGGCCTAATAACTCAATCCAAATTTTTCAGTTGATCACCAAATATCTTTTGTATCTGGTTTATTAAACTAGAATCAACAAAGAGAAGACATCACATTTACTTGTCTCTTAAATTTCTTTTAAGCTAGAACAGCCCTGTCTTGCCTGTCTTCCTTCCTTTTCTTCCTTCCTCCTTCTATCTCGCCTTTCTTCCCTCCCTCTTTTCCTCCCTCTCCCCCTCTCCTTTCTTCATCTCTCCCTTTCTCTTACACACTGACTTAAAGAGACTGGGCCATTTGTTCTAGGTTTTTCTGATTGTTTCCCCTTGGTGTTATTTTGTTCTTCCATTCCAGCAGTCTCTGAGGCAGGAAGACAGATTTAAAGCCTCATGTTGAGGCTCTAGATTTTCAGAAGCAGTATTTCAATAAGATGCTGGAGCTTCATATTCTACCAGGAAACAATATCAGGTTGGTCCACTTTTAGTGATTGATCATCTTGGATAAAATAGGAGGCAGCAGGCTTCCCCTTGGAGTATGTATTTCCCCCTGACAACCAGCAATAATCCCTGAGGGATCATTTGGCACTCTGAATACCCCATCCCCTATTACCCTTTCACCAGAGGGTTTCATTGATGATCCTGGCATGAACCAGTTATTTCATTAGAAACTGCAAAATCCCATTTACACTATTTAGCTAGCATAATTTTGTAAAGAAAACTTTCTCAACAAGTGCTATTTCTTAAATTACCACTTTTCAGAGTAAACGTTGGTGTATAATAATCACCACCAAGAGTGTGTGGCAAATAAGATTGCTTCTCTCTCCCTCTCCCTTAATCTGACTTACTTTGCGGGGGGTGACTTTTGTTGTTGTTGTTTTTCTTTTTTCTTTTTTGAGACAGGTTCTCCCTATGTATGGAGGCAGGCCTCCAACTCTGGAGATCCTCTTGCCTCTGTCTCCCAAGTGCTAGATTTTTAGGCATGTGCCTCCATGCCCAGGTAGGAAGAAGGTGACTTCTTATGTTCTGCGTTTTCAATCATCTTGCAGTTTGCAGTCTTACTTTTAAAGTGCACATTGTCTTAATTTTTGCCAGTGGGCTGTTCCTCATGTGGGATCCGGTGTCTCGAGGATCTTTTCTTAGTAAGCTCCCTGACTTCTGGCCCGGGCTGTCCCAAGGGTCCTAATTCGTCGTCCCCAGCTTCTGATCTGGCATCAGCCATTTCTTCAAAGGGGTCTGGTTCCTTTTAGCGGAGAGTGGCAGAGATCAACATCTGGGCGCCAGGGATCGCCACTGCTTCTGGGACTTGCGTTCATACCTATATTTTAATTTTAGAATTAGCAATATAGAGATTCTCACTCGTGACCATAACTTACTCTATGACCCCCGTTTAAAGGGAGCACACAGCGCGCAGAGGTGCCCGAGGTTGTGCGGCGGGCAGGGGTTTGGGCCCAGGCGATACTTCGCGGAGAAGGGGCCTTAGACAAGATGTCCGGTTGATGATCAACCCTGGGGTGCGGGAACGTGGGGTAAGCAGTTTCCTCCGACTGTAGCCTGTAACCAGAAAGACAAGACCCGGACGACCAGCAGAAGAGGTAACGGCCAGGGCGGGACATCAGACCAGCGTGTCCAATGAGCAATCAGCCTCGTGTCGCCTGAGGCCAAAGCCCCGGGAAAGGGCGGAAAAGAAGGTTGGGGAATTGACCAATCAAAGGGGACGACTTACGTGAGCGGCCCGACAGCCAATCAGAAGAGCGCTCGATCTGACGTACCGGGCCCCCTCCGGGACTTTTCTGTAGCCCAAGGCGGCGGCTGCGCAGTCACTGTACCCGTGTGCTCCGACGTGTTCTGTCGCAGTTGCTCCTCCGAGCGGTGCAAACTTGAGGTGAAACATGGCGAACTCGGACTTCGAGGACCATGCGGGCCAGGACGGGGAGAATTTCCTGTACTTCGCGTACGGCAGCAACCTGCTGACGGAGAGGATCCACCACCGAAACCCCTCGGCTGCGTTCTGCTGCGTGGCCCGCCTGCAGGTCGGTGTCCCCGCCCGGCCCTGCCCGCTGTGCACACACTGGGCCGTGACCCCCGGGACGCAGTGCTTCCCGGGAGTGTGCGTTAGGATGCCTGTGGTGCCCTGGCTTCCGCTCCTGGGTCCGTGTGCCCGGCAGCGGGGCCCTCTCGGCTGCCCCCCGCCCTCCGCGACTTTCCACCTGCTGCGGCTCACTGCACAGCTTCGCGCCCTCTGTCTTGTCCTCTGACTTAGGGGCATCCTCCGGAATGCACGCAGTGTGTGCTTCTGAGAAGCCTTCCGTTCTGTGCACACCTTTGTTAACGGGACTTGTCACCTGGTATTGTAGTTGTGTTTACCTGCCTTTCTTTCCTGATCAGAGGTCCAGAAAGCTGGACCCGTGTCTTCGTAGTGACCACTGTGCTCAGGTCAAGTTGCTGAACTTTAACCAACCTGGTCAATCATTACTCTTCGGGGCAGTATATTAATTTTGTACAGGTTCTTCTGGCGCTTAACGCTGGAATGATGATCGCGTCGCTGCTGCTTTGTGGACCTCCCAGGCTATAGGAGAGTGGTGCAGACAATGTACCTTTTCGTAGCAGTGAGCTAAACAAACGTGTCTGCTAACCTCGTCAGAGTTTTTAGTTGCAAGCAACAAAAAGTGGCTGATTTAAGCAAAAAAGAAAAAAAAGTGTTGAAAGGAAAGGCTGTTGGAGCGTTCACAGAATGACCAGAAAGGCAGTAGTACAAAGCTGACAAAACAGGCAGGCATAAAGGGAGATGCAGCCATCCGAGTACAACCAGCATCACAACCGAACCAGCCCCAGAGCCACTGCTGAACTGGAATTGGTGAGCGTGGGTGCTGTGTCTAGCATCACCAACACTTCTCTTTTCTGAACCCTACCTGTTGCTGTACTGCATCCCCAAAGTTCCTGAAACCCCTGGTGGGTCAGTCACCACCAGGCAGAGTCCCCTCCAACCTTGACCTCGAACCTAGCTTCTAATTCAAAGCCCCAGGTGGCTATCCTGACTATCTAAGTCTCACTCTGTAGTCATCGTCTGACTGCAAGCAAATCTAAGAGAACCAACTTCTGACCTTTGGAAAGCTTCAGAAGTGGGAGTCAGGCTCCAATACTCCCTTTCCCCAAACTCAGGGAATGTCCCAAGTGTAGGAAGAAAGTTCAAATGCTTACAGTCAGAGCAGGGAGAAGAGATATCAAACAAATGATTATTCACTTTCTGGCATGGTCAGTCACATGTAAAGTGCAACAGTTTGGCCAGAGGACCTGACCTAACCAGGATGCTCAGGAAAGCCCTTCTTGAAAATGGGACTTCTTAGATGATACCAGAGCAACTCGGGAGGTGGAGTGCAGACAGACTGAGAAAAGCATGTGCAAAGGACCTGAGGAAAGACGAAGCTGAATCTTCCAGCCAGTGTGCCTGAAATGTAGTAAGGGAGATGTGGTGTGAGGACCACAGAGGCCAGAGATCAGATTTATGTCTTTGAAAGTGCATTCTTGTCTCTATGGAAAATGGGTTTGAAGGGACAGTAGTAGACATGGGGAACTCAGGAATTTTTTGCAGTGGTTCATGCCAAAGATAATGAATGGCACCTTAGACTAGGGTGGTGGCAGGACAAGGCGGATGGATTGGAGAGATAATAAGGAGATAACATTGTTAAACCTTGGTGACTGAGTGTGAAGGGAAGAGATCTCGAGGATGACTCAAGTTTTTGCACAACAAGGCAGATGATATGTTATTTAAAGAGAGGAGGAGAATCAAGTTAGGGAGGGAAAAAATAATAAGTTCAGTTTAAATATACTGAAGTTGAGTAGCAGGACAGCCAAGTGGACAGAAAATATTAGTGAGCAGTGGTTAGGTACAGTACTTGCTATGTGCTAGACATTGCTCTAAGCCCTTTTGAAGCTCAGAAGAGAGGTAGGCTGTGTTTAAAGATGATGGAAGCATTAGATGGTATTTGAAGCCACTGAAGGGAACGAGATTGTCTTGGGTAAATTGCTGAATGAATAGAGAGAAGGACCTGGGATGAATCCTGAGAAACTCCCAACATTTAAAGATTGGGTATTGGATGAGGAATTAGCAATGGAAATTGAGATCCAGGAACAGCCTGAAAATGAGAAAAGAGGGCAGAGCAGGACTTGCCATGTCACAAGCAGCTGAAACTCTGGAGCAAGATAGGAAATGAGCATTGTCTGTTGGCTTTAGCAGTAGACAACCAGTCCCTAGCATGGGTTGTCACTTTTGATTGAATCTACTGATGTCCTGCCAGACATGCCTGGTGCTAGAAGAACATCTAGTATGCCACTGAAAGTGGTCATTTGAGCAAACTTTCATCCTGAAATATATGACAGGTTTTTGAGAAGATATAGGACATAGGGATAAAATATGAACCTGGAAAGGAACTTGGTATCATCCATTTCAAGGGAACTAAGCTATGGAAAGGCGGAAAGAGATCTTCCTAGACCAAACAAAGCAAGTAAGAAGGATTCTTAATCTTCCCTAGGACTCTCATTTGATTCCCACCTCTGAGGGAAGAAGCAAAACTAGAAATGGCTCCATTGCTTATTAGCTGTGAGACCCTAGGCAAGTGGCTTAATCTTTCTCAAGCACAGTTTTTCTTGCCATTGAATGAGTATAATAAAGTTGCTGCAGGATGAGAGGGAGCTAGTCCACATAAAGCTAATAGCATAGTGATAACACCCAATAATTTTCAGTGTTAGCTACTCTCAGGGTTATTGTAGATAAATTAGTACAATTCATAAATGTTAGAGTAATGTTCATAAGCATTCAAATCACCCTCAAGTGCTAGTTCCCTTATGGCAAATACGGTGATACATGCTGGTGGGATTATAGACACGACAGGTTTGTCTCTAAAAAAATGTATGTTCACATAAGTAGACAGGGAAATAATTTGCAAAAATGGAAGCAGTTATGTTCAGACACTGGGGCTATGGGTTTTTTTTTTTTTCCTTAAGCCTTTTTTAAAATGCTAGGATGCCTGTACATACCAGTATATGTTTCATTTTTAAAAGAACATATTGGGCCAGTGAGATGGCTCAGCGGCTTAAGCGCCTGCCCGGCAAGCGCGAGGGCCCGAGTTTGACTCCCGGATCCCACATACGAAAAAGGGGCTGGTGATATCGCTCAGAGGCACGGGTGCCTGCTGGCGCGCGAGGTCCTGAGGTCGACCCCCCGGTACCCACAAAAAAAAAAAAAAAAAAAAAAGAACATATTAAAAAAAAACACATATTCCTTGAGATCTGGGTCCTTTAATGTTATCTATGTATCTTTGTCTTTTCTATAGCTTCTTACAAAGAACTCAAAGTTAATTAAATGTTTCACTTGTATGGGGCTCAAAGTAAATCCTTTTTATTTTGAAGAGGGAAATCTGGGTTCAGATGGACATTGATCATATCATTTTGGTTTCTTTTGTAGGATTTTGAGCTTGACTTTGGCAATTTCCAAGGCAAAACAAGTCAAAGGTGGCATGGAGGTATAGCTACCATTTTTCAAAGTCCTGGAGATGAAGTGTGGGGAGTAGTATGGAAAATGAACAAAAGCAATTTAAATTCTCTGGATGAGTAGGTGGCTTCTTATTATAAGTTTAAAAAAACTAATTCAGGAAGTAAAATATATGTAAGGATATGTGTGTTTGTGTGTTCGTTTTGCAAAACCATGCACTACAGATATATTTTTTATACTTCAGAATCAACACAAAGTGTACAATAAGGTTTGTTAAAAAGTTGAGAAGGGCCACTATGATTGAGATTTGGTATGTTTGTAATATGTAAAAAGATGGCAGGCTTTATTTTTTGTTCTGTTTATTTGTCTTTTTTCTGTTTCATGTCATGAAAAGGCGTGAAGATTTTTGTAATTGTTAAATATTTGTATTGATTTCAAAAGGAAGTTGATTCAGTTTTTAAAAACAATTCTTTAAAAGTGCAGTTGAATCAGTCAGTAAGTAAGAAGTTGTAGAAGTATCACCAACAACATATTGTGGGTGACTAGAATTGTCAGAGTTGTGTGGCAGAGCATTCAAACAAGAAAATAGGCAGAAAAGAGTAGGCCTTGAGAAGAACTTGTTAATCTAACAGGTTTGATTCTACCTTACTTAAATGACAGTGAGCCATCTCCTCTGCTTCTCTCTGGGTGGATGTAATCTCCATGTCAGAACAGTCAGTCCACTTTTTGTAGCCCAAAGAACTAACGACGTTTTAGGGTTATGAAGTGGAAATAAGTACACTGAAACTTGTTTCTAGACAAGATAAATACAGAGATCTGTTAAATTACACCAACTACTGTTGTCACTCAGTAGCCACAGGGGACTGTTCAGGACCCCCTAGGATACCAGAACTGCAAATGCCCAGGTCCTCTATATATTGGTGTAGTATTTGCATACAACCTATATCCTCCTATTTAATTTACATCATCTGTATTACTTACAATATCTAATGTAAATGTTGTAACACTGTATTTACTTTTTAGACCCAATTTTTAAAAAAATATTTTCAATCCAAGTTTGGTTGAATCTGCAGAGGAAAAACTCAGTAGTCCAAAGGGCCAATTATAATATTAAGCCTCAGGCTTTCTAATTGAAAGGCTAAGCTTATTTTTAATATGGTGATACTTATATGTTCTACTATATTCCAAACTACATAGGGAGCAAACACTTCCATATAGATAGTTAAATTCGTAAGCCTGTACCCAATTTGATTAAAAGACCTCATCCAGTGAAGCAAGTTACCTAAGTCACGTTTGGTTAGAATTTGGCTGTTCTGATTTCAGGCAAGAAGGAGTTGAAAGTGGAATATATGTTGTAATAGAAGTTAAAGTTTCAACCCAAGAAGGGAAACAATTAACTTGTCGAAGTTATCTGATGACAAATTATGAGAGTGCTCCCCCATCACCACAATATAAAAAGGTAAGTAACTGCTTTTTAATTTTCGCTGATATAAACTAAAGAGTACCTTATTTTTAAAAAGGTTTTGTGGCCAGGCATGGTCACAGCACTCCCAGCATTCTGGGAGGCTGAGGCAGGAGGGTTGCAAGTTTGAGCCCAGCCTGTGTAGTTTAGCAACTTGGCGAGACCTTGTCTCAAAATAAATTTTAAAAAGAAAAGGGGGCAGTGCTATGGATATCGCTCAGAGTGAAGGACCCCAGTTCAGTTTAAAAATAATTACAAAGATTTTTTGTATTTTAAATTCCACAGGAAAATCATTTTTTTTTCTTTTTCTTTTTCTTTTCTTTCTTTCTTTTTTTTTTTTTTTTTTTTTTTTTTTTTTTTTTGGTGGTACTAAGGATTGACCCAGGGCCTCTGAACTGAGCTATAAACTCATAAAAAAAAATTTTTTTTTTAATAGATAAGGACTCATTAAGTCACTAAATTGCCCAGGGTAGCGCAGACTTCCAGTTCTCCTGCCTCAGCCTCCCTGCAGAAGATAAAAATGTAGGTTAGACACTCCACTATCCCTTTTCCAAAGCCCACGCTTAGATGCTTGTTGGCAGGCACAGTCAGGACGTGGCGTGTACGGGGCAGCAGCTCCTGAGCCTCATCTGGAGCGGTCTGAGACAGGGCCTAGAGTAATTAGCCTGGTGTAGGTCTTGCGGGTGCCACTGAGCACACTCACCATTTATACCATTTACTCTCGCACGTCTACGGTAGGTCACGGCAAGAGCAAACAATGGGTCTGAGACCAAAGCTACTCCCACTGCCTGTCAGCTTTCAGTTTTTTTGAAGAATGGTGTTTTTCTTTATAGGTCATGCAAATTCTGTTAAATATGATACTTTATTTATTTACTTTTGTGTGTGTGTGTGTGTGTTGTACTAGGAATTGAAGCCAGGGCACTGAGCTACATCCACAACCCTTTTTATTTTGTAGTTTGAGACAGAGTCTTGCTAAATCACTAGATTGCCTAAGCTGGGCTTGGATTTGCCATCCTCCTGTGTTAGCCTCCCGGAGTGCTTGGATTACAGCTGTGTGCCAACACACCTGCCCAAATGCATTTTTATCTTCATATGAAAACATGTTTTTGAATAAAATTGATATTTCATGAATATACTTCAAGTGGGTTTGAAAATTCCCGTGCATTCATGCTCAGTGTGACAGGAATAGCTGCAACTCGGTTTTGTTCTACGAATTATCCTCTAGTGATGTGAAAGCTAATATCTCAGACTTTGACAGTGCAAATAAAGTTGCATGTGTACTAAATTAAATTGTGTTCCTAACTCAAAGGGTGTTTGTTTTAACCATTTCTAGGTTATTTGCCTGGGTGCAAAAGAAAATGGTTTGCCACTGCATTATCAAGAGAAATTAAAAGCAATAGAACCAAATGGCTATAAAGGAAAGGTCTCAGAAGAAATGGAAGAAATTCTCAACAGGGAAGAACAAAGACTCTATAGAACATAACAGAATATGCCTAAGGATAGTCTCTCTTTGTGCTAATATAAAATACTCTTAACATTTGAAAACAGGGATTTGGGATACCTCCGTTTTTATTCTACTTTGAACAGTACTCTGGAGAGGAACTTCACTTGGATGATCCACACTTTCAGACTATAAAAAGAAGCTGGGTTGGGAGTTAGACATTTAAAGGGGGGTGCTATGAGGTGCTGGAATGCATGACAAATGGATGTGGCTATACCTTCTGTGGACACAAGCTATTTTATTTATTTTCTTTATTTATTTTTTCTTTTGAGTTGACCTTAAGGATCTTTTTACTCTGTGACAAAGGATAGGTTTGTGGCCCGCGTGATGATGGTGCTGGTGAATTGCTCTGCTCTGGGTTTTTATTTTAATCAACTTAGTAAGCAAGCAAGCTGCTGAGACAGTTCAAAATAAAATTTTGAAAATTGGAAAAATTGTTCTTAGAGGAATAAATGTATTTGTAGTTTAATCTGCTTCTCCTACTAAAGTATTCTATTTCATTATGTTGTTTAAGTTGAATTATCACAGGACTGGAGCAGATCTTCGGCGTGTGGAGTCTATAGTAAGGGAGCATTTCGCAAACTCTGGAGCCAAACAGCACAGGATTGGTGTCCAGTCCCACAGCTTTCTGGGATTTTTAATGGTTATTTTAATGTCTGTGCCTCCATTTCTTCATGTGCAGTATAGGATAATCAAAACACCTATATCTTAGAACTGTTTTGAGGATTAAATGAGTCTATATGTATGTAGTAAGCTTAGGACAGAGCCTGATACTTTATAACTATTAGCAGTCATTATTGTTCTTATTTGAAGAATTCAGTTTGTACAGGGCCGTCCTTGGAATAGGCTTGTAAAATATAAGAGTCAAGATTTTGAAGAGGGGCTGGTGATATAGCTCAGCGGCATAAGCACCTGCCTGGTAAGCGCGAGGTCCTGAGTTCAGTTCCCGGTACCCACATCAAGAAGAAAAAGAAAAAAAGATTTTGAAGGGAAGAATGTTTTGGGGGAGATACCGTTTAATTCTTGGCTTATCAGGAAACTGACCTTTTAAAATTTATTTGATGAATAAACAGAGGGAAAAAAGTCAAGAATAAAGCAGTACTGGTTTTCAGAAAATCTCTCCTATCCTGCGGCATGCTGTCAGCTATACTTTCTAAATTGTCATGAGGGCAAACTGGTTGCAGGAACATAAGATAAAAATGTGTTCTGTTTTCTTAGGAGAAAGTCCTGAAAGGGCTTTCAGGCTCCACTGCTGTTCTGTAGAGAGGCCTAGCTGTAGACCACAGGGCAGAGCATGTGTCAGAGCTGTCACACCTCTATTTTCCACTCTACCCTCTAGTAATCTGTTTTTTTCCTGGTTTTTAAGTCTTCCCAAGAAGACCCAAGGTCGTCAGTAACCAGAACCCAATAATTGTAATGTAGTGAGCAACGCTTATTTTTGCTGTAGGTACCAAGAATTGAATATTACTCTAATAATCTCACCTAAACTGACAACTTTCATTAAGGAATTCAAAATGCTAACAGTATCACTATAAGAACTATCATTTTTAAAAAGCATTTCTGAGCTTACAAGAAAATAAGGAACATGGATTTAAAGGGGTACCAACCTTTCCTCCCCAAAAAGGGGAAATGAACTGTGAACTTTCATGAACAGACAACGCTGGAAAGAAATAACCCTGGGATACAAATGCCAACGACAGCCCTGGAATTGGAACCTTCACCTTGGGGCACTCCTGCGCGGAACAAGAAAGCCAACCCTGAGAACTCTGAAACCAACCCTGCTGGCAAAGACCAGCGGGGCCCCCACTGGATAGTTCAGTGGCTTGCATAAGTGAGAGCAGAAACAAATTTTTAATTTGTTTAAAAAACAAATTTAGATCCCCAAGATTTTATATAACTAAAATTGTCCAACAGACTATAAAATGTGTGTGGAGACATTGACTTCAGGAACGATAGGGTAAACATAATTAACATTTGCCTGTTACTGTAGTTAAGTACAACTAAAATCTCTGAGCAATATATGTAAAACAAACGTGAGGAGGCTCTAAAACGTAGAGAGAAAGGCAGAGATACAGCCGGGAGCCTTGGGACCTAAAGCGCACTGTGGTGCCGAATCCCTTGCGTTTTCTTTTGCCTTGTGCATCTCAGACGTGTAGCTGAAGAAGACATTAACCCAACATGACAAGAAAAAACCTGCTCTAGTCAAAGGACTAGGTAGGGAAGGCACAACTTAGCAAGGCAGAACACTTAAGAGAATGAACACCACTGCAGTTATACTGTAGAAAATAATTGTGTATCCTCACCTCCACCCTTACCAAAGGAGAGCCTGGATTTCCATACACACCAGGGTGTCATCAGGCACCCTACCCTTACTACCACCATCAGAGCAGTGTTAGAAAGTAGGACGCCTCCTGGCAGCCACAAGCCTCCCCCCACACCAGTGTGTTCATGGAGCCTGGACTTAATCCCCATCTAGCGGTAATGGTGTCCCTTGGCCTCTGTGCTGGAGTGGTTTCACAGTAATAGAAGATGTTAAGTTAAGAGCCGGAGTCTCAACAATCCCCAAAATGCTGAGGCTTCAGTTGAAAATCATTCCAAGAATCAGGAAGATCCCACACTAAGTGAAAAAAGACAGTGAGTAAATGCCAAAGCTGAGATGGTAGGTGAGTTAGAATTACCTGTTAAGGATTTTAAAGCAGATATTACAAAAACATTTCAGTGAACAAGAGAACATGTTCAAAATGGAAAAGTGTAGAAAGCTTTAGGAAAAAAATAGAAGATAAGAACCAAATAGAAACTTTAGTGTCAACAAACATAATAGCTGAAACTTAAAATACTCAGTGGATGGGTTCCCCAGAGGAGCGAACAGAAGAAAGAATCTATGAACAGATGATGGAACAATAGAAAGTAATCCAGTCTGAACAACAGAGAGAAATAGACGCTAATGAGAAAACCTGAACTAACAGAGCCTCAGGGGCTCATGACCATAACAATAAAGCTGACATTGCGCATGGGAGTCTCAAGATGGAGAAAGGGCAAGCTGAAAGGACAAGCCAAAAGGATGGCTAAAACATTCTGAATTTGCCAAATCACATAGACCTGCTTATTCAAGCAGCTGAGTGAACCCCAAACATAAATCACCGAAACATCATAGTCTATCTTCTGAAAAACACCAAAATTAATTAATTTTGATACTTGGTGTTGAGCCTAGGGCCTTACACATCCTAGGTAAGCACTTTACCACAGAGCTATGTCCTCAGCACCCCCCTTTTTTTTTAGTTTTTGAGGGGGTCTTGGTAAGTTGCCCTGGCTGGCCTCCAACTTATGATCTTCCTGCCTCAGCCTCCCAAGTACCTGGGATTATGGGTGTGTGCCATTTCACCTAACTAGAAAAATCTTGGAAGTTGTGAAAACTGATATAGCGAGCCCTTCCTGGTCCTCGTCGCAGTCCAGGAAATTTATATTTGTAATCCCATAGAAAAGTTATTGGAATTCTAGCAAGTTAATTCCAATCTACCACTTCCAGTGCAACCCACGGTGAGAATAAAGACACTAAGGCATATTTGTAGTTGTGGGGAGCCAAGGGGTCCTAAGTCCAGCCAAGATGGTGGTTACTGGAACAAAGGCCTCGACCCAGGGCCGAACCTGGGTTTTATTAATTCTCAAGGAGGGGAGTGGCTTGGGGATGAGTGACTGTGAGAGTGCGGGAAGTATGTGAGTACCATGGGCTGGGCTAGGTAGGTGGCCTGAAATCACCTTTGCGATATGCAGAGGGAAGGATATGCAGAAGGAGTAATCTGCATAACACAATTCAAGATAGTATCTAATGTTTTGGGGTCGGTGCTTCAGCTCTGATGTGTAATCTTTTATGCCCTGGGAAGTCATAGCCTCTTTCTTGAGGTTTGATCCCAGCCGACAGCATGGAGCACGGCTCTCCATCCCGCCAGGCTCACCCATGTTTTGGGAGCTACAGGGGCGGGGAAACACTGACCTGTCACCTTGCTTCAAAGATTACACATCAGCACCTCGGCTAGACCAATTTGCGTTGCTTAAAGCCAATTGAAGGGATAAGGAAAAGTCCTAGCCAGCTCTGTACATATCAGTACATGCAAATAGGGCCAGGTTCAGCCAAAATAGAGATAATTGCTCTTCTTTCAAGGAGAGCCATCCAGGTGGTCCCCCACAAACTGACATCTGTAGGAAAAAACCAATTTAAATGACATCAGATTTCTCATCAGAAACCATAGAGGCCAGAAGGAACTGGTATATTTTTCAAAAAGAGAAGAACTTTCAACCCAAAGTCCAGTAAAATAGTCTTTGAGGATGAAGTGGAAACCATGACATGTCAAGTGAAGGAAAGTAAGAAAATTTATCACAGCAACCCTACCTAAAAGAAAAGTTGGAGGAAGGTTTCTAAACAAAAAGGAAATGATGAAAGAAGGAAGCTTACTACAACATCAAAAGAAAAAGACTACGGTGAGGAAAACTATAGATAAATACAATAGACTTTCCTTTTCTTTAGTTTTCTGAATTATGGTTGGTAGTTGAAGCAAAACTTATTAACACTATGTGCTGTGGTTCTGAATATATGTAGAGGAAATTTTTTTTTAAATGTGGGTACGGGGAGTCAAACTCAGGACCTCGTGCTTGCCGGGCAGGCACTTATGCTGCTGAGCCATCTCACCGGCCCATAGAGGAAATATTTTAAACAATTAGAAAATGGGGAGAGAAGAGAGGCAAAGTTTCTACACTTCATTTAAACTGGTAAAAACATCAGTCATAAAGTTATGTAGATAATATATCTGGAGCCACCACTGAAAATCTATATATTTACTTAAAAACACTATAAATAAAATGGAATTCCAAAAGATGTTTACATAACCCACAGAAAGGGAAAGAAAACAGAAAGGAGAGGAGAAAAACAAAAAGCAAAGTGGCAGACTTAAATCCCAACTTATAATTACATTAAATGTAAGTGATCTAAGTACACTGTTTAAAGGACAGAATTAAAAAGAGGGCCCAACATTAAGCCATCTACAAGAAACTTACTTAAATTATAAGGTAAGAAGTTTGAAAACAGTTTCTAAGCTGTTTGATGAAAGTAATAAGCAGTTTAAGTTGTAATATAAGTAATACACAATCTGATGGAGAGAGATATGGATGCAAACATTAATCAAAGGAAAGAATGAGTGACTATATTAATCCCAGGAAAAGTAGGTGTGAGAGCAAAGGAAATAACCAGAGACAGGAACATATGATAAGCTTTACCCAATTCATTTTTTGAACCTCCTATTAACCTGCTATTCAAACCAGACAAAAAAAATACAAAAACAACAAAAAATAAACTTATAGACCAGTATTATTCATGAATATAAATGCAAAAACCATTAATAGAGTATATTCAAGTAGAATTCAGTAATACATAAGAATTGCTCACCAAGTGGAATTTATTCCAGAGATGCAGTGCTGGCTCAATATCCATCCATCTATCCATGGTTTGAAAATCATCCGAGTAAGCCATGGTGTTAACAGAAAAAAGAAAAATCATATAATCTCAACTGATGCAGTCAGAGCATCAAAAAATTTCCCAGAAAATAAGAATAGAAGAAAACACTTAACAACTAGTCAGAAAGCACCTATAAAATGCCTATAGC
Organism: Erethizon dorsatum; assembly: GCA_028451465.1. Taxonomy (NCBI): domain Eukaryota; kingdom Metazoa; phylum Chordata; class Mammalia; order Rodentia; family Erethizontidae; genus Erethizon; species Erethizon dorsatum. The sequence continues at coordinate 76,334,905 of CM051835.1, forward strand.
TAACATTACACTTATTAGTGAAAGACTAAGTGCTTTCTCCCTACAGTTGAGAACAAGGCAAGGAAGTCAGCCCTCACCACTCAACACAATGCCGGAAGTTCCAGCCAGTACAGTGAGGCAGAAAAGAAAGTCACACAAATTAGAAAGGAATCACTGGAACCATGCCTATTTACAGATGGGTGACATGATTGTCTATGTAAAAAATCCCAAAGAATCGATTTTTTAAAAATCCCTAGATTAAGTAAGTGCATTGTGTATCAAGGATACAAGATGAACATATAAAAATCAATTTTATTCCTGTATACTAGCAATGAACATATGACACTGATATTGAAAATACAATACCATTTACAATTTTAAGTTAAATTTTAAAATTCAGGTTAAATTAACATAACCGAGCACTTTAAAGAGCAGTTTACTGCATTCAAAATGTTGTACAACCACCACTTTTATGTACTATTCCCAAAACACTTTCATCACACCCAAAGGAAACCACATACCCATTAATGGTTATTTCCCATTCCGCTTTCCGCTCAGCCCCTGCCAACTACCAATGTGCTCTCTGCGTATATGGATTTAGTTATTCTGTATATTTCATAAAAATTGAATTATACAATATGTGACCTTTTGTGTGACTGCTTTTAGTGTAATGTCTTCAAAGGTCATTCACACTGAGGCACGCATCAGTACTTCATTCCTTTTTACTGGCTGAATAACTGACTGTTTTGTGGGTATACCACAATTTGTCCATCCCTTCATCTATGGATGAATATTTGGACTGTTTTTACCTTTTGGCTGTATGAGTAGTGCTGCTACAAGCATTCATGTACATATGTTTGTTTAAGAACCCCTTTTCAATTTGGGGCACTTACGCATAGGTGCAGAATTGCTAGATCATATTGTAATTCTATATTTAGTTTTTTGAGTAACCACCAAACTTTCTGACATGTGCTGAACCATTTTGCATTTCTACCAGCAAGGTATACAATTTCTTTAGAAATGAAAATACCTTAAGTGTAACTCTTAGAAAACATGTGAGGACTCTTATACTGCAAACTTCAAAGAAATCAAAGCTGATCTGAGTAAATGGCAAGACAAATGGTAATGCACATAACTGAAAGACTCAGCATTGTAAAGACGTCAACAAGTCCAAACTGACATACAGATTTAACAAAATTCCTATCGTGTTTACAGCATGATTATTTTCCCAAAATTTATATGGAAAGTCGAGGGAAGTAGAGTAAGTAAAATAATTGAGAAAAAGAAGAACAAAATGAGAAGACCTAATCTACTGAATTCAAGACACGTGATTAGCAAAGGATGTGATTAGCAAAGGAGTAAAAATATAAATCAATGGAACAGAATAGAAAATCATAACACCCACACAAATAAACCAAGCTGATTTTTGGCAAAGATAATTTAATGGAGGGGAGAGAGCCTTTCCAACAAATGGTGCTGGATCAACAAGTGGACACTCTGGTCAAGGGTGGCAGGTGTCAGTGGGAGAGAAGAAATTAACCTTGGCCTGAGACTTCAGTGGTGGCGAACCTGTGGCACGCATGCCACGGCAGGCACACAGACCCCTCTCTCAGCACACTAGCCGAGTCGCCCCAGCAGCCGAGCATTGGGTAACAGTTGTTTCTTCTAAATTAAATAATTGCAGTGTTGGCACTTTGTGATAAGTAAGTGGGCTTGGGGTTGCAGTTTGGACACTTGGTCTCTAAAAGCTTCGCCATCACTGGACTAAATCTTAAGCCTTATACAAAAATTAAAGTGGATCATAGGTTTAAATGTTTGACATAAAACAGTAAAACTTCCTTTGTAAAACCCAGCAGTTGCACTCCTGGGCATTTATCCAATGGAAATGAAAACATGTTTACACGTAAACTTGAGTATGAACATCTGTAGCATCTTATTCCTAACAGCCCCAAACTGGAAATAACCTTGATGGCCTCGAACAGCTGAATGGTTAAACAGGCTGTGGGAATCCATATCACAGGGTACATATTGGCCATAAAAAGGAAAGAAATAGGCGGGATGTAGCTCAGCGGTAGAGCACTTGCCTAGCAGGCATGAGGCCTTCAGTTGGGTCTCCCTAGCACCGCAAAAAACAAAACAAAACACTAAAAAAACTATTGATACATCCAATAGTCTGCGTGAATTTACAGAGAACTATGCTGAGTGAAAAAGAAAATCTATCCCAAAATGTTAATAACGTATTATTCTGTTTTTAAGGTTTTTGTTGTGGTTTGTTTGTTTGGAGACAGTGTCTCACCAACTCGCTACTTGCCAAGGTTGTGCTTGAATTTGAGATCCTGGTCTCAGCCTTTCAGAGTGCTGGGATTACAGGCATGTACCACCATGCCCATGTATATTAACATTCTTGAACCAATAAAATTATAGAAATGGACAACAGATTAGTGGTTCCTAGAGGTAAAGGAGAGGTTGAAGTGATATTCAGGGCAATGTGAGAGACCATTGTAGTGGCAGAAATATTCTGTTTTGACGGTATTAACTTCCATGTCCTGGTTGTAATATTGTACAATAGCTTCGCAAGATGTTACCATTGGGGGAAATTGTGTTAAGGGTATATGGATCTCTGCATTATTTCTTCCAACTACATGGGAATTTACAATTATCTCAAGATAAAACATTTTAAAACAAAAAAATGTTTTAAAGTTTTAAAAATGTAAATGATGGACTCCGCAAAGAACAGGAGACTATTACACAGGAAGAGTGGGGCTGGAGCTGAGGGCAGCTCAGCGACAGAGCGTGTGCCTAGCATGCACAAGGCCCTGGGTTCCATCTTCAGCACCCGAAAAAAAATTAAACAGGAACACTAGAAATAGAGCTGAAAACGATCTTAGAAAATAATTATTGTTAAATGACGATTTTAGATGGTGTATTTGTTTCTTATTGCTATTATAATGAGTTATCACAGATTTAGTATCTTAACATTATCTTGTGGTTTTAGACATCACGATCCCAAAATGGGTCTCAGTTGCCTAAAACAGAGTGCTGGCATTTGAAACGCTGGCAGTCCTGTGTCTTCATCTCCAAGCCTGCAGTGCGGGCCGAGTCCCTTTCAGATTGCCCTGTCTCTGATTCCCCCTCTTCCACTCATAAGGACTGTGATGACACTGGACTCTCCTGGGAAACCCAGGCTGCTCCCCCCACCGCCAGGTCAGCTGGTAGCAGCCTTGGTTCCATGTGCACCTTAGTTCCTCTCTGTGAATTCACCCACTGCAGGGCTAGGACGTGGATATCATGAGCGGGTCTGATCACTGTTCTGCCTGCCACAGATAGATTTAAAAAACAGAGTCAAACGTCTACAAAATAATTATTGAATCAAAAGAACTGAAATTACTTAGGAGGTAGCAAAAGAAACAGGATGTGGAAAATATAAATGAAAAGTTAAAAGACATGAACGACACAGAATCCTAGAAGAAAAATTGTCTCATTTTTTTCTACCACGGTTTCATACAAAGATAGACTGGAGGAATTAGAATCACTTTGGGTGTTCACAAATCTACACATTGCATCTCATTATTTTTGCAGTTTCACTTTGAATTAGGAACATACTTTCCTTTTCTCAGAAGACAGCCTTTGATGGGAATTTGAATACTCAAGAGTGTATATGTGGTCACATGATTTAATGCATTTCTTTAGTTTGAATAAATGACACGTTTTTATAGCATGGATAACGTTTAAAAATATTAATCAGGGGCCGGTGAGACGGCTCAGCGGCGTAAGGGCCTGCCTGGCAAGCGCGAGGACCTGAGTTTGACTCCCGGAATCCATATTTAAAAAAAAAAAAAAATTAATCAGGGAAATTTATTAGTATGTCAAAAACTCATTTACAAATCGTTACAGAGAATAAAAAGAATATAAAACGTGCACTGCCAAGAACAGACCTAAAACAAGTCCAGAAGAAACACTTGCATTTCTTAAAGTATAAATTTAAGTATACACTCGGTTGTGAAGTTTGGTTACTTTCGGCTAGTTTTCATCAGGAGCGCCTGTCCCAACCTAAGCTTTCCCGTCAAGTCCGGGCGCTGGCCGCGGAAGCCGAGGCTGGCCCGTGGCACTCGGGGGCGGGCCTTGCCTCGCGGCGGTGGAGGCCGAGCTGGCGCTCCGCGTTCCCCCGCGGGTCACCCCGGGGCGAGCTCCGAGGTCTGCCCACTCTCCAGGCGCGGTGGCGGCGGCACCGGACGCCCCTCGGCCTCTCGCGTCCTGCGGGGAGAGCATCGCCACCGCCGCGCCCGCCGCGTCCTCCCCGCCCGGCCTCCGCCTCTCCCGGGAGCTCGCCAGACTCCGGTGCCGGCAGAGGGGCGCGGCCGTCGCCGCCTCCTGCAGTTCCCGTTCCGGGCCCGCGCGCAGCTGCGGCCACCGCGTTCCCCGGGCCGCCGCCCGTTTCCTGGAGCGCCTGGCTCCCGCTCTTGCTTCCAGATGCTTGAGTCCTGCAAACCTAGGGCCAAGTAAGTCCTGGGGTTTTGCGCTGGGCGGACGCTTTCCGGGGTGCGGGCCCGGGAGCAAGGAGGCACGGGGAGGCAGGATCTGCGCTCCGGGTGGACGAGGCAGAGAAACCTGAGAGGCTGAGGACTGCGGCGAAAGTTCCAAAGTTGGGAGTCCTGCGGGTCAGCGGTGGCGGAACACTTTGTCCCATGGTGGCCTAAGGCTGGAGTTCTTAGTTCCATCTGCAATTTACAGTCACCTGGGACCCTTAAAATCCAGGTGCCCAAGCCATTCCCTGAAGTCCCTCCGAATCTCCAGGGTGGGACCCAGGTTTGGTATTGAAGCGCATCCCAGGTGATTCCAACGTGCAGCTAGGGTTAGGAGCCGGGCACTATAGGCAAGGCGGGCGGGGGTGGGAGGAGGGAGAGCAGTCCTTGGCCCTCCTGCAGTCCAGCCTGTAAACAGGCTGCTTCCAGTAACCTGCTTGGTCCCGAGGTCAGGAGATTTCCCTTGGGATTCATGGGCTACAAAATAAGGAAACGAGACAATGCTTGGCAGGGTCGACTGAATATCATATGCAAAAAGTCTCAAATGTGCAGTAGTGTCTTGGCGTGTTGTGAAAAACATGCAGAACGACCGATCATGATGTCCTGTTGGTTCTGTACCCTGGGAAATGCCCGGATTGTTGGTATCTGAAATTAAGTTTTGGGAAATCAGTAAACCCTGCCTGGACAACTCCTGTGCCTTTAGCTTTGAGAGGGAAGCCAGAGGTGTGCGCACCTGAGGGTGGGATCTGCCCTCCCTAAAGGTCCCTGTTTCAGATTTGCTTATCACAGTCCAGGAAGAGCAGCTGGACCATGGGCCTTAGAGAGGAGTGGATTGCCTGTTCTCCCCTGGGGGTAGATGCCAGGGGCAGGTAGCTGGAATCCAGGCAGACAGACGAGGGACAGGCATCTACTGACTATGTTGAGCAGATTTAAAATCCACAGCAAAGAAGTAGAAGAGGGGTGTTACGAGAAAAGTAGATTTTATTTTTTGTGGAATGGAGAAGAAGCTCAAGCTTTGGAGCCCATTAAACTTGGACCCAAATTCTGATTCTGTCACTTCTGTGTTATGTGACCATGAGCAATTTACTTGACCTCTCTGAGACCCTGTTTTCTTACCTATAAGATGGGGATGAAACAGTGACTCTCTCCTGAGGCTGACATAGTTCAGTGAGATAATGTGCATCAGACACCTGTCGAGGTGGGCGGCACATGGCAGGCGCTTTGTCATTGGCAGTTGTTAGCCGCAGTTCGAGAGCCTCCTTTCAGCCATCCATGAGCTCTCAACTTGTTTCTAGGAAAATTTCTCTTTGGTGCATCAAATGCTCTTTGAGGGCAAGTGATTCTTCCTGTCTTGACTCTTGTGATAAGAGGTGAGTGGCTGCTGCCATTTCAATTAATTAACAGATTTTAACCCAAGCTAGAAAGTCTTTCAGAGTGCCAGGCATGGTGGAGCACAGGTGGAATCCCAGGACTCAGGAAGCTGGGGCAGGAGGATCACTGAGAGTTTGAGGCCAGGCTGGGCTACATAGTGAGTTCAAGGCCAGCCCAAACTACAGAGCAAGACGCCGTCTCAAAAAAAAAAAGCCTTTCAAAGTAAAAGTTTGTTGAAGTGTGACTTCCTGGCTTAGATTTTTAAATAAATGTGAGTTTTATCTGGAACTGCCACACACCAAGCTGTGGGCAGAGATTACTACACAGGTGGCCAAGGCAAGGTGGCCACCTCCCTCCCTTTTGCTCTCCTCCCAGCCTCTGAACCCACAGAGTCAGCTGGGGATGCTGTCACTTTGCAGGGATCTTACCTTGGTCCTTTGATGGAGCAGAGTCCCTCAACAAACAATGTGCTTCTTTAGAGCCAGTAAACGGTCACTTCGGAATTTGTTTTGCTGAGGAGTCATTTTCCTCTAACTTGTAGCAAACTATCATTTAAAGGACTAATTTCTGGGTCAAGGGCCCAGGTAATTGCTAAGTGAGCACCAGATTAGCACCAGATTTTGCTAGGGGTGTGTGTGTGTGTGTGTGTATTTGTGGTGTAGGGGGAGGGGTAGATTCATAAAATATGAAAATGTACCCATTGTATGTTTATGTCCAAAAGTCAATGTCCTTTGTTCATCTACTGTATTGTTGCCACCATGTTGCTTAGTGTCAGAAGAACTGGGGCCTTGTGGATATTTTCAGAGCCACACACGACTGGGCAGGGCAATTGCACACTGCTGAAAAAACTTATGGGGTGGGAGAGCTGTGAGCAGAATACTTACTTGGAAGCACGTTTGTGTCATTCTACTTCCCAAAAGATGAAAGTTCTAATGACCAAGAACTTCCTGTGCTCCACTTTACACATTCCCAGACTGCTGTCTGTAATGTTGAGACCAAACCTTCTGGAATAAACTGGGTTGATCGCTGGGCTTTTCTCTGGAGAGCTCCTAACTCTTTATAACACAGAATGATTAAGTCCCTTCTTTTAGGTGACCATTCCTGCCTCCATTTAATAAGGCCTATGTTTCACATTTAACACAAAATTAGTCATGCTGGCGATTTCAAGTGGCGATACAAGATCTACAACAAATACCAGCTAGGCAAGACTTACATGGAAGAAACCTTGGGTTTTAGAGTCAGAGTTGGCATCACATTCCTACTTTGTTTCTTACCATGTGAACTTGGTCAAGATCTTTGGTCATTCCAACGCTGTGTCCTCCTTTGTAAAATAATTCTTTCTTTAGGGCATTTTGATACTTGATGAGTTAATCTATGTGAAGGCTTGGCACACTACCTCCCTTTCAATGACCGGTGATTATTTTGGTGGTGATAATTATGATGGCTACTTTGGTTCCAGGTTGGTCTTCTATTTCTTATTTATGTGACTTGGGTAAAGTACTTACAAGCTTCAGTTTGGGGTCTATTCAATGGGGATAGCTCTATTTACCTGGAAGGATTGGTTTGAGGCTTAATTTATTAAATGAAATGAAGCTGTGTCTGATCTAATTAGACCCTACAATACTTACATAGGCTTACTATGTGCTAGCAAGGGTTTTAGGGTTTTTTTTCTTTGTTTGGTTGGTTTTTGTTTTGCTTATTTTTCAGCTTATTTAATCATCCCAACAACCCTATGCAGTCAGTAGTTATCATTTGCCCCGTTTTGCAGAAGAGACAGCTGAGGCTCCCTGAGGTTAAATAACTAGCCCAGGAAGGAAGTGCTGTGTCCAGGACTTGAAGTGGGTCCCCCTTCTTAACCTATGGCCCAGCTGCTGAGTGAGTGGCCCTCCCTTCCGCTTGCCCCACCCACCTCACCACACCCACCTCCTGTCATTACCACAGCTGTGCTACAGCTCTGTGTAGAGCCATACTTCTAAACATAGGGCCCCATTCTGCATATGAAATGAAAGTGGGGTTTCTTTCTCCTGCTGCTCAGATAACTTTCAAAGTTCAACCATTGCTTACACTGTTTGGCCTAATTCAGATTTTAAAAAAGGTAAGCTTCCTCATTCTGATATTGACTATTGCAGTGGATTGTGTTTCTTTTGTGGTAAATGTCATCTACATGCACTGAGACTGTTGGCCTGGGTGTAGTAAAGCATCCCTTCACCCAGGCAGATGTTTGGGAGCACAGAAAACAGGGCCAGAATTTCCAATTTAACAGAGCATTCCACAGAAAGTACAGTGGCCTCGCTGGGCATGGTGGTACTACACACCTGTAATCCCAGCTACTTGGGAGACTGAGGCAGGGGGATTGCAAGTTCAAGGCCAGCCTGGGTAACATAGTGAGACATTGTCTCAAGACATAATTAATTAATCAATCAATTAATTAAAAGGGCTGGGGATGGAACTCAGTGATAGAGTGTTTCCAGGGTAAGGCCATTGGTTCAATCCCCAGTACCACAAAAATAAAGAAAAAAAGAAAAGAAAGAAAGGAGGGAGGGAAAGAGGGAGGCCTGTTCTAAGTATGTCCCCTGTTTTGAAATTTCTTATGCATCTTCCCTCTTCTTTTTTACCCCATTCTCTTTCTCCTTTTCATGAGCTCTGGCAGGCTTTCCAGTGGAACTTGAGGGCCCAGAGAAACAAATTCTCAACTGAGGGGGTTATAGATGCTTTAGTATTTCCTATAAGGTGATGACAATTTCTGGCTTTCCCAGGAGGTGAAGTGCTTTGCTAGCTCCCCAGCCTGGTGTTGAAGATTTTTAGAAAGCTATCAGCTCCTGGTTCATCCTGGCTCTTTGGGCATTCATTTTATCAACATGAAAGAACAAATTTTATAGAAAGTCTTTCTGGAACCAGGCATTTGCTGAACACTTGGCTATATAGCAATGAATAAAACAGACCCAGCCTCAGGCCAAATGGAATTTGCAGGCTGTCTCTATAACAAATGAACATAGACTGTGTGGCTTAAACCACTGACATTCTTTCCTGCAGTTCCAGAGGCTGGAAGAATGAGATTAGAAGGCCAGCATGGTCCGTTTTGGTGGGTGTTCTCTTCCTGGCTTGCAGATAGCACTTTTTTGCCCTGTCCTTATGTGGGAGAGGGAGAGAGAGAGAGAGAGAGAGAGAGAGAAAGAGAGAGAGAGAGAGAGGTGTCTCTCATGTCTCTTCTTAAAAGGACACTAGTATCCTCACCCGGGCTTCACCCTCTGGACCTCTTCTATTTGTAATCACCTCCAAACACCATTGCAGTGGAGATTAGAACCTCGTGTGACCTTCAGGGGAACTTACACATTTGGTCCATGGTAAGGGTGAGTGTAAACATACAACTAAATACATAATTATAAATTGTGGTGAGTGCTGTAAGTGGAAATAACACAAGTCATCAGACAGAAGTCAGAGCTGCACTGGAATTAGGGAAGTCTGGGGATGCTTTTTCTGGGGATGAGCCTTTTCTCCTAGGACTTGGGGATGCTCAAAAGGAGTGAAACCATGCCACATGCAGGGAGCAGGATGTTTGAAGCCCAGAGGTTGGAAGGACCTGGGTGTGTGGAGTAATGAGAGCCCAGTCTGGTGAGGCCAGGGCCCAGAAGGGTACAGAGAGGAGCTAAACAATAGATCATGCTCAGGCCATGCACAGCCTCCTGGGCTGGGTAAGGATTCAGGATTTTATTCTAATTGCAATGAGAAGCTATTGAAGAATTTTGCCCCCGTCTTTTCCCTATCATTAGTTTATAAGAAAAAGATGGTTAATGAACCCATCTTAATCTGTTTTCTCTTGCTATAGCTGAATACCTGAGACTGTGTAATTTATAAAGAAATGTGTTTCTTGTAGTTCTGGTGGTTGAGAAGTCCAACCACCAGAAGGAGCTATATCTGGAGTTCATGAGAGACAGCCAAATTGGATTCTATAACAGACCCACTTGTGATAACTAACTCACTCCCTCGATAACCCATTATGTTAGCTTTCCATCACTGTGACAAAATACCTGAGTGAATCATCTCAAAAGGAGGAAAAGTTGATTTTGGCTCACAGTTTCAGAAGTATCAGTGCATGGTCACTTGTCCTTGTTGCCTTTGGGCCTGTGAGGAGGTAGAGCATCATGGTGGTTAGCATGTAAGGCAAAAAATTGCTCACCTCAGGGTACCTAGGAAGCAAAGAGAGAGAGAAAGAGAAAGGAAGGTGCAGACATCACAATATCTCTTTCAAAGCCATGTCCCCAAATGATGTAACTTCCTTCTATTGGGCCCCACCTCATAAAAGTTCCACTGCCTCCCAGCAGCACCACAGGCTGGGACGGAGATCTTAGCATCTGTGCCTCTGAAGGACATTTAAGGTCCAAACCATAATATCTGCAAACCTGAAAATCCATTAATTCTTTAATCAATGAATGGCTTCAAGCATCAAGAGGACAGAGGCCCCATGACTCAGTCACCTCCCAACTCCAAATTCCATGAACATATGACTTTGAGGATCAAGTTTCCAACACATGCATTCTGGATGACAAATATTCAAACCATACCAGCCCCTACGCATTAGCTTTACAAACACTGTGTTAAAGCATGAAACAATTCTGGAGATAGACAAAATGGTTTTCAATCCCCAGACAAAAGAACTAGGCTCAGAACAAAGTGAATGAAGGCAGGACCAGGATTCGGAGCCAGGTGTGCCCAGCCTGCAGCACCTGATCTGGAGTCTTCTGGGACAGGTGGGGACCCCCTAGGCACCCAGCATCCTTCAACAGGAACAGCAGTGGATGGTCTCTGGGGGATTCTAGTCCATCTTGGATCCTGGAAGCAGGAACAAAAGATCCCAAACAGCAGAGGGAGGTTGAGAGTATGCAAGTCAGGGGATCAGGATCTGCAGGCTGCGAATGCCCAGGACCTTCTGTTTAAGGGGCAGAGGAAGAGTCAGGCAGTGTTTCTGCGTCTGTTCTGTGCCTTCTGGTTGTAGTTCAGCCCTCCTAAGAAGGGACTCTTCCCCCACCTTGTTTACTTTGGAGAATGCAAATTTGTCTTCTGATGAATTTACACATACTTGCAGGGCTTGGAAAGAAGAAATTCCTGTTTTGGATCTCTCAGGTTACAAGAACAGCCTCCATCCTTTGGGGCCAAGCCCCTGCCATGGCATGCTAGCTTGCTTCAGGGCATCTGCACATACCTTCTCTCCTCCCTCCAGTGTATCGAGGCTGGTTGGGCAGGTCTTCATCTTCATAAGCTAGGACCTCACTCACGGAGGCTTAGGCTATCAGGCTCTGGGGAGGACAGTTCAGGGTTGTGCTTGGGACATCCTTTGAATGCTGATTGCCCCTCAGGGTCAATGCACATGAATGCCCAGCTGCTGTCTGGCTGAGCTGTGTGATGGATTTGTGCCGCAGATGCTGGCTGGCTGTGCTTATGTGTTAAGTGGGGTGATACAAGTCTTCGGCTAAGTACTTTGGCCAGCAGTCAGCAGAGTGTTTATTTGCTCATAGCCAAGTTTCAGCTCTAGCTTTTGTGGTGACTAATATGTTTTGTTCTTGTAAAATGCTCTGCATTTGTAAAACCGTAGACACCTCTGTGTTAGTCCTAAATGTGTCTTCTGATGTTCTGAGGCTTCCAGATCTGCCTCTTGTGTAGCATTTTCTTATGCTTCAGCACTTAATCCCTTTGCAGAGTTCCAAGACCTGGATTTTTTATTTAAGGCTATGTGATATGCCACTGGCTCTTGTTACTAAGGTGTTTTTGTTGGGACTGGGGATATAGCTCAGTGGTAGAGCACTTGCCTAGCATGCATGGAACCCTGAGTTCCATCCTCAGTACTGCAAAAAAAATTGTTTTATTCACCAAGAGAAATGAACTCTAAGCAGTATAGTTTTGGAAATTTTTTTTTCAAAGCCTGGGTCAAGCCAGGAAAATGTCAATAGTTGCAAATCAGTCCCATAATGCACGGTGGGGGGGGCCATGGTCATCAAGCAGCAGGTGATTAAGTAGCAAGCCATTGTCCCCATAATGCTTTGGAAATTGAAAGCCAGGCTCTGGTTAATCTTTTTAAGGCAGCAGCTAATATGAAAGACATAGAGCAATAGGAAATGTTGGTGATGCAAATCTGAATTTATTCACTAATCACCCTAGCAGGTGGCAACCCCCCCTCCAGTGAGCCTGTGAATTATGGAAATGCACAATGAAGGCCCTGCTGTGGGCAGTGCCTGGGGCCAGAGCCATTCATTGGACAGGTTTTAAGGAGCATCCTCTGTGTGCTGTAGATACAGTGGGTGACCAGATGGACACCATCTCCAGTAGTCAAGTGCTGGGCCTCAAAGATGACCCAAGACTACTGTCTTATAGAGCACGACCAGTGCTTACTATGCGACGGATGCTGTTCTAAGCACTGTGTGTATATTAACTCGTTGCATCCTGAAGGTGATCCTCTAAGTCAGGTGCTGTTACTACCTGCATTTCACAGATAAGAACATGGAAGCCTAGAAGGTAGGGTTATTTGTCCAAATCACACAGGGATCAGAACCAGGTAGCCTGGCTATAGGGTCTTTGTCCTTCACTGCCACTATCAATTGCCATGAAAGACAGTCAATTTAGAAAAGAAAGCACCACATCCTTCGAAACAGGAATTCCAGTGGGCAGGAATTCCCCTGCCCTTTCCCCATTCTGACAGTGTCAGTCCCTGCTGGGACGTGGGGGAGACTGCTGCTGAAGGGCCTACTCAGCCAGAAGTAAGCAAAAGCAGCAATGGCCTCAGTGCCAGGAGGGGTGGGTTCTAGTTTTGTGTGATCCAGACAAGTCTCTGCCCTGCTGAGAGCCTCAGTTTCCTCATGTCCAAAATGGCTGTGTTGGACGACATTCCTCTCCATTCCCATCTGGAAGCCCAGGGTTCCTGCAGGGTAGACGGCTGCCCTCCACGCACTCTGAACAGGGCTTCTGGAGCACAGGAAGGACGCACTGACACTGAGGAATGTGGGGTTGCTGTGAAAGGGTGTCAGCCGTTAGCAGTCCCACCCCTAGTACTTAGTCAGCTGTGTCTGCATTCCTTTCTTTGTGGGCAGGTGGCAGTGTCTGCGCGTCTGGGGTCTAAATTATATGGTGTTTCTTCGTGAGAGAAAAAGATTGGGGAGCAAGAGGGAGGAAGGGAGGAGGGGAGAAAGGAGGAGAGAGGAGGTAGAAGAGGACTAATTTCTTTCTGCTTGGAAATTCTGAGGGGTTAAGTGCTTTGGGATAAAGTAAACGATTATGTATCCAATCATCATCATGGCTTCAGCCACCTACTCCGTGTTCTCCGGTGGGGACTGCCTGGAGTTGCCTGGTGTGGCAGAGGCTTGGGGAGTGGGTGTGTTTTCCAGGTTAAGTTCCTTAAGAAATTGAAAACAAATGAAGAAAAGAGCAGGAAAACGTGGATTTTTGTGTAGCATGCGGCACAGTGAGGACCCAGTTTGTTGACCGCTTGCCTGTGTTACCCAGGCATCTTTATCAATATTGTGTAAAAACAGACTTGGCCTTAGCTTCCTCTAGGTGCTGCTGGGCTGGGTTAGTCTTCTTGCCTTTCTGCTGGGCAATTTAACGATCGCCCTTGTGTCCACATGGTGTCTTTACCCCTGAATATCCCAGGGGCTCATATCGATAGATACATTGTAATTGTTTATCACTTGTAAACTCCCCTACTAAGGAGGCTGTGGATTAGTCACCTCAGTGAAGCTACTGAAGAGAGAAGTAGCTTCCTAAAGGAGAATCCAGGTACTGTCCTAGCACTCATGGATATATGTGTTCTGGTTATGCTGGGGGTTATGGTCACATTGGTGGAGCCAAAATGTTCTAATTGACATTTCGCCATCTGGATGATATCAGTTCTAAGGCAGGCAGGCACCTACTTGAGGTAGGCAGGAAATGATGATTTTGACTTATATTAACTCAATAAATAAATATCAGTCAACTATTCCTGTTGACCAGGCCTGCGGTTGACACAATGTTTTGGAAGCTCATATTGTGCATGGCAAGGTCAGGCTTCACTGTGGATGTTATTCGCTGGTTAGACTTTAGTGGTAAGGTGTGCATCTAAAGAGAGGGAGAGGGCCAGTGAGATGGCTCAGCGGCATAAGTGCCTGCATGGCAAGCGCGAGGTCCTGAGTTCGACTCCTGGTACCCACATTAAAAAAGGGGCGGTGAGATAGCTCAGCGGCATAAACACCTACCTGGCAAGCGCGAGGTCCTCAGTTTGACTCCCGGTACCCACATTAAAAAAAAAAGTGGGGTGGGGTGGTGAGATAGCTCAGCGGCATAAACTCATGCCTAGCAAGCGCAAGGTCCTGAGTTCGATTCCCAGTAGCCACATACGAAAAAAGGGCCGGTGATATCACTCGGGCACGGGCGCCTGCTGGCGCGCGAGGTCCTGAGGTCAACCCCCGGTACCCAGAAAAAAAAAAGGGAGAAAGAATCAAAAGTGGCTCCTTCAGTACCTGTTTGGGTGGGGAGCAGGTATTGGTCCCTTGGACATCATCTACCTGCTGCTGAGAATTCAGAAATAAAGCACTGCTGGGGTCAGAATGGTACCCAGAGGCAGTTGAGCTGAGACTGTGCTACAGTGTTCAGAGGTCTATGTTACATGACAAGAAAGTGAGATACAAGGTAAAGGAAATCTTGAAATGCTTGGTAATTAATCATGGAGCATTTTCCTCACATGGTGTTCTTTGAGGTCCCAGGACTTAAAAAAAAAAATTACTTGAAAATCTGCTCTGTTGACTTCTGCTCTGTACTATTTTTGTAGGCATTCGTTTTTCCCTTTGATTCCTTATTTCAAACCAGGACACGAGTTGATTGTCTCTTCCTAAATTGAAGAGAAAATAAATCTGGTTCCACCACAAACATATCAGGTTTACTGTGATAATTCTCCAAACCAGGAAGAGCTTTTCATTCATTGTCAGTGGTGCACAGGAAGAGTCTTGCATTCTGCCTGAGTGTTTGGTTTGGTTTTAATGAAGCATCCTTTGGCATTTTCTTAGGTTCCTTAGAACAAGATGATTGCTTAGATGCATCCTTTAATGTAGTAGGCTTCTGTCCCGTAGAAACAGTAGATGCAGTCTTGCAAGTGTAGGGAGAGGGCTGCAGTGACCTCCCTCGGCCTACAAGCATTTTAAATGCTCTACTTCCAGTCTTGACTGGCTTTAGATGACTCACTTGCCCTTCTAAGGACTTTAGTATCCTTGTGGATTGAATGCTATTGTAGAAAATTATTTTATCAGTCAAATTTTGGGCAAGGTTGAGCCACAGTGACAGGTAATTCATAAATCTAAGCAGCTCAAACAGCCATGGTTTATTTCCTGCTAACACTCATTATCCATCGTGAGTTGACAAGAGGCTACACACATTGCAGTTACTTATGACCCTGGGCTGATGGAGCAGCCACTGTCTCAATGGTGCTAGCCCTAGTGCTAGGAAAAAAAGAGAGTTGCACACCGATGAATTCTGCACTGGTGCCTAAAACTGTCTGCCCAAGTGACTGACTTCACCTCTGCTCCCATCTCATGAGTCAAAGCAAGGGGGTGGGGAATGTCATGCAGGTCCCTAAGCAGGACACCTGAGCTATTTAATCAACAGTGTACTTCTACCACTATGTCAGTCTTTAAGAAAGGGGTGGGAAGGTTTCTGAAAGCTGTCCCTATGTTCAGTAAAATCATATCTCACAAGCTAGACTTCTTTGTGAATATAACATCACTGCCTTTTTCCTGTGGCTACCAAGGTTCCTGAGCAGCAGAATGTTTGGGAAGTCACATCCCAAGAAAGGAAAAGAGCTTGGGCATAGGGATAAGGGAGGGGCAGAGGCAGATAGACTGGGACAGATTCCAAAGCTGGCATGATTCTCATTTGCATTCGTTTCCAACCACTATGTAGAAATTATTCCCAGCAGAAACACTTGTGGGATGGCCTGCCTATATAGAGCTCACTGTTTGAAAAACCAACTTTGGGTTGAAACTCTTAAGTTAGCCTCTGCTTCATTGCTAAAGAATGTTTTTTGGAATAGGAGTCAGAGCCTTTTGGAATCTTATCTGATGGTATTACAACACCCGTTTGCAGAAAGCTGTGTCATTTATTTTGAAATACATATGTTTAAAAAAGGATGGATGATGATTCCCAACAATTGGGTGTATAAGGAAAGAGTGAAATCATGAATTCAGTGTGGATGATGGGAAATGATTGTCCTGAGGTTTCTCTTCTCCACCCAGCCCTCTTTGGTTGGGATGGGGGCCAAGTTCTGTCTGCTGGTACCGGGAGTCAACGTTTATAGTCATGTTCTAGGCAGGGTGGCTCAAGCACTGCTGGATGATCTTGTACAGAATGAAGGTCTGTCTTAGTAATTTTTCTTGTTGCTGAGACAAAATACCCAACACCCAAAGTTAAATGAGGAAAGGTTTATTGTAGCTCACAGACTGTAGAAGTTTCAGTTCATAGTTGGCTGGCTCCAAGGCAGGGTGGCATGGCAGGGGAGCATCACAGAGGAGAAACAGTTCATGACAAAGCAGGGCAGGCATAAGGCAGCAAGCAGCAACAGCAGCAAGCAATGAGCAGCCTTCTTTCTCTCCCTTTCTATCCAGGCTGCACGCCCCCAGGGCAGGTATCACTCACAGCCAGGGTGGGTGTCCCTATTATCCACACCCAGAACTATGCCAAATCAATCAGTGGCCTAATTTAGTAATCACACACCCTTGATCCCAGCATCACTCACTTAATCCTTCCAGCAGCACAGTGAGGCAGGGATTCTCACTGTGAGAAAATCAAAGCCAGTGAGTTGTGGTTCTTACAAGTGTCCTTCTAGTAAGCCTTGGAAACAGAGATCACTGTGGTAAGTCCCTGTCTTGGTTACTTTTTTCTTGTTGCTGGGACAAAATACCTGACACCCAAAGTTAAAGGAGGAAAGGTTTATTTAGCTCACAGTTTGTGAAGATTTCAGTCCATACTTGGCTGGCTCCAAGGCAGAGTGGCACATGGCAGAGGGCAACAGTTCATGGCAGCGGAAGGCAGCAAAAGCAAGCAAGAGCAAAAGGGAGGAGCAAGAGAGAGCAAGCCTCTTTCCCTCCCTTATATTGTATGTAGGCTACCTGCCTACACTCATGCCCATAATCCCAGCACTAGACAACGAATCAATCACAAACTCTAGAAGCCTGCCCCCATGACTGCATTAGGCTTTGGGGGTACATCTAGACACAAACCATAACAGTCCCTATTCCCTGCAGCCTGAAAACACTAACAACCAGTCCATGTTGCTGAGGGCCCACATGCAGGAGCCTGTTTCTGACTTGTTAATGATCAGGTTTGAATTCAGCCGCTGATGCCTCTGAAGACCATGCACTTAACCCAGAGTTTATCCTGCCATGCAGGGTGGCAGTATGTGTAAAGTGCTAGGTCAGGGCAGGGGCCCTGCCAGAGTGCTTACTCCCATGTTTGCTGTTGTCATCTGTGCCCTGCTGTGGCCTCCATGCAGACCAGGGCTGGCAGTGAGCAAGGGCTCAGAGGATCTCAGCAGACAGAATAAGGCTACAACATCATGGAGACTTTCCCACTGTGCCAACCCCCGCCCACACCCTGGCAGCTGTTCCTCAGGTAATGTGGAGGGCAGAACACTGTTCTGTGTGACTTGACAGCCGGTAGAGGCTGCTCAGCAAGTAACCCAGATTTGCTGTGTGGCTTGGCGGGCAGGGTCAGCTAAGGAAGATGTCACCATTTGGCATCACTGAGCCTCTGCTGGGCACAGGGAATGGCTAAGATGCAAAGCTTGAAAATACTTATGGCCGGTGAGTTATCCTGTTTGATAAAAGGAAAACCATGTAATGCGAAGCATTCTGCTTTATAAAGAAGCCAGGTTGGTTGGAAACCAGTGTCTGCAGCTCAAAAGAGAGTCTTGGAAGTTATAAAGAAATGTAAGCTAACTGTCGGGACACAACAAAAACATGGGGTGATGCCCAATGTGCGAAATGCTTGTATCCACATACATGCCCAGAGGTGAAAGCTGAATGGAAATACCCCGAAATGTAATAGTGATTATTGCCTGAGGGTGATAGGTGACTTAATTTTTTTTCCTTTTTTCTTTTCACTTCACAAATTTCCCACAGTGACCAGCTATATGGGCAGAGTTACTAAAACAGAAAAGACACCTGGAGAACATCTTCATAGAATGGTTTTTTATCTTGGCATTGCAGGTTTGAGGAATGCACATTTTTTAGGATGCTCTGGGATAGTGGAGAGGAAAGACAAAAACCCAGGGTGAGTCCCTTGTTAGAAAGTGACATTGAATGTGTGTGTGTCTGTGGTTTCTCTGGGGCTTCCCCGGGATTAGGGGACAGAAACAGAAAGAGTCGTCTCCACCTATGGGTCTCAGTTGTTCTCCCTTCTAGGACAGTCATGTGTCCGGGTGACCTCATTGTGTGCAGTGATTGATGGCTGCACTGACAATGGATCAGAGGTGAAGCCCTATTAAGTCTTGGGCTCCACTTGCCTTCCCCAGCCTTCTGGCTGATACAGACCTCCCTCCAATCCAGGGTCCAAGGTCACCTCATGTATGTAGTCTTTGCCTTATTTTAGGCAATTTGAAATATGTCTCCCCAAAGCAAAGTAATAGAAATCATCTGTATAATCCTGTAGCTCAATAAATCACAATTGATGTGGATTTCCTCCTACTCTTTTTTTTTTTTTTTTTGTGGGTACCGGGGGGTCGACCTCAGGACCTCACGCGCCAACAGGCACCCGTGCCGCTGAGCGATATCACCGGCCCCTTTTTTCGTATGTGGGTTCCGGGAGTCGAACTCGGGCCCTCGCGCTTGCAAGGCAGGCACTTAAGCCGCTGAGCCATCTCACCAGCCCCTACTCTTTTTTTCTTAGCATGAGTATTTACATGATCATATATATGATGTATAGGAAGTACAGGAATAACATCTACATGTTGAAATTTCACATATACTTCAAAAACCTTTTCAGAAAATATTTATGAAGAAGAGTAAACTTCTATGGTTAATAACAAATTTAAGGGACCAGGGATATAGCTCAGCGGCACAGCGCCTGCCTGGCAAGTGCGAGGTCCTGAGTTTGATTGCTGGTACCAATAAATGAATAAATAAATAAATTTAAAATGATAAAAGCAACATTTAATTATAGTTTTTGTTTGCTTATATGTACATGCAAGGCTATACATTTCTATGACTTCTTTAATTGTATCCCACAAATTTTGATATGTTGTATTTTCATTATCACACAATTCAAAATATTGCTAATTTCCATTTTTATTTTTTCTTTGACCTGCGAATTTGGAATTTTTTTAAAGACACCTTTTTATTATTGACTTCAAGTTTGATTCCACTGTAGTCAGTCTTAATGATTTCTCTGAAATTTGTGAAGAACTTGCAGTCTAGTCCAGACTGTGGCCGATTTTGACAAACACTCCATATGCCTTTGTGATGGCAGGCACTGGGGTTGCTGCTGGGTGCTATACTCTGTAAATGCTGCTGAACACGAACTTAATTGTTTTGCTAAGATCCTCCAATATAGCCTCCATGTTTGTTTTTGGGTTTTTTGATTGTTTGGTCTATTTGTTCTTCCAGTTATCCAAAGTATATTACTTTGGTATCCAAGTATACCTAAGTATACTTTACTGTGATTGTCGATTTGCCTATTTCACTTTTTATTTTTGTCAATTCTTGCTTTATATATTGTGAAACTATGTTAGTAGGTGCATACAAATGAAATACTTTGAAGTATTCTAGAGAATTGATTAACCTATGTATGAAATAGCACTCTACCTCTGGTAAAAATTTAAAATTCTACCTTAATTTCAATATAACTGTGCTAGTTTTCTTTTAGTATATAGTATACCTTTCCTGCATTTTGATATTGAATGAATTAACTAAATTATCATTTTATTGAAGGTGTCTCTTTGTATTAGTCAGCCTTCCTATTGCTGAGACACATTGCACCTACAATTTTTTTTTTTTTTTTTTTTTGTGGGTACCGGGGGGTCGACCTCAGGACCTCGCGCGCCAACAGGCACCCGTGCCGCTAAGCGATATCACCGGCCCCTTTTTCGTATGTGGGATCCGGGAGTCAAACTCGGGCCCTCGCGCTTGCAAGGGGCGCTTATGCCGCTGAGCCATCTCACCGGCCCTGCACCTACAATTTAAAGGAGAAGAGGTACAATTGACTCCTGGTCTCAGAGGATTTAGTCCATGGTCCTTGGGCTCCAAGTAAGAAACACCATGGCAGATCAAAGCTGCTTAGTTCATGACAGTTGGGAAGCAGTGAGAAAGGGGCCAGGTACCACACATTGTACCCAAGGTCGCTCCGTGACCCACCCAGATACACCCAAAAGTGTGCTTCACTAACTTGCATTTCTTAATCCAATGAAGTTGATAAATCAGGATTACCCTACACACTTTTTAAACAGCATGCAGTTTTTTCCTGTCAATTCTGCCAGACTGGTGTATTTAGTCCATTTTTATGTAATTTATTTAAAAATATATTTTGATTTGTACCTATTGGCTTTTTGTTTTTATTCCACCTGTTTTGTATTTTTCTGTCTGCCTTCTTTCACAAAAAGCGTATTTATTATTCCATTTTCTTTTCCTATTGTTTTGCATTCCTTTACTATTCTTTAGTGCTGATCTTAGAGATTAAAACCTGGAATCCTTGAATTATTAATGTCTAATATAAAGTAATATTTTTAGCTGGGCATGGTGATGTGGGCCAGTAATCCCAGCTATGTGGAAAGCTGAAGCAAGATAACTTGAAGTTATCTGGTGAAGTACAGTCCAACCAGGGCAACATAGGGAATCCCTTCCTCCCTCTTTTACCACCCAAAGTTTAAAGTCACACCTTTGCCTGCTACCGGAACATACTTTGCTCTAAGAGACAGACATTAACTCCATGGACTTCCTTCTACCTTTGGTGGCACTGCTGTCATGAACGTTAATTCTACACATATTTTAGATTGTTAATATTGCTTTTTTGGTCAATATGCATTTATATTTGTCCACATATTAACACTTTCTGTTGCTCATCATTTTGTTTTTGTCTTGGGATCATTTTCCTTCTACTTCAAAAATTCTATTTCATATTTATTTTAGTGTAAATATCCTAACAACAAAGTCTCAGTTTTTATCTGAACTTGTCTTTATTTTGCTTCTGCTTTTAAAAAATCAACTTCGCAGAAGTATAACTCACATAACATTTATAGATTTTAAATATACAGGTTGATGACTTGACAAAACATGTGTGTACATGTGTGCATGTATGTAAACTCTGTTCCCTCAGTGTCTGTGGGTTCTAGAACCCCCTGCAGATACCAAATCCCTCAAGGCTCAAATCTCTGATAAAATGGTATACTAACCTACACATATCCTTGTGTATACTTTATTTAAATCATCTCTAGATTATTTATAATACCTGATACAATATAAATGCTATGTAAATGGTTCTTATACTATATTGTTTAGGGAGTAATAAGAAAATCTGTACATGCTCAGACTTTTTTCCAAATATTTTTGACCCATGATTGGTTAAATCTAAGAATGTAGAACCCAAGGATAAGATCTGATTGTAGATACACACACACATGACATATAGATAGATATAGATATATTGATATAGATATAGATAGATAGATATAGATATCACTCCACTCAAGACATAGACCATTTCTGTTTCTAAACTTTCTCTTTTCCTCTTTGCTGCCAATATTTCCCCCATTCCCATCTATGCCTTGCTCCAGGAAACCATGGACCCAAGTTTTAGATCTGATTTTCAGAAATGTATGCATAGAATCATATACTATGTTTCAGTTTTTTGTGTGCCTAGTTTCTCTCAGCCTAATGTCTGTGATTTATTGCATTTGTATTGTATTTGTGTTTCATTCACATCTGTTGTGATTAGTACTCTATTGTGCTGTACCGCTCTGTGTTGATCCATCCATGGCCTCCAGTGGAAGCTACAAACTCTGAGCTCCCTTGTGGAAAAAAGAAAAGAACCTGTCAGAGCCTCCTATTCTTTTCAAAAGTCCGATTTCTAGAAGGGGAAGTTACTAATTTGACACTTTTCACAGGTCGTTGACACATACTATCAAATGGTTTTCCTTTCCAGAGCTTTCCACCAGTTCACAGTCCTACCAGGGGGACAGAGTCCCTTCTGTCCACACCCAGAGCGTGTTTGTACCTGAGTATCCAAGGCTGCAAAATTGTATCTAATATGTGGCTATTGAGCACTTGGCATGTCCAAATGGAAATCTGCTATTAGTGTAAACAAAACAACTGGATTTCAAGGGCTTAGTATAAAAAAAAATGTAAAATATTTCTTTAATAAATTTTATATTTATGACATTGAAATAATATTTTGAACATATCAAGCTAAATGAAATATATTATTAAAATTAATTTCACCTGTTTGTTTTTAGTTTTATTAATGTGGCTACTAGAAAATTTGAAATGACTAGGAGGCTTTTATTTTATTTCAACTAAGTAATGCTGCTCTATCATCTTATAAAATTACTCTTTTTTTCTATATTTCTTTTCTCCTTTCAGTGACTGCCCTCCCCCAAACCCCTGCTTTGTTGCTGTCAGAGCAGCTTTCCTGAATCTTCTCTTCAGGGCTCTGCAGATGTTTAGAAGCTCTAATTGCAGGTTGGGCCCTGGGTACCACTTTCCACAATAGTCCTGGAGTGGTGGATTGCTTCTGGGATTCTTTTACTTTTGTAAAGGAGATTGTAAACGTAAAAGGAATTTCAAAACTTTTAAAACGTATAAGTCTGCCACTATATTCAAAGACGAGAAAAGGCAGGAGCAGCCCGTTTCCATAGTTAGAGAGAGTGGTAAAATTCAGCTAGCCTTGGCATTTCAACACCTGCTGCAGCACATAAGATAAGATAAGATAAGATAAGATAAGTGTAGCTCAGACAAAGTGCATCTTGTGTTACCCGCTCCAAGGTTTCAGGGAGTTATCACTCCGAGACAGCTCTGCTCAGTGTAAGACAGTGATTGACTCCTCCTGCTCACCCTAGCCTTGACCTCCCTGTTAGAGGATAGAAAGCCCCCCAATTAACTTGCCTGAACCAAACCTGCCTAGCAATGTATGAGGAGACAATATGTAGCCAACTATAGAGTATCCTGTTATCAACCTTCTGTATTTACTGCTAACAACCTATATAAGTGACTGTTTAACTCCAAGATGAGGCTGGTGATTTGGACCCCCAGCCCGCCAGCAAATAACACTGTTTGCCTTCTAAGTTCCTCGGTGCAAAGTGTCTTCCATCTGGCTCAGTCCTGCTTTTCCACAACATTTCAGGAATTAAACTTCTTAGGGCAGATCAGAAAGCTACAAAGAACTGGATGTAGTGATGTACATCTGTAATCCCTGCTACTTACTCTAGAGCAGTGATGGGGAACCTTTTAGAGACCGACTGCCCAAACTGCCACCCAAAAGCTGCTTGCAGTGTTTATGGCAAAGTGCCAACACTGCAATTAAGTCTGAATACTGAGGTTTTAGTTTAGAAAAAACTCATATACTTGGCTCGCGTGCTGACAGAAAGGGCTCTGCGTGCGTGCTCTGGCACTCACTCTACAGGTTTACCACCACTGCTCTAGAGGCTGAGGCAGGAGAATCACAACTTCAAAGCCATCCTGGGCAACTTTCTGGTCACCTCTGTGGCTTGGCTGTTTCCTGGAGCTGCCCCACCAGGATCTCCCCCGTCTTTGGTCCTCACTGCTCTACCCCACCGCTGGGAAAGCCGCACCCCATAGGGCAGGCCTAGCTCCTAGGTACCTGGCTTGGCCCAACTTTGGCCTTGCCTTTCCTTTTCCTTTTTGTTTCCTTTTCCCTTTCCTCTCCCTTTTCCCTTCTTCTTCCCCTTCTCCTTTCCCCACAGGACCAATCCTCTATCTGTACAGACAGTCAGGGCTTCTCTCAGGGCCAGGAGCACCTGGCACACTGGCCTTTTGGTAACATGTCCAGGAACTCTCCATGGTACGGATCCAGTCTACCCTTGGGTTCTGTTTGCCAGAGCAGCATTCAGTTTGTTTTCCTTCTGACATCCAAACTCGAGTGCCTGCACAAATGAGCTAAGTGCACACCTGGTTAAATTCCAAACCTGGGCTCTAGAAATTACTAAACTACCTCCTGCCAGCTGCCTGACAACATGGCCACACTGCTTGGTCAAGCGGCCAGAAATTGGGAGGTTTCCTCAAGTTCCCACCTTTGGAGTGAGGGGGAGATGTCTGTGGTTATTACAGGAAAATCCAGGGAGACAAGCCACTGTTTTTGTGGGGAATCACAGGCGCAGAGACAGAAGCAGTGAGTAAAATGGGGCCCTCGTGGGAGACAGACGAGGGAAGTCGTGTAACCTTGTTCCCATCCTCCAAAAGAGGGCAGGGTGACATTAAAAACTTCCAACTCACTATGAGAGAAAGTTACTTCCTTCTTAGTTTTCTCTCAGACTTGTGAATATCTTATGACCTCAGTTTTGTGCTACTCTGTCTTTAGTGTCTTCCAGTTGCTTCCATGAAAAAAGAGGCCTCAAACTCAGAGTCTTTCTGGGCAGCACCACCAGCTGCAATACAGTTACATTGTTTTCTTTCTGATGAATTTATTTTTGTGTTACTTTCTATTTATTGTGAGTTTTTTCTGTTTCCAATGATGACACAAAGTTTTACTTAATCTGTTACAGTTTTTAAAACTCAATTTAAAGCAAAAAGTTAATAGCCAGGTATAGTAGCGCATGCCTGTAATCCCAGCACCCAGGAGGTTAAGGCAGGAGGATTGCTGCGAGTTTACAGCCAGCCTGGGCCACATAACATGACCTTGTCTCAAAAATCCTCAAGCAGATCCTCAAGTGGGTCACAGAATTGACACTAGTAGAAAAGGTTCCCTTCCCATCTAATAGGGTTAGCACACTTCTAGCGACATTATAACTAATCATTCCATACCTTTAAATTCTCTTCATTATGTGTCTCTTGCCCTTCCTTCACTTAGAATGTTATGTTGAATTGCCACTTGCTCACTCACTCAGGCTATCAAAGAAAAGTTATTGTGTGGGATCCAGCTGAGAATCTCTATAGAGATTTAGCAAATCTCTATAGAGATTTGATAGGTTTAAAAAAAAAAAAAAGGAGGGGAAAGGAAGTAGGTCAGAGCAGAAAACCACGCACAACTTGATGGGAAAAACTTTGAGATCCACCGGGACTTGAATGTTAACATAAGTGACACTGTTATGTTAATATGTTAATATACGTTAACATTAACATAAATTAATGACACTGAGAGTGTTCAGAAATCAACAGCTCAATAACAACAAAATTTAAAGCATCTCTCTGAAAATGTATGGACTGTCCTACTTAGACAAATAAGTAGCCAGCTCAAGGCCTTTCCACCTCCAAGATGACAATTCATTCTGCAAGCACAAGGTTGACTAAAAATGTAGCTAAAGGATCTCAGTTTTGTTCTCACTGTTATAAGAAATCAAACTGTTGCAATTTCGGGATAACTCCGATGAGCTGAAGTTATATTTTTAATACCCAAATAGCTTGGGTCTCTTCCTAGCCAGACAGGAAGCTCAGCAGGTGCACGAGGGTTCCCGGGGTTTCCAGGGAGACAGATACCTCCGCTGGTGGAGCACTGAAAACTCTATGCCAGCTCCCTCTGCCCCTCGCTCCATAAGCGACATTGCTTCCCCTTCCTTCCCCAAAGTGCTGCACAGAACAGACCTAGAGGAAGCTGCCATGGTAGCAGGGGTCGGGGGGCAGTCATGACTGAGACATCACCGTCTCCATGCTCCTTGGCCCTGGCTGCCACCGTGCTGGCTGTCGCTCTCCTCAGGCCGTTCTGTGTGCAGACCTTCTGACTCAGCAACACCTCAGTTCTCGGTTTTTGGTTCTGGGCTCGCGAAGTTCCTCCCCTGTTGACCTTAGTAAAATAGTACATCTTCCCGTTTTAACCCACAGTGGGATCAAGGCACACTTTTGTTTGTAAAAACAGTAATAATTAGTTTTGCTAAACAAAATTGCTGGCTATCTCTGGTCACCCACCCTAGTGATGTGAAAACCCCTAAGTAGAATCAATTGAATTATGAGCCCCCTCTTTAATGCATCTCAGATAAAAGTCTTAAGTGTGGCTCCCTCCACGTCTAAGTGGAGAAGTCCCGTGACCACTGGTGAAAGTAGAAGGGATCCTTCCACAGCTTTTGCTTAGCTGATGTTTGTCTCTTCAGGGGCTGAGAAAAGGGGCCCTGGAGCCTGATCATTCTTCTGCCAGGAAGACACATGCAGCCGAAAATGAATTTGGGGAAAGCAGCTGCTTGCTACCTGAGCTATGGAAAAGCAGGGCCATCGTGAGATGGAAGGCGGCCCATCTGAGTCTCACACTCACATTAGACTGTTGAAGGTCAACCGGGAACTTCTAGTCACGCACATCCGTAACATTCAGTGTCTGCTGGACAACTTGCTGAAGAATGACTACTTCTCAGCAGAGGACGTGGAGATCGTGTGTGCCTGCCCCACCCAACCCGACAAGGTACTGTGGCAGGATTCGGGGGAGCCAGGAGCAGCTTCTCCCTGCTGGCCTGAAGGAAGGGTTTTGGGAGGTTAGTACACTGGGCAGGATCTCATACTGAGGGCTCAACAAGTATGTATGCGTGCGTGCGTGGGTGCGTGCGTATGTGGGTGCCTGCATATATGCGTGCGTGGGTGTGTGAGTGCAGCTGCAGCACGTTCTTAATCCTCTGCTCTCATTGCTGTTTTGCTCCCAAAGAAGCAATGATCATAAAACACTAGCGGTCACATCCATTCACACTGGTTCAAGACTCGGGATGGGGACTGTGTCAGGGTTCAGAATGACACAGAGGGTCCCAAGAAGGTCCCCACTGAAGAGCTGTCTGTGCTCCCCCGGGAAGTCTGACAGCTCTAAGTTTCGCCTCAGCGTGGCGTGTCTTCTGAAGAACAAAATGGATACCCATGAGTCTTGTGGAGAGGAGCGACAGACCTGTGTGCAATGTGACGCTGCCAGGGTTCACAGAGACCAGAATGGCTTCGGGACAAGCCCAGTAGCACACTTGTGTCCTTGGTCTCCTCTCTTGATTTTTTCTGCAGTTTTAATAACAAGGCTGTTCTTAACATATAATGAATATGGGGGTCTGTTACCCTCTTGCCGCGTGGCCTGGCAGTCCCATCTCATTATGCATGAGGGGTGACTTGCTCCTCTACACTCTCATTCCTGGCAGAAAAAGAGAATTCCATGGGTGGACGTGGGTTTCATTGTGCGCTGATCTTTTTGTTTTTAGGCTCATGGAAGCCTGCTGATTTTGTAGAGCTCTGTGGTTTTGTTTCTTGCTAAGAAGGTCACTTTGGCAGATTCCAGGCCTCCAACACAGTAAGAGCTTGGAGCTCTGTGCTGTGTCCACCCCTCATAACAGCTCATGTCCTTATGGTTGTGCCACAAACAGGTCCGAAAAATCCTGGATTTGGTGCAGAGCAAGGGCGAGGAGGTGTCCCAGTTCTTCCTCTACGTGCTCCAGCAACTTGCAGATGCTTACGTGGACCTCAGGCCATGGCTGTTGGAGATCGGCTTTTCCCCTTCACAGCTCATTCAGAGCAAAACTATTGTCAACACTGACCCAGGTACAAGCCAGCCCCAGCAGGACTGCAGGCACCAGTGCAAGCAAGGCCCTGGGGTTTGGAAATGTGTTGATGCGTGGGCCACCACAGCCAGCCCATAGTCATACTTCATGAAGCAGGCCTATGTGCTATTTGGATTTTAGAAAAGAAGAGCTGGTTCCTGTTACCTAAGTGCAGCCTGCTGACCACACCACACCTGGCCACATGTAGCTCGTCTGGTTATTTTGCAGTGCTGGGGATGGAACCCAAAGCTTTGTGTGAGGCGACAGCACTGTGACTGAGCCACGTCTCCAGCCCCCTTGCCTGGCTTATGTAGGCCTCCAGGTAAAGTGGGAACAGACTCCACTTCTGACCCCTTGCTTACCTCCAACTCTGACATCAGAGGAGGGGAACAGCGTCAGAGAGGAAAAGACCAAGGACCACACACATATAGGACCCAAGGCCATGCCTCCATGATCCCCCCAGACACATCCAGAAGTGTGCTTTACTGATCCCTTGAATGGAACCCAAGCCAATCAAGTTGACACAATTTTTGTTTCCTTCCCCCACCAAGAAAAGGAAGATATTCCCATGGTGAGTAGTTCTTTCAAAGGACTTCTCCAATGTTCCCTTTAGCCAGCTATTCACTAGCCTTTAAAGTATAATTTATCTATATGCAAAAGACTGCCTATCTATAGTACAAATCCACTTATACAAAATGTCCAGAAAAAGCAAATTTTGAAGAAAGCAAGCAGTTTAGTAGTTGCCTAAAGTGTGAGGTTGAGGCTGGGATTGGTGGCGGATAGGAATCAGAAGGCTTTGGGAGGACGATGGCGATGTTCTAGAACTGGATTGTGGTATGTGCAGAACTCTGTAAATTTACTGAGGCTCACTCCTATCACGTAATACTTAAAATGAGTGAACTTGGTGGCATGTAATTTACATTTCAGCAAAGCTGCAAATAAAATACAATTCACTTTACAGATTTTACAGGCAACCAAATTAGACTAAGTTGATGAGAAAGGGTTTTAGATGGTTCTGAAAATGTGCATAGGTGCCCAGTGTTTTGCTAACTGAATATAATTTTAAAGTTCAGGGCTGGTGAGATAGCTCAGCGGCATAAGCGCCTGTCTGGCAAGCGCGAGGTCCTGAGTTCAACTCCCAGAACCCACATAAAGGAAAAAAAGGGCTGGTGATATCGCTCAGTGGCACAAGTGCTTGCTGGCAAGCGCGAGGTCCTGAGGTCCACTCCCAGTACCCACATAAAATAAACAAATAAATAAATAAAAATAAAGTTCAAAAAGTATTTTAAAGAAATGTTTGCAAATGCAAACCACCTGTCTCCTGGTGCAAGTCTTATTTTTGTCACTCAGGTGTGCTGGGGGCACCATACCCTTGTGAGCGTGTTAAAGTATTTTCGCCTTTGGCAGCCACTTAGGGGTCACCCTACAGCTTGCACCCAGCATCGACGAGCTGAGGGCCGGTGGGCCGGATGCTGTCTCATCTCAGGCAACTTAGTCCTGGTGCTTTCGGTGAGGCGTGGTTCCCAAGGAAACCAGAATAACCCATCGCTGTTTTATCACCTGTTTAGACTGTGGTTCCCGTTGTTTCAAGAGCAGTCAGTGCTATAGGCAAAAGAAAGGTTAAAGTCCTTCCTTTCTTAATAATATGATTTTCCACAGGACTGGCTCGTGCTGTCTGGACCGGCCGGTAGGTGCGGCTGGGGCAGCAGGGCGGTCCAGCCAGGCCCTCAAGTGTGAGGAGCTCAGTCTTCCCCTAGAGTTCATTCAACCTGAACGAGGCGGGCGGGTCTCAGGCGCACATCGTAGCTGAAGTCTGTCGCCCTCTAGCGGCCTATTCTGAAGTCACGCAGGGAGGTGCTAGGGCCTCGGATGCCGGACTGCAGGCTCTGAGGATACAGAGGGCCTGCGTTTGTGGTGCGACTGCCTGTGGCCCTGGGGAGGGCTGTGGGTTTGGTTTGCTGGCGCGCTTGCCTTTCCTCCTTCAGACCTCCCTGTTTAACGCGTTCCCACCTTTCTCTCTCTGCCTCCACCTCCCCCGCGGGTCGCTGTGCCCCAGTGGGCAGGTACACCCAGAAGCTGCGACACCAGCTGGGCTGCGACTCCAAGTTCATGCTGTGCTACGCGCAGAAGGAGGAGCTGCTGCTGGAGGAGACGTACACGGATACCATCATGGAACTGGTGAGCTTCAGCAACGAGATCCTGGGCAGGCTGAGCAGCCTGGCCTGCCTGCTGGACCCCAGCTCGGACGTCCTCAGTGAGCACGGTGAGACTGTGTTCATTTTCGGCGATGCGGGCGTGGGCAAGTCCATGCTGCTGCAGCGGCTGCAGAGCCTCTGGGCCTCGGGCCATCTGGGCGCCGAAATCAAGTTCTTCTTCCACTTCCGCTGCCGCATTTTCAGCTGCTTCAAGGACAGTGACACGCTGAGCCTGCAGGATCTGCTCTTCAAGCACTTCTGCTACCCGGAGCAGGACCCCGACGAGGTGTTCACCTTCCTGCTGCGCTTTCCCCAGGCGGTGCTCTTCACCTTCGACGGCCTAGACGAGCTGCACTCGGACTTCGACTTGAGCCGCGTGCCGGACACCTGCTGCCCCTGGGAACCCGCCCACCCGCTGGTCCTGCTGGCCAACCTGCTCAGCGGGCGGCTGCTCCAGGGCGCACGAAAGCTGCTGACTGCACGCACGGGCGTCGAGGTGCCGCGCCAGCTCCTGCGCAAGAAGGTGCTTCTCCGGGGCTTCTCACCCAGCCACCTGCGCGCCTACGCCCGGAAGA
This sequence comes from Erethizon dorsatum, assembly GCA_028451465.1. Taxonomy (NCBI): domain Eukaryota; kingdom Metazoa; phylum Chordata; class Mammalia; order Rodentia; family Erethizontidae; genus Erethizon; species Erethizon dorsatum. Next base: position 76,365,209 of record CM051835.1, read on the forward strand.
TGTTCCCCGAGCGCGCCGCGCAGGCCCACCTGCTCCAGCAGCTGGAGGCCAACCCCAACCTCTGCAGCCTGTGCGCCGTGCCGCTCTTCTGCTGGATCATCTTCCGCTGCTTCCAGCACTTCCACTCCGCCTTCGAGGGCTCCCCGCAGCGGCCCGACTGCGCCGTGACCCTGACCGACGTCTTCCTGCTGGTTACCGAGGTCCACCTGAACAGGACGCAGCCCCACAGCCTGGTGCAGCGCAACACGCGCAGCACGGCCGAGACGTTCCGCGCGGGCCTGCGCACGCTACTCTCGCTGGGCCGGGTGGCCAGCGGCGGCATGGAGCAGAGCCTCTTCGTGTTCTGCCAAGACGACGTAGAGGCCTCCGGGCTGGGGGAGGCAGACCTGGCGCTCGGCTTCCTGCGTACCGTGTCCGCGCTGGGCCCATATGGAGAGCAGCAGTCCTACGAGTTTTTCCACATCACCCTCCAGGCCTTCTTTACGGCCTTCTTTCTCGTGGTGGACGACAAGGTGGGCACGCAGGAGCTGCTCCGGTTCTTCCGAGAGTGGGTGCCTCCCCGGGAGGCCGCAACCGCGTCCTGCCTGCCTTCCTTGCTACCTTTCCAGCGCCGGCGGGGCGGCCGCCCGGTGGGCTCCGACCTGTTCAAGAACAAGGACCACTTTCAGTTCACCAACCTCTTCCTGTGCGGGCTGCTGTCCAAGGCCAGGCAGGAGCTGCTGTGGCATCTGGTGCCGGCCACCGCCCTGAGGAGGAAGCGCAGGGCGCTGTGGGCGCACCTGTGCGCCAGCATGCGCGGGTACCTGAAGAGCCTGCCCCGGCTGCACAGCGGGGGCTTCAACCAGGTGCAGGCCATGCCCACCTTCCTGTGGATGCTGCGCTGCATCTATGAGACGCAGAGCCAGAAGGTGGCGCGGCTGGCGGCCCGCGGCGTCTGTGCCGACTACCTCAAACTGACTTTCTGCAACGCCTGCTCGGCCGACTGCAGCGCCCTCTCCTTCGTCCTGCACCACCTCCACAAGCGCCTGGCCCTCGACCTGGACAACAACAATCTCAACGACTACGGCGTGCGCGAGCTGCAGCCCTGCCTCAGCCACCTTGTCGTCCTCAGGTGAGGCCCAGGCACGGGTGGGCCAGTCTCGGGGCCCCGAGGCCCGCGTCATGGATCGGGATACCGGGGGCCTGTCCTTACCTTAGCACTCAGGGATTGCTGGTCTTGGAAAGTCTGGACTTTCTCTGTCTTGGGGTGGCAGAGTGTAAGGAGCAAAGCGAGTGCGGTGGACCTGAGTCCGCCCCAGTAGGTGCCCTTGAGCAGCTGCTGAACATCTCTGAGCCCCGCCTCCTGTCTGGAAAGAGGAGCCGCTCCTGACCCCAGCGGTCACAGTGATGACAGCCAGTGCTGGTTGAGAGTGGGTGAAGCGCGTTACAGATACTACCTAGTTTAATGCTCCTAACCCTGTGCGGTGGCTTGTGTTACTGTCTCGGCTTTAGCAAATGAGGAAGCAGAGGCCCAGGGAAGTTAGTGACTTGCTGCAAGTCACACAGCTGAGACACAATGGAGCCAGAGTGCACGAAGAACCTACCTTTTAAGATTAATCCGACACTCAGAGATAGCACATGGAAAGTTTGGGCTTTCGGGAGTTTTGTTTTTGTTTTTTGTTTCTGCAGAGGGAGAAGACCTTAAGTTATTTAACATTCAGTAATTGCTTTCTGTGATCAAATCAATAATCCTGCACCCCAAAGACATCAGTCAAAATGCTGTCTCATGGTTATTTTCCTGCTCAGTGGTTTGTAGGACATGGAGGCCAGTCTGCTTTCTTCTCTCACCATTTCCTGTATGAAACAAACCTTGTCAATGTCTCCAGGCCTAAACCTTTCCATGACTTGGCACATGCATCTCTGAAGAGCAGAGGGCATTTGGGACTCTCAGAGCCTGGTATCCTGTATCGGGAAGGGGATGGGCACATGGGGTGTTGGGAGCCGGAGGCTGCCCTGGCCTGGGAATTGGAAGTCTGGGTCTGTCCTCTGCGCTGTCAGCCAGCCGCGGTGCCTTCTACAGCCTGCAGCCACCTCCCACCCAGCGCCACCCGTCACAGAAAAGGGAAACTACGGCAGTGTGCTGGTCCTGCCCTGCTGTCCCCAGGTGAAGTAGGTCACGGGAAAGCAGGAGGATCTGTGGACCCACAGGGAAATCTCTGAGCTTCCTGAGGGCATCAGTCAGGATTAACTACAGCTGAGAGTTAGAGAAAGTGCAAAATCTTAGTGGCCTGAGTTACAGCTTATTTCTGTTTTAGGCACAGTCTGGAGATGAGGTGGTTCAGGGCTTGGTATGGTGTCTCTGACCATCAGAAGTCCAAGTTCTCTTCTACCTTGCAGTTCTGCCATCCTCAGTACTGGCTTCTGCCTCTTGACCCAAGATGGGCTGCCCAAGCTCCAGACATCTAATCAGCATGCCATCAGGAAGGAGGAAAGGCAAAGGGCACAGCCCATTCTTTTAAAACTTTTCACCTATTGCTAATGATACTGCTTCTCAGATTTCATTGGCCAGAAACTAACTGTGCCAAGCTACAAAAAGTATGTAGGGGGTTATTGCTAAGAAAACATAGATATTGGAAATGACAACATACTCTGCCATACTGGGGTAGCCATGCAGTGTATGTACACACTATGCCCTGGCACCAAGCCTGGTACTATGGGAAGAGGGTCTAGAATGTCTGATAATTTTGATGCAGCCTAAAAAATGAAGCTTTTGCCTGTTCAGCCTTTTACTTGCCATAGAAGTTGGCCCACATCTTGTATTTGTAGATAAAGTTTTATTAGAACACAGCCATAGTCATTGGCTGCTTCACACTATAGAGTTGAATAGTTGTGTCAGAGACAAGCAGGCTGCAGAGTCTATGATATTTCCTAGCTGGCCCTTTGCAGAAAAGTTCACTGCCCCCTGGTCCATCACCTCCCTCCCTCATCCCTGGGCTTTGCCCTTTAGGCTCACCTCATGATGGGGTGGGGAGACTGAGAAGGGCAGGTCAGTTTTTTACAGAGATTGCATGGACAGAGAGAGAGGAGAGAGAGTGAGAAAGAGAGAGGGAATGACTATGAATGAGTGATGGGCATGGTAGCACATGTCTGCAATCCCAGCTGAGACAGGAGGATCATGAGTTTGAGGCCAGCCTGGGCAACTTAGACCTTGTCTCAGAAAAAAAGAGGGAAGGAAAAGAAGAAAGGAAGGAAGGAAAGAAGGAGGGAAAGAAAAAAGAAAGAGAAAGAAAAAAAGAAAAGAAAAGAAAAGAAAAAAGAAAAGAAAGGCTGGCTGGGGATGTAGCTTAGGTGGAGCACTTGCTTAGCATGCACGCAAAGCCCTGGGTTCTATACCCAGCACCACAAAACAAAAAAGTACCTCGCCTCTTGGACATGGCAAGCGATCCTGCTAGTGTAGAGAACTCCCAGTGTGTGACTGGCCAGCCAGCTCGGTCCCAGCGCCCTGTACTGCCCCTTGCTCTCACCTGCATAGGTGGCATTGGCATCACTGATGAAGTGTAGGGCAGTGCCCTTGCCAAGACCTGCCTCTCCTGGTCCGGCCTCTGGTGGCATCTCCTCTGCCTGTGCACGTCCCACTCTCCGCTGCTCTCTGAGCGCTCTCTCCAGCCACAGCAGGACCCTCAGCCTAGAAGGAGGCTGTTTGCGTGTGAGGGGGAACAGTCCTTGTGAGGACTGCCCTGGACTGTCCTGTGGTTTTCAGGACCCCTAATCTCACTGCCCCCTCATGAAATGACAGGCTGTCCCTTCCCCAGTTGCGATGACCACTAATGACAGCTCCTCACATTTGCAACCCCACACCCGCTGTGCGGTGAGAGCCACAGACATGCAGGCTGCACACAAATACGGGCTCTCACAGGCACCTGGCCCTCATGGCCGTGGCCTTGTGCTGTGCAGGGCTGTGCTGCAGCTTTGCTGCTGCCTGAGCAAGGTGGCCTGAGGCCCAAGGATGTCCAGGGTCAGTAGAGGTCATTTGATGGATGCCTATGGCCATCCTCGCAGGAGCATTCATAACTGGGAGCCTGCAGGGTCCAGGCCACTGGGTCCTCGAAGCATGAGTGTCCTTCAGAAGACACACTGCCCTGACTTGTCATTTCCTTGGCTGTTCTGTTTCAGACTCAGCGTCAACCAGATCACTGACAATGGGGTAAAGGTGCTGTGTGAAGAACTGACCAAGTACAAAATTTTGACATATTTGGGGTATGTCCTTCTTGGGAACACTGGGCCAATGACGTAGTAAGAATATAGAGCAGTACAGAATATAGATCCCATCTGTGTGGCTCCATGGGGGGGAGTGGGAGGAGAACCTGCAGTCTTGGGTTCTGTTCTTGGCTTGGCCCCATTCTTTGTCGCTGAGCTCAGCCCCATCACTTGTAAAGTTGGTACCCTAACCTAGGGGAGTAGCTTTACAACTAGTCATTAGGGGATGCATTGAGAAAATGTGTGGGGACAGGTTCTATAACATTAAAGTACTGTTTATAGTAGACCTTCCTACTGTGGACCCAGAACCCCTCTTCTAAAACCCTTGGGCTGAGCCACAAATCGGGATTCCGTGTACTTGCTGTGTAGCAGTGGCATAGTGAGGGCGGGCCCAGGGCACACCCGGGCTCAGGAAATGTGCAAGCAGTCAAAGCAAGTCAAAACCACAAGAGCTCCACAGAGGTTGCTAAAAAGCTCGTGAAGGACTTTGGGTTTTCAGAGCTTCCTGTTTTGCAGTCTGAGATGAGGGATCTTGGGTCCTGAGGCCCCTGTCAGCCCTGGGAGCTGGAGTGGTTGCTGAGTGTCATTGCGCCTCAGTCGTCACCGTGTGAAATGCGGATGCAGGAGTAGGGTGCTGTGTGATGGGAGCCCCAGAAGCCACAGCTGAGTCGTATCTGTCAGCTTTGTTCTGCCTTCCTGTTGAACAGGGTTGGAGCAGTAACATGACTAAGGGTGGGCACAGAGAGGGTTTGATATTCAAAGGGAAACTTCTTCCCTCAAGAGTCTGAGAACTGTCTTAGTTGATAAGCCCCCATCACGTGGCAATTATGCGCCAGGGCTGTGCACTCTGTCACCTGCTCCTCTAAGCAGCCCGGTTAGGGGCTGTGAATGTCACCCCTACTGCAGACAGACTGAGGCAAGGGAGAAAGTGGGGCTGGTTTGAAGCCAGGCTGAACGGCAGAACCCCAAACTCTGGTCCCCATGTGTTCTGCTTTCAACCTGGACTTTGGAAACCAGGAGACAGCACTTACAGAAAAAGGGGGGGCATTCCCTGACGTCATAGTCTCCTGGCTGTGCTTTCTCACCCAGTTTATACAGCAACCAGATCACTGATGTCGGAGCCAGGTACGTCGCCCAGATCCTAGAGGAATGCAAAGGCCTCACACACCTTAAGTAAGTGGGGTGGGAGCTTCTTTCTCCTTTGAGTCTTGGGGTCCTCTCTTCCATTATTAAAAGAATCAAGGTCACTGTGAAAAGCTTTCATCCTAAACCTTCTGCCTGCCCTAGGGCCAGGCCGATCAAATGGAGGAGCCCTGTGTGTGGAAGGTGACCTTGCTGTATGGAGAAATTGACCAGGATGAGGTGCGGACTTAGAGAGGGTCACCTGCTGGTGTGTGTGTGTGTTTGATTTCGTTAACTGCTGACCCGGAAGAAAGGGCATAACTACTACCCTTTGGGGAATACTAGAGAAAAAGATCTTTCTCCAAGGGAGAGTCCCACATGATTGCAAGCAAGAGTTTGACCCTTGGCCCTGTCATAGACACACTCTGCCAAGGGGGACCGAGCTCCTGGTCCTGCCCTGCAGTGGAAACACACACCTTGACCTTTGGCAACCAAAGTTGGCACTCCTTGGCCTGCTGATGTTTCTCAGGTCACTTAGAGGACACAGGATGGCTCAGGTCACTAACTTCCTGCAGAGACTGTGGCCTTCTCCTGCAGAGTAGCCCTGCCCGGCTGTCCTCAGGGCTGCAGGTCCCTCCTGAGAAAGGTCCAGAGCACAGCTCTTGTGTGTCCTGGGAGCAAGGTCACAGTGGCAAGGAGGGGAAGGTGGGGGCTCTGTGCCAGGGAGGGGGTGGCTCAGGGAAGAGGTGGGCCGTGGTGGAGTCCCACACAGCTGCAGGCTGACCATGTGTCCCTCTTTGCAGACTGGGAAAAAACAAAATAACTAGCGAAGGTGGCAAGTGTCTCGCCCTGGCCGTGAAGAACAGCACGTGGATCTCTGACATTGGGTGAGCGGCGGGGAGTGGTATGTGGGGGTGTGCAGCCTGCTGTGTGTGCATGGGCGCCGGCTGGCTTTTGTACATTAGAGGGGCCTCTCGGTCTGGACCGGAGGGGTAGGCAGCAGGGAAGCCGCAGGCAGTGGTGCAGGAAGTCCCAGGAGTGATGACAACTCTGGCTGCTCAGACTTCTAATTAGATCACGAAGAATCAGTGTTATTGCCACCAGCAAAGGGATGGAGCTGTTCTATAGCTGTGTGGTGGCTGCTATGGGCAGATGGTTTTTATATGTCTCAGGAGACTTTCTTCCCCTCCACCTTGGGTACTGGGCATCCTTTGGTACTACTAAGTTACATCCCCAGCCCTTTTGTTATTTTGTTATTTTGAGACAAGGCCTTGCTAAGTTGCTGAGTTATCCAGGCTGGGCTTGAACTTGTGATCCTCCTACCCCCCCACACACACAGAGGGCTGCGATTACAGGCATGCGCCACTGTGCCTGGCTTCTATGTTTTAAAATTGTGGTAAAATACACGTAAGATTTACCGTCTTCTCCATTTTTAATTGTATAGTTCAGTGTTAGTAACCACATCCACAGCATTGTACAACCACCACCACCATCCATCTCCAGAACTCTTCATCTTGCAAAATGGAAACTGCACTACTTCATACCAACCCCTCCTCCCTCCCTCCCCAGACCCTGGCAACCGCCATCCACTGTCTCTATGAATTTGACTCCTCTGGGAACCTCATGTAAGTGGAGTCGTGCGGTATTTGTCTTTTCATGATGGCTTATTTCATTTAGCATAATATCCTCAAGGTTCCTTCCTTTTGTAACATGTCAGAGTTTCCTCCATTTTAAGGCCAAATAATACTTCATTGTATGTACACATTAGATTTTTTTCCATACTGGGGATTGAACCCCGGGGCGCCCTACTACTGAGCAACATCCCCAACTGTATTTATTTTTTTCTTGGAGACAGGGTCTCAGTAAGTTGTCCAGGTTGGCCTTGAACTTGGGACCCTCCTACATCAGCCTCCTGAGTAGCTGTGATTACAGACCTGTGCACTGCACACAGCTGCATAGACGATATTTTGCTTGTCCACTCGTCCTTCGGTGGACACTTGGGTTGCTTCCATGTTTCAGCTGTTGTGAATAATGGTCCTGTGAACACAGGGTACGATTATCTCTTCAAGATCCTGCTTTCATATCTTCTGGATATAAACCCAGAGATGGAATTGCTGGGTCACGTGGAAATTCTATTTTTAATTTCTGGAGGAAGTGCCACAGTGTATTCCCCAGCAGCTGCACTAATTTACTTTCCCTCAAACAGTGCACTTGGGTTGCAGTTTCTCCAAACCCTTGCCAGCACTTAGAGTTTTGTGTTTTGTTATTACGAGCCATTCTAATGGGTGAGAGGTTATAAAGCTTCTGGGGGCCGGTGAGATGGCTCAGCGGCATAAGTGCCTGCCCAGCAAGCGCAAGGTCCTGAGTTCGACTCCCAGAACCCACATAAAGGAAAGTAAAAAAAGGGGCCAGTGATATCACTCAGCGGTACAAGCGCCTATGGGCAAGTACGAGGTCCTGAGGTCGACTCCTGGTACCCACATAAAAAAAAAAAAAAGCTTCTGATCATTTTGTATAATCATTATGACTATTTATTGGATTATAAAAAGAACACAGATAGTCTTATTTAGAAACTATGGAAAATATGACAGTTATCTTCCAGAAATAATAACTATTAACATTTGAGGTCATTTAAACTCTCCCAGTTTCTTCCCCCACCCCATTTTTTTATATAGTAGAGGTCAAAGTATAGGTACAGAATTTTATCCTTCATTTTTTCACTTACTCTCCTGTCATGAGTAGTTTGCCACTTTATTTAAAGATCCACGCTATTCATTAGTATAGTACACACATATTGTAAGCCAAATACCGAAGCCTTACCCTGGCCTCTACAGGCCACGCCTGGAAGATTGGAGGCAGGTGGCTCGCTGGTTGGGAGCGCACTGCTGAGGCAGCCCTAGTTCTTCTGTGAGTCGGCCAGGCTGATGACTTTGCTCCCTGGAGACCCAGTCCCCTCATCCTACCAGTAGTTGGCACTTTTTACAGGCCGGGCACTGTTCTAAGTCCTTTGCATCTATTGACTCCCAGCATGCTCCAACAACTCTATGAGGGAGTGTTCCTACTATCTCCGTCGCACAGCTGAGGAGCCCGAAGTTCTCGAAGATGTTATATCATTTACCTAAAGTTGCACAGGTAGTGGGTGGCAGAGCCAGGGCAGGAGCACTGCATCTTTCCATGCAGATTACGTTAGTTTCATCCTCCCCAATCATTTGCTCTGGGTAGGAGAAGTCAGCTTCAGTAGCCCAACTCTGCCAGCGCTGCAGCCTCCGCAGCATGTGGCTTGGCAGTGTCTTCAGCAAGCACAGCGTGCTACTGGTGTGGTTTCTGCTCTGCTTCCTGGAAGAGCTCTGTGTCTGCAGGACCAGCCCCCACCCTGCCCAGAGGCAAACAGGGACGAGAGCCAGTGCCCCACGCTCCTTCCTTTCAGCCTGTTCAGACCTTCATACCTGTGCAGGCCATTTCCTTCTGGGACAGTCATGAGTTGAGGCTGTTGGGCTGACACCTTTCCAAAAGCTTGGGTGAGGCTCCAGTCTCTAATTGTGCAACCCGCTGATCGACTTCTGTTCACAAGACTGCCACTTCTCTTTATTCTTTTACGTTTCCCTTTGAATTGAAAATTTAGAGCAGCTCACTTAGGGAGGGGGGAGGAACTGGTCTCCAGAGACTGAGCAAAGCACCTACCTGTTGATATAAATCAAGCCTTGGCCACTGGCATAAAATAAGGTGTGAGCGGGACTGTTTGTGGGGCGGGGAGCTAATGTTCAGTGTCTTGCCTCTGCCCTCAGGATGTGGGGCAACCAGATCGGGGATGAAGGAGCAAAAGCCTTTGCAGAGGCATTGAAGAATCACCCCAGTCTGACCTTCCTGAGGTAACGGCTGCCTCTGAGGCTGTGGGCCCCCCAAGGGCGACCAGTCACCCAGCTATTCTGGGTTTCCCAAGGTGCACTGATGAGAAAAAGAGGGGACTGGCTTATCTAATAAGGGAGAGATTACATGTGAGAGTCTCCTTTTTCTAGAAGATTCTTCTTGATGCATTAGAAGCATAAAACACGGTATTCCTAAGTGTTCAGCAGAGTGAGGTTTTTTTTTTTTTTTTTAATGTACCGGGAGTCGAACTCAGGACCTCGCGCTTGCCAGGCAGGCGCTTATGCTGTTGAGCAATCTCACTGGCCCAGCAGAGTGAGTTTTGCCCCTGTACACCCCAGTGTGACCACCACCCAGATCAACATGTGGGGGATATTTGCAGCTCCTCAGCGAACCCCTCGGACCCCTTGGGGGTTGGAAGAATTCCTAAGTCTACATAAAACAGAAAGGCCCCTTAGCTAGATGATTCCTGCCCTTCCTCCCCTTCAGACTGGTGCTGGAATAGAAGGGGCCCTTCCTCCCTGTAAACAGAGGTGCCCCTTCCCAGCTCTACTTCAGGCCTCAAGCCTATCCCAAGACTTTTGGTGCTCAAGCAGAGGCCAGATGGGAAGTGGACACAAGACTCAGTGTGCTAAGGAGACCCGAGAGCCCTGCCTCATCTGACAATCTCAAAGGGCTCCTTCAACAAGATATGGAGAAATTGGGCCGGTGAGACGGCTCAGCGGCTTAAGCGCCTGCCTTGCAAGCGCGAAGGCCCGAGTTCGACTCCCGGATCCCACATACGAAAAAGGGGCCGGTGATATCGCTCAGCGGCACGGGTGCCTGTTGGCGCACGAGGTCCTGAGGTCGTCCCCCCAGTACCCACAAAAAAAAAAAAAAAAAAAAAAAGATATGGAGAAATTCCTCCTGCTGTTGTCCTCACTGTGACTCTCATTCAGGGCAGGAAGGGCAGTGGCAGTGGCAGAGCCTCTGCTTGAGCCATCTTATGCCCGCCCCTTGCACTGAGTGTGGGCTCAAGCTGCAAAGCCTGGGCAGTGCTGATGAGGCCGGCTGCTTCCACTTCCTGCCTCAAGGTGTCCGGGCATGTGCCACATCCAGATGGAGCTTCCCCAGTGTTTGGGGTTGAAGCTGAGGGCCAACGTGGCTGTGTCTGTAATAACCTACCCCAAGTGTTTTCCTTCCTAGTCTCGCATTCAACGGCATCTCTACCGAAGGAGGGAAGAGCCTTGCGCGGGCCCTGCAGCACAACGCGTCCCTAATGACGTTCTGGTAAAGCCTGAGTCATCCCCAAGGGTCTTGGTAATTATGCCAGGGGCTCCGCACAGCCTGGAATCCTGACTGAAAAGGTGCCTCTTAATTGAAAAGGTGGATGTAGTTTCCTCCTAGAGAAGAAAACAGCCATTTTCAGAAGCATGAATAGGTATAGAAGTGGGGCGTGGGCCCCACAAGTATGGGCGTGAGGTCTTGTCCTCCCGTGGCACCCCGCAGTCAGAAGGCAGCGTTCACTCTGCTGGGAGTCCCCTCAGGCCGCTTCCCGGATGCCTGGGAGAGTCCGGCTTTCTGGAACCTGGCTCAAAATGCTCTCCCTTCCTTGTCCTGAGCTGCCTTCCCCGGGGCCCTGTCTCACGTCAGTGTTTGGCCCTCAGTGCCCCAGCCTGCCTGTCACTTGTCACAGAAAGCGCACCCGCAGTCCTTGCTCCCTCTCTGCACTCCAGGGCACTAAGTGGATGTTGCCTCCTGGTGGTGCTTATGTTGTTCCTTTTCTGTGTCGTTTGACCTTTGATTTTTCCTTTATTTGTATTTTATTTATTTGCCTGTATCATAAATTCCTTAAGAGTGAGCAAACCATATCACACCCTACTGTATCATTCACCCGCAGCCCAGTGCTCATTAGATTTTGCTAACATAAATACTGAAAATAATGAGAGTGTCATCTTTATGAGAGAGTTCTGATACTAGACTGGTTGGCCAGCAAAGGCATTTTTCATTCTTTCCCTCAAAAAATCTTCACGAAAAGTAACATATGCTTTTTTTTAAAATGTGTAACTGAAAATATTAACCCAGAACTCTGAAATTAACCCAGAAAAATAGGAAATGAAACTACATCTCTTGTGTTCCCCTTTTAGCCTTTTTCTATATATTCAAATATATACAAAATAGCACTTAGCAAATAGCTTTAAAAATAACTAGTGTACATTTTCGACATGTCCCTTTATGTCAGGTTTCTTGACCTCAACATTATTCATTTTGGTTCTAGTATTTCCTTGTTGTTGGGGGCTGCCCAGTACATTGGAGAATGTTAGGGATCATCACTGGTAGATACCAGGAGACCCCCCCCCATTGTGACAACCACAGATGTGTGCAGATACAGCCAGGTGTCCCGTGGAGAGCAAGCTCACCCTGATTGAGAACCAATGCTCTGCATGGATGGCACCGGCAATACCTAGGATTTGAGTGTGAACGCATGCCATGGATTACTCTGTGCCTTTTCTGTGTACTAAGTCACCCAGCCACATGGTACAGCTCTACCATTACCATTCATGTTTTCCCACAGGAAGATTCTGACCCAGAGGGGTTAAATCTTGCCTGAGGTCACCTTGCTAGTGATACAAACCTGCACATCTGACTCCAGAGCACTTTGAAACACTGTACCCTTCTGCCTCTAGTCTTCCTCCTTCTCCCTGAGGCCACACAGTGTCCCTTTGAATGGATGTTCACTATTTTATCAGTTGTTTCCATTGGTAGGTGTTTCAAATTACTCAAATTTTCATTATGACCAGTAATACCATGCTGTATGCTGCAGGGTATAAATCTTCATTCTACATCTTGATCAGTGTAGGGGAAATTTCTTCTCTTAAAGTGAAACACATTTATAATCGGAATACATACAATCGAACTGCCCTTTCAAGAATGATTTTTTTAAAATGATGTTCTTTCTATTTCCAGTATTCTTATTACTCTTTCATCCACTAGAACATGACGGTCCAACCCTAGTTATATCCAGGAGCTTGCGTGCTTTATCTGGGCCACTGTTGGTGTTCAGAGCAATTGAGAGGCTTCCTGAATGTGGGTCCTTCACAGGGGCCTCAGAGCCCAGAGCTGCACATGTTCCTTGGGGTGGTGGTGGTGGGGTTCCAGGTCTCCACGCTGACTCAGCTAGCACGCTGTCGCTGGTGTTCAAGGGGTTTGGGGCTGGAGGAGGCCTGAGGTTCAGGCATGAGCCTTTGCTTTCTGGGGCCCCGTCTTCTGTGAAACCCGAGGGCTTGAAAGGTCAGGAAGTGTGGGCTGCGCCACAGGCAGGAGGGTTGGGACAGAGGCGTTCAGGGGAGGGTCTGCCCTAAAACTGAGGCCCCAGGTGTGTCAGTGGACGCTGGCCGGCTGGGCCCTTTGCTGTTCTCGCACGTGATGAGCTGCAGAGCTGCAGAGACCCAGGCCGGGGTCCGGCTTCTCTGAACTCATTAACACTCTCTGCCTGCTCAGCTCTCCTGAGCCAACACTTCCTCTTTTCTAGGCTGACCCAAAATGAGCTCAACGATGAAGTGGCAGAGAGCTTCGCAGAAATGCTGAAAGTCAATCAGACGTTGAAGCATTTATGGTAACTCAGAGAGCCATAGAATTTCAGGCTATGCTTTCAAAAATAGTTTTTGAGAGAAAGTCACATACCACAGATTTCCCTCTTTTAAAGTGTACACACAGTTCAGAGGTTTTCAGTATATTCACAAGACTGCACCACCATTACCATCTGATTCTGGACCATTTTCACTACCTCTTCCCCCAACAAAAAGAGACCTGTATGCCTTAGGCAGTTATTCCCCATCCTCCTCTTCCCCCAGCCCCTAACAACCACTAATCTACTTTCTACCTGTGAATTTGCCTATTCTTGGCATTTCATATAAACAGAATTATACAGCATGTGACCTTTAGTCTCTGTGCTCTTCTATTAGCGTAGATGTCCAAGGTTAATCTGCCTCATATTATGTGTCAATACCTCATGCTTTTTTATGGCTAAATGATACTCCACTGATTGCATGGGTGTATGACATTTTGTTTATATATAACTTGATTGGTTTGGGGGGATTGTTTCTACTTTTTGACTATGATGAATAATGCTACTGTGAACATTCACGCACGTGATTTTGTGTATTTATGTTTCCATTTTGCTTGAGTATACACTTAAAAACAGAATTGTTGGATCATATCACGATTTTATGTTTCAATTTTGAGGAGCCACCAAACTGTTTTCCAGAATGACTGCGCTATTACATTCTTACCTCAACCTGTGATGATTCCAGCCTCACCACGTCCTCATCCACCTTCGTTGCTGTTCATCTTTTTTAGTGTAGCCACACTGGTGGGTGTGACATGCTACCCTACTGTGGTTTTGATGTGTGTTTTCCTGCTAGCAGTGCTGAGCGTCTTGTCAGGCACCTGCCTGAGGTGCAGGCATGAGCCTTTGCTTTCTGGGGCCCCGTCTTCTGTGAAATCCGAGGGCTGCTCTACATCTTCTTTGAAGAAACTTCTCCACATCCTTTGCCCATTTTAAAACTGGGTTCTCTGTCCTTTTGTTGCTGAGCTGTAGGGGATCATCATCCTGGGTGTTAGACTTTTATTTGATATAGGATTTGCAAGTATTTTCTCTTTTTCTGTGAGGTTTTTCTCTTCCTTGGAAGTGACCTTGGAATCACGTAAGTTTGGGCTTTGAAGAAGTCCAGTTTACTCGCTTTTTCCTTGGTTGCATGTGCTTCAGAATGTGGCGAGGTCTGCCTAAACAACTGCCTAACTCAGGCTCATGATTTACAACTAAGCTTTCTGCTAAGTTTCATAGTTTTGCTCTAACCGAAGGTCTATGATGCATTCTGAGTTCCTGTTTGTATCCACCGTGAGCTGGGCCCAGCTTCATTCCTCCGCGTGCGGATGTCCGGCCGTGCGGCGCTGTCCGTTGAAGATACTCTTTCCCTGTTGAATGCCTTGACGCACTTGTCAGAAACCAGCTGACCAGAAACGCTGTCTTGACTCTGTCCCAGTCTGTGGGTCTACATGTCTGTCCTTATGTCGGGACTGTGCTGTGTTAATCATTGTAGCTTTGAAATCAGAAAGTGAAGGTCCTCCGATTTTGTCCACCCTGCAGATTGTTTTAGCCATTCTCCGGCCCTTGCATGTCCAAATGAGCCTAGAATCACCGTGTCCGTTTCAGCAAAATCTGATTTTCTTCCTTTTCTGTAGCTGCAGCTTCTCCTTTGCCCTGCCCCGGTGCCCAGCTCGCCTTCCTGCAAGCGCAGAGCCTGAGCCGGCTGGGGCATCACGGCTGCTCCCTGCGTGCACAGCTTGCTGGCTCTGGTGATGGCAGCCCCCGTGTGCAGCTGTGCCTGCCATGGCCAGGTGTTTTTAGGTGCTGTCTCTCCTGGCTTCTTGCCATGTCTCAATTGAAGACAGCCTGCCTCACCCTCCGGAAGGCCTTGAGGGTGGTAGTGGCAGCTGCCATGCAGGTGGTGACTAGAAAAGTGCAGTCATCTGGATGGGGAACTCCATATCCACTTCCAGGTTCCATTTTGGTTCATCCTGCTCAAGTCCCACTTGTGGAAATGCTCACTGGGCTGTGGCTGGGAACACAGTGGTCCCGTGTGCCTGGCAGTAATGTTGAGAAGAACCCTCTGCACTGGGGACTGTGCCTCACATTCACCCTAGTGTGTGTGTGGCACTCTTGTAATTATTCCCATTTTACAGATGAGACAACTGAGGCACAGATAAGCTTATTTCTTGAGTTCTGTAGCTGAAAAATGGGCTACGAGAGGAACTTCTGACTCCTCCAATCCTGACTAAGGGGGAGGCCTCTTCATGCTGAATCTTTATAGCCTCATCCACATGAGAGCACAGCTCACATCCTCCTAGCAGGGCTCCTTCTCAGGTGAGCGCCCAGGCTTTCTAAGAGTTGGGTCCAGCAGTAGGCTGTTGTACAAACAACCAGGAAGGAGAAGCGAGCCTGGGACAAAGCGCAGACACCTCGTTGTCTCTTTCTGCATTTATTTCCTGGTTGGGTTAGAGACTTGGCTGCCAGCCAGCATTTCAGAAAAGCCCCAGCCATGCCAGCTGCGCCAGAAACTTGGTTTCATCTGGACACAGCTACTCAGCAGCATGGGGCACATTTCAAGAGGCCCCATTATTGAGGTTTCCCACTGGAGTCATGGGTGGCGGCAGCAGATCTGTCTGTCTGTCTGTCTCCCCACCCCCGCCCTTCCTGTGGGTGTTGGAAAGGACATGCTAGCATTCTAAGAACCTTTGGGTCCCCAAGTAGAGGCAACTAGTTGGTAGCTACTGAAGTTTAAGAACTCCCTTGCCTTTGCCTCTTACCCAGGAGGTGTCACATGGCCTGCGTCCCTGCCGATGTTTCTTGGAATTTGCTGTTCAGATCAGTGGTCTCCAGACCTTTTTGTCTGGGCGATGAAAAAGGTCACACACACGTTTGTTCGTATATTACACTGTCCGTATAAGAGTCTACAGGTACATTATGCTCACTATAAGAGATTCACATGCTTTAAACACTGTCTATATCCAACCGAGATACACCGAGCTTGCTGAAGTCATGAAGACCCAGCCCCCCGGCCCCTCTCTGATCCCGTCTGACTCCACCACGCCCTGCAAAGGGAGAAGATTCAACCCAGTGTTCTGTACTGGACACAGCTTTGCTCTTCTTTCAGGCTTATCCAGAACCAGATCACAGCCAAAGGGACTGCCCAGCTGGCAGAGGCGCTACAGGAGAACACGGGCATAGCGGAGATTTGGTAAGGCCACCCGCGACTGATCACAGTGACAAGGACGATGATGTTGACTCGGCACTGCTAACTGTGTGCCAGGCACTGGGCAGAGCAGTTAGTATTTACTCCTCCAGTGCCCCCAGTGTGGTGGGATCGTTGCCACTTTACCGATGTAGAAACTGAAGCCCAGTGAGTCTAATGTGCTCAGGTTCACACATGGAGGAGCAAACAGTGCAGCGTGACACCATGGTTTGTGAGCTCCTGTCCTGTGCCTGTCCTTGCCACACTTCATGGGACTGTCCCTGGGAAGCACCTGGGACCCTGAGCCTGAGAGTGGTCATGCTGGCCAGGAGTTTGGAGCTCGTGCTTCCCTTTCTCTGGACAGTCTGGGATTCAGGAGACTCTTCCAGGCTGCGATTGAGCCAACATATGTTCTTTCTCTCTTCTGCTTTGAGAACTTGCTAATGCTAGTGGAAGGAAACCTGTTCTTTGCTTTATGATGACGTGGAACCCACTCCCCTTCTTCCTGACCTCCCAGAGGACCCCTTCCCCATGCACACTCATGCACAGCACCCCCGTGGTGACTGAGTGGCCTGACTGAGGGAGCCTAAGGGGCTTGTAGAATGAGCATTATTTTCTAGGGCTCACCGGTCACCACACCTGTGCACCTGCTTTATGCCAGGCACCATGGGCAGCAGGGGGTGGGGTAATTAATGTGACACAAGGGGCTGTCACTGCTGAAGAGCTCTGGCTTACTGAGCAGAGGAGAGAGGCCATGTGCATAGACTCCTAAGTGCTCTGAAATGTGTTCTCAACCTCTGAACTGAGCCAGCCCCTCGTGGTATGAAGCTCAGGCCCGCTCGGGGCAGCTGGCAGGGAGCAGAGCAGGGGTCTACGGAGGGCACAGACCATAGAGTTCATTCGCCCACCATGGCTTCTCTGAGCTCCGTGAGCAGCCTCACCTCAGCTCAGGGGCAGTTACCATGAACTACCCTCTCCCTTCTTGACTTTCGCAGCCAAAAAATAATTAGTCCTTGGCTCCTCAAATAGTTTCTTTTAAAACTCCTTAGAGATTGTGCGATCAATCTGGTGGGTTGCAGCCAGCATTATTTTAAAATGAAATCGACAAGGACAGAACAGCAGGCTGCAGCCTGCACAGGAAGGAGAAGTATCATTCATTGGTCTAACTCCAGGCACGTGTGCAGGGGTGTAGCAGATGCCTGTTCATGGTATAAAATGTGATTCTTACGTGGGGACGCAGTCAAAGCTTTTTTGAAAAATGCTGTTATAGAGCTCCAACGAGACAATGCTAGGGCATTTGTGCTGTGAAGCCCAGTGGCTCCTCAGACAGGAAGGTATTGGAGAGCACTGGAGAGCAGGGTTTATCTGCCTGTGAGCCTGCCCTTAGGCCATTCCATTTTCTGCCGATTTGAGGGTTTGAGGACAGCGGGCAGTGGCCTGGAGCAGTGGGCAGCTGAAGGAAGCCAGCCAGGCTTCAGAACAGCTCGCAGACCACAGTTGGCCTCCACTGTGTTCTCGTGCTGGAGGGACAGTTGTCTGGATCTGTAGCTGCTTTAATTTTGTCGAGCTTGAAAGGATATACGTTCTCCTTGCTAAGACCTACTTGAACAGGGACAGCTATCCTTAGCTTCGAGGTACGCTTTCCACAGTCTGCAGTAGGCACTTGTGTCAGGTGGCGATGGGGCTTTGCCACTGATTCAGAGGGGGCAAGACAGGAGGCTCAGGTGCTGGCCTTGAAGCATCTTCATTTCACCTCCTGCCTCATCCTGAGAGCTGCCAAAGGATGTTCCTGTGTGTGACTTCATGAGACAGGACTCTGAGAGGGTTCTGGCACTGTCCAGGGGCTGCCACATTAGGCCATGGGACTGTGGCCACTCTGGCGGGGGAGCAGCTGCTGGAGGCCATCGCTGACACGGACAGAGCACCTTCCTGAACTCATTTCCTACAGGCACTGATTTCTACCTCATTCTTCTCCAAAGAGAACTCACTCTGAAGTCCCTTGGTGAGTTCTGTCTTCAAAGACAGAGCTCTCTGTGTGGTGGTCTTCTGCAGACTGTGAGCCCCTTAAAGGTCAGGCCTGCATCATGGTCCCAGCTGTGTCCCCAAGGGTCAGCACTGTGTCATCATTCCTTCACTGAGCAGCACAATGCTTGAGTGGCAGGCACTGTGCTAGTCCTGAGGATCTGTGGTGAATAAAATGGGCCTGCCCTCTTGGGTTTACTGTCTCTGAGGGAGCTGCACAGAAAAGGGGAAAAATCATTCAAGTAATTAGTTACTGTGAGGAGGGGTCTTTATGAAGGGGAAGGCCAGGAGGGAATCTGATGGAGGAGCTTTCAGGGCAGGCCTCCTAAGGAAGTGGCCTTTAAACTAAGCCGCGAAGGATGAACAGGAGTGAGTGAGTTGGGCGAAAGCACTGCAGGTAGGGGGACAGCATCTGCAAAGCTCTGGGGGATGGGGTTGGCTGGTGTCCACACAGAATTGTAAGAAGCTGATGTGTCATCAGTACACACCGTGGAGGAGGAGGCTGAGGCGTAGGCAGAGGCTAGGCCATAAAAATCTGTGGGTCATATTTTGTACTTTGGTCTCTGTCCTAAAAGCAAGTTAAGTCATTGAAGGGTTTGAAACAGAAGAGGGATATGGTCAGATTTATAAGATAAAGAAACCACTCTTACTTCTAGGAAACTGGATTTGAGAAGTGCAGAGCACAAATAAAGGGACCAGTCAGTAGAGCATATCTTAGAGGAGCTGAGTGCTCAGATGAGGGTGGAAGGTTAAAGCTGGAGAGAGGCTCCAGAGAGGCAGTCTAGGGATGGTCAGGAACTCTGTGATAGGGATAGGGAGAATTTTGTGAGAGAAGGACTCTGAGGAAGGCAAGAAGGTGTCAAGGTGGACCCGAGGAAGGGCCCTGTGGTACTATGAAGAGTGGGGCCATTCAGTGAGCCCAAGGGAGGTGTGGTCTCTTCAAGATTCCTGGAGATGTCCAAGGGAAGCTAACAAGTAGGAAACAGGCTCCACTGAGCTGTGGATGGCGCTGTGACTTGATGAACTAGCCTGGGAAAAGGGCTTGGCCCCAAGCTTACAGAAAATCCAGTATTTAGAGGTCACACAGAAGGGTACACCAGAAAGGAGATGGGGTTAGGGCACCTAGAGAAACTCAGCATAACGCCAAGCCAAGGGATGGTGGTGCTTCCAGAAGGAGGAGAGGTCAGGAAGGTCCAACAGAAAAGCAAGACCTAAAAAACGTGACAGGCTTATGGAGACTGCCAGTGACCTCAGAGCAGATTAGAAGTGTGATGGTAGCTGCAGAGGATTAATATTACTATCAAAGAACTATCTGAATAGGGCATGTTCCTTAATTTCAGGGTGCTGGGAAGCACAAGCTTGTGTTAAGGACATGTTTGGAAGGAGCATGTGACTGTCCCTAAGACTTTAGGTATGTAAAATTTGTTTTTTCTCTTTCTCACAAGTCTAAATGGAAACTTGATAAAGCCAGAGGAGGCCAAAGCCTTTGAAGAGGAGAAGCGGCTCATCTGTTTCTGAGAGAACTTTTCTGTGTGGGGGTCTTCACCCTGGTGACTTCTCGGCATCAGACACCGCTTTCTGCAGTTGGCGCGTGGGATGCCCTGCAGGGACAGCTGCAAGGGGACTGTCGGAAACCCACTGCTCCACCAACCTCCTCACAGACACCCGCTGGCAGGTGCCCTGCCCAAGCAGCTGTGAGGATTCTGCAGAGGCTGAGTGCGTCTTGTGAGCCACTGTAGTTACTGCCAAACAGTAACATGTTTTCTGTCCTGTGAAGAGACTTAATTGCTTATCCATAATTATTTTATCTGAAGCTGGGGGAATAAGACAGAGGAGAACAGAAGATGCTAATCTCAGCTTGTACAGATGCTGTCCTGAGGCCCAGCAGGAGCAGGGCCCGTCGTCTTCATGGAAGAGCTGAGGATGTGTTTCCAAGTTTCTTGGGAAGAAGGTGCACAATGAACATGAAGTGTTGTGCCTGGAACACCCCGCCCCTTGCTCCCTGTTTGTACTGTTCCCACTTCACAGCTGTAGACACTGAGGTTAGGCAATGGAGAATGGGTTCAGCCAAGTTCCTGGGGGGAGCAAGAGCTCATCAGAGGCTTTGGCATCAGTCCTAGAGTCTTGCTGCATGCTTAAGAAGATCAGAGGATGCACTCTTAGCTGGTCTAAGAGAATGGATGGTACCTTCATGCTGTGGAGTTCCTACTCTGGGCTGTTTCCTGTGTCAGCTGATCTCCTTGGAAGACTGCGTCCCGGGACCAACACGCCTGCCCCACGAAGAAGAAACCACTCGTGTGCTCCAGACAGGGCCCGGCATCCAAACGGAAGCTTTTCTGTCCTTGTCTCTTGAGAGGGAAAGTCTCTTTCTGCCCCTGAGCCATCAGAGGGTGACTGAACACAGCCAGGACTCAGCGAACTGGCCTCAAACTCCACCAGCAAAGCATGGTAGTCAGACACCCAGCACCACGGCCAGCACATGGTAGAAGCTCAGTGGGGGTGGGGCGGTAATATTTCTAAATAACTTGTTCTTTTGCCATCTCATTTGTTAATAAAATAATGAAAATGCTACTCAATGGCCCAGGTCTGGGGTTTTGTTGAAGGGATGTGGCTGGGTAAGCACACTATGAACTGGAACCCCATCCTGCACTGGAGGTTCTGGGTGACATGCCGTGTGGAGAGCCCTGTTGGGGGAAGGCCAGGGCATCATCAGGTTGAGCCTTTGCAGGCCTGTCCATCTGCCAAGGGACAAGAAAAGGTGGAGGCAGCACCTGAGCTGCCCTGTTTGGCCTCTGAATCCATACGGGGGCTTCTTATGCATCAAAGTGGTTGCAGTCAGAACGTGCAGGGTCGGCTCAGTTTCACACCATCGTGGTAGGTCCTGCAGGCAGGGTCCTCCGCCACCTTTGGCTGTTTCTGCTAGATGGATGGCCAGGCAGGCTGTGGCAAAAGGCACTGAGCTGACAAAGGGCAGCACGTGACAGAGGAAGGTCCTCCAGCTGTCCCTTTGGGCTCCCAGAGTTTAAGCTTGGTTTTGCAGGAAGCCTGTTAGAATGCAATCCAGGAAGTTATGGGGGAAATCTAGGGTCTGACCTCATTTCCCTTTAAGGCCCTGACTGCCATGGTGATCATTACCATGTTCCCTTCCCCCAGCCCGGGCCATGTAGCCACCTAATCATCCCCCTCTGAGGTGGCAACTCTCCCTAGTGCTGAACCTGGGCAGCACATCTGTCCAGAAAGCACAAGGCGTGGCATGCTGAAGGCCCAGACTGCTTGGAACCGACTGCAGACTCAGCAAACCTCACTGAGAACCTCACTCCCCAGGGACAACACTCGGATATGATTAAGCAGCCCAAACTAAACTCTTCAGAGCCTAAAATGCATTCAGAAATCACCTAACACTACCACTTTTTTTTTTTTTTTGTGGGTACCGGGGGATCGACCTCAGGACCTCACGCGCCAACAGGCACCCGTGCCGCTGAGCGATATCACCGGCCCCTTTTTCATATGTGGGATCCGGGAGTCGAACTCGGGCCCTCGCGCTTGCAAGGCAGGCGCTTACGCCGCTGAGCCATCTCACCGGCCCTAACACTACCACTTTTAAAGACTATCAAAATGAAAACTGGCTTCTAGGGCACTGGAATTTGTGTGGTTATTGGCTTAAATTCTCTTTATAATACTTCAGTCTTCTAGTTGGTGAAAGGTAGATCCCTACCTTCTTATAAACCTGAAAGTGGGCTCCTACTTTCCTAGAAAGGCACCCACTACAAAATGAACCTCCTCCTGATTGCCTTGCAGCTCCTGAACCAGGAAGGAGTGTTGGGCTCATCGATATTGTGGTCCACTTCCACATGTGGCACACATCTGTTTCCAGTAGCTAACTGAGCACTTACAGAAAACAACCTTGCTCGGGAGCTGACAGGAAAACCATGACCATTATCCCAGGTTCATGAGGGGATTCTTTAATGAAAGAATTGGCCCGTAAGGAGGCCAGGGCTGTGTTACCACCCAGATGGTTACAAACGGGACCTTGAAGCAGAGCTGCAGGCCGGGGCCATCCCAGCACTATTCTCTCCACCTGAAGACGGAAGGAGCTACGCCACAACCAGCTGAGTGCTTCTGGAGGCATTAAGCACTGAAAAAGTGATCTGTAATCAAAAGGATTCCAAACAATAGGAAAGTATAAGACAAGGACAATAATGCTAAACAAGTTTCTGATTTTTCGCCCTAACTACTTAGATGCTTTGGGAGCCAGTAATGTCAAAACACTTCAAAATTTTTCCTTTTTTTCTCTCTTTTACAGTGTACTTATTTTTATTGTACAAGCAATATCACAATGTTAAAAGAGAATTGTTAAATAATGTATTAAAAACACAATACTAATGCAGCTATTTTAATGTTTTTAAATCATCCTTTGTGCTTTGCCTGGACATCTTTTTTATAGTTATAATTACAGTGTATGTTGGCAGTTCTTGTAATCAAACATTGTCCCACATTGTTACATAGTCTTTGCAATGATCATTTGTATGCTGTGAATTTGAGAATTTGCTTTATCAGGTTCCAATTGTTAGACATTCATGTTTCCAGATTGGGTGTAGTGGTGATTATTATAGACAATATTTTGATGGAATTAAAAATATCTGTATAGTTATTTCTTTGGAGTGGGATTATCAAGGCAAAGACACATGCCATGTCTTTCCAAAACTACGTTAAGAGTGTAATAAATGGTTTGGAAGCAGGTAGAAGTTAAAGAACAATGCAACACGAAGCCATCAGTTTTCCTTTTGAAGACGAAAACAACTCTATCCATCCTCCTTGGCCTCGACAGTGTCTGGGCACCGTCCGCACACACAAATGTGTGTATCTCTGTACTGGCACTGGTAGCAACTACAACTCCAGGGAAGTGTTAAAAAACCCACAAATCAGTATGCGTTATAAAGCAGTACTGTATAAGGTGATGACTAGAGTGTAGGTTTGGGGACCTTGTCGGTCAATTTTCCTTGATTTAAGGACTTTATTGTGTGTATGTATCTTTGCTTTGCCTAAGCAAACCAGGCCAACTGAGCCCACCATTACTGGGTCAAATGGAAACTACTTCCACCACCTTGTGAAGAAGAAATTATTTCATGAATCAGGAAACTAAGGACTAGAAATATAAATATGTATCTTGTCTTATTAACTAGGACATGTATAAAATGGAGGAAAAAAAAGCAAAATCTTCAGGAAGGGATCTTATCAAAGGCAGAATGCTGCACCTGGACGTATCTAGGATTCCGAGCTCACTCAGTCCAGCCCCTCACTCTGACAGCTAGAAAACTGGTGTCGGGAGAGCGAAAGCAAACTGCCCGAGGTCGCACATGTTACTGGAACAAAGTCCTTCTGCCCTGTTTTATTTCCCTCTGTTCCAAGAGAGTTTGCAACCTTCAGTTCACTCTGCAATTAACCTTTCTGCCAGGCCTATTAAAACCTGGTTCCAAGCTGCTAGGGCAGGACAAGGAAAATGGAATCGTTCCCCGAGGACACAGAAGGGGTCTTTCTAGTGTTCTTGGTATTTCTTTGGAAAGCCTCATCTTTTCTTCTACATTCACGATCCCAAAAGCTGCAGGACGCGGGAGGCGTGTCTGTGGCCTCGCTGACAGTG
Source organism: Erethizon dorsatum (assembly GCA_028451465.1). NCBI lineage: Eukaryota > Metazoa > Chordata > Mammalia > Rodentia > Erethizontidae > Erethizon > Erethizon dorsatum. The sequence continues at coordinate 76,388,867 of CM051835.1, forward strand.
GTAGGTCACGAGAGCAACCTGGAGAGTGGCGGGTAAGTTTTTTGTTTTTTTTTTTTTTGTGGGTACCGGGGGGACGACCTCAGGACCTCGCGCGCCAACAGGCACCCGTGCCGCTGAGCGATATCACCGGCCCCTTTTTCGTATGTGGGATCCGGGAGTCGAACTCGGGCCCTCGCGCTTGCAAGGCAGGCGCTTACGCCGCTGAGCCATCTCACCGGCCCTGGTAAGTTTGACTTAAACAGCCAACAGATTCATCTTTGGCCATGGGACCCGACCAAAGGGAGTAGGTGCATCCCAGGGAGCTACAGATGGTCATGTGGGGTTTGACTTTCCTCACCAGAGGGCAGCATGTCTCCACTAATCCATTACCATTCCATAAAGTGGCCTCGGTGTGAACTCTTGCACAGGACTGGCACACTGCTCTATTTAAGTAAGACTCAAACTGAAGTACAACTTGCTAAAAGCAATCTTTTTTTTTTCCCCATCTCTTTTTCAGTACTGGGGATTGAACCCAGGGCTTCGCACATCCTAGGCAAACACCCTACGACTGATCCGTTCAGTTCACAGACATCAATAGATGCAGAGAGTTGGCCAAGAACACATTTAAATAGTATTAGGCAAGTTCTCTGGGGACTGAGGTCTGGCTTCAAGTCATAGTGCTGTGTAACTATGTGATCTTGCACACGTGACTCAGCTTTTCTATATGGTTTCCCAGCCATAACCACCAGCGCGATAAGACAGTGCTCGCCTTGCAAGGTTGTTAGGTTATGAGTAACCGAGTTAATATAAATTAATACAAGCATGTATGTAGTTAAGGCTCTAAAAGTAGCAACCATGTTACGTAATCACACCTTTTCCCTCCCTCCAGCACGGCCTTGACGGAAACCAGGGTTAAGGCGATAGTGGAGACATGCTGGGCCATCCTTCTTAACTGAAGGTGCCACCAAGACAGCATCACCAGTTCAATCCAAGAGCAAAGTCCAGATTTTGAGACCCAGAGACCAGAAGCCATTTCCAAGTTTGAACAAGACTAGCATCAACCATTTCCTATATTTGAAATTACCTTCACTTTTATTTTGCAAAGGAACCACAGGTGCAGGTGAACAAGTAATATCCAGATGCATGGTTCAGGAAAGCCAAATGCCTATTTGTATTTTGATTTGATTTCACCGACATTAGTGTATTAACTGGCATGCCACACTAAAATTGTGTGGCTGAAGGTGATTCCTTTCATATGATTGTGTGGTTCTGTTTCTAGCTTTCTTTTCATGCACTGATTAACATTGCTACCAACTCCCTTGCCTGTAGTAAAAATGAATGAGAGTGGGAGGGGAGATGAGAACAGACCAGAACAGCTCGGGATGGTAGGAAGTGAGTGTGTTGATCCTTGGAATCTGGACTCCACCCTCTGCCATTGCTGTGTCTGTCCGGAGCTGGCCATCGGCCTGGCTGTGAAGTTCTGTGGTGTCATCAAGCTCTTCACCTACTGATCAGCTGTGGGTGTCCCAGCCGCCAGCTGCTGCTTTTACATTTCCAACCAGCTATTTGCTAGGTGACATGTAAAGTCTCTTTCCTTCTGGTAAGATTGAAAGGGGAAAATTAAAATTTTAAAAGCCTGCCCAGGATGCCTGCCAACACCAAGCAGGCCCGATAAACAGAACACTTAACAGAACAGTAAACCCCTGTCTTTGCTGCCTTTGTGTAACTGATGGCCTTACAATGTAATGAAGATGTAACAGGACATTTCTTCCTTTGTATAACCCATGCTTTGTATAACTGTTAGCCTTATGATGTAACCTGAAATGTTTAGACTCCCCTAACAACCCATGATGTCACCCAACACTCCAATCATATGCGCCGAATCTGCCTATGTACCTCCCCACTCACTTTCCCTTTAAAAGCCCTGAAACCCCCCCAGGCAGGGCTCTGGCTCTTTGGGAGAGATCCTAGCAGAAGCCCACCAGTGTAATAAACTGCCTCCTTAACCGCCTCAGTGCTGTTTCTTCCCGTGTTTGGTCTGTTTTCCGTAACAAGATAACGCACCTGTTTCCAGTTCATTTCCAAGAGGACCCACTGATGGTCAACAAAACCTTTCCATTTGAATCAAGTCCTGTGCTTCAGCTTTTTCCTTACCCCCCCCCCACCTAAAGAGACTTCAGGTATTTTTTTTCTAGTCTCCCTCCCATTAGTAAATTTTAATCCCATAGATACACTGTATTTCTGTTCATCTTCCAATGGGTAACAAACCATTGGATACCCAAATTCATTTTTGTCTCCAAAGAACCAATTTTTGCTTCTGTAGGGGTGACATCCCCTGTTGAGAACACTGATCCAGTCCGGCACTGGAGGTTCTCACCCTACCACCCCAGGGACCTCTCTGTCACTCTGACAGTAGTTTGTCTTTCTAAATTTTATATAACTTTTAATTTAATAAATATTAATAGCTGTATGTTTAACATTCTCATGCTTTCTTTTCACTCCCTTATTATCTGTCCTGAAAATGGTTTTAATCTATTGCAAATCTTTGCTTATGATACACACAGGCGCACACACATGCACACAGTCATTTGTGAAAGGGGAACAATCTCTCCTAACAGGAACAGCTGTTGTTTGAAGCACTCTGGCCCTGGCAGCCTCACAGAATTTCCGTGATGTGTCCCCAACTCCTGTACCAGCCTGTGGGCAGAGCTTGAGGCCAAGTTTGTCTTTGCTGTTTTCCCACTTCTCTTTCTCACTTCCTGGATTCTGTGCCCTCCCATCCCTTTTTAAAAGACCCAAGGATGTCCAGAATTCTCATTTTGAAATAGAACCCAGGTCCTGGGCTGCCTACCCCCCACCACACCCACGCACACATCAGCTCTCCCCATGCACTGCTAAGCTCAGCTAAATATTAGGACATTATACCAAATGAAAAAATTCGGAATAAAATGCAATTGTCTAGTGACATTACCCCTGGCAGATGATTTACATATCAGAGCAGGAACTGGATGATCAAAAAAGCTCTAATTAGATACATAAATGCAGAGAGACTTCAGGTCAAATTAATCTTAATGTTTGCTCGATTGCCTTCCCCTTAATCCCAGAACAATTCCAGAACATGGTTGGCTTTTCTGAGAGTTTGATTCCTTCTCAGCAGAGCTGAGGAAGCTCATCTACCCATCCATCCCTTCATCTCACAAATCAATACTTAGCACCTATTTATGCCAGCACTGTGCTGGCTGCTAGGAGACAATGGTTCATGTCATGTCTGGGGCTTTTGCCCCTTAAGAGTTAGCTAAATAGACTGTCACTGTTTCATGTATGCTGCACAGACATGAATACACAAGGCTTCTGGGTCAGAGGCACAAGATTTTATCATCCACGGAACAGACAGCATGAGCAGCAGCATTTTTGCACCAGGTTCCACGCCTGAGCCTCACAGGGACAGCGTGATGGGCCTGAATGGATGGTAGCTTTGGTGTACACAGATTGTGAGGAACCTGCTATGTGACAGCCAGCTACAGGGAGATGCCACTGCACACCTCACGGCTGTTGGCTTCGGTCATAGATAGTGTCAGCTGAGAAGCAGCCAGCCTGGGAAAGAGTGGCCAGGACCTCACGTGGTTCACATAATTTGCAAGCATGCTTGGATTGCCTCTCCCTGAGCTACACACAGGGATGCTGCCCTGTGCTTCTCTTCTAGTGTTGATCAAATCATCTGGAGGATGAATGTCAAGTTACAACCATGATGAGTGCTAGAGGACAGGTACAGGGTTTTGAGGTCTATCCTAAGGCACTCTGCTCTCCCTTGGAATTGGGCACGGTGCGAGGGTAGAAAGGTGGAGGTTCAATAGATGAGACAGCGTAAGCAAAGGCCCTGTGGCTGCTCAAAGCCTGGCTGTTATAAAATGGAGCATGGACCACAGGAGGAACACAGCATAGGTGGGTCCCAGCAGCACAAGGTTGGGGCCAGTCCACGACATGCCAGTTTCTTAAACTGTATGTTGTAACCTGCTAGGACAGTGGTGGTGAACCTATGGCAGTGTGCTGCAGCTGTTTGTATCATTGAAAGCTCTAAGATTCACCATCACTGTGCTAGGAGGTTGTGAAAGCAAGTTGACACCCAATCTATTTTAAAAAATGAAACAGTATCAGAGTTCCCTAGAGAATAGCATTGAGAAGCAGTTACAAGTATGTGCATTTTGTGACACTTTTCAATATGAAATATGCATAAAGTACACTTGATCTCAATATAAAGTATTTCTTATTATGAGTAAAGGTGAAAAAAATGAACAAGGGCTTTGGTCTTTGAGAGTCATGTGAAGCCAGTGAAAGACTCAAAAAAGTGTAACATCAGAGGGCTTAGATTTTGAAAAGATTGCTTGGATTGCAGCATGGAGAGCAGGCTGAGGAGGCCACGAGGCAAGCAGGTGGGGAGCTCCTACAGAAGTTGAGGCCGAAAAGAGAGTGGCTCATACACAGGACTGGGAAATATCAACAGCAGCCCCTGGACACCAACACTGCACACAGCTTGGGAGCTGTTTGGTGCATTCTGTGGCCAGGCCTTCCATCAGCATTGGAACCCACCTGGAATGTCAGTGCCTCTGTCAGTTATGAATTTTCTGTTTGCAAACAACAGAATCCTTCTCTGGGGGTTGTAGGCAAAAGGGGGATTTATAGTATGAATCTGCTGGAGCCTAGAAGACCAGTACGGAAAATGAGCAGGAGCTTGGAAATAGGCAGCAAAACCAACATGGCCAGATTGCTGCTGATGTCATCATGAACAACCTCTCACAATAGCTTCTTGGTCCCTTTATCCACATTCAGAGTTCTGAGTGAATGAGTTTAGGTCACAGGTAGAGAGGAGAGAGAGAGAGAGAGGCAGAGACAGAGACACAGACACAGACAGAGAGACAGAGACAGACAGAGACAGAGAGTGAGAGAAAGAGACAGAGATAGAAATGGGGTGTAAAAGTAGTAGTCGCTTTTTCTTCCATAGTGGGAATTGAGTCACTGTCACTGCCCATCCCCCCAAAACTACTCATGACAGAAGATTCTCCCAGAAGAAGAGAACCCTGGACTCTGGACCAATGGCAGTATAGTACACGTCCACTGTAATTTTTTTGTGTGTGTGGGTATGGGGGTCGACCTCAGGACCTCGTGTGTCAGCAGGCACCCGTGCCGCTGAGCGATATCACCGGCCCTTTTTTTGTATGTGGGTTCCGGGAGTCGAACTCAGGACCTCGCACTTGCCAGGCAGGTGCTTATGCCGCTGAGCCATCTCATCGGCCCAGTCCACTATAATTTTTGATAGAAAAGGGAAGATGACTCAACCACAGCATTTTGGAGTAAAAAGAGAGATGGCAAGTGTGGAGATAAAGGATGAGTCCTCTTCCATGGCTTCTGGGCATCACTTCAGGTCCCCTAACTTTAGTAAGGACCGTGAAATGCTTTCTAAAATATGACTGAGATGGCGTTCGACAATATGCAGGCAAGAGGGCAACCTCGGAGAGACAAGTTTGATATTCCTTCCATCCAATGGAACAAAGTCAAACTTCATTTTACTGTGTTTAGTCCATTTTTCATTATTGTAATGAAGTACCTAAAGTTGGATACCTTTATAAAGAAAAGAAGTTTATGGAACTGACAGTTCTGGAGGTTCAAGAGATGGCACCAGTGTCAGCTCAGCTCTGGTGAGAACGTCACGGCAGCCAGTGTCACAGCGATGGTAACGAGTACAGGAGAAGGATCACATGGCCAGTCAGGAAGGCCAGAGAGGAGTGGCCAAGCAGCCTCTTCTTTTTGTTCCCTGGAACTGGGGAATTGAACTCAAGAATGACTAAGCTACATCCCAGCCCTTTTATTATTTTATTTTGAAACAGGGTATTGCTAAGTTGCCTTGGCTGGTCTTGAACTTGCAATTCTCCTATCTCAGCCTCCTGAGTAGCTGGGATTACAGGTCTGTACCATGGCACCTGGCCCAGGACTTTTTTCTCTCTCTCTTGAGAATCCAGGGCCCATAGGAACTACCTTAAACCCCTTCCAAGGGCACACTCCCGGTGACAAAGGCCCGGTTAGGCCCCACCCCTTAAAGAGTCCACACAGCTCCCACCACCATTACCCTGAGGGACAAACCACATCCAGACCATAGTAACTGGTAAATACCTTATTCCCATAATCAGACCTGAAAAGGAAGAAAGAAAAAAATAATAAAGCCACTGATTTTAATTATACCCAACACTAATGTTAGAATTTGATCCAGGGATTATGAAAACAGCCTCTTTGGTTGGATTTAATTATGAATATACAACTATGTGTTACATATATGTGAATGACTTGCCCGATCTGTGCATGTGTATTATAATATGTATGATACATTACTGTGCAAATAGTCCTCGATAAATCAAATTTCCCTGTATCTATGTGACTTACACTAGATAATGGTACATTGGCAAACAGAGCCCAGAAAAGTATTTGCAGATTGGGTCGTGCCCTCTCTTGCTGCCAGGAACCCTTCCACCACCACGTGAAAAAGCTCAGCAAGACTTCTGGAGACACAGCACAGCCAGCAGCCAGCACGTCTCCCAGACTGTGAGTGAGGTAATGTCGGACCAACTAGCCCCCAGCGGATCCACCTGCTGGTTGTAGCTGCACGAACAAGTACAGGCGAGAGCTCAAATCTCTGACCCACATAATCATGAGTTAATTAAGACTAACTGTGGTTTTAAGCCACTAACTTCCTGGAGTACTCTGTTACCCCAGCAAAGGATAACTGAAACAGTACATAAAACTTACAGATATAATATACAGCCCCCCTAAAGAGCACGGCTTAATAAAGTTTCTCTCTTACTCCTATACTGAGTCCAAGGAGGTTTCAGATGGGCAGTAGGGGCTTTCTGGTCCGTGCCATCACACAGGGACTCAGGCTTTTAGTCTCTGCTATCAAATGTGTGGTTTCCAAGGTCATCTTTGGCAATGTCAACCAGAGATCAGAAGTAAGGAGATCACAGAGGACAGCAGACAGGAAGTGTTATCGGGCCCCACCAAGGAACTGGACATTTGTCTTCCACTTACATTCCACAGCTGGAATCCAGGCAGATGATCAAGCCTAACTGCAATCAAGGAGCAGATGTGCTCCTAGGAAGATGAGCAGACAATTTCATGAATGACAGACCAATGCTGCAAAACTTACTTGGCTTTTTAGGAAACAAAGATCGTGTCTGTCAGTGGCAGCATGAGCTATGGGAACACAGGCTGACCACCAGAAAGATTTGGGCAGGACTACCATTCCATACTTACTACAGGAACTGTGTAACCTGTAAAAATTATCTGATGCAGGCAGAATTTCATTTCTCTGTCTTCGAAGACAGGGAAATTACAGTTTTGACTGGGTGGTTGTGAGGATTAAATGTAATTAAACCTCTACACTTTATTTATAATAAGGGTGTCTGCTGTGTGGTAGGTGTTAATAATATCAACATTACTATTATAGCTAAACTGAATGGTATGAGAGACAAATCAGAGAGTACAGAGAGACTTAAAGACCAACCCTAAGCTATCCAGATAACAGTAATATCGGTCATGGTACTGGAATCAAAGGTTCTGGCTGTTCCACACCCAGGAGACGAGTGCCGGTAGGAAGGAATCAGAGATATTCAAGGCCGGCCATAAAGAAGAGGGGCCAGCTCCTCCACGCTCTGTCTTCCCGGCTTGGCTCAGGAGCGCAGTGTTCTAATGGTCGGGGAGAAGGCAGTGAGCCTGTGGCAGGGCAACGTATGTTATCTCCAAACCATGACAGTGGATCTCAGCTGGCTGTAGCCAGGTGCTGGACTGAGGGAGGGTGTTCCAAAGGCCATCAGGGTTCTGTGACTCTGAAGAAAAGTTTAGCAGTTAACCACTAGTTAAGCTTGGGCCAAAGGCTTAGGGAGGATGGAAGGGCAAAAGGGAAGGGGAAATGGAGGGTAATTTCAAGGGAGGACAAATTCAAAGGAATCCATTACAATGACACTTCTAATTTTAAATCATGAAAGTCCACCTGAAAACAGTGTAATCAAAAAAAAAAAAGATTTATTACAAGGATTGAGAGATAAGATGTAATTTTCAACATCAAAGGAAGATCTACAAACTGAAATCTCCTCCAGGTCTTTCGAGTTGAAACTCTTCCATGTTATATGCCCACTTATGTCTCTGCTTCATCTCTTTAATTACAGACACAGCTTTTACATGCTCATCTAAAATGCACAATAATGGCATTGCAGGTATGTTTTCAAAGTCCTTTCCTTTTCTTTTATAGACAGTATTTATAGCTTGAAGTATTTGTGAGTGAAATGATATCAGGGTTTTGCTTTAAAGTAACACATTTTAAATACATTTGGGGAAAGGAAGTGGAGAGTACAAATAACAACAATGGCTGTGAGTTGATAATTGCTGAAGTTAGGAGATGGGCACATGGAATTTCTTTTTGTTTTCCACCTTCCCCTTCCCTTTTCCTTCCTTCCCCTTCGTCTCCCTCCATGTTTTGGTTCCATTCCCTTTTGCAAAAGGCCTATATCCCTATTTCATAGTATCTTTTATTTTATTCTTTATTTGTATTTTGGGTTTCTCACATAAAAGAAATCATGCAATATTTCAGTTTGTGTGCCTGTATTTTTTTTTTTTTTTTTTTTTTTTTTTTTTTTTTTGTGGGTACCGGGGGGACGACCTCAGGACCTCGCGCGCCAGCAGGCGCCCGTGCCACTGAGCGATATCACCGGCCCCTTTTTTGTATGTGGGTTCCGGGAGTCGAACTCGGGCCTTCGCGCTTGCAAGGCAGGCGCTTAAGCCGCTGAGCCGTCTCACCGGCCCGCCTGTATTTCACTTAACATTATTATGGTCTCAAGGTGCATTCATTTTCCTACAATAGACTCAAGTATATCCTGCTTTATGGGAAAGTAGTACCTCATTGTGTATAAATGCCACATTTTCTTTATCCATTTATCTGTTGATGGGCATATAGGCCACTTCAAAGATTTTGCTATTATCATTTGTGCTGCTATATGGGTATGCTATAGGGGTATCCATGTATCACTGTAATGTATCTTTAACCCTTTTAGGAAGATGCTTAGAAGAGGAATAGATGGTTCAGATGGAATTTCTAGTTTTAGTTTTTTGAGGAATCTCTGATTTCCATAATTGTTGTACTAGTTCACATTCCCACTGACAATGTACATAGGTTCTTTTTCCCCCCATAGCCTTGCCAGCACTTGTTATTTGATTTCTTGATGATAGCAGTTCTTCCTGGAGTAAGGTAGAAACTTGACGTTGTTTTAATTTGCATTTCTCCAATGACCACAGGTGCTGAACATATTTTCATGTATTTATTAGCCATTTGTGCTTCTGAGAAGTGTATTCATTTCAGTTGCCCATTTTTTGATTGGATGTTTTATTTGGGGATCTGATTTTTTTAGTTCTTTATATATTCTACATATTAGTCTCTGTCCAAAGAATTGCTGGCAAATTTTTTTCCCTTCTATAGGTTATCTCTTCACTATGTTGGTTGTTTCCTTTGCTGTGCAGAAACTTAAATTTGATATGATCCAATATGTTGACTCTTGGTATTATTTCTTGTGCTGCTGGGGTTCTGTACAGAAAGTCTTTGCCTATGCCCATGTCTTCAAAAGTTTTACCTATTTTATCTTCCAGCAGATAGGATGTTTCTGTTTTAATATTTAGATACTTGTTCCATTTTTATCTTAGTTTAGTGCATGGTGAGAGATATGGGTCTAGCTTCAATCTTCCGCATGTGAATAACCAGTCCCAGCACTATCAGTTAAAGAAGCTGTCTTTCCTCTAGCATGTTTTTGGTCCCTTTATCAAAGTTCAGATAGCTGAATGTGCCTGGAGTTCTTTCTGCATCCTCAGTTCTGTTCCACCGATCCACATATCTTTTTTTTTCTTTTTTGCCAATACCATGTTATTTTTATCACTATAGCTTTGTAGTATAATTTGAAGTCCATAATTATGACTTCAAAGTTCCCTGCTTTGCTCTTGTTGCCCAGGACTGCTTTTGCTATTCTGGGTCTCTTCTGGTTCCATATCAATTTTAGGATTTCTTTCTCTAGTTCCATGAGGAATGCTGTTAGTATTTTGACTAGGCTTGCAAAATCCAACATCCACTTATGATAAAAACCCTGAAGAAAATAGGCATAGAAGGACCTCATTTCAATCTAGTAAAAGCCATTCACAACCTACTGACTAACATATAAAGTGGGCAAAAACTGAAAGATCAGGAACAAGGCAATTGGATATCTATTATCACCATTCCTATTCAACACAGTGCTCAAAATATTAGCAAGAACAATTAGGCAAGACAAAGAAATAAAAGGAATATGTGTAGGAAAGGAAGAAGTCAAATTATTTGCAGATTACTTGATTCTCTACACAGAAGAACACCCCCAGTCCACCAAAAGCTCAGAATTAACAACCAAATTCAGTAATGTAGAAAGATACAAAATCAATGCAAAGAAAGCAGTAGCATTCCTGTACACTAATAAGGAACTCACTAAGAATGAAATTAGGGGAAAAAATTCTATTCACAATAGCACCAAGAAAAATTAAATACATACAAATTGCAGAAATGAAAGACCTCTGCAATGAAAACTATAGCACTGTGAAAAAGGAAATCGGAGAGGACATCAGAAAATGGGAAGATATCCCCTGTTCCTAGAGGCAGTATGAATACTGTCAAAATGGCCATACTTCTTAAATTGATACACAGGTTTAATGCAATCCCAATCAAAATACCAACAGCATTCTTCTCTGTGTCTATTGAGATGATCATGTGATTTTTGTCCTTGCTTCTGTTTATGTGATATACTCCATTTACTGATTTGTGTATTTTGAACCATTATTATATCCCTAGGATGAATCCTACTTGGTCATAATGTATGATCTTTTTGATGATTCATTGCATTATGTTTGCCAGGATTTTTGCATCAATGTTCATTAAAGAGGACTGTCCTGTAGTTCTCTTCTTTGGTGGGGTCCTTTTCTGATTTTGGAATGAGGGTAATGCTAGTTTCTAGGAATGACTTTGGAAGTACTCATTTCCTTTCAACTTTATTAAAGAGTTTGAGGAGTGTTGGGTCTTCCCTAAAATTCTTGTAGAATTCAGCAGTGAATCCATTGGGTCCTGGGCTTTTCTTAGTTGGTAGGTTTTATTTTGTTTTTTTTTACTGCTTTAATTTCATTACCTGTTATTGGATTGTTTTTAGGATTTTTATAACTTCTTGGTTCAGTTTTGGTAATTTGCATGTATCTAGGAATCTATCCATTTCTTCTGAATTGTCCAATTTATTGGAGTACAGTTTCTCAGAGTAGTTACTAATAATCTTCTGGATTTCAGTAGCATTTATTATTATTTTGCCTTTTTCATTTCTAATGGCACCAATTTGGGTCTTTTCCTTTTTTTTTTTTTTTTTGGTCTGACTGGCTAAGAGATTGTCTATTCCATTTATTCTTTCAAAGAATCAGCTCTTTGATTCATCGATTCTTTGTATTAATTTTTTAGTCTCAATTTCATAATTTTCTGCTCTGATCTTTATGATTTAAAGTTTACTTTCTTGTACTACCTTTGGATTTGGATTGTTCTTGCTTTTCTAGTACCTTTATTAGGGCAAGAGTATTTTCATTTTGTTCCTTAAACCTCTGAATTTAACTAATAGGTAGAAACCTTTAGTTGAACTTTAGTCCCACTGCCCTTTCTGTAGCAATAAACTTCAAAGAGGAGAAACGGATGGTACTATCACAAACAAATGGGTTTTCCTTATCACTATCTTAAGGTCATATAACCACAAAAAGGGAGACAAATGGTTTTAGCACAGGTGGTACCTGCTACCCCATCCCCAGTGTTAATTGGCCAGATGTTTGAAGAACCTTGAAAACTTTCCGGAGAGGTGATATAGTAAAAAATACAGTTTCCATGGCAACCAAGGACTTTGTAAGGCCTCCAAAAGTGTATTTAAGGAGGAGGACACAAAAGCTCGGGGTCAGCTTCTGCTGTCCCTGGCCGGCATCAATTAAAGAATTCATTTGTTTCTCGAATCTTGTCTTCCTGTGAGTGAATCTATCTTGTGATTTTGCCGTAACACCTTGAGGCCCACATTAGGTTATTTATGTAGGCTCACTCTGTTTTTTTGATGTGGGCATTCACAGCTATAAAAGTCCCACTTTCATAGTGTCCCCAAAACAAACAGAAATAGGTATCCTATTTTCAGACAAAGTGGACTTTAAGCCAAAAGTGATCAGAAGAGGCAAAGAAGATTACTACACATTGGTTAAGGGAACAATTAAACAGAAAGAGATAACAATTATAAAGATATATGCACCAAATAGTGACACATCCAGCTTCATAAAACAAACAGTAGTGGACACAAAAGAACAGATAAATATCAACACAATTATAGCAGGGGACCTCAGTACCCACTATCACAAACAGACCAACTAGACAAAAAAAAAAAAAAAACAACCATAGATCGCATGCTATGCCAAAAAGCATGCTTAAGTAAATGCAAAGAATCAAAAGTATTTCATGCATATTATCAGATCATAGTGTTACTGGGTTTGAGGGTGCTGGGTGGAGTCTCCTTCTGGAGGTGATTTCTAAGTTTTTTCTGTGCTGAGCAAAGAATTGCTCAAGTAAGACAAGCACAAATGGTAGCAAAGTTTTATTAAAGGTAGGAAAAGAAACAAGCTCTGCAGAGTGAGTTTGTACCAAGTAAAAGGAAATAAGTATGTCCTACAATGTGAGGGCGGGCCACCTATGCAAGAGAGAACACAGTGGCAAAAACCCAGTGTGGACCGTCCTTTGTGTATCACCCACTCCTCAGGCTGACATCAGGTCTAGGCCATCTTATCAAAAACCCGCTTGACAGGGACCTCAGTGACTTGCAAACTGCTGTAGTCAGCAGTTTTGTTTTGTTCTGTGATGGAAACTAGATATGTTGCTCAGGCTGGCCTTGAACTCTAAGGCTTGAGGGATCCTCCTGCCTCAGCCTCTGGAGTAGCTGGGACTATAGGTGTTACACTCTGCCCAGATCTGAAGCCAGAATTTGATTCTCCACCCAGCATTTGACACATGCTCCCTTGGCTACTAAATCCCCACATTCTCCCACCTCTGTGGCTGCTCTTGCCCAGCTCCTCTGCTGGTTCGGCTTCCCCTCCACTGCTTCGGTCTAGTGGAATGTGTAGGTCTCCACTCCCACTGCTGTGCTCTCTGTCCACACTCACCTTCCCATCTCATCTAGGTCCATGCCGGAAGTACATTCACTGGCTTCATCTGCAGTCCCATAAGGCTCCAGTGCTGACATTGTTCCTCAACGTGCATCGTACGCCTTGTGGCTGACCCTGCATCTCCTCCAGAGTCACATGTCCACACATGATCATTTGATTTTCCTTCCAAACCCACTCTTCTCCACTCTTTCCCAGATCAATTTATGGCAGTTCCATCCAATTAACTGTTCAGGCCAAAAGTGCAGAAGTCATGCTTGTTGCCCCTTCCCTACCCACATCACTGAGGCTTGATTTCAACAAAACATAACCAAAGTGATCGCCTTCTGTGTGCCTGCTGGGGCAGCCCCGGCCTTTGTCTCCCTTGCCTGATTAGACTCATTCTCCCAAGGCAGCTGGGACTATTTAACCAGGCCAGATCATCCCCTGCGAAAAGGTTTATGCTTCTTATTGAATCAAGAACAAAACCCAGGCTGGGCATGGTGATGCATGCTTGTAAGCACTTTGGAGGCTGAGGCAGGAGAATCTGTAGTTCAAGGCCAGCCTACATTACACAGCAAGACTCTGTTTCAAAACAACAACAACAACAACAAAGAAAGAAACCCATATTCTCCTGTAAGGCTACTGAGAGCCTTGTTTTGGTGACCTCTTTACTCCCTGTACCGCCACCAGTTATACACACCTGGGCCTTTTTATGTTTGGCCCAGCCCAGCTCCCGCACCTTAGGTCTTAGCTTATCCCTTTGCCTAGGATGCTCCTCTTCTTTACTTTTTCCTTCTCTCCTTCCCTCTCTCCTTTCCTCCCTTCCTTCTTTCTTTCCTTTTTCCTGGTACTGGTGATCAAACCATGGGTGCTTACTCACTGGGCTATATCTCCAGCCCTTTTCATTTTTATTTTGAGACAGGATCTCATTAAATTGCCCAGGCAGGACTCGAACTTGGGATCTTCCAGTCTCAGTCTTTCCAGTAGCTGGGGTTACATGCATGCACTATGTGCCTGGGTAGAATGCCTCCTTCTTCTTTTTTTTTTTTTTTAATTTCAAACATTTTATTAGATACCATCCAGTGGTGTATATGTTATAGTCTTTTAATTAAATAAATCTAAATTAAATTAAAAAAAAAAAACCCGCTTGAGTTCTCATGAGAAGTCCATGTGCTTTTCATGAGAGGGTTTGAGAACTGTTCTGCACGTGTGTTCTAGGATCTTGTAATTAACAAGTCACAACTACGTCCCCAGCCAGTTTTGCCACTCCCTAAGCTCCTGTCTCAATAGTGCAATGAAAATAGAAATCAGTAGCAAAAAAAGGGCCAGTGAGCTAGCTCAGCGGCATAAGCGCCTGCCTGGCAAGCGTGAGGTCCTGAGTTCGACTTCCGGTACCCACATAAAGGAAAAAAAAGGGCCGCTGATATCACTCAGCGGCACAAGCACGAGGTCCTGAGTTCGACTCCTGGTACCCACATTTAAAAAAATAGCAAAAGAAACCACAGAAATTATTCAAACATATGGAATTTAAACAATACTCTCTTGAATAATCCATAGATCACAAAAGAAATTAGACAGTTGCTAGAATCAAACAATAAAGCCAATACCACATACCAGATTTTATGGGACACAATGGGTACATAGGATTTCATTATATGGTTCTCTCCACTTTTGTACACATTTGAAAATTTCCATTAAAAAAGAAGAAAAGTAGGACACAAAAAAGACGGGATCCATCTTGACTTAGGAGTTCAACAAGAAAGAGGGTGGCGGGATTGGATTGTCCAAACTGTGTTTTATCTATAAGGTTCTGTCTTGTTGGAAACTTTATGTAACTAAAATGTTACACTGAACAGGGTTGAAGTAAAATAACAACTCTGTTTTAAAGGAAACGGGGAAAAAGTTTATTCTAAGCCAAATATGAGTGACTATGGCCTGGGAAAATAGATTCAAATTATTACCCTGAATTACATGGTCCACTGTGGAAAGTTACATAAGCTTTTGACGTCATAGAACAAAAGTATGTGGGGTCATCAAGAAGGTGGGTTACAGAAAGGTGGGGAAAGTTCTTCCACAGGATTCAGATGCTATCTTTATCCAATGTGGAGAAATTTTTTTACAGGATTCAGCTGTTAGCTTCACCATCTTCTTAGCTTCAGGGCTGGTAGTGGCTAGAGGTCAGGTTTATTATACATTCCAAGAATTTTGTCTGGCAGTTTGGGTGCTAGGTCAGATACAGAGGTTGATGGTAAATGGCTATTAAAATGGACTAACGGCAGTCCAAGCTAACTTCAGTTTTTATCTGCAACATTCCATCTCTCCACAGTCACAATGTTCTGGTCAGCCAAAGTTAATCTGCAGTTTCTTCAACATAAACATGGCTTCTTCAGAGAACTTCAGTTCACAGTAGCATTGTTGGACAAGGTCTTTTTGATTTTGAGAGAAAGGGCTAAGACGATGCACAAAAATCAGGAACATGATTGGGTCGATGAACTCACTATACCTTTTCTTGCTATAATAATTGCTTGACCACTTTCCCCATCTTCACACATTCTGTCACCCAAAGAAAGTTGAAGTTACTTGGGAAATGTTTTACTCAAGCACCATCCTATCCACCAGAGCCTCAGGAGAGAACATACGAGAAAAAACCATGAGGACTACAAAAGTAATGGATCTGCCTACTTGATGGAGATTATAAGACTTCAGGGTAGTCACATGTATATTAAAGGTGCCTGAGCAGAATGTCCTAAGAGATCTTCTGGCTCAGAACAAAATAAGAGACTGAGAAGAGAACTAGTCATTCTTTCTTGTAAGATGTATTTTCTAAAAGGGAAAAATGCCCCTATTCTTGACTCACATTTTCTTCTGGGCACATACCACACACAGGAGGCTAGAAAATAGATTTTAGCAGTGTACCCAGAAGAAAATGTGAATAGTCTAGAGTTATATAACATTACATTCTTATTTTGGTTGTTGTTCTTTTTAATTATTATGATATCTCCAAGTCAAGTTCCTTAGCAAGGAAAAACTGGCCTTGAAAAGTAATACTGAGGCAGGATATTAGAGTGTGGCAAGCTGTCTGGGGAGTGGCCATAAGCTGTCAATCACATAGGTCTAGGACACCTGTGCAGGACAGTCCCCAAAGCCTTGCATGTGGAACCAATCAGAAAGCATTATCTTCAGTTCTTCTCATGAGAACCCAATCAGGTTTTTTATATGATGGCCTAGACCTGACATGAGCCCGAGGAATGGGAGGTACAAAATATAGCTGCCATTTTCCTCGTGGCCACTCTCTTTCATAGTGGTCCACTCTTACCCTGTAAAGTATACTTCTTTTTCTACTTTAAGTTGGCCCAAACTCACTTTGCAAAGCATGATTCTTTTCTTTTCATACCTTTAATAAATGTAAAACCTTGCTACCTTTTGTCCTCTTCTTGACTAATTCTTTATTCAGGACTGAAAGAACCTAGAAACCAATTCTAGAAGGAGATCCCAGCTCTCTAAAACCCTGTAACATATTTTTGTAAGCCAGGCAGGAGGTAAGGCCTTTAGGCACCATTTTGTTTCTCTCTAAAATCTACAGCTGAGGTAGTTTTTTTTTTTTTTTTTTCTTTCCCTCTTTTCCCTAGGAGAAAGTGCCAATCCCCTTCTTATCCCTTCTCTCTCAGGAGGACTCAAATCCATTTTGGTTATTGGGGAGAGCAGGGAATTAGATGGTGCTAAAAATTAATGGAAGCTGGGGAACTCGGGAACTTTTCTCATGGCTCTGGGAACAGTTTCCTAGTGTGTCCCACCATGGGGGTTGGGGGAGGAGAAGCGCATGGCCTCTGTGTTTTTCCCAGCTGGTAAGAGGCCCACAGGTCTGCCTTAAGTTTGTTTTCCCTGTTCTTTCTTCTCTTTCCCATTTTCGGTCATTTGTTGTGTGTACAAGTCAGTAATGAGCTGTCAGAGAGCCAATTATTAACCCAGCCACAGAACAGATTGTTCAGGTTCTATGTGTGTGACCTAGCATTTAGTATGTCTTTTTGTCCTCATGTTTCTGTTCTCCATAATACTCTGCTCAGCTTTCTCACTCTTTTGGGAAAAATAGCTATTGGTAACATGGTCTCTTGTTTGAGTGGCTGCCTATCCCAGTTTATCCCTTCTTGTACTCAAATTCTCAGCTGCACTTTTAGGAAGATTTTATTTCTGGGTATCATAAGTGAGTTGCTTTCTCAGGGCCTTGTTTCATCCCAGTCTACCTTTCCACTATATTTGGCAGCCATTTTGGTTCATCGTGTAAGTTAGTCACATGGGTTGGCCATTTTCGTTCACCTTGTGGATCAGCCACCCAGATTCTGTATTTGGTGGCCATTTTGGTTCATACTTTGGTTTATCCTGTGGGTAAGCCACATGAATTCTGCCATGTTTGTCGATAATTTTATTTGGTCCTGTGGATCAGTCATGTGGTACTGCATGTCTGTTCACCATTTTCTCTTTTCCTTCTTCTTTTAAAACAACCTCGGGCCAGTGAGATGGCTCAGCAGCGTAAGCGCCTGCCTGGCAAGCGCGAGGGCTCGAGTTCGACTCCCAGAACCCACATACAAGAAAAGGGCCGGTGATATCGCTCAGCGGCATGGGTGCCTGCTGGCGCACAAGGTCCTGAGTTCGACCCCCAGTACCCACAAAAAAAAGCAAAAAAAAAAAAAAAAACCTAAAAAAAACAACCTCATGGTCATCAGGCAATCTCACCCTTGTAGATAAGAGGAAGCCTCCAATTTTAGGGAATATATAAGCCTTCTCCCTTCTCTTCTGAATTGGGTTAGATCTCTTCCATGTTTATTTTCTCTAACAGAAATTCAGGTAATTTAAAAACATATGCCTGATGGTCTGAGTAAAACAAAGGAACAGCCAGTAAAGGCCAACTCAAGTGGCTGTGAGTGTACAAAAGTAGAGCCGTCCTTATATTTCATAATTTGTAAGTTTTGTTTTGTTTTTTTACTTTCTTTAAAAAGAAGCTTCTATCACTAATGCCTTACAGAAAGCACCAAAGTTTTTATTATTGGGGTAAATGCAAGGGATATTGTTTTTCAGGTGGCTAAGGGAGCCCCCCAGGTGGGGCTCCAACCTCATCTCTTAAGAGTTTACTGTTTCTAAGGGAGCCCCAGAGTGGGCTCCACCCTGATCTTCTGGGCTCAAGTGGCTATGGGAGTTCACCGAGGGTTCCACCCTGATCTCGTCTGAGTTTCTAAGGGAGTCCTAGGGGGTCCTCTTTCTCTCTAGGGACTCTCTCTAGGGACTCCCTTTCTAAGAAAGCCTGGTGGGGGGCTCCATACTGGTCTCTTAAAAGTGTCCTGTTTTTCAAGTGACTAAGGGAGTCTCTGGGTGGGTGGCTCCACCCTGATACCATGAGAGTTTCCAAGGGAGACCCTACAGGCTCCACCCTTCTCCCTAAGGGCTTAGCAAACCACAGTATGGGGAGTCCTAAGGCTAAGAGAGCCCAGAATGCTCCACTCTTCTAGTAGCACAGGTGTCTCTGTCAGAGCTTAGAGAAGAGATGCTTGCTTAGTAAGTATTTGAGTCTCACAAGGAATGCTTTACAAACTTAGTGGGTTTCCTCCTTCTGCATGGATTGCCATCTAAAGGACCCCAGACCTAGTTCTCTCTCTTCATAGGCCTCAAGATGAACCATGGGAAAAACTATGAATAGCACCCCACAGATTCCACCAACTTTGCAACTAGACTATATCCTTGATCAGTCAGAATGGTTTGACCCTGGCAATTTGAAAAAGGAATGATTTACAATAGAGTTTGTATCCAATATGAGCTAGGGAAAGGTGAGAGATGGGTACAGGATGGCAGTTTAAGTTACGATACTATTTTTCAGTTAGCTCACTTTCACAAAAGACAAGGAAGGTGGTATGAAGTCAGGTTTTTAATGCCTTATCTCTGGAAAGGCCATAAAGCTATGGTGTTTAGAGTAGCTCCTGAGGAATAGGGGGATGATATCATTGGTGATCCTGTCCTCAGATTCCCACCTGTCTCTCAGCAGGATATGGGTTTCTACCATCTGTCTAATGAAAACCATTTTGGGAGACCTCCTTTACCTCCCCCTTATAGTTCTCAGGCCAATAAATCACTTCCTCTCCCTTTAAGTGGCTCAGGAACTCTACCAGAGCCTAGTGCCCCAGAGAAACTCAATATTCCTTAGCCCCCTCAGACAGCTTTAAGCTCCCCAGGATGTACTCAGAGTGGTGCTTCTTACTCCTCTAACTCAAAATTTGTCCTGTCCCTGAAAGAAGTCCTAGGAGCAGAGGGAACTACTTGAATCCAGGTCCCTTTTTCAGGTACAGATATCCAATAAGGCAAAGAATGGTTAGGCTGACTTTCAGAGGATCCTAGTAGATTTGCAGATGGGTTTTAAACTTTGACCTTCACTTTGGACCTATTGTGGCAAGATGTCCAAATCATCCTGGCCACTTGCTGTACCCAAGATGAAAAACAAAGAATCCTAGAAGAGGCTAAGAGCTATGCAGATGAACAATCTATTTTAAAAAGGGAAAGGAATCACCCTGGAGAAGTTGTTATCCTTTCAAAAGAACAAAACTGGAACTATAATGCTAGTGATGGACAAGGAATGATATCTAACATGATAATGCTCTTATCCTGGCATTAAGAAATGTGCATTAAGAAATCTGTTAAGTATGAAAGGGTGAGAGAGATCACATAGGGCAAAGAGGAAAATCCAGCTATCTCCCATAGAAACTTTTCACAAATATACAAACCTAGATCTATCTTCCAACCAGGGACAGACACTGATGGGACATCATTTCATTAGTCAGTCAGCCCCAGATATTCAGCATAAATAAAAAAAACTTCAGATGGGCCCCTGGACCCCTATGGCTCAATTGCTGGACATAGCCTTTTCTGTGTTCAACAATCAGGATCTAGATGAGGGTGGAAGACAAGGGCCGGAATTATGGCTGTCACAATTGGCAAGACTTCAAGCACACCCAAGTTGTTTAAGAGAAAACCCAAGGATAATTGAAAAGTTTCTGTTTTAAATGCAAGAAGACTGGACACATGATTGTACCAAGCCACCACCTGGGCCTTGCTCCAAGTGTTAGGTGGCCAATGTGCTTGACTCATGGCACTGGGGAATTTATTGTCCCTCCTCCCAGAGAGTGGGTAAGCCAGCCAAAACCCTCATCTTCCATTCTGATGGTGGTGATTGAAGGGGCCAGGGCCACCTACAGTGCCCTTGCCTACGGACATCGTCTTCTCCCATGAGGAGCCCCAGGTGACTGTGGACATCATGGGTGAGCCAACTCAGTTACTGGTAAATATAGGGGCAGCTCATCCTGTTGTAACTTCCTTCTTTGGAAAACCCTCCTCTAGATCTATAGCCATAACTTGGATCAAGGGGACCCCTATTTGGAGCTTCTTTACACCTGCTCTGACATGTCACTTCAAAGGCCAAATGTTTAACCATGAGTTTTTAATTGTCCCATGGTGTCCTACTTTCTTGCTAGGAAGATATGTACTAGATATTTACTAGTAAATTGGGGGCACATCTCTGATTCTGGCACTGGCCAGGGCAGATTTTACCTGTTGAGACTATGCCAGGTCATGCTTCTAGACACCCCTGATAGTAACAAAAAGACTTGCACTAGTCTTAATCCTGCCTCATTGACTTCTACAGGCTCAGAGGTTAGCCACTCTTGTAAACAGGTGATTTCCCAGACCTATGCAAGCAGGCAGGACAGCAGTGATGGGTGTGGTTCACTGATGGAAGTGGATTTATCGAAGAAGGACATCAAAATGCAGGTTATGCAGTCGTCAGTATACAACAAGCCACTGAAGCAAAACCTTTTCCCCCAGAGACCTCTGCTCAAAAACCAGAGCTCATAGCTCTTACTTGGGCATTGATATCAGGAAAAGGAAAAAAGCTAAATATCTATACAGACTCCAAATATGCCTCTGTGGTGCTACATGCCCATGCAGCAATCCGGAAAGAAAGGGGTTTGTTAACTATAAAGCGCAAGCAGGAAATTCTACATCTCCTAGAGGCAGTCTATCTTCCCAAGCAGGTTACTGTCAAGCATTATAAGGACACCAAAGAGACATGTCTAAAGTCTCTCAGAAATTGAAAGGCTGATAGGGAGGCAAGAAGAGCAGCCTTACAACCCCTCAAGACCCTAGCTTTATTCTCATTTCATGAGGAACCATTAAAACTAGTCTATACTTCCCAGGAAGATAAATAGGCCTTAGGAAAAGAGGAATTAAAAAAGGACTCTGGCGGTATTTAGAAAATGAACTGGTACTTCCTCAAGGGACACAGTGGAAGGCTATAAAACCCTTCATGATTCTTTCCATTATGGGGAAAGAGATTGCGACATTGGAAATGGTCACTCAAATTTTCACAGCACTGGGATTAGTGGCAATCACCTGACTGCAAAGCTTGCCCACTCTGTGCGTATAGTAACCCTGGCAAGCCCAAACCACCTCCTTTGTTAGAACCTGTACAGAGGAGCGGGACGTACCCTGAGGAGGACTGGCAGCTAGACTTTACCCACATGCCACCATGTGGGGGATTTAAACAAATATTGGTCCTAATTGACACTTTTACAGGCTGGATTGAAGCCTTCCCTACTATTGGGGATGAAGCTGTCTGTACCTCGGGTATCTAGGACAAGGCCGCTGCTTCTCGTGAGTTTGGCAGGGCCCCGTGAGAAGTGTGCACAGCTCAGGGAGCCAATGCACAAAGTGACTTGAACTTCACTTGAGATAATATAGACAATTTCCTCTTGTTCCCCACAAAGCCACCAAGGCCTGCTGTTCTGCTCAAGATTTAGATATTCTCCCTGTCCCAGATTCTACCCTCCCCTTAAACTTTCCATAAAATTATTCAGATGCTGATTATATAAATAAATGCACTGCAGGTGCTGGGCAGTTCCTGTCTCCCATCAGGAGAAGGGGCTCCACCTGACCTAGCTTTGTATATTGATTCCTATCTTCTTCATCCCCTGACATCCTCCCTCCAGAGTTTCAAGAGCTGTGATAGACGCAACACACTACCTGTTCAGAAAAGGCTAAGGAGGTAGTCAAAGTAATCCTCAAAGAAGTCATTACCTGGTTTGGACAACCCCCAATCCCTTCAGAGTAACAACATGTCATCTTTTACCTCTCAAATAATTCAGGGGGTGGCAAAGGCTTTAGGAATAAAGTACCATCTCCATCTACATGGAGATCTCAGTCTTCTGGAAAGGTTGAGAGAAAAAACCAGACCCTAAAGTGAACTCTGGCGAAACTTGCCTAGAGACTTGGCTCCAATTATGGCCAATAGCACTCATTAAGGTTCAAAACATCCCTAAAACTGGGCTAATATGAGTCCATTTGAGATGTTCTATAGGAGGTCTTCTCTGTCTTCTGATGTGGTAGTAGACCCAGAGACCACCAGACTCTCAGGGTATCTTATTTAACCTGGGCCAATTACAACAGGCTATCCAACTGTATGGGAACAAAGTTTTGCCAGCTCCTGGCCCAGGAGGACCATCTAGTGTCTGCCCTAGAGCACCATTTAAGTGCTCATTAAAACTTGGAAAGAAGGGACTCCTGAAGACCAATTAAAACCAAAATGGAAGTGCCCCTTTTCAGTGATCCTTGCCACACCTACTGCAGTAAAGGTGGCAGAGATAGATACAGTAGCTGGATTCACCTTTCTAGGAGAAAGCCAGTCCCGCTTGAACTATCAGAAGAAAAAGACCACCCAAAAGAACAAAGCTACTCCTGTGAACTTCTGGAAGACCTGAGGTTCCTCTTCAAAGAGCAAAACTTTAGTACTGCTCTGGGTGTATATAAGGAGAGTCACTAATGACCCTAATTCACCACAGCTTAAATGGGTACCTGCATTGAGACTCCTGTTTTTAATTAGATCCATAATACACCTCACCTTGTTAGGGCTATGGCTCCCAGGTTCATGATAATTTATCTAACAACCCTCTTGCCATACTTTCTCCTCCACAGGAAGTGTGGGAATCTGACCTGCTTCTCATATTTGGGCTCTCTATCCCCAACCTAATAATGAAGTAACTCTCCTGATAAATTCATCAAGCTGTCTCCCATCAAACAGACAGCTCAACGGTCCTTTACATATAGACAGTAACCCCTTTCTTATGGTCTTCTGACAGGTTCTTATTTCTTCAACCCAGCTGGTGAACTACAACATTCTAAGGTAATTGGAGAAAACATAATCTCCAATAAGTAGAGCCTATAACCTCTTTCAGTAGAAAGTAGCTATAGGAAGATGGAGACCTTCACCCTCTCAGCACCCAATAAATGGGGATTTATGTCTTTCAGGGGGAAATGCAGCATGATTAAGGCATTGCAAACTGGCTGGGGGAGTGGGCATGAGCCATCGATCCAAAGTTCCAGGACATATGTGCAGTAGTTCCCAAAGCCCTGCATGGGAAACCAATCAGAAAGTGTTATCTTCAATTCTTCTTGTGAGAACCCAATCAGGTTTTTCATAGGATGGCCTAAACCTGACACCAGCCTGAGGAGTGGGAGATATAAAAGACAGCCAACATTTTCCTCATGGGTGCTGTGCTTTCTCTTCTACAATGGTTCACTCTCACCCTGTAGAGTGTACTTTTTCCCCTACATTTTGTTGGCTCAAACTTGCTCTGCAGAGCATGTTTCTTTTCTTTTCATATCATTAATAAATATAAAACCTTGCTACCTTTTGTACTTGACCAATTCTTTGTTCAGGACAGAAAGAACCTCTAGAAAGAGACCCCAGCACCCTAAAACCTGGTAACAATAAGGTAAAGTAGACTATATCCTACCCTGGACCATAAATCAAACCTTCACAAATTTAAAAGAATTAAAATCATAACCAAAACAAAGAACAAAAACACTGCCATAATAGAACCCAACTAGAAATCATTAAGTGATAGAAAGATACTAGGAAAATCTTAAAATAATTGGAAATTAAACAACATACTCTTCAATAATCCATGTGCCAAAGAGAAAGTTTCAAAGGAAATTTTAAAAATATATTAAAGTAAATGAAAATACAACACATTAAAAAATCATTGCGATGCAGCTAAAGCAGTGCTTGTAGGAAAGTTTATAGCACTAAATGCTTATGTTAGATAAGAGGGGTGGAGGGTACAGCTCAGCAGTACAGCATGTGTGCTCAGAATGCATGAGTCCCTGGGTTTCATCCCTAGCACTAAAAAGAAAAGTCATTTCTCTCAAATCTATACCAAATCTTCCACCTCAAGAAATCAGAAAAAGAAGAGTAAAATAAACCCAAAGCAATCAAATCAAAAGCTTTTTCATGGAAAAGATCAATACAATTCATAAAATAGCAAGACTGACAAAAGAAGAGGAAGCGAGAGGAAAAATGGAGGAGGGGGAGAAGGAGAAAAGGTAAGGAGAGACAAAAATTACCAAATCAGGAATGAAATTATTACAGATACAGCGGACATTGAAAGGATAATTGAAAATATACCAACAATGCTATACACATAAGTTCAACAATTTAGATGAAATACCAATTCCTCAAAAGCTACAAACTCTCAAAACTCTCCCAAGATTAAATAGATAACTTGAGTAGTCTCATAACTACAATAGAAATTGAATCAATATTTTAAAACCTTTTTGTTAGGTAGGTAGTTAGACATTAACAGGCCTGGGGAACAAATGGTGGTGGTGGGGGGGGTGTTCAAAATAGTATGCATTGCCAGTTGAGTAAAGAAACAAAGACACCAATGTATAACACATTTATAATTATTCGTTAGATCTCAAACCTAAAGCAATTCCACAGAGCATGACATTTTAAGGTTACATATTGTGTACAATCCTTTTTATCATACCTGGCCACATGGCTATTGAGTTTCAAAACAAGGCACCAGCATTCCTGACTACCATAGCCTACAGCCCAATGATACTAGGAAAGGAAATGTTCTTTAAAGACTCTCCTTCCTTGGGCTGGGCCCTGGTTTAAATTATAAACTTATCTTTGGAAGTTTCTTACATGATTAAAGTCCCCGAGGAAACACTGACCATCTAAAAGGACAGGAAGACATTTTGAAATTCCAAAGCAACTTCTAAGTAAAATGTCAATAAACATCATAATCACCGTAGTTCTCTGAACCCCAGGAATAACTATTGTATACACAAAAAGGTATCAGAATTCACACTCAGGACACATGCTTTCCTGGCACTTCTTGCCTTCACACTCGAAGGCATAATTCTATATCTACTTCACAATAAATTCTACCTATAATTCTGCAAGCCTATGTATCTTGACTGAGTTCTTTCATTAATGACACAAAGAACTGAGGACCAAGGAAGTTGAGGGGATGGCGAGGGGATGATTCCTTACCACCTCAGCACCCTCAGGACCCAGCTTCTTTGTGACATTTTGATAAATTTCCAGGCCTGGATGGTTCCACTACTGAATCGTGACAAACAAAAGAATTAATAGGCAAGTTTGCACCATATATTCCAAGAAATAAAAGAAGGAAACAACTTATGAGAGAGTTTTAATTGGGTCACAGGATGAAAAATTCATACACACAATCTTATTTCTATAGACTAGCAACGAATATGTTGCAATTGAAATTAGAAACACACAACCATTCAGAATTCATTTAAAAAAAGCCCCAAACCCCCAAAACTTCAGTCTAAATCTATAAAACCATGTCCAGGACTTGTATGAAGAAAACCATAGTACTCTGATGAATAAATTTTAAAAAGACCTAAACAAATAGAAAAAGAGTGTATTTATGGACTCATTCACATACTGAAAATGTCAATTCTTCCCAAATATTTATCAAAATCTCAGAATGTTTCTTAGATACTGATAAGCTATTTCAAATTTGCATGTAAATGTAAGGAAAACAAGAGGAAAGAAAATTTGGTGACCCACACTACTTAATATTCTAAAATTTACTATATAGCTACAGCAATTAAGACAATGTAGCAATGGTAGAGAGACAGATACACAGACCAATAGAACAGAACAGAGTGCCCAGAAATAGAGGCACACAAGTGTACCCAGCTGATTTCAATAAAAATGGTGAAGCAATTCAATGGAAATTTTTTTTCCACAAAAATTGTTAGAGTAACTGTACACTCTTACACCAAAAAATGAACTTCGACCTGAACTTCACACTTGATACAAAAAGTAATTCAAAGTGGACATTTCCAAATGTGAAAATTAAAACTATGAATCTTTTAAAAGACAACACTGGAGAGAATCTTTGGAACTCAGGGCCAGGTGGAGTTCTTAGATATCAAAGTCATGATCCCTCAAAGAAAACTACCAATAAATTGGACTTTGTCAAAACCAAATCCCTTTTCCAAGAAAGACTCTGTGAAGGGGATAAAATACAAGGTGCAGACTAGGAGAAAATATCTGCAATTCATAATTCTGACAAGGGATTTATATCCAGAAAACAAAGAACTCTCTAAATACAACAGTAAGAAATTTAGGAATCCAATTAGAAAAATGTACAAAAACACTTAATTCACCAGAGAGGTTGTTCAAGTGGCAAATGATATTCAATGTTAAGTACCTGAAAAGATGTTCAACATTATTGGTCACTGGAAAAATACAAATTAAACTCACGATGACATGCTACTATATACTTACTGGAATGATGTAAAAAAAAAAGATAAAAAAAAAACCCCACAATACCAACTGCTGGTAAGGATGTAGAGTGACTGGATTTCTTATTCATCAATGGTGGGAATTTAACATGGCACTCTGTAAGAGTTTGGCAATTTGTTACACAGACTTGCTGTAAAATCCAGCAATTGTACCCATAGTATTTTTTTCTACAGAAATGAAAATATGCCCACTCAAAAACCTGTACACAAATGTTTTATAACAATTTTCTTTAACAGATAACAACTAGAAACAACAAAATGTTCTTTAATAAGTGAATACTAAGCTGTGATTCAGCCCTAAAATGGAGTATTACTCAGCAATAAACAGAACAAATCCTTCATGCATGCAACAGATTGAGGATATTTCATGGGCATTACCCTGAATAAGAAAGGGGGCATCAATCTCAAAAGGTTATATATATAGAGTATATATATACTCTATGATTCCATTTATGTAACATTACTGAAATGTCAAAATTATAGTGATGGAGAACAGATCAGTGGTTGCCAGGGATCATATTTGTGGACAGGGTATAATTTAAAATGGCAGCATGAAAGAGTTTCTTTGTGGAAATGGAATAGTTCTATATCATGATTACTATGGTAGTTACATGCATCCGTGTATGTGATAAAATTTCATAGAACTACACATAAAAGTGTATAAAAATTTGTAAAGTCCAAATAGGTCCATGGGTAATAGTATTGTACAAACATCAATTGTACAATTATACAAACGTCTTGGCATTGATAATGTACAATAATTACATAAGATCTTACCACTGGGGGAGCTGGAAAATTATGGGTAAGGATACGCAAGAATTCTTGGTTCTACTTTTATAATTCCTTATGAGTACACAATTATTTTTAAATACACCTTTAAAAACTGGTATACAAAGAGGCTTTTAAATACAATCCAAACTCTAAACCCTTTCCTAGAGGGCTCTTTTAACAAGGCCCACAAAACATAAAAAACTTAAATTGCCTCACTTGTGTATCCACCTGAATCCTGCTCCACACTTTCCTATTTGTATCTCCTTTGCTCTTCCTCCATCTTCTGAAATATTCCCACTAATACGAAGTCCCTTAAAACTGCCACCTACATATGAAGAGGACTCTACTATTTCCTAATATGTCAACTTCTAACGCTGACTGTACTCAGACCTGGTGCTATTGTTAAAGACTCCTTAAATCCTGTCCTGGCCTGCATACTACAAAACTCCTTAACCTCTATTCGATCAGCTTATTTTTTCCTGATGTTTTCGAGTGATTATAAATAAGCCCTAAGAGAGACTGTAGCATCCAAATTCCAATGATTCCCTTAACCCAAGGTGAATTTTCCTTAATGGTGAAAGGACAAACTCTCATCAAATTGACGTGGCACAGGGCTGGTGAGATAGCTCAGCAGCATAAACACCTGCCTGGCAAGCACGAGGTCCTGAGTTTGACTCCCAGAACCCATGTACGAAAAAAAAAAAAAGGTCTAGTGGTATTGCTCAGCGGCACAGGCGCCTGCTGGCGCGTGAGGTCCTGAGGTTAACTTTTACACTGTCTGGCACTCTTATATTTCCTCATTTTTCCCCTTCTCCATTCTTGGAAGAACTTTTCCAATTAATTAGAAATCATCCTGATGCTATTTACATACTCATATGTCCAGATAAAATTTAAGTGATTTTTTAAATTTCTTAAGTTTTACTCACACTGGTCCTTGAGGTTCATTACATAGAAAATCAGTTTTATTAGAGAAGAGTTCATGTAATATTTCTGATCACATCCTTTTGGACAAATTGAAATGATTTTTGCTTTCAAACAGCTGTGTTGTCTCATTGATTTTACCATCATGTAAAAATATTAATACAAAGTACTAGTTTGTGTAAGATTGGATTTAATGTTTTTAGGATTTAAACTCTCTAAAACTAGTTCATGGGTCAACTTGATTTAATCATACAGAGTTCTTATTATGCTACAACCATAAAGGCTTAATGTGTAAATTGAATTGTAGTTTCCACAGCCATATTTAACATTAAGAATTCAGGCTATCATCAAGTAGAACTCATTAATAAATACTATTTGGATACCTTGACAGTTTCTAAGTAAAAAAAAAAAAAAAAAGATTCACAACACTAGTTACTAAACATTGTTTTATCCTTGTCTATTTTTATATATTATAGAATAACTAAAGAGTAACCAAAATGAAAGCCTTTGATAGTATTATTTTTTCACTTTAAATATCTATGAAAGATATAAAAATGTATAGTCATAGAGTAAAAATTTAGGTAGTTTTGGGTGTTCCCAACACACACATCCCTACACAGCTTGTTTTCAACAAACATATCACAATTTGTAAGATGCAGCTAAAGCAGTGCATAGAGGAAAACTTAGCATTCTATACAAACCTAGAAAATAAAAGAGAAGGGAACACTTCCCAAGTCTTTTATGGGTCTCCATTCACAAATACAAAAACTAAAGATATATCAAAAAAAAAGAAAATTACAGACCATGTTCCTCATGGATATGGATGTAAAAACTATTTAATCAAGCATTAGCAAATTGAATAAAAATATAGAAAAGGATGCTTCAACATTAATACTACACTTGTCTTCTTTACAATCCCTGTTAGTTATCTTATTACTAAGCCTACTGAGTGCCAGCTATGTGCCAGGCAGTTGTTAAACCCACGGACAGAGCAGTGCTCAAAACTATTATGGTCCCTGATTTCACAATGCTTGTATTTTGGAAGAAGAGTGAAATAGCAAATGTAAAATTTGTCAGTATTAAGTAAGTATTAAGTAAGTATTAAGAGTAAAGTCATACAATAGGTTAAGGGAAACAGGATACAGAAGGACAGACTGATGTACTGGCCAGATGTTCCTATTTCGTCTGGTTAAGGACGGCTGTCCGACAAGGTAATAATTGTGCCAAAGCAAATAAGGAAATGAAAGATGAAGCTTATGGATACCTGAAGTCAGTGTCATTAACAATTAAGATGTGTTATGTACATGTACCAATGAATGTTATTATGTATTGCGAACGTGTACTAATAAAAATTAAAAAATAAAAATTCAGTGATTGACTTACATATTATAGATGGTTATTGTGTGCCACAATCTGTTCTCAGCTTGAGGAATATGAGATGTACAAGACAGAAAAGATTCCTGCTTTCATGGAGTGCACATTCTAGTGGGAGCAGTGAGATAATAAACAAGCAAATAAACACGATAAGTTCTGACAGTGAAAAGTGCTAAGAATAAAACAAAACAGGACCCAGGATGCAGAACAATGGAGGTGCTCTTCAGAAAGAATGGTCAGAATGTCTGTATAGACAGGGTGGCCAGGGAAAGTGTTTCTGAAGAGCTACATATGTGGAGGTCTGAATAAAGAATGGGTCAACCCACTAAAGATTTGAAGGAAGGACATGAGATACATATATATTGCATCTCACCATTCTGAATCCAGCACTGACTCAAACTCAAAAAGGTTAAGGAGCTGATTTCCAAAAATAAAGCAAAAACCACTTAAGACACTTATTTTTCAAATATATTGAACAGTAGTTTCAAATATATTGTCAGTAGGCCGATACCTGAAGATGAGTATTACTGTGGTGTTCTTTACTTCACTGCAAGTGATGGTTTCAGTAAAAATACGAGATCTCATGGCCTAGTAAAGGGCTTCACACTCACCGCCTGTCCCTTGGGCGTCACTGGAATTGCTGGAGAACCCCTGTGAGTGGACAGCAAGAAAGACGTTTGTTTATACCCAGTGGAAACACGGAGAACCCAAGGATCAGAGTGAGTGAGGTCTATTCTTCCTCCTAGGCACAGCTCAATAGGGGGTCTATTTTTTTTTTCTTTTTTTTGGTACCAGGAATCGAGCTCACGACTCACGCTTGCCAGGCAGGTGCTGTGCCGCTGAGCTATATCCCCAGCCCCTAATTTGTTTCTTAACCTTTGCTATAGAAGGGTGTCTGGGGTTATTAAATAGTCACATTTCCTTCATGTTTAGCTTGCATTGCAGTAAATAAAACCTGTTGCACTATTAAAAAACACATTATACAGAAAATGTTCTATAGTTTTTAAAGTTATAATAGATAGATTAAATATTTAAATGTTTCTTAAGATGAACATTCAGAAGTACCAGGTGAAAAGCTATGTGAAGTTGAGATGGGTAAAATCCTATAAAGAATGACTACAAAGGTCAAAAACAAAGGCAGCTTTCCGACCTGAGTCTGTCAGAATGGCTCCCACCAGAGTGGCAGTGAGAGTAAGACAAGAAGGGCGGTTTTGTCATCAATAAGGTGGGCGCCCAAGAACACACACCAACATTTATGGGTGCATCATCGCAGCAGACTTCAAGAAGTGTGCTCCAGCATGTAGCTCAGTGCTACAGAGAACACTTGCATGCATGAGGCTGAAAGAGACACGCATAGAGACAAAGATAGGGAAGGGAAGACACACAGAGAGATCTCCTGAAATGTGCAAGAAGACAGAAATATGCAGAAGTATACACCTGTGCACACTGACATCAGACTCAACAAAGCTGTCTGAGCTAAGGAGTAATGGCCCGCTGTATCCGAGTGTGGTCCAGAACACATGAGGATGAAGACAAACCAATCAAATTCCTATTGTAGTTACATATGCATCTATTCTCACTCCCAAAAATCTAGTCAATGTGGGTGAGAACTGCTGACTCTCAAAATTAAAAAACCAAAAAAACCCCCAGAAGGACAAGGATTAATAACCAATCATTATGGAAATGCAAATCAAAAGCAATAGGATGGCATAATAATAACAAATATTGGTAAGGATGCGAGGATACTGGAATACTCATACATTGCTGTTGGGAATGTAAAACGTTACAGCTAAAAGGTTTGGCAGTTTTTGCAAAATTAAACAATATTTAGCATATGACCCAGCAATTCTACTCTGACGAATATACTATAGCAAATTAAAAACACATTCACACACAGAGTTGTACATTAATGCTCATGGCAGTAATATTAATTGCTGATGACTGGAAACAGCTCAAAGGCTCATCAAAAAATGTAGAATATCTATTGAATTGCATGCTTCAAAATAGTGAATTTTACAGTATGTGAATTGTCTGTTTTAAATTTCACAATGAAAAAAAGAATGATGGTAAACTTCTTGACTGGAGTTAGACAAAAACAATGAGAGAATGCAGCAGTTAGAATCTTCAAAGTGATGAAAGGAAACAAAAGAATCTAGAATCCTATGTCTAGCAAAATTTCCTTCAAAACTGAAGAATTTAAAGATTTACTATAAACCTACGATAATCAAGACAGAAAGACATATGTGTAACAGACGATACAGATCAATGAAACAGAAGATAGTCCAGAAAAAGGCCCAGATATGTAAAAGTTACCTGATTTCACAACAAAGATGCCAAGTTAATTCAATAGAGAAAATATATTCACTCAAACAAATGATCTGGAGCAAACTGGAAAGCCATATGGACAAACATGAACTTCAACCCTTACCCTCATAATATACAATAATTTGAACTGTACCACAGATGTAAATATAATAGCTATATAGAAAAATCTTTGTGAAACATAGAGCAGGAAAACACAAAAAGATTAAGTAATAAATTTGACTTCATCAAAATTCAAAATTTCATTATTAAGAAAAAAGGTGGGCTGGGGATATAGCTCAGTGGCACAGTGCCTGCCTGGCAAGCATGAGGTCCTGAGTTCAATTCCCAATACCAAAAAAAAAAAAAAAAAAAAAAAAAAAAAAAAAAAAGGCTAACCATAGACTGAGAAAAAGTAACTTATCTGATAGATTTGTATGTGGAATTAAAAAAAAAGAACCCTCCAACTCAGTTATGAGATATAAAAACCAATTTTAAAATCAAGTGCCCCATCAGACTTCAGAAATGATTTAGGTAAGGGGTTTGACAATTTTTTCCCCAAAAAGCAATGACAAAATTCAATAAAACTTTCAAAATAATTATTTCAAAATCTTGGAAATTGATGAAAGGCATGCCACAACTGAACATTTACTCAAGAAAGGTGTAAGAATGGGGACATCTGTAGCATTTTAGCCTGAGCCTGCACTCATCTCCCGCTCTGCTAGACCCCCATGTTCTATGGCACAGTAGTTCTACCAGGGTAGAGCAGGCTGGGAAATTCTCAGCCTCAGTGGAACTTCAGGGGAACTGAAAACTCATTCTGTGTATATGTATATGTATATGTATGTGTATGTGTATGTGTGTGTGTGGGGGGGTGGTGGTGGTGATTTTGGCACTACTGCTGGAAACAACACTGATCGAGGAGGGAAACAATCAGGGAAGGTCATGTTATAGGTAGCCTGAAGGTGAGATACTGGTTGGAGCAAGCTATAGATGGGCAGAACACTCAGAAGAGATCTGGGGAATGAGACAATAGTAAGGGTAGTGTATAAGGCTGCATGTATGGAACCAAGCAATTCCATTTCTAGGTACTTACCTAAGACAAATGAAAACTCAGGTCCAAAGACTTGAAGTGAATATTCATAGTAGTACCGTATCATTCAAAAGAGGTTTAAAAAAGTGGAAAACACCCAAATCTCAGGCAAAATCTGGTATAACCATACAACAGAATAATATTCAATAAAAATAATTACTAGTATATACTAAACATGTGTGATCCTCAGCCTCTTTAAGTGGAAAAAGTCAATGCAAAAGACCATATTTTGTATGATCCATTGGTTGCTTAGACAAGTGGGAAAGGGCAAGTGATAACAAATGAGTAAGAGGTTTCTTTAGGGTGATGAAAATATTCTAATATTAGAATATGCTGCAGACTATACAACGCTGTAAATATACTAAAAACCTTTGAACTGTATACTTTAAATGAGTGGATTTTATGGTATGTAAGTTATGCTTCAATAAAGCTATTAATAGGATAAAGAATGGAACAGGTCTTTCACCAAAAAAGATAAAGGAATGGCAAATGAGCATATTAAAAATACGTTTAATGTCATACTGGTTGTCTTAATCACTTTTTTATTGTTGGGACACCGTATCCAACACCCTAAACTTAAAAGAGGAAAGGTTTATTTTGGCTCATGTTTCAGAAGTGTCAGTCCTTGTATGGTCAGAGGCATGGAAGATGGGAATAGTGGAGCAAAAGCCAGGAAGCAGATAATGGAGAAAACAGGGAGTGAGATACACCCTCCTAGGTCATGCTCCCAGTGACCCGCCTCTTTTGACCAGGTCCTACCTCCTAAGATCACATTTGGCTACAATGCCTCCATGATTCAATCAATGCTTCAAAAGCTCTGAGTGCATGAGGCTTTGGGGAACACCCAGATACAAACCGTAACACTGGTTAAATAAATGCAAACTAAAACCACAATAAAACACCTGGCCACCAGAATGGCTAAAATTAAAGACTGCAACACCAAATTTTAGCAATAATGTGGCAAAATTGCAAAGCTGGTAGGAATATAAAATGGGTTAGCCACTTTGGAAATCAGTTTGGCAGTATCATATAAACAAATACCACACAACTCAGCAACTTTACCTCTAAGTGTTTTATTGAAAAAAATCACATTACTCACACAAAGATTGTAAATAAATGTTCATTACCACTTTATTCATAATAGCCTCAAACTAAAAATAAATCAGGTCCTCACCAATAGGAGAATAACATAGTACATTCACACAATGGAATACTACTCAGCAAAGAAATTACAGATTCAAGCAATGACATGGATTCTTCTCACAGATTCTATGCTAAGTGAAACAAGACTTATACAAATAAAATACATACTGATTTCATCTAATATATAGCAATACAAAGCAGATCAATGGCTGCCTAGGGTTGAAGGTGGATGGGTGGGAACTGATTATGTATACAGGGACTTGAGGTAACTTGTGAGATGTGCTGGAAATGTTCTGTTCCGGTTGTGGTGTTAACACAGGTATGTACATCTGCCCTAATCCATCAGATAGTACACTTACACAAGTGTTTCTGTTGTACATAAATTATAACCTAATAAAGTAGCCTTGAACAAGTAGTGAAGAAAAAAATTGATAATATGTATAACACTGTTCTGAGGAAATAGGCCTCTAAAAGTGGAACTGGGTTAACAAATCTGGCTGGCTCCACTGCGATCCTAGCATCTGTAGCACTTGTTATCTGATCTCACCTTTGTTTCAGCAGCACTGATACACATCAGGGTCTGGCATAAGACTAAACCCATTACTAGTTGCCAACAAAAAGGGCTTTACAATGACTTTGTATGACTTTACTTCTTGTTAAGGTTTAACACAAATGCTTATTCCAGTACTGTTTCAAATATCATTTTATGTTTGTTATACTGTTAACTGATTACCAATCTTTTTGCTACCAATATGGAACCATAGCTCTAGAACTATCCTTTTTACCTATCAATGTATATGCAGTACCTTACATATATCAAATATTCAGTAGTTATATGCTAAATAGATGAACCAACACTTCAATTCATCCAGCATTCTAGTTCAAATAATTCCTCACATTCTTCTTCAGGGTGAGGAGACTTCCAAAGATCACCAAAGCAAATCTAAGAATGAAAATCAGACTGCAGGTACTCACATTCTTAGGCCTCAGTGGCTTTCTAGTGATGGGTATAACAGAATATTACTTTTATATCATTAACATTTTTTATTCCTGGTTCTTAATTTCTTGTGTCCCCAGCTGCTAATGGGAATTTAGTGACTCAGTGGTAGGAGCTGCTTCAGGAAGGAAAGACAATGAGTATAGGACAAAGACATCAGTGCTCAGTTTTGAGTACCAAAGTTGACCTTTTAAATACAAAGGGTTTATTTCAAAGAGAATACAATTACACTGTGAAAATAAGTGATCAGATCCTGGCTGAATCAGGTAGCTTATTCTATGAACCACAGTTAGGAAGAATTCATAATACCAGAGCAGTTTTCTTACCCAAAGTCAAGAGATCAATTAAGCGGGAAAGAATTTAAGGGGGTTTAGCAAGAGCTTGCCTACAGAGGTCTGAGACTGGCTTGGCATCTCTTCTCCTTCATGACTAGACACCCTATTTTGGCCTGTGTAAGAAAACCCTACATAGGATGTATACTAGCTATACAACAGAACCACACCAGAACAATTACCTCAGAAATTCTGGGGTGGGGGGTCAAGGCCTTAACAGATCTAAAGAGCTGCCTCTGTGTTCTACTCTTCCCTCCTGAGTTAATGTTCTTAGAGGCAGGTGTTGAGAATCATTGGCTCCAATCTCAAAGCAGAAGTGTGTAATGTCCATCTCCCCACTGTGCAGCCCAACCTTACGGACAAACTTCTTGCCAACCCCTACACCTGAGTCAATTCACCACGGCACTTGGGCACAGACTGCCTAGGTAAGCTAGGCAGCATGTTACCAAAGAGAACTTCAGACTTGACTCCTGCTGCCCCTCATGCTGGATTCTGTAGTCTCTATTTTATGAGTAAAGGTTTTACTGTCAAGCTTCTACAGCTGGAAGGGGTGACACAAAAAACCCCAACACAACTCAACATGAAACAAAGTGAACTAGAGCTACCACCGGCACTGCTCAGAAACACACCAACTTCTACTAACTTGACCAGTTCATCAAAGCCCATATGTCCTCACCAAAAAGTGGCAATCACAGTGAAAGCCAGGGTTATCAGTGAATGCACATGATGGAGTTATTAGACCTTCAATCTTCTTTAAAGATATTTCCAGTTCTCATTTAAAAAAACTGAGAAATCTCAATTTAGTAACAACAAGGAACAAGTTCTGATCCTGTGTAGTAGTTAAATCAACTGTAGTAGTTAAAGAGACCCAAGAGACTTCATGTTGGAATTAAAAAGCTTTCAGAAATATTCAGGTACAGATAGGAGCAGAACAGATTCCCAGAGTAGTCTGCTGGACCCAGCTGTATAGTAGCCAGTGATCACCGAACTCTTCAGCCGTTAAAGTGTGGCTAGTTCCAAACAGAAAGTGTGCTCTAAGTGTGAAATACACTCCAGATTTCAAAGACTGAAAAAAGAATCTAACATATCACCTGATAATTTTTATATTGATTCAATGCCAAAATAACAGTTTGGAAATTTGAACAGTGTAGGAAGGCTGTGGCCATGCTTGAGCCCCAACAATGGATGAGCCCTGTAGTCTGACCTCCTCGAAAGATAGCATATGAATGTATGGATAATGAATATCCCTAACACTAACCAATTTAATAACATTTTAGGTATTAATGAGCTACCTTGAAAAATTCATGATTTATACTTGGTATTTTCTGAAATATAAATTTATATTGCTAACATTGTGCAACCAGTCTACTTCCAGTTACATAACTAGCCACAAATGACCAAGCCAATAAGAAAGCATTAACTTCTCAAACTGACTGTTGGAAGGCTATTTTTTGGTGAAGTACTCTTTAAATCTAATAATAAATAATAAACCCAAAAGTTCACAGAAAATAGTATCATAGTAATAAGGCACTAAATGGCAGAATTTAAAAACTTTTATAATTACAGTATCATTATGATATTGCAGTCATTTTTAAACATTTTATGTGGGAAATTAAATCTTAAATCAGGTGACATTTATGAATAAAAGGTTTCCGACATCTTAGGATAAACATTTCAGGCATTAATTTTCTACTATTCTCACAGTCCTTGCCGTCCTGAAGTCCCAAGTTATCTACAAGGGAACCTTTGAACCAACTTGGAGAAACCTGTAAAAACTTGAATTAGTGTTCCCATGGACATGCTGTATTAGGTAACCTGTGGGTAGAGTTGCCTCCTTGACCCACAAGGCTATCCCAAGGTTGTTGCTCCTCCAATAACTAAATATAAGTTTACCAGTCCTCATTTCCTGTTCTTTGCTGAACAAGAAAGATCACAATGTGGTCAGTGGCAATCCATAGCTTTCCAAAAAGTAATACATCTCTTTTGGTCCTCCTCTTACCAAGTCTAACCCAACCTATCTTTTTTTTTTTTTTTTTTTTTTTTTTTGTGGGTACCGGGGGGACGACCTCAGGACCTCGCGCGCCAGCAGGCGCCCGTGCCGCTGAGCGATATCACCGGCCCCTTTTCCGTATGTGGGTTCCGGGAGTCGAACTCGGGCCCTCGCGCTTGCAAGGCAGGCGCTTAAGCCGCTGAGCCGTCTCACCGGCCCCTAACCCAAACTATCTTTAACAGCAACATCCATCAGGGCAATAGGATTCATCCTTCCCACATATCTACTTCTACAAGACCCTGTTTCCAACCATAGCTTTACTTTTTGCTGCAAAGAACAGAGAAGCCAGGTATAATGGAAAGGGGATGGGATGAATAATCAAATATGAAACTCAAGAATGTTTGGCTGCATCTCAGCATTTCAGTAGGCAAATCTGGGAAAGCATGGCTCCATTCCAACAGGCATCTACAGCTAACAGCAGGGGGGACTCCAGGAGAGGTCCAATACCACCAAGGTGGATGCTGTTAACCTAGTTTAGTGTACCCTCCTTATCATGCACTTACTCTGACAGTGTTACCCATGTTTGGGTCTAGATACCTCCTGAACCCTAATAGACCACACACACATATATCAACTTCTGCTTTCTCAGAACCTGTTCACTAGTTATGTCTTGGCTTCTCTCTCAAGGGTCTGATACCTAAAATCCAATTCCTTCATTTTAGAATTGGTGCTCCCAGGCCGGTGAGATAGCTCAGTGGCATAAACAACTGCCTGGCAAGCGCGAGGTCTTGAGTTTGACTCCTGGTACCCATGTAAAAAAAAATAAAGAAGAAAAAGAAAAATAATTGATGCTTCCTTTCTCTGGTTCTCCAGAATATTACCAACACAACCAGCTTTCTCCAGATAGGGATTCAATCCTTCAGTAAGTGGGGAAAAGTACAACTAGAAGCTGTCCTGGTCTTGGCTCTCATGCCTTATATACAAAGTTACTGTCAGGATGAGTCAATTCTCTCTAAATATTTCAAGTTCTATCTCTGGCTTCCTTACTGTCAGTGCTTTAGTTCTGCTCATCACCGTGTCTGAATTACTCTGAAGTTCCTAACAGGTCTCTCTGCCTCCAGGCCCATCCTTTCTAATCCAAAATGTAAATGTGATCATCTTTTCCTGCTTAAAATCCATCAAAATTAGTTGGTGTACACATGATTTGTCACTCACTTACCTTTCTAGACAGAGTTACTCCCAAGAATGCCACACTTCTCTCAACCTTAGTGATGTGCTAAGCCTTCTACCTTGCCAATACCTGCTACGAAACTCTCACGTGGTATGTTCCCCTATCCACATCCCTTCCCTACAGCTATACTCTGCTTGTTTTTAAAGACTTAATCATTTTGTTTAGTCTGAGTTTCACTACTCTGTATACCTTCAAAATACCTTGCATGTATGTCTATAACAGCCATCTGTTACTCTCCATTTTATGCTTGTTTACTTATTTGCTTTACCTGTTAAAAACTAAGTTTGTAGGCTGAGGAAGGAGGATCACGAGTTTGATTACTGGCTGGGCAACTTAGGGAGACCCTGTCTCAAAAAAAAGGGAGGGGTCTAGGGATACAGACCTCAGGAACAGAAAGATCACCCAATTCAAAGCCCCATACCTCCAAAAAAAAAAAAAAAAAGTTCATAAAGATCAGCTATCTTTCATGTCTATATCCTTGGTCCCCAAGGTGCACAATATCAAAGAATGCTTAATATACAACTGTTGAAAGAGTTTAGATAAGAGTGGAAATCAGGGGCCGGTGAGATAGCTCAGCGGCAAAAGCACCTGCTGGCGCGCGAGGTCCTGAGGTTGACTCCCGGTACCCAAAACAAAAACAAAAACAAAAAGAGTGGAAATCAGAAACCTTAATGTTATCTATTATATGTTGGCTTCTTTATGCACAAGTCAGGGTCTTAGATATTATCACATTTTATGAATGGACAAAATAACAAAAATTACTCACGAAAAGACAAAGATATTCTCATTTATGCTAACCATAAACATTATTAAGAGATTATTACATAACTGGTCTTGTATATCTTTCCATGAAATTCGACAGTCCTGACGTGGGGAGTAGTACTACCTCTTTTTATACACAAAGGTGAGGCACAGAAAAATTATATTGCCCAATGTCCAGAGATGTAAGACTGGCAGTATAGCTCCAGAATCCAGGTTCTTTATTACTATCCTACTAAGCTCAATACTTTTGTATCATGAAAACCGCTTCCAAAGACTTATGACTCTTCTTCTAAAACATAATGGCATGTTACTAAATATAACAAATTTAAAAAGTTATGACTATGCATTATCATCCCTACCTAAAACTTAATAGCTCTCCAGTCATATTGCAATTACAATATTTACAGCTAGGTTTTACATTAGAAATGTCACAGTACATCTTTACTTATTGTTAATGAAGAAATCTTTTTCTATTACTCGTAAGCTATTACATTTCGACATCATTTTAAATTTAATTTTGTGGTAATGGGTATACAAAAAATAAAGAGGATATAACATCAATCAATGCATGGTAACTTCAGCATTCAGATGTTTCTTTCTTTTATTACACTGTACTGTAAACTTTAAACATTAAGGAGGATATGACAATTTTCCTTAAAAGCATCCTCTTATTTTCTGCTTCTAAATAAGGGGATAATTTAGCAAGATCATTTGGAAATCTTATTAAAATATCAATAATAAATTGTTCCATTTTAGTTTACAACATATTAATACCAGTTGTTCCCAATATATTTTCTCTATTTCTTGTGATTGATGCTTTTGATACCTTATTTAACAGAAAAATACTTTCTAATAGAGGAAATTAAGAGGTATCACAGAAGAGTTGTCAAAACCGTGAGTAAAGCAGTAGAGGGAAATATTATTACCATGATTTTCTAATACGAAAAATCATAACAGAAATGTAATGAATTGACAATATCATCACATTCCAATACCCCTTTTATATCTCCCTATGGAGTCTGCTAGTATTATATACCTCCAAGTTCTCAAGATAGACAAATAATGAAACATTTTTGAGATTCTAGTACCAGGTCTACTGAAAATAGGATGCAACCAGAAACATAAGTTCACTAAACTTAAATAAATCAGTGCCTATCAATTTCAACATACTTAATCAGAATATGCAGCCATGAGCTCTTAGTAATAGGAAGACTTAAGTCACTTCTGATGCCAAGATTTGGGATCCTGACAGGCGTTCACTGTCCAGTACAGAGCTAGAAAACAATGGTGGTTAACAGATACTACAGTATTAATTAATTTTTTTTCAGTTATTTCTGGGATGCTAGTTCACACCATGCTATTCTTTGCCTCTCTATAGACAACCAACCAAAAATCTATCTTCTTAGTAACTACTGGTCTAAAACTGATGATAGCTTGAATATCTAAAAATTAACCAATTCTCCTAGCCTCTTACTGTCCTCAGAAAATTATCTGACTTAGGAGACCAAGTATTTCCCATTTAATACAGGAATTCTGTTTCCTAGCTTATGCACAGCATTCACAGAATACAGTACTCAACTTATTGCTGGAGAAGTTATTACCAAAAAACGTTTTACCAGCTGTTTCTGATCAGTACTAGGAGTACACCAAGTAGCCATTTCCTCTAAAGAAAAGTAATTAGCAATTCAGTTTCAGAATGAAAAGACATGAGTAAAAAAGAAAAGACAGTAAAAATATAACAAGTTATTCACAACACAGCAAAAAAAAAAAAAAAAAAAAATCAGAAGTTACACTCCTCAGGAAATATAGGCGAGTGAGCCAAAAACAAAGTACTGACATGTTAGACTATTTTTTTTGGAACTAAGAAAATATCTACACAGGGACATTTGAACAAAGGACACCTCACATTTAAAGGCTGTCAATATATACTGAGTTTGCCTCAGGATAAATCAAAATTGCAAGAAAATAACCCAAATGAACTAGAAAACTTCAGCAACAAACTGTATTCATATTTAATAAGCACCAATTACTTTTAAGTAGTAGTTTTATATAGTTCCCCAAATCTGATTAATATGGAAACTTACTCTGTAAAGAATAAGATGATTTGGATATTACTATCAGTGCATAGTGTGGATATCAATGACCTGTAAAATTCAATTCTTGAATTTAAAAAAAAAGTTTCATGCTTTGTTCAAAACAGCTTATTTTTAGGAAAATTTCACTCATCCACTGTCCAATTCAGTACATAAAAGTAGATAATATTTACATTGAATTTACAGTCTTATTTAAAGGAATATCCCTATGTCTTAGAATAAAATATCTAAATGATTTTTCTCAAACTTCACTATACTCAAACTTTAGAACACAGGTGTGAGTCAAATAAGCTTGGAAAAGAGTTCTGTCATTTCATTAATGGATTCAAACTGAAGTTTTTTTTTTTTTTTTTTTGAGACAGAGTCTTGTTATGTAGTTTAGCCTGGCCTTGAACTCACTGTGTAGTCCAGCCTGGCCTCGAACTCGTGGCAATCCTCCTGCCTCAGCCCCCCAAGTGCTGGGATTACAGGCATGTGCCACCACGCCCGGCCTTTCTGAAATACTGTACATCATGTAGATATGCTGAGCATGGGCCTTAGTCATTGTTGGGCTACATTCTATTGAAGTATCTAATGGGTGAGAAATGAAATCATCATATAATATTTAAAGAAATGTAAGACTTACACTAAGAAACTAAGTACCATGGTACCATATAAGTACCATGCAAGCTAACAATTAGACTTTTTCAATGTTCTTTCCACTATCACAAAAATCAGTTACAGAAACCAATTTTTATATTTTGGTCATAAACACTGCTCTTAAAACAATGCATTATTTGATTTGTGACTAAATCTGAAAAGCGTATTAAATCTATGGCTAGTCAATTTCTCTGGCAAAGAGCCCAGAGTAAGACAGAATAATTTTACTTTCTCTTAAACATTCTGGGAAGAGGGGAAAGAAAACCATACCAAAGTAGGATAAGTTAAAATTGGCAATAAATCCATTATGGACATGAGTGGCACAAAAGTGAAATTTAAGAACATATTGCTTTCTATATACACAAGTGTAACTTTATTTGAAGATGAGTATTTACAAAGACTCTTGAAAGCTATAATCATCTTGATTACCTAGGCTTTATATCTTGACTGTGTCTCCACCATAGTATTTTGTCATCAGTAGTTTCACCTGAATATTTAAATACCTAACATCATTTTATGCCCTACTTCTACTATCCAGTGGCTGCATATACATTCACAAATATTATCAGTGACATTATATAGACTATCCAGAATAATGACTTTCCAGAATAATGACTCTGACTTTGAATTAAAAACTGGAGCATTTGAGCTTTAAAAACTTTTTTTCAATTTCCAAATTATTCTTTTTTAGGACATTGCTGGAGACTGAATTTAAAGTAAAAATTCCAACTCTGAAAATTCTAACAAAAAAGGGGTTGCTTTAGAAAGACTGTAGTAAGTACCATTCTAGACAAATATAATAATCAAGTAGCACTTGACACTGACAAACACTGAACTTTCTTAAAAATCACAGAAGCTTCTATTGTAGCAGCTGCAGCACAGAATACTATGACAGAGGTTAGACAGAACAAGGAAAAGGAAAAGTAAATTTAAAGCCAATATAGTTCAAAAAGTAAACGAGTAAGTCACACCAGAAAATCAACTTCCAGGACAAGGTAAGCAGTTAATTATCACAGCTATAATAAATCTCTTAAGAATGGAAGACAACAAAGTAATTCTTATCACAACAATATACCAATCATAGAAAATAAATTATCCACATTCTAAGAGGTTTCCCTTCAGGGAATCATGACAGGAGCACGTGAAAGCTTACAAAACTGAAGATGTGAAATAAAATAGATTCAAATTAAGATTTCATAACAGAAAAATTTTCCTTAAAATAGTATTTCCCTTGAAGGAAGAATAATTTTCCACAACTTGTTTATAAAGCACCTATGAAATTGTGCTGTCAGCTGTCACAATGGAGGTTTTGGATTCTTTTAGCAACTGCAGCATAACAAAAGGCATTTCACAGCATAACTTTAGGGAAAATGTTATCTAGTCTAAAATCACACAGAAAGCAATTAAAAATTTTTTTTTTTTTTTTTTTTTTGTGGGTACCGGGGGGACGACCTCAGGACCTCACGCGCCAACAGGCACCCGTGCCGCTGAGCGATATCACCGGCCCCTTTTTCGTATGTGGGTTCCGGGAGTCGAACTCGGGCCTTCGCGCTTGCAAGGCAGGCGCTTAAGCCGCTGAGCCGTCTCACCGGCCCAAAATTTTTTTAACTTATTCATAATAACAAATTTTTCTAGGTAGCAGCAGCTGCTCCTGTACTTGCCCTTTTAAAAAATATGAAACAGAAGCAATAGAGAAACAAAGGAGGTTAAGAGTAACGATGTTATATAAAAAAGCAAATACTTAAATACATCAAGCAGAGTTCAAAATAAGCAAACTGTACTGCGCAACTTTCAATTATACCAAATAAAGCGCACTGCCTACATATTCACTGATCACGTTTCCCCTGTTGAAAATGCACAATCTACTTAATCAGTATTTTTGATATTTAAAAAAGACATTCACTATTCAAGCCCTGATAGCTATCTTCCAGTATTTTTAACCATTCAGATGTATTTTGGGGAAATATTTATTCATATAATTTTGCTTAATACATTTATTTCTACACAAGATG
Source organism: Erethizon dorsatum (assembly GCA_028451465.1). Taxonomy (NCBI): domain Eukaryota; kingdom Metazoa; phylum Chordata; class Mammalia; order Rodentia; family Erethizontidae; genus Erethizon; species Erethizon dorsatum. The sequence goes on from CM051835.1 coordinate 76,433,415, forward strand.
AAATTAAAAATCTCTATAACATTTTCAATTACAGTAACATCAATAAATTATAAATTAACAAAATTTTTATATTTGCTTTAAAAAATCATTTATCAAATGCTAACTTCCAGATTATCTGGAAAATTAAAGATGCACATTGCTATAAATCTGGCATTCTAATTAAATTCTAACTTTAAAAGTATATAAAATGTCCCTCTAATTATTCCAAATTCCACTCCAGAAACTTTTATTTGACCCTTTTCATAAGTTATTAAGTTCACAATCTGCTAAACATTTTACCCAAATGTGGGAACTGAAAATGCAAAGCTCAACAAAATAATTATGTATATGAAAAGAACAAACAAAAAATACCCGTTAAAAGAAAGTTATTGTATCTGGCAGCACATAAAATTGGTAATCATATTTAAAAATTGCATAGCTGCAAGATGATTTGCTGCTAACTACTGAGCAGTTTCATTTAGAAGGAAAACAATATATTTCATAAACTGCAATTCTATAATTACTTAAAATGTAATTATGCAACTTGATTTGCTCTTTGGACAGCATTCTGGTAATATTAAACCTTTAATTTTAAAATATTAACACATTTTAGCTTTCCTATGTAGATATCTATTTTCCACACTTGGTGGGAAAAAAAAAATGGAAGAACTTGAGATCATAGTCTACATTCAGAGAATGTTCTACTGCTTGATTACATTTCTTAGTTTTCACATTTAAGATTTTAGTTTATAGAAGTAAATTATGTTGTTTTTAATTTAAGAATAGATGAATGTTGTGGGAAATAGACCCCAAACTAAAAAAAAAACAGAACAAGTCAAAACACAGCTAGTTGCACAGCTCTAGAAAACTGAATAAAAAGTAAATCAACTTTTCAATCAGTTAACTTTGGCGTCTGAATACAAAATGTTGATCAGTATTAACTATGCAGATGACTACTGAGGGATGTGCAGCATTTTCAAAATCCCTGTGTGTCCCTTATATGCAAGTTTGGTACAATGAGTTCTGTGGTTACTGTCCTCTCTTCAGCAGGGCTATTTTCTTGTATGATTGTCCATCTCTGTATTACCAAGTCTCATAGAACTCAGATTTCTGGCTGAATAAGCCCACATTTTTATTTTTCGGAGACAGGTCCTCAAGTCCTCGTAGATTTTTCAAGCATCTTGAAAAGATAAGAAAACCTGTGTAAAAACAGAAAAATTTAGCTTAAACCATGGTCTACAATAGTAACACACAAATCAAAAAACATTTATTCACCTATGAATACTGAATCACTGTAAAATTTAATACTTATACTTATTCCAAAAACTCTTCAATTAGTGTTCTGTAAAGGAACAGTTCAAGACACAGAAGGACCAGCTAAAGCTTAATATATCACAAAAGTCAGTCAATACATAATACTAATTCCTCTTCCATAACAAAAACTACATGAGTAAAGAGTATTACATATACAAACATTCTAATTTTTAAAAATTTCCTCAAATGCCGGTGAGACGGCTCAGCGGCTTAAGCGCCTGCCTTGCAAGCGCGAAGGCCCGAGTTCGACTCCCGGAACCCACATACGAAAAAGGGGCCGGTGATATCGCTCAGCGGCACGGGCGCCTGTTGGCGCGTGAGGTCCTGAGGTCGTCCCCCCGGTACCCACAAAAAAAAAAAAAATTTCCTCAAATAACTAAAAATTCCCAAAATAGAAAACTAAATAATTTCCTAACTGATTAAGACCTCAGATATTTGTTTTCTGTTTTGGGCTGATAATTAAATTCTTATGCTGACAGATGTATATTGCTTTCTTTTTAATGTTTTAATACTGAACCCTCTTCAAACCTGTATGCTTTTTAATCTAGGACAGATAAAAGGATGGAAAGAATTTATCACTTGACAAATACAGAGTCATAACAGAGGCAAAAATGTTAGTGAAGATATTCCATGACTACAGATTCTTAAGAATGACTCTTCAAGGTCTCTACAGACAGACCCCATTGGTTCAGATTTCAGTGGAGAGCTGACTTGATAGTTCAACCTACTGGATATGTATTCAAAACTCAGGTTCTCTATACCAAAAAAGATACATAAGGAAATAATTGTTGTTTAAGACTAACAGACATATACTCCCCTACCCTGGTATTTGGGGTTAAATCAGGGTGCCTTACCACTGAGTTGCATCCCTAGCCCTTTTTTAAAATTCTGTTTTGAGATATCTACAGTCCTATTGCCTCAGCCTCCCAAGTAGCTGGGGTTACAGGTATGTGCCACCATGCCCAGCTGACATGTATTTTACGATGTGAGATGTGTGTTCCTATATGCCATAAGCTCATTGAAAAACTAAAGAAAAAAATTCAAGGATGAGACCATGAAAGAAAATGTTTTACACCATAAAATTCCACATTACAGAAAAAAATGCATCTACTGTACTATGGTCTGAATGTGTCTCCCCAAAATTTGTATACTGAAAACTAATCTCTAGTACAACAGTACTTAGTAAGAAGTGGGGCTTTGGGAGGTGATTAGTCATGAGGGCACTGCCTTCAAGAATGGGACTGGACCAGTGAGATGGCTCAGCGGCGTAAGCCCCTGCCTGGCAAGCGCGAGGGCCCGAGTTCGACTCCCGGAACCCACATACAAAAAAAAAAAAAAAAAAAAGGGCCAGTGATATTGCTCAGTGGCAGGGGTGCCTGCTGGCGCGAGAGGTCCCAAGGTCAACCCCCGGTAGCCACAGAAAAAAAAAAAAAAAAAAAAAAGAATGGGACTAATGTCCTTACAGAAGATGGAGGGAGGCCATTGACACTTCGGCCATCTCGGAACATCCAGAAGGTGCTGCAAATGAGGAACAAGGCCTCACCAGACACTGACTCTCTTGGTGCCTTCGTCTTAGACTTCCCAGTCTCCAGAACTGTGAGCAGTAAGTTTTTCTTCATTATAATTTTTTTTTTTTTTTGTGGGTACCGGGGGTCGACCTCAGGACCTCGTGCGCCAGCAGGCGCCCATGCCGCTGAGCGATGTCACCGGCCCTTTTTTCGTATGTGGGTTCCAGGAGTCAAACTCGGGCCCTCGCACTTGCCAGGCAGGCGCTTACACCGCTGAGCCATCTCACCGGCCCTCTTCATTATAAATTAACTGAAGTATTTTGTAATAGTAGCTTGAATGCACTAAGACTCTAGAGGAGAAAAATTATTTGTAGCTGATTTAGATATATTTGGCAAGTAAAATACTAATGTAAAAATTTCATTTTATTAACAATGGCTCCAAAGCAGGAATATCATGGCAGAAGAGCATGGTGGAAGAAAGCTACTCAACTCATAGCATCCAGGAAGCAGAAAGCAGCCGGAGAGGAAGGGACCAAGTACAAGATACAGTCACCTTGGCCACACTTCTCTGACCCAACAAGAAGGTAATCAAAATGACAATCAAGATTAACCATCACAATTACCTAAGAACACGCCTAGGAAGTCATGCTTAAATGTGTGGAATTTAATTCCATTTACTGGTGGCATGACCTTGCACTCTGGGTGCAACTTGCCTCTTGTTTTGTTTTTCCTTCTTAAACCACTTTATTCAGATATAAAAGACATATGAAAACCGGTACATATTTCACACATAATTTGATGAGTTTGGCACTTTTTTAAATTTTTTTCCACTTGGTAGGCAAATGCTCCTCTACCACTGAGCTAAACCTCTAATCCCTACAACTTGCTTCTTGCTGTCACAGAACTGAACTACTCTGACCTTCAAGTCTCTCAATGGGAAGATGGGGCATGATATATATACTTCGTGGGTTTTTTTAAACTAGAAGCAAGTAAATGGATTTTAAAGTATACCAAGAATTTAGCAGTTACTCAACATCTAAGTCTATTCAGAATGGAGAAAGTTGTTTAATGCTTTTTTTTTTTTTTTTTAATTTTGGTTTTTCTTTTCTTTTTTGGGGGTGGGGACTGGCAACAGAAACCAGGGTCTCATTGCGAAAAACCTTCTGCCCCTTTAATATATTTTTTAATGCGCATTTTCTACACAGTAGTCTAATAAAGTACCAGAAACGCATACCAGTATACACACACAAATGCAATAGGCATATAGGAATGTACCTCAGTGAATAAATGCATAAATAAAACTGGTAGCTGGAGTGTAATTCAAGATATTTTAAAAAGCATTTACAATAAAAAAGGAAGAATTACCTATAGAATAGGCATCTGATGCTTAATCTGATGGGTGCTCAGGGCAAGATCTATTTACTTCAAACCATTCATCTATGCAGCTAGAAAAGAACAAAACCAGAAAAATTTAAATACATACATCTAGTTTATACCATGACAGCCATAATAAAAATGCTTACTACTGGACTTTACTGTATCTTCAGAGAAATAAAGGTCAGTTTCATTGATCATATTTGGCATATAAATAGAAGATAAGCAAATGCTTATTATATGATTATTCCAAGCCATTAAGAAAAAAATCTTTGCAAAATAATGCTACTAAGTAGTTTAAAGCTTAAACAAAACAATTATTCCCTAATTTCAACTACCATTTTGCTAGTATTCAAAATTAAAGGACAAATTTCAGAAAAATATTTTCTTTTCAAAATATTCTGCACAAACCTGTTCATGCTACCTATCAATGTAATAAAAAATAGCTTCTAAATTTCAATCCTTGAGAACATATCACATTTATTTTAATTCTATCCCACTGTCCAATGCATATACATATACAAGCACACCATCATCCTTTTGCATTTATAGAAAAGTTTATGATCTTATCTTATTAAATGTTAGGGTAAATATAATTATCTTCAATGTAGATCTGTACTGTCTACTGCAACAGTCAAGAGCCACATATGATTATTTAAATTTAAACTCATTAAGATTGAATTAAAGTAAAAGAATCCAGTTCCTCAGTCACTCTAGCCACATTTCAAGCGCTCACCAGCAACATTGCTAGTAGCTACTCTGGTAGACTGCAGAGATATAGAACATTTCCATCAGTACAGAAAGTTCTAATTCACAATGCTGTGATAGATAAAATCAAGGTCTTGAAAGGTTAAGTAGCTTGCGAACAGCTAGTAAGTAACCCAAGCAAAGTGTTCAACATTCTCCTTGGTGACATATGTCAAATTTGGATATGCCACAAGACTACAAGACTTGGGTAATATGTTGAAGGGCAAAATTAATATTTATCATTCTCATATCTTCGCAGGTTGGTTTGACAGGTGAAAATAATGAAAAAAATGTAAAATACCTCATCCATATGTTTTTTTCAAGTATCTCAGACAATTTCTGTTGCCATTAAGACTTTTATTCTCAAACATATCCCTGACTAGGCTTAAGACATTGTTTTCAGTTTGCTCTCTACCATTTGGCTCTAAAGTCCCCAGTCTACCAGAATACCTCTCAAAAAAAGTACTGAGAGGGCCGGTGAGACGGCTCAGCGGCTTAAGTGCCTGCCCGGCAAGTGCAAGGGCCCGAGTTCGACTCCCGGAACCCACATACGAAAAAGGGGCCGGTGATATCGCTCAGCGGCACGGGCGCCTGCTGGTGCGGGAGGTCCTGAGGTCGACTCCCCGTACCCACATTAAAAAAGGGAAAAAAAAACAAAAACAAAAAACAACACTCCAGGTTCTTTTCACATAAACTACCATCAATTCACATATTTTCCATTCTAAACTATTTCTATTGGTTATTTAAAATATGACATTCTCCAGCAGGAAGTATCTATCTTGAATTTGGTGCTTTCCATTCTTAGGCATTTTCTTACTCTATAATGATCTATGTATGTATTCTAAAACAACATACAATAGTTTTTCCATGTTTAAAAATTTATATAAATGCTAAAATAAATTACATTATGCTTTTTCTAAACTTGCCTTTTTGCTCAGTTTGCAACTGCACTCATTTTCACATTCTCATTGTACGGAGTATTCCAGCTAGTAAGTATATCAGCATTTATGTGTTTATACTTCTACTGATGGGCACTTTTAATAATCTACGGATATTCTTTAAAAGGTGCTTGCACCAGAATATAAATTAACTTTGTCTCTAATCACAGTTTGAATTGACATTTAAAAAAAAAAATCACGCTAAGACTTTCTCAATGAAGGAAGTACTGTGTTGATTTCTGTTCTGGCCTAAGGTACTTACCTAGCTCCTCCTGGTCCTGCATTTTGGGTAGAGCATTGTTTTAGGAAGATCAGGAATTTTTCTAGGGCATATATCTGGAGATAGAACTACAGAGTTGTAGCATATATACTGCATACAACTATCATAGCTATCCGTCAAACACATCAATTTATATTTGCATATTTATTAGGTATCTGGGGTCTCCTTTTTCTGAATTGACATTTTTTTTTTTTTTTTTTTTTTTTGGTCTTTTTGAGATAGGGTTTCACTATGCAGTTCAGGCTGGCCTTGCACTCACTTTGTAGCTCAGGTTGGCCTCGAACTCACAGTGATCCTCCTGCCTCAGCCTCCCAAGTGTTGGGATTACAGGTGTGCACCACCATGCCTGGCCTGACTTAACAATTTTTACACATTTTCTATTTTGATATTTTTTCTTATACTTCTAGAAAGTTATTATCTGGGTATTTCAGCTAAAAATGTATACATGTTTTTGACATGCCTTGCTTTTCATATAATTATACACTAAAAGTAATAGAGTTTTTTTGGGGAAAAAAATCAGACTACAGGTAGATCATTCACATAACACAATTTTGTAACTAGAACAAAAACATGTTCATTTCTAATAAAAATACTATTGTATACACAGGATTTTTTTTTTTTTTTTTTAAAGGTAAAGTTTACCATAAGAGAAAGAGGATTTAGAAAGGATCAAGACTGGCAGGTTGTAAAGACAAAAGCCAATGCACTCACACAAGAACTGTGAAATAAGCACTTTCAAACCCCATAGCCTAATTTTAAGAGTAAGAACATGGGAAGACAGTATCTTTTCAGAGGTACTGTATTATTCTATGGCTTGCTGTGTTAGTATGTTTTCATTTGCTGTTACCTGATGTATCAAAACTTTAGTGTGCTGGGAAATATTATTTATGTAAAATCATGTCATCATATTGTCTTCATTCTTCCATTCATCAGCAATGAGTTAACACATTACAAAAAGCAACTGAAAGAGAATATTATTTCAGACACAAAACCTTTGTTGTTTTATATATATATACTGAAAAGCACTCCCAGTCTAGGGTCTGTATCTTATTTTTTCGATGTCATGATGCGAGTAAGTTTAACATTTTAATATGGTCAAATTTATTGATCTTACGTTGCTATTGTTGTTTTGGAGGGGGTCTGTCTTAGCAAAAAATTAACGTTTAGCAGGCATGGTGATACATGCCTAGACATAATCCCAGCCACTCTAGAGGCTCAGAAGGATCAACGAGTTCAAGACCAGCCTGGGCAACTTAACAAAACTTCGTGTCAAAAGAAAAAAATTTTAAAAAGGGCTAGGGATGTAGCTCAGTAGAGCTCTTGCCTAGCATGCACAAGGCACTGGGTTCAATGCCCAATACTGCGGGGGGGGGGGGCGGAAACTGAGCAAGAGATCAAAGATATTTCCCTGTATTTTCTCCTCAGCACTTTAGCTTTTGGTTTTCACAGGTGGTATTTAGACGACCTGAACTTAATTTTATTTCAAATTTAAGACAGGGATTCAAATGCTTTGCTATACCAATAACCAATTCATACCAGCACCATTTATTCAACTGTTCATTCTTTCTCTACTACAATCTAATACCATTTCTGGCAAATCAATTTTTTTCATTTATTCTACAAATTTTTATACAGCATCTATTAGTGCCAGCCCCTCCCAAAATTTAACTCAGTTAAACCCCCATATCTACATGAAGTTGGTACTATCTTGTCTTACAAAGTCAGAGAGAGAAAAACATAAATAACTTGACTGATGGAAGAGCTGGGACGCAAACCTTTAAAGTCCTGACCCCAGAGTCCAACCCGAGTCGTAACCCCATGCCACACTGTCTCTCCACACAACCACGGCTCACCTGTGTCATCTCCACCCTATCTTAGTATAGCCTTCTAAATTTGAATAGGACACCCCCCCCATGGTGTTCTTTGCAAGTGTCTTCATAATTCTCAATTGTTTGTTTTTTGGTCCATATGTATTTTTATTTTTTGCAGTATTGGAGATTGAATCCAGGACCTTTGCATGGAGCTACATTCCTAGCCCTTTTTACTTTTTATTTTGGGACAGGGCCTTGCTAAGTTGCTCTGCTGCCCTCGAACTTGTCCTCTTGCCTTGGCCTCCTGAGTAGCTGGGATTACAGCTGTGGCCACTAAACCCTGCCCATATGTATTTTTGTAGAATCACCTTGTGCAGTTACATGGAATACTAGCTGGAATTTGGTTGGGATAATATTGTCTACATAGATTAATTTAAGGTAAATGACATTCTCATGACACTGAGTTTTCCTATACATGGTATGGTGTACTTTACTTTTATTTTAGATTTCCTATTATGGCTTATACCTAGGTGTCTCCCCAAAGCCTAATATGGTTGTAGGTAGGGCTTTCTGGATGTGGCTGGGTCTAGGGTGTGTGATGCTGGGATCAAGGATATGATGCTGGGATTAAGGGTATGAGTGTTACCCACCCTAAGTATGGGTAGCCTGGATAAAATATAAGAGACAGAGAGACAACTGGTGTGGTCGTTGCTGGTTGCTTGCTGCTCATGGCTTGATGCTTGCTCCCTTCTGCCTGCCTGCTCTGTAATGCCCCCGTTTTGGAGTCAGCCAACTATGAACTGAAACCCTTACAAACTGTGAGCCAAATAAAACTTTCTTCCTTTAACTTTGGGTGTCAGGTATTTTGTCTCAGCAACAAGAAAAGTAACTAAGACATCTCCTAATAATACCTTTCTATCAAGTTTTAAAAGTTTCTGTAAAAGGAAGTCTTGCAAATATCTTGCAGCTCTTGTAGTTTCTGTTACTTTTAATATTACTATTTAAAGAAAAGCTACATTTTCTTTTTTCTTACTGGGATATGAATGCAACCAATTTCCATATGTCGATCTGCTGGTAACCCTGCTCAATTCTCAATAATTTTAATAATTTATCTATATTTAACCTTAGTTTTTGTTTTAAAAATCAGAAATACGTTAAGTACAGAATTTTATTGAAAGCCTTCTCACATTTATTAAGCTAATGGCCCTCCTTTAATGTAATTAATGCAAATCAATTACATGTATAAACTTTCTAATTTCATAGTTTTTTCATTCCTAGCATAAATACAATTTGGTCATAAAGGATTGTTTTACATATATATTGTTAGATAAGTATTACTAAATTTGGCTTCCTAATGTGTTTTTGAATTTCTACATCTATGTTCAAAAATGAGTGTGTTTTCTAATTTTCCTTCTGTCTGGCCCACCTCTAGTTTTAGTATCAAGTGTATAATATTCCCATAAAAATAAGTGGGGAGAAACTTCCATTTTTTTCTACTTTTAGAAGAAGTTAAGATTGTTAACATGGTATTCTTTGAATGCCTGGCACTATGCATTATCAAATTGTATCTGAAGGCCTGTTTTTTAGGTTTTTTTTTTTTAATGTTGGTTGTTTTGCAAGGTTAGTCTTAGCTACTTAAAATAGTTTGGTCTATTTAGGATTCTGGTTTCTTTTTAAATCATTTTTTATAAACTTTTTCCAATTATTTTAATTTTCTATCATATCATGTCCCTCCTTCTTTCTCTACTGTTTATTTTTTTCCTTCTAGAGGTAATTTTGTTTAGTTTTTCCTAAGAACCACTTTCAGTTATGTTGGATTCTAATGTGTCACTTTTAAATTTCATTATTTTTCTCTAATCTTTATTATTTTCTTTGTGTGTATTCTGCTGATACTTTCCTAATTTCTTAAATACTTCATTTATTAATTTCAACCTTTCTATCCACTCTAACATGAAACTTCCCTCCCCAGGATCACTCTAGTACATGTCAAAATTTTTTCATTATTATTCAGTTCCAAGAGTTTTCTAAGTTCTACCACGATTTCTTCTTGGATCTATAAATTATTCAGAAGTATATGTGAGGATTATTTCTTTTTATTATTAATGTCTAACAATAGCAGTCATACAGCAGAGTTTTGTGTGGTATCAATTCTTTGTAAGTTTGCTAAGACCTGCTTTATGGGCTGAGACATGATCAATTTCTACAATACTCCATGTGTGCCTAAAAAAACGCACAATGTACTACAATTGCTGGGTGCACACATACATATTAATTAGATCAAACCTGGTAAACTGCATTGCTTGATTTTTCTAGATCTTGACTCACTTTGTATGTATCCACTTGATTAAAAGGGAACTCTATTAAAATTTCCCATTAAGAAGATAGATGTGTCAATTTCTTCTGGCAGTTTTATAAATATTTTGGGACTATGTTCAGTATACAAAAATAGAATTGTATATATTTCTTATAGTGACTCTATTCCTTGTAACACTTTCTCCTATCTAGTTTACTTTGCGTGCCGTTAGTTTAGCTTTGTCTTTTAACTAGTACAGTAAGTCCCTGACTTATAAACATTTGAGTTGTGAATTTCAGATACAAATGGACCTCACATTATGAACATTCACAGATGTGAACAAATTGCGGAAGTAGCTCACATGTCTGCTGGACATTGTCAGTTGTGTTGCCATGTGCTTATTGTACAGTGTGACAGTGCACAGCAGTGCAGTGCTCAATCAGAGCCCAGGGTGTCTGGAAGCAAGAGGAAAAGCAGTGGTGATGTGGAGGGGACTGGTAGGAAGTGCAAAGCAATAACCATGGAAATAAAAATGGAAATAATTGAGAGAATGGACTCAGGTGAAGAGATGGCAGACATCGCTCATTCTCATAACATGAATCGTTCAACCTGGCACAATTCAAATGGACAAGGACAAGATCATGAAGCATGTAAAGTCTGCCATGCCAATGAAGTCAACGATAACATCCAAAAAGCATGGTAAAGTGACAGAGGAGATAGAGAAACTTCTCAGTGTGTGGATGCATGATCAGCACCAGCATCAAGTCCCACTCAGCTTATTCAAGAAAAAGCTAAAAGCCTGTTGAATTCATGAAGAAAAAAAGGATGAACAGGGTGCACCCTTTACCTAAGATTCACTTTGTTGGACTTACTGTATTTGCCTATTGTACTGTTGTACTTTCCTATTCCTCCATATTCTTACGCTTAATTGTATTGCTTATCAACAACATATCCCAACTCTTCCATCAATTTTTTTTTTTGTGTGTGGGTACCCGGGGTCGACCTCAGGACCTTGCACGCCAGCAGGCGCCCGTGCTGCTGAGTGATATCACCGGCCCTTTCTTCGTGTGTGGGTTCCGGAGTCGAACTTGGGCTGTCACCCTTGCCAGGCAGGTGCTTATGCCGCTGAGCCATCTCACCGGCCTCTTCCATTAATTTTAACTTGATGAATTTGTTTGTTAAAGACTTACTGTTATTGTAAATATATTTGGATTTATTTTTATCTCCTTGTTCTCTCTATGCTTTTTTTCCCCATCTGAACCTCTAAGTAAAATTCCAATTTACTCCTTTCATAGATTTGAAAGCCACACTTTTCTATTCTTTTTGTGATTACCTTAGATAGTTGGGTTTTTTTTCATTTTGGAATCTAAAATCTTTCTTATATTACTCCAAAAGCAGAAAGAGTATTAGAAACCAGATGGGATTTGGAGTCAAGCACATTCCAGATCTGCTGGAATCTCAGCTCTATTATTTTCTAGAAATATAACCATGGAGAACTCTCTACTGCCCCTTGGCTTATTTTCTCAGTTATAAAATGTGGTTTTTACAAGGCATACATGAGACAATCTATTTAGGAAGCTGTGGACAGTATCTACATTACAGTAAATACTTAAAAAATGGCAGCCTTTTGGATACAACAGATGTGGGTTCATGTCTGAGCCTAGTGGTGGAAAAAAAGGCCATTACTTTTTAAGAAGTTGAGGGGAGGGATTTCAACGAAGAAGAAACCTTTCAGCCCTAAACCACAATGTTTGAAACTCTGAGCACAATCTTTTACTCCAATACCAATTTGGCTAACATGAACTTACCCTTTATGATATATACATAGGCAAGGTAGTCGTGCTATAGTATCTCCCTGCTGCAATTCTTCGAGGCATATTGCACATTCGCCAGCATCTTTACTCAGCACATCCTCTGTAGAGAAAAAAATTAATTCAGAGCAATAACATTAGCCATTGAATAGTAATCCTACCAATAGTTGGCATATCTTTTATCAGAACTATACAAAACTTAGCACCTGTATTTGAAATACTGTTCATAAATGAGTGAATAGTGTTTATATAGGTAAACAGGTCTCACGTTTCCATTTCCATTTTATTGAGGCATCACAGTAAGCAAGAATAGTACAAAATTACCCAACTTGCCAAAGTAAATCAGTTATTTGTAATTCACTTTCTTTCCCCTACTAATTAATATTAGTTTGGTGCCCAAGATAGTTCAAAAGTTTAGAGTGTAATATGGGTGAAAAGACATAATAAAACATAATTTTTAAAATACTAAAATAGAAAAAGAAATCCTGAACATGAGACATATTTAAAGCTGATTAACTCAAGACAATGCAAAGGAAGAGCAAAGCTTTTGTGTAATTTCTGAAAGAAACTTTTGGAAACTTGAAGACTAGGCACGGAAGCACCAAGCCTTCATAATCTTTTTCCAAGGCAATGCTAAGCCAACTTCAGGCAGCAATTATAGTGGCTTCCAGAGGGTCCTGCAGGTATTTAAAAGCTTTTGGAGTGTGTTTAAATATTCCAAGGATAAACCCCTTATTATAAAGGAAATGTGCCTTTAAAAAGTTCTTTCGGTTTATAATGTACTGTGTTATACTGAAATTTGAATTTAAATTAATTTTAATACTAAATTTTAATTTTTAAAAAGGATCTTGCCTAAAACAATGTTAGCCAGTTATCTTTTGTGACTCTTTCAGAAGGCAAAATGCCGTTACTAAAGAGTATGAATAAAAACTGTTCAAGAGCATGTGCTTCTCCTGTAGTTACTCATCTCGAGACAGCACGTTGAGAAAACACAGACTATCTGGTCTAGAGAAGGGAAGGTATTAAGCTGGAAGTGGTAACAGGACAACTTTTATAGAAGAAGAAGTAGTTTACCAGATGAACTTAGGCAATGTTAGGAGTTATTTGAGCTAACTACTAGGTAACTCACAAGCTAACATACTACAATTAGAGACTTAAGCAGCTAAAGATTTCTGGATAAGCAAAGCTGGATAAATACAAAATGCCCTATATTATCACTTCCTTCAACTCCCCTTTCCCCATTATTCTTCTTTTGACCCTGGAGGTCTCACCCACTACTCCTACTCCAACCTACACACTGTATGCGCAACCTGTTTCTTTTCTCGCTCTCCATCTTTTTAGTGTCCTGTGTATCTTTCAGTGAAAGATTCAGATACGGAGCCCATTTAATATGAAACATCTATGTAGAGTGACAGCAGAGAAGACAAAATAAATGACTAGAAGGAAACACTAACAAATCTTAGAAAAGGCCTCTAATTCCAAATATAAGGTATGTTCACACAAAGATAAAACAACACCATAACAAAGAATTACGTGAATGTAAGTTCTACAATGAACCACTAAAAAAAAAAAAACAAAAAAAAAAACACCTTTTTAAACTTGGCAGCAACACTGATTTTAAGACAAATCTTATTTTCAGAGTTAAGTGTGACAAAGAAATGTGTTTTACAATTGATGGGCTAGGGTATCACATGTTCAACGTTTTAAAATGTATTACCAATGCATCCTGATGTAAGTATAAATGAACCTTCAAATCACACTCATTATAAATTAAGAAAATGATATGAAACCATAGTGCCACACTTTTGCCATATAAGGCCAAGTAATAGATTTCCAACACTAAATGGAAGCAGAAATACTAACTACAGGCTGTTGAAGAGTACACTGTGGGAAGAGTAACTGTCTTACAACACTTCTACGTTGACATATGACTGGGTCCCATTTCTTTACTGAAATTGTTATTTTAAAAAACTCAGCTATTGTATTTCTTCACAGTAGCCCACCCTCTGCTGTTGGGTATATTTTTATTTTTCCTTCCTTTTTACTTGGCTCAAACTCGCTCTGCAGAGCCCATTTTCCCCTTACTCTTGTTTTTTCCTACCTTTCATAAACGTGAGAAACTTTGCCACCGTTCACACTTGTTTTGTTGAATTCTTTGTCCATGTTAGAAAGGACCTAGAAATCATCTCCAAAAGGAGACTCTCGTACCCCAGACCCTATTTTGGCTTAGCCAGTCAGGAGAATAGGCCCCACAACAAGCCAAGGAAAACTGTATGAACCATGCCCTGCAGATTCCACCAACTTTACCACTAGACCACATCCTTAATCGGTGGGAAAGATATCCAGCAATGGAAAGAACAGCTACGCTGACTTTCAGAGGATCCTAGATAAAGCCAGTCCCACTTGAACTGTCTCAAGAAAAAGACCACCCAAAAGAAAACACGCTATTCCTTTGAATTTCTCGAAGACCTGTGATTTCTCTTCAAAAAGCAAGACTCTAGTGCTGCTACAGGTAAGTAAATGGGATCTTGGTAAGGTCATGGCTGTCAGGCTCTTAACAATTTATCTGATATGTTCTCCTCCAAAGGAAGCATGGAAATCTGATCTGTTCCTTATATTTGGACAAATAGTAAAGTTTCTTTCTCCCATAAGACAGCTCAATGGTCACTAATTCTTTTTGCATTGTCATCTTTTTTTTTCCCTCTGCAATCCAGCCACTGAGCCACAATACCTCAAGGTGGTTGGAGAGCACATGATCCCCAGTAAGTAGGAACTACAGCCCCTTCCAGCTGGAAATATCTGTAAGATGACACAGATCTCCATTCCCTCAGTACCTCATAAAGAATTATGGGGTATGAATGCGGCACAAAGACAGGCTGGTTAAAACTAGCTGGAAAAGGAGGCATGACAAGACCTCAAGACACAGGCGCAAAACAATTCTCAGAGCCCCGCGTGTGAACTTCTCACAAGCATTCAAACAGGTTTTTGACAGGACCCCAGTGTGCGAAATATAAAAAAGGGACAATTGTTCTCTGACATACGTTCTCATATGTCCTATCGTGACTCTTCATGGTAGCCCAACCTATGCTGTAGAGTATGTTTTTGTTTTTATTTTCCTCCCTTTTTACTTGGCTCAATCTCGCTCTGCAGAGCCTGTTTACCCCTACCATTCTGTTTTTTCCCTACCATTAATAAATGTGAAACTTTGCCACTGTTAAGAAAAACAAAAAACAAAAAAAAAACTTCAAGATGAGAATAATTTAATACATAGTTAAAACTAAAACATTTTATTAATTTTATTATTTCTGATTTATAAGAAAATTTGTACAATAAAGACAAATCCAATCTGTACATGGTTAACAGAATTACATAGTATATTTTAGGAATATTGTACATTACACCATTTTAAAACTGATAGGGCAAGTTTTATGCATCAGATAATTTATAGGAACTAAGTTTAAAAAATCTTTTTGGTATAATTTAGAATACTATATTGAAACCAATAATTTTAAGCTAAGCTCCTTTAAGCCTCGGTAATGAAAAATACAAGAACTGAATTTTTTGTATCAAGAAAGGTAGACCTATATACAAAATCATCCCAAACACACTGATTTCAGGCAGAAGCAACCCAATACTCAGCATACTTCTAGTAGAATTATCAGTGCTCAGAAAATTAAAACCTAACGTTAACATAGCCATTGACTGTCAACTGCACTGTGATAAGCAACTTGAAAGACAATTCATTTTTACCACATGATTACTGCTGCAAATGCTTAATTTCCAAAATTTAAAGTCCTGCTTCTAATTTAAACCACCTTAGTGTGTTTGGCAAACATTTTTAGTTTGGAAAATTCAATGCAATGTGATAAAATTTTGCCTGAGGGTTTGTTAAGAGTATTCCCCTATCCTATCACTTACATGAGACGGTTCTTTCTCAAAGGAAAGTTTTGGGCTTTTGCCTTCACAACGGGAACCAGGTTTCAGAACCGTGTAAAAGTTATTGGTGATGTGATAAATTCATAATCAAGTAAAGCCTGGAAATAACACTAAATCCAGGACACTGAAGTACCTTTCAGATAGCTGGGAAAAGATTATTAAATACCTAGAAACAATCAATTGAAAACATTCATGTTGATACTACCACCTGGAATTAAGGAGTCAACACTTCAGGATGGGAATAGCTTACTTAGGGAAGACCACTAACTGGGCAAATTTTATATTAGAAAAGGGAACACTAACAGATTTAACTACATAGTTGGCTAGTTCCCTTCCTCCAACAGAATTGATCAATAAAGACACATGAGACTGTGAACAAGAAACTAAAGTTATATTGCTTTTTCAAAAGTGTTGCTCATTGTTTAAACATGTAGTAACATGTAGGAGTAGTAAAAGTTAAATCAATACATTGTTGTGAATCTAATTCCTTGTCTTATTCTTAAGATCTATGAATTAATTTATACATATTGATACACGAAGCTAAAAGACTGGAACAGAGTTATGATTTTTAACCAGAGATGGACAGCTGAATCATTTGGGGGTACATTTTGCCTCAAAACAGAAAAGAAAAAAAATTATATGTACAGTACCTAAGTCCCGAGAGATTTTGTAATATATGCCTGCCTCAGAAATGAGATTACTATTAAAGACACAACATATTGAAGTCAGAAGCGCTTTTTTTTTTTTTTGAGATTGGATCTGGAACTCACAATCTTCCCACCTCAGCCTGAGTGGCTGAGATTACAGGTGCATGCCAGTATACTAGGCTACGAGGATAAGATTTGAAGTTGAAAACTTAATATGAATTTCCATTCTTACTGCTAGCTATATAACCTCAAAAATGTTAGTCAACCTCTAAGGTGCCCTTTTACTCTTCTTTAATATTAATATATACTATAGACATGAAAAATACTATAGATAAAATTTTAAAATGTTACATAAAAGAATTTTTTAAGTTATAAAAAAAACTTTGTAAGTTATAAGAATACCATATAAAATGTTAATTTATTATGAGGAAATACTTTATGGACCTCTCCAAAAAGAAGTTGATTGTCTTCCTATTTTTTTTTTTTCTCCCCATCCTGGTATTCTAGCTGTTTCAAATTTATACAATGTTATCAAATAACTTCATGACAACCAGGAACCTAGCCACTTCTAGACACCTATTTTAATTGCCAGGCTGAGAACAACTCCACGCAAATGATACTTACTAATTAATTTGTAAATGTTGTAGCTTCATTTCATACTTTAAGCATTACAAATATTCACTTTGTTATATGATTTTAGAGACAGTTAAATTTTAGGTTAATTAAATGAGGTAACTACTGTTACTTCCATTTTACACATAAGGAAACTGAAGCTCAAAAAATTAAGTATCTTACCAAAAGTTACAATTAGTATGCTCTGGGGTCTGCATTCAAATTTAGGATAGCTAAGTCCTTGGCTTTTGCCTACTTTATGAATTTTGCTACAAAAAATACTTTCAGTTTAAAGTAGCATAGATTCTGAGGCAAATGAATTGTGTTTAGACAACCTGAAGTTTCAAATACTAAAGCTAGGGATGGCTACCTACTTAGAGGAAGTAATCTCAAGCCTGGTCACATGTTTCATCTTCTAGAGTTACTATAAACATTGGGATCAGAAATGAACTACCACTTAACTATTTGCATACTTTAAAACAATCTTGTCCAATAGATCACTCTTTGATAAAGCTGTCCATAATGGCAGCCACTAGCCACATATGGTTTAAAAATAGTGTTTAAAATGTGGCCAGCTCAACTGAGGAACAAAATTTTCAATTTTATTTTATTTTGGTAACCTGATAATATATAATGAACATAAATTTATAAATTAACTTTTATAAATTGATACTTCACTTATAGCGTCTGAAGCTCTTAAAATCTGCACTGACCAAAGAAATTACTTAAAATTCAAGCACCCAAATATGCAAAATTAAAATATTTAGCAGGTCCAAGCACATATCCATACAGTTATTGCAGATCAAAACAACATGTAAAAAAAGCAGACAGCCAAAATTCTTTAAAAAACAAAACGAAACACAAAACAAGACTGAATTTCTTAGAGGCAGCCAAGAAAACTCCATGCAAAAGTTTTATGATCATCACACTTTTATTTTCAGATCAAGCATCCAAACAGGTATATGCTGTTTTTAGCAAAATACAATGCCAAGCACTAATATGGATCAGGCATTTTACCTGAAGACTTATTTTTTGTTCTTGAACCCTCAATGATAGCAGTAGAAAACAAAAGTAGCTGAAATGTGAAATAATCCCTAGAAAAATCAAGAATTAAAAAAATTCCAACATTAGTAAAAAGCAGTTACTCAAAGAATGAAAACCTGAGGCTCACAGTGCAAATTAATGAATACTTTCAGAGATTAAGCTATCTCTAACTGGTTTAAAAAAGGTAATGCTAATAATCCAGAATGCAGGTTCATGAACCATTACTGTACTTAAATTTATGAGTTTAGAAATATTATTTAGCTAAGGGAAACTGCCAGTTTTACTGTATATTAAATATATCAATAAAAACATGGGAATAACTTTTATTATTAATCTGTCTAAAACCGGACATTCCTGGCGCCAGCTTTTATTCTTCTTAGAACCTTATTATTCTGGTTTGACTAGGAATTATTGATTTTTCTGCCTAGATGCCATTGACAAAGTATCAATACTTTTTTTAGTTTAAATACAGAATTAATTACTAAAAATGTAGCCACCCTTCATCTGCATTGTTAGAAACAGTTAGGATTCTTTAAAAAAAGAGATAATTTACAACTCTTGATGACTTTTTAAAAAAGTTGCACTACTGGGAATACTTTGGAAATTGCTATATTGGTACCTTCTCAAAAAAAACAAACAAAACAAAACAAAAAAAAAAGGGGCTGGTGAGATGGCTCAGTGGTGTAAGCGCCTGCCTGGCAAGCGTGAGGGCCCGAGTTCGACTCCCGGAACCCACATACGAAAAAAGGGCCGGTGATATTGCTCAGCAGCATGGGCGCCTGCTGGTGCGCGAGGTCCTGAGGTCGACCCCCTGTACCCACAAAAAAAAAAAAAAAAAAAAAGAAAAAGTAGCTAAAATAAAATGGAACCCAAACTACAAACACTTTCGAAAAGACAAAATACATGAAAAAGATTCTTACTGCATATTTAAAGAAATTCAGCTTTTGGGGGGCCTTTTTCTAACTTGTCTTTAAAAGCAAACTGAGAATGAAGTGTTATATAAAACTAGGTTCCTAACCACAATTAGTCATATAAGTCACCTAAGTAATCACTAGATTTTCAAATTATTTTCCAGCTTTCAAATCAAACTAAAATACTTTTTTCTAGGTCCCATCCTTGTCATAGATGAACAAAAAACAAAACTCAACAATCACACTGATTTGCTAAACTTTAATCCTAAATGAGTTGTCCACATAAGAAAAAAACTGAACTGCTGTACACACACAAAAATAGGCAAACTACACTTGAAACTTCAGGTTTGTCTTCAATCACTACAGAAAGAAAAACACCAAACCTGCAAAAACAAACAAAAACACTACTATATCTATCTGATTTTTAAGCTTAATTTATTACTATATACTTCCAAAATTATTAAGTTATGAAGTACGTAGCTTCTTACTGGCAAAAAAAAAAAAAAAAAAAAAAAAAAAAGGAGTCAGGCAATTTAAGTAATATGATACAGCAAAAAATCAAACCAAAAGTATCACCCCATGATTCTAACTTAGTTCTATGTTCAAATCCCAACTCAACACTGTACCTATACCTACCTCACAGAGTAATGGTAAGAATTAAATACCTGTTAACTCTCTAGCACTGTAATCTGGCATGGGGCAGCTATGTTCCGAATATTAACTATGTGAGTATTGGCAAAAAAAAGACTCTTCCCTCAGTTTGTTTTCTGCAATCTAAAATGATGAAACCTGCTTGACTTGTCTCTTAGGATTGTTGTGAAGATCTAATGAGATAATGTAAATGAAGGCAGTCTCACAGAAGAAAGAACAGGCTTAAACATGGGACAAGTCACAAACCTCTTTGAGTATCATTTTCTCCAAATAAATTGCATGCCATAATACCTACATCTCACATGGTCTTTAATACCGATGATTAAAAATAAGAGGTAATGAATGTCAAAATATTTAAAAGGCACAAAATGTTAGCTGAATGTATATAAAATTTTACTACAAAGCATTGCTGAAATATCCTGAAAATGTCAACAATATTACAGCATGCATCAATTCATATTATGCTATGTTACATCAAAACTATCATTAGCTTTATAAACTAGGACTCTGTGGACAGTATCATTTTGTTAGAATGAACTGCAGAAGAAGTATTACAATACTAAAGTATGAGAAGAAAATATAAGGCTCTTTCTCTTTTACTTCTGTCTAGAGGCTGTGAAATAATTAACAGGCTGGCTGACAAATATTACACAAGGGTCACAATACTATCTAAGGGGCTAGCTGGTACTAAAGAAGAATGTTATATGTGGTAATGAAGGTTCAATGTGGCCAGTTATTGCAAACTAAAGTAGGTGGAAATCTGGGTTTTCTAGTAAAATTTCTCATTCTCAAAATACTGACTCAAACAGTTTTGACACTGTGTGAGGCAAATAAAAGATGTCTGTGAGGCAGATGTAGACAATGTTTTACAACCTCTGTATTAAAGAAACAGGATAAATTCCATGAGGGCAAACCTGGTATGTTTTGCTCATCCAAGCATGTAGCATTATGTTTTGTTTTGTTTTGTTTTGTTTTGTTTTAATGTGGGTACGGGGAGTCGACCTCAGGGCCTCGCACTTGCCAGGCAGGCGCTTATGCTGCTGAGCTATCTCACCGGCCCAGCATTATGTTTTGCATGCAGTAAATGTTCGATAAATATTTTTTTTAACAACTAATGAAATGACAGGTCTCAGGAGATTAGAGAAAACACTAAGCAACAAGTAAACAGACAATGAACAGAAAAAATGCTCCAAAGCATGAGCTTGTTGCTACCAGTGAGCTGGGCACTTTTAACTATTTGGAGTCTTAGGAACTCAGACTGATACACATATTTTAATAAATATTTTTAAAGTGTATTGATTTCTCACCTTGAAACCATAATGTTAAGTAAAATAAATGAGACACCAAGCTTAAATACTGCATGCTTTCTCTTATATGAGAAACCCAAATTATAAATAAAGACCAAAGTAACAGATAATAGGAAGTAGGGAGATAAATCTTTCTCATATGGGAAGGGGATCAACAGATGGAAGGAAGGGGGAGGGAAAAAAGGGAAGGAGGATGAAAAATGGAATTAAGATGTATTATGTACATATACCAACTCCACACAAGGAATGCAAACATTATATAGTGCAAATACGCACTAATAAAAGGTGTACTTACTCTTTTATCCAGGAATTCATACCAACCAACCAATCAAAAACAACACTGGATATATGCTAGGTTTGCCAATAAGTACTTATATATTTATTACCGTGCATATATGTGCAGACAAGGTATTAAAAATGTCCACCCCAGATAATAAAGCTAAGTGTGAACAAGGAAAATACATCAGGGAAACTCAAAGAAAACTCTTAATTCTGATAGAATGGAAGAAAAACACATGTTAAAAGATACAGTACTTATTAGTGTATAAGGTAGCCAGTAGCAGAAAAAAAGAATGTATAGTAGAAATTGTGAATTAATGTGTTCCCGCAGCTTGAACCACGGGTGGTACATGCACGAATATTCCATTGGGCAGCTTGTACCACTGGTGGTAAAAATGAATCTACTTTCGTAGGTCTTTCTACTAATGAAATTAAATCAGAGCCATCTGGCAGTGAGATATACAAATTATAGCCCTGTTGTGAATGTGTTAATTTGGAGGAAAGAGATCTGTCTCAAGATTGTTATGAAGATCTTCCAGTTAAACTCCATCGATCTGGAGAAGATTGAGGAAGAAAAAAGTAATGTAAATAAGAAATAAGAAAAGAAACATCAAATGTAACATTTATAATATATGTACATGTTGAATAATATACCATGTACTATCCACTCGTAAGAAATCAACATATTGCCATAATATTAAAAAATATAGGGAAGCAACATTCCAAAATTACATGCAAAAATATAAAAGCTCAATTGTGAAGATGAAATCTGAAGAAGGGAAAAAATTACAAAAATGAAGATGAAACTAGGAGGACAGGGACAAAATACTTCTGAAATCCACAGGGGCAAGAGAGAACAGAAATGAGAAAAATAAATCGGTACCGAAGAATGAAGAATCAGAGAAAATGTTATCTGTAGAAGATAAGAAGATCCAATAATGTGTACCTATTGTCAAAAATATTAATATAACAATTACTTGAGAAATTTAGGTGGGAGGATCATTTGAGTCCAGAGTTGAAGAGCAGCCTAAGCAACACAGAGAACACCCCCCCATACAAATAATAAGAAAAATATAAGAAAACATTACAGAAATAAAAGCAGGTCTAGATTTACACATTTAAGGACACAATGAGTCCAAGAAAAAACTGGCCCAGAAAAATCTACACTACTAAAAACACAGTCTAGGCCATGAGTGGCACTGCATGCCTGTAATCCCAGAACTCAGGAGGCTGAGGCAGGAGGATCCCTGTGAGTTTGAGGCCAGCCTGGGCTACATGCCAAACCCTGTCTCAAAAAACAAGCATACAAACAAAACAACAACAACAAAAAAAGAAAACAAACAAAAAATCCAGAAATAAGGCCGGTGAGATGGCTCAGCGGCTTAAGCGCCTGCCCGGCAAGCACGAGGGCCCCAGTTTGACTCCCAGAACCCACATACGAAAAAGGGGCCAGTGATATCGCTCAGCGGCACGGGTGCCTGCTGGCGCGTGAGGTCCTGAGGTCGACCCCCCGGTACCCACAAAAAAAAAAAAAAAAAAAAAATCCAGAAATAATCAATCTAGTAAGTACTGCTCAAAACTACAGATTTCATCCCCAGCACCAAAACCAAAGATATCTCTGGATACCCTGGTAAAAAGTCAACTATTAACAGGAAAGAAAATCAGATTGGTCTCAGATTTCTCCATAATAACATTTTACACTTACAAGTCTGAAACAAATGCTTTCAATAACCTCAAGTATACAAAGTATGACCCAGCAATTTCATACTCGAATTGTTTTTCAAAAATTAAAACAAAACAAAACAAACAAACACATCCAAATAAGCAGCCTGTGGTTAAACATGAAAAAAATCTAGGGAATATTACCTATGGGCCCAGCTCAAAAGACATGAACTTTAGCCAGTCCAGAGATGCCTAGACAAACTGAAACACAAGGACTGGCAGTGAGAACTGAATCAACTTAAGTGTAAGATTGAAACCAAACTAGGAACTGTCATTAAATAATATATGGAGTATATACTTAACAAAAGAGGTAAGAGAGGAAAAGGCAGGAAGTTTCATTTAACTGTCTCCTTTATCTTTAATAACTGGATGCCAAAGCCATCATTTAAAGCTCTTATAAGGTAAGGAGAAGCATAAAAATATTTAACCATACAAAGTAAACATTGAGATAATACAGTAACAAATTAGGGTAGGGCTGAAGGTGTAGCTCAGTGGTAGCACGCTTGCTTAGTATGCTCAAAGCCCTGGGTTTGATCCCCAACACGAAGGGGAGGGAGGGAAGGAGGAAGGAAGGAAAAATAAGGAGAAATGGAAAATATATTAATTTCACCATTACTCATAGAAATTAAAGTATTTCTGTTGAAAGATACAAGGATTAAGCCTATGACAAAGTTAAGCTTATGAAAGTAATCACTTAAAAATACAATTATTCTTAACTTTAAAAAAAGAATAAATAAAAACTGGTCACTTGTGAAACATTTTTTTAAAAGCCATTAAACCAGAAAGTATAATATAATGACAGAATTAAAACTGGTTCACCATTTTAAGAAATGTAAATGGTCTAATCAATGGACTGAAAGAAAAAAAATTAGACTAGATTTCAAACAAAATCTCACCCTGTACTGTATTTAAAAAGGGTACCTGACATGAAGATTCAAGAAAGATAAACATAAAAGAAAAAGCATTTATCAGGCAAATAACAACTAAAGGAAACATAAAACTAAAGAAACAGCCATGGCCCAATGCAAGACAACACAGCAGCTGTGCCCTAGCACAGATAACACCGGTTGGTTCCTGACCAACTGCAACAACTCTGAGACCATAGATTCCATGTCCTGGCCACAGTAATCCACCAGCTCTTGAGCCAGCACAGTACAGCAAAGGTACCAACTAACCGACTGACCTGCCTGTGGACGGGGCCAACCCTTGGGGAGAGAAGGTAAGCCTGGAGGGTCAGCAGAATCAGGAAGAACGTACATATGTGTAGATCAGCACTGGCCCCAACAAAAGCACAACACTACAAAAAACAGCATGAGGTTTTACTCCAAAAGTGACTCCATGGCAGGCTAGAGTTGAAGAAACCCAGGGTAGTGTCCATTGTATTGCCAGATAGAGTTTAATCAGGCTTCATTTTGAGAAAGGGCTTAAGAATGAGCCACAGAACAACTACCAAACAACTGTACTTCAGGGTTTTCGCTGTTACCCTCCCACAGTGACTGGGTGAGAAACGGTGGCAGGAGATAGCTGTGGAAAGAGTGTGGGCTAGACAGGCCCCCTAAGAAGTTTAAGTTCAGGCCAGGAAAGACAGGAGCCTTGTCCTTTGTAGTAAAAAGCCAGGCCTTGCAAGTATGGCTTTCAGAGGAGAAAGGATCTAAAAGTGTTGGCATTAAGTCCAACAGTCTTGAACCCCCATCCTGAGGCCTACCTTAAGCAGAAACCACAAGGCTGACTGCTTTTCTCATCTGCCAACATGAGCAAGGACACACCTGAGTTTGGACTGTTGCTGCAGTCTGGGATGAATGAACAGGAGGGCCTTTGGAGCAGGAAGGACACCTCACAAACTCACAGGCCTTAAAGTTAGGCAAAGAAAATTGTGACTTGCTGGGTTCCAAGACTACAGATCTGGAAAGAAACCATTCATTGAAATATGGAGAGGAAATTTTTTTTTCTCTTTCTTTTTCATTCATTGGCTTTCTGGGACTCAGGGTTTTTCTCTATTCTTTTTATCCTTTATTTTGCTGATTTTTCTGCATTCTTTTCTGTTCCAATTATCTAATACCATTAATTTTCTTTTACTTCTCAACAGGGTCCCCATCTCACTTTTGTGTCCTTCCCATCTTCCTTTGATTAATTTTTCAAATTTTACTTTCCTCATTCTCTGGTTTCCAACCCCCTCTATCTTTACTGTATAACCACTAACATGTTCCTGTTGGCTTGAATCACTGGTGGTATATGCAGATCTAATCACTTGTATCAGTCTTTCTACTAATAAAATTAATAAAGTCTATAAATGGACTGAATCTAGTTAGTTGCTTGAATTTGAATAATTACTGCCCAAATATAAATATTAATACTATTCATCCCAATTAAAAAATTATTGTAATAATCAATAAATTTCATTAAATTTAAAAAAGTATATTTAGAATAGTTTTATTATTAATTATAGTGGTACCTCAGGTCACAAACACTTTTGTTTGCAAACAATCTGGTTCACAAACAGAAACGTTTGGCAAAACTTTGTTTTTGTTTGCCACCTCTGCATTGAGTGACAAACATTACCGGCCATCTTTCCCACACACAAATGTGGCCATCTTTTCCAAAATTGCAGAACAAATTAAGTTCATTGAACCAAGGTACCACTGTAATTATCTAAATTTTTACAAGGAAATCTTACAAGTACCTCATGCATTTACAACTGCTGTACCACAAATTAGCTGTGTTACAATTTTTTAATACTATTTTAAAGTTTTCCTTAAGGAACTATAATATGATGACATCTGATCTGCTAAATCAACCCCTCTTTGCATTACTGTAATCAAAGATCCCCTGAGAAGCGGTACAAGCTGCCCATTGGCACAGTTTGAATGTACCATCAATGGTCCAACCCACCCAATAGGACAGTCAGTTCAAATCAGAGCCACCTGGCAGCAAGACCTATGAATTACATGAACATGTTAAGCTTTATGAATCTTTAGATCGTTAACTCTATGCTGCTACTGTTGAATACTGTTCTGTTATTAATGGAGGTAAAGTTGTTCATTTAGTAGACATTTCTGCAGGTCAATATTTGATTTGTCAAATTGTTTTTACTATAATTATTGATCTCTTTTCTATGGTTAACGTGTTCCTGTCAGCTTGAACCATTGATGGTACATGTATGACTGTCCCATCTGGTGGCCTGTACCACCTGATGGGACTATCCCGTGCTGCCTGATATTATCATGCATATACCAACAGTGATTCATGCTGGTAGGAATGTAACATATTCAAATCAGAGCCACCTGGCAGTGAAACATACAAATTATGGCCCTGTCATGAATGTGTTAAGGGTGGTACATTATTGGTTTTTTGGGTATGTCAAAATCTAGATTATCTTTGATGCCATTATTGTTGCTGCTCTTAAATACCACACTATAGCCAAACTGACAGAGTTACTGCTATTAATTGTTTTTCCCTGTATGCCAATATCTGGAGTGCCTTTGTATCATTAACAATACTGCAGCCCACTCCTGGAGAACTGGCTACAGGGTCAAATATGCTGCAACTTCCACTCCTAAATAAATGAAGATAGCAACTTCTAGAACAGTGGGAAAGAGCTATACAGTGGTTAGCCACCCACACCCAGAGTACATCACTGAAAAACAGACACCAAAGAGATCTCCATACAAGCAGAAAGCCCCCCATTATAATCAACTAGCAGGTCTCAGCACAAAAAGGCTCCAAAAACTCCTAACTCCCCCAAAGTTAATACATGGGGCAGGGAGGTAGAGGAAATCAAAAGCCACACAACTGAATTATTCAAAAGGATAACAGAGGAGATAAAAACAACAAAACACAAAACAAAGCAAAAACACATATCAATAAGGTGTTTAGCAGCCTTAAAGAAGCTATAACTAAACAGATAATTGACATAAAATAAGGATCCGTGAGTCTACAGAAGACACCAATAGAAAGCCCACTGAATTAAACAAAATTTTACAAAACATGAATGTCCAGTTTAGAAAACAACCAGGTCCACAAAAAGGTACCAAAGAGAAATTCAACACATTAAGAATTCTATTGAGGGCCAGTGAGATGGCTCAGCGGCGTAAGCGCCTGCTTGGCAAGCGCGAGGGCCCAAGTTTGACTCCTGCAACCCACATATGAAAAAAGGGTCAGTGATATTGCTCAGCGGCACGGGCGCCTGCTGGAGCGCGAGGTCCTGAGGTCGACCCCCGGTACCCACAAAAAAAAAAAAAAAAAAAAAAAGATTGATGGGGAAATAAGATACTTCCATAAGGAACATTTAAAGAAACTCATGACAACCAAAGCAGCACTCCAAAAAATTCTCAAGGATATGCTAGAAAGAGACAATGAAAAGAGCAATGCCAAAAAGTCTAATACAGTTAATATAACAGGTAGGTTGAGTAGTTAAGTAGAAGGGAAAGAAAGGGAATCAGAAACAGAAAAACTATGTAATGACAGGAATAAGTCAATATCTCTTAGTAATAACTGTCAATATGAATGGTCTTAATTCCCCAATCAAAAGACACAGATAAGTAGAACTCATCAATAAACAAAACCCAACAATATGCTGTATACAAGAAACACATTTATATCAAAAGAAATCCAGAATAAAAATCAAGGATGGAAAACAATATTCCATGCAACAGGAATCCAAAAAGCAGAACTAGCTATTGCCTTTTCAGACAAAACAGACTTCAAGCCAAAACTAATATGTAGGTCACTACATACTAGTTAAGGGAACATTTCAACAGGAATAGCTAACAATTATAAAGATATATGGACTGAACACTGGCATGCCCAACTTCATAAAACAAACACTATTGGACATAAAAGATCAGACAAGCATCAATACAATTATAGTGGGGGACCTCAACACCCCACTGCCATAAT
Organism: Erethizon dorsatum; assembly: GCA_028451465.1. Classification (NCBI taxonomy): domain Eukaryota; kingdom Metazoa; phylum Chordata; class Mammalia; order Rodentia; family Erethizontidae; genus Erethizon; species Erethizon dorsatum. The sequence continues at coordinate 76,461,475 of CM051835.1, forward strand.
TAGATAACTACACACACACACACACACACACACAAAAATCAACAAAGAAATATTGGAGTTGAACCAAACCTTGGAACAAATGGGCTTAATAGCCATCTACAGAGTGTCCCACCCAAAACAACACAACACACATTCTTCTCAGCAACACATGTAACTTTCTCCAAAACAGACCACATAGTAGCCAATAAATCATGATTAAGTAAATGCAAATAAACTGAAATCATTCCGTGCACATTATCAGATCATGGTGCAATAAAACTAGAAATCAACAGCAAAGGAACAATAGAAGTTATGCAAACACATGAAAATTAAAGAATACACTCTTGAATATCAATGGGTCACAAGAAAAAATCAGAGAAGAAAGAAGACAGTTCCTAGAATTAAAGGATAATGGCACTACAACATACCAGAACCTTCAGGACACAATGAAAGGAGTCCTAAAATGGAACTTTATAGCTATGAATGGCCACATCAGAAAATGAGACTGAGCCCAAATAAATAACTTAATGATGTACCTCAAGGCCCTAGAAAAACAACAATCCAAATTCAAAGTACGAGCTAAGAAATTATAAAGATCAGAGCAGAAATCAATAAAATTGAGATTACAAACACAATACAAAGAATTGATGAATCAATGAATTGAAGAGCTGTTTCTTTGAAAGAATAACATAAGATAAACCCATAGAGGTCTTACCAAAAAAGGAAAGAAAAGAGCAAATAAATATACGTAGCAATAAGAAAAGTAGCCAGGTGTGGTGGCACACTCCTGTAATCCCAGCACTTGGGAGGCTGAGGCAGGAGGATCACTGTGAGTTCGAGGCCAGCCTAGGCCAAATAGTGAGTTCAAGGCCATCTTGAACTACACAGCAAGACCCTGTCTCAAAAACAAAAAAGAAAAGAAAAGAAAAAAGGTGAAATCACAATGGATACTACCAAAATCTAGAAGATTATTAGCAACTACATCACAAATCTGTCCTCAATACAAAGAATTATCAAAAGTTAACCAAGAAGATAGAAAACCCTGAATAGTCCAATTATAGTCAATATAACTGAAGCACTAACTTAAAAAAACCTACCAACTAAGAAAATCCCAGGTCCAGATGGATTGACTGCTGAATTTTTTTTTAAATGTGGGTACGGGGAGTCAACCTCAGGACCTCGTGCTTGCCGGGCAAGCGCTTGTGCCGCTGAGCGATATCACCGGCCCTTTTTTTCCTTTTACGTGGGTTCCGACAGTCGAACTCAGGACCTCGTGCTTGCCAGGCAGGCGCTTGTGCCACTGAGCCATCTCACCGGCCCGACTGCTGAATTCTGTAAGACCTTTAGGGAAGATCTAATACCAATACTCCTAAAACTCTTTAATGAAATTGAAAGGGAAGGAGTATCCCCAAAGTCATTTCTGGAAGCTAGCATTACCCTGATTCCAAAAGCAGACAAGAGATCCAACCAAAGAAGAGAACTAGGGGCCAATCTCTTTAATGAATACAAATGCAAAAATACTCATCAAGATACTGGCAAACAAAATGCAACAAATCATCAAAAAGATCATACATCGTGACCACATAGGCTTTATCCCATGGATTCAAGGATGGTTCAACATAAATGTTGAATATATCACATAAACAGAAGCAAGGACAAAAATCACACGATTGTCTCAACAGACAAAGAAAAAGCCTTTGATAAAATCCAATATCCACTCGTGATAAAAACCCTGAAGAAAAGGAGGTACAGAAGGACATTATCTCGGGCCGGTGAGATGGCTCAGCAGCTTAAGCGCCTGCCCGGCAAACGCGAGGGCCCGAGTTCGACTCCCAGAACCCACATACGAAAAAGGGGCCGGTGATATCGCTCAGCGGCACGGGCGCCTGCTGGCGCACGAGGTCCTGAGGTCGATCCCCTGGTACCCACAAAAAAAAAAAAAAAAAGAAGGACATTATCTCAATCCGATAAAAGCCTTTTATGACACACCAACCTGCCAACATTGTATTAAATGGGTGAAAACTGAAAGCCTTCCCTCTGAAATCAGGAACAAGGCAAGGATGTCCACTATCACCACTCCTGTTCAATATAGTATTTGAAACATTAGGAAAAGCAATTAGGTAAGAAATAGAAATAAAAGGAGTATGTATAGGAAAGGAAGAAGTCAAATTATTATTTGCAGATAACTTGATCCTCTACTTAGAAGACAAAAAAAAAATTCACCAAAGACTCTTAGAAATAATAATCAAATTCAGTAATGTAGCAGGATATGAAATCAACACAAAGAAATCAGTAGCATTCCTGTACACTAATAATGAACCCACTGAAAATGAAATTAGGAAAAAATACCATTCACAATAGCACCAAGAAAAATTAAATACTTATGAATTAACTAAGGAAGTGAAAGGAAAAAGGAAATCAAAGAGGACATCAGAGGGCCGGTGAGACAGCTCAGCGGCTTAAGCGCCTGCCTTGCAAGCGCGAAGGCCCGGGTTCGACTCCCGGAACCCACATACGAAAAAGGGGCCGGTGATATCGCTCAGCGGCACGGGTGCGTGTTGGCGCGTGAGGTCCTGAGGTCGACCCCCCGGTACCCACAAAAAAAAAAAAAAAAAAAAAGAGGACATCAGAAAATGGAAAGATAACCTGTTTCTCTAGGGCAGTGATGGCAAACCTTTTAGAGCTTTCAATGATACAAACAGCCCACTGTGGCATGTTTGCCACCACTTCTACAGGCAGAACCAATACTATTAAAATGGCCGTACTTCCAAAATTGATATACAGATTTAATATAATCCCAATCAAAATAACAACAGCATTCTTTATAGAACTGGAGAAAATAACCCTAAAATTCATATGGGACCATAAGGGACCCAGAATAGCAAAAGCAGTATATTACAAGGCTACAGTTATAAAACCAGACATGAGGATCAATGGAACAAAACAGAGGATGCAGAAACAAACCCAAGCACATTCAACTACTTGATCTTTGGCAGAGAGGCCAAAAACATATACTGGAGGAACATATGGCCTCTTTAATAGTGTTGGGAAAACTGGCCATCCACATAAAGAAGATGGAATCTAGACCATCTCTCTCACTATGAAATACTGAACTGAAGTACTAAACTGAAATCAAAATGGATCAAAGAACTAAATGTTCAAAGATAAAATAGGTAAAACTCTTAAAGTCATAGGCGTAGGCAAGGACTTTCTGAAAAAGAGCCCTAATTACATAGGTAATAATGCTGAGACTCAACAAATAGGATCATATGAAATTAAAAAACTTCTGTACAGCAAAAAAAAAAAAACAAACAACGGAGAAGTAAACCTATAGAATGAGAAAAAAATTTTGCCAGCTATTCCTTGGACAGGAGACTAATATCTAAACTATACACAGAACTCAAAATAATTGGACCCCCACCCAAAGTAAAAGACTCAATCAAAAAAATGGGCAACTGAAATCAATAGACTTCTTCAAAGAAGTAATAAATACCTGAAAAAATGTTCAATGTGTCTGATCATTAGAGAAATGCAAATTAAAACAACACCAAGATTCCATCTTAGTCCAGAAAGAATGGCTGTGATCAAGAAATCAAATAATAACAAATGCTGGTGAGGCTGCTGGGGGAAAAGGAACTCTGCTTCATTGTTGGTGAGAATGTAAATTAGTACAACCACTATTAAAGTCAGCATGGAAATTCCTCAGAAAACTAAAACTAGAAATTCCACTTGACCCAGCTCTTCCCCTTCTATATATCTTCCTGGAAGAGTTAAAGACATCATATTACAGTGATACACGCATACCCATGTTTACAGCAACACAACTCAATAGAAAATCTTGGAAGCTGCCTATATGTGCATCAACAGATGCATGGATAAAGAAAATGTGGTATTTATAAACAATGGAGTACTACTGTACCACAAAATATAAACTTAAAACATCTGTAGGAAAATGAATGCACCTTAAGACTGTAATAACTGAAATAAATCAGACACAAAAACTTAAATACTGCATGGTTTCTCTTATGTATGAAACCTAAAATATAAAGAAAGAGCAAAATAAATGATAGATAACAAGAAGTAAGGAGATAGAACTTCTTCGAATGGGAAGGGGATCAAGAGACGATAATAGAGAAAAGGAGGTGAGGGGTGTGTGATGAAAAAGGAATTGAGAATGGGAAAAAATTATGTACATGTACCAACTCCCCAAAAGAAATGTAATCATTATTTACTACAAACATGTAGTAGTAAAAAGTACAAACTGAAAAAAAATAAAGAGAACAATGTATCAGGCAAATAAAAAGCTAAAGGAATGAATGGATTATAGTCTGATTATCATGTAAGGCTGAACCCAAGGAAAAGCTATTAAAGCAGACAGGAACTTTCACAATACTGAAAAATACAATTTACACCTAAGTTACAATAACTGTAAATGTTTATACCCAATAACAGCAGCAATAGTAATAAAGCAAAAAAAGTCTATGCACTAAACAGAAAAATACAAACATTAGTGGTACTAGACTTTAATTAATCTTAGCCCATGGGAGATCAAGTGAACCAAAATGGATATTAAAGAACATTTAAATTGACCATGGATATTGAACATCTGCCAAAAATGATCATATGTTAGCAAAGAAAATCATACTAAATTTTAAAAATATAGAATACTGACAACATTTTCTGATAAAAATGCAGCAGAACTAGAAAACAAATGGCAAAACCAGGGTGTAGAGCAGTAATGGTGAACTTTTTAGAGCTTTCAATGATACAAACAGCCTGCTAAGGCATGCGCACTATAGGTTCGCCAACACTGGTGTATAGCTTCTTAACATTTGGATATTTAAAAATATTATCAAGTAACTTTTGCACTAAAGGAAATATTCCAGGGCTGGGGCTGTAGCAGAGCCCCTGGGTTCAATTCTGTGTAATGAGCTAAAAAACAAAAACAAAAACAAAAAACAATGATGACAATAAAAACATTACTTATCAGAACCTATGGAACACAGTTAAAACATCTTCAGAGAAAAATTCTTAGCTTTGCATACTTATGCTGAAAAATAAAGATGAAAGGAAATAAGCAATATCCCCAACGAATTAAACTCAGAAAAAGCACATCCCAGGAAAGCAAAAGAAAGCAACTGTTAGCTAACAATAAAACGGTTAGCGAGGTACAAACACAAATATGTAAATTAAGAATAAATTGGGAGGGCCGGTGAGATGGCTCAGCAGCGTAAGCGCCTGCCTTGCAAGCGCGAGGGCCCAAGTTTGACTCCCGGAACCCACATACGAAAAAGGGGCCGGTGATATCGCTCAGCGGCACAGGTGCCTGTTGGCGCGCGAGGTCCTGAGGTCGACCCCCCGGTACCCACAAAAAAAAAAAAAAAAGAATAAATTGGGAGCCAGGTGCCTGTATCCTAGCACTCACGGAGGCTATGACAGGAGGATTGAAAATTCAAGTCCTGCCCAGGCAACTTAGAAAAACCCTGTCTCAAAATAAAAAACTAAAAGGACTGGAGATGTAGCTCAGTGGCAGAGTGGTTCTGGGTTCCCCAATACAGCAAAAAAGGACAAGCTGAGGAAATAATCACATTATGACAGGAAGTAAATATCCATTACAGATTACTATGCTCAGTTGTATAAGGTAAGGAAGTAGACAATCTTCTATAAAGAAAATACATTAAAGACAAAGATTTGTGAGACATTAATTTCCAAAGTAAAATAAACAGTTGTTTAAGGAGGAACCTTCAGGAAAAGCATGAAGCTTAGACATTGCCACAGGGAATTATACTAACCCTTTAAAAGTATGTGACTGAAATACTATTTAAATAAATATATATCCAGAACATAGAAATAAAGTCTCCTAAATTATTTTTCTGAAGCAAGCATAACATTGAATATGACTCAAAAAAGATAATTTTATCAGCCAACACATTTCCAGCATTATGTTAACGTTGAAACAGTAGAAGTGCTCCCAGTGAAATTAAAAAAACCATTAAAAATGTCAACTATTATCTTAATGTAACATTATTCTGGACATACTAGCCAAAACAATCAAGTTAGTAAAAGAATTTCAAGGTATAAAAATTTGCAAATAGGAAATAAAATAATCTGTATTTGTAGATGATATGGTTATATACTTGGAAAACGACAGATTATGAAAAGCTATTACTAAAAAAGATAATGAGAGATCAGACATTATTAATAAGAGAAATTAAAGGCCATTACTTATACAAACAACATGTTATGATAGCTAGGAATAAACTAAGACAGATATGTATAATGCTCTCGATAAAGAAGCCTTAAAACCTTATTAAGAGAGAAAAAAAGAAACAAAGTGGGGGGCAGGTAAACCATATTCTTACAAAGAAAAGCCTAATACCAAGTCAGTTTCCCAATTACAATCTATAACTGAATGTGATCTTTATTTTAAAAACACCGAGACCTTACCATATGATCTAGCATTATGCTGCTACATTACCTATTGATTTTTAAAATGTGCTTACACAAAAACCTACATTTATGTATTTATAACAGCTTTGTTTGTAATTGTCAAAAACTACTGGAAGCAGCCAAGATTTCCTTTCATAAGTGAAGGTATAAACAAAGCTATGGTATACAAAGGAATGTTATTCGACATAAAAATAAATGAACTATCAAGTGCAAAATGATATAGATGTAGTAAAATGAAAGAAGCCAGTAGAGACACTAAAAATTGAGTGGCTGTCAGGGGTACATTCTAAGAGTGAAAAAGAGTAAAATACGGGAAACAATATTCTAAGAGTGGTGATTCTATTTTGCATGATACATTATGAATATGTGACACTATGCTTTGTCAAACACATTGAAATTTATAGTATATAATGTACTTTAATGCATGCAAATTAAAAACACTGGTGAAATCATAAGATTGAGAGCAAATGTAATAAAATAATCTAACTGTATTGCAGTTGCATGAAACAACCTTGCTGAAAGAATTAGAAGAAAAAGGTGATGGCCTTTAACTTTGGAAATGAGTGGAGTCCATAAAACTGAAGGGCAATAAATATACATACATTAGAAAAGAGATTTTTACTTCAAAATCAGACAATTCTGAAGTTCACGAAGGATATATCAAGCAAAAAAGGACAGAAATATTTAGAGAAAAGAAAACTGAAGGAAAAGTAGAATGCGTGAATAGTAGGACAAAGTATAAAAACTAACTTGACAAGAACGGAATGACACTGGAACAGGACTAAGCAATTAGATCAACAGAAGAGAAAAAGATGTCCATATAGAGACCCAAGTATCTATGAAAATGTAATATATGTTAATTATCAGGAATACAGGGGCCGGTGAGATGGCTCAGCAGCATAAGCACCTACCCGGCAAGTGCGAGGTCCTGAGTTCGACTCCCGGAACCCACATACAAAAAAGGGGGCCGGTGATATCGCTCAGTGGCATGGGCGCCTGCTGGCGTGCAAGGTCCTGAGTTCGACCCCTGGTACCCACACACAAAAAAAAGAAATACAAACATCCCTGACAAATCAAGGCTATGAGGAATAATCCCACATACATACTTACATACATTCAAAATACTAAGAACAATTTAAAAGTCCATCTATAAGAAAATGTGGTGTAACTAACTATGAAATATAAGGTGGGCCGGTGAGATGGCTCAGCGGCTTAAGTGCCTGCCCAGCAAGTGCGAGGGCCCGAGTTCGACTCCCGGAACCCACATACGAAAAAGGGGCCGGTGATATCGTTCAACGGCACGGGCGCCTCCTGGTGTGCGAGGTCCTGAGGTCGACCCCCCCGGTACCCACATACAAAAAAAAAGAAATATAAGGTAACTGTAAGGAAGAATGATGAAGTTCATTTGGAGTAGTTGCCAGGATACAACAAATTACGCACAGCATGGTATCACTGTATAAAGTGTGTAAGAAGAATATATGTGTAAATGTTTGCATATTATTAAAAATCTCTGGAAGGCTCACAATAATCTGGTAGTACTGGCTACCACTATGAAGGGCAATTGAGGAACTAAGGTGAGAGGGAGACTGGATTTCTTTGTATCTTATTTGGAACAATGGAAGCATACAGTATTACTTACTGAAAAAGAAAATTAAAATTAGTGTTAAAAGAGGAGAGAGAAGAGCAATGATGGCAGGCCAAGACAAGTAAGAGGAATTACTCTTGGGAGACAACTGTCATGAGTTTCTCTTCTGTTTCTGGACAGTTGGACTATCTTTTCAAGGCTATTTCAAGGCAGTACAGCAAATAGCCTTGGAAAGCAGTGATAGTTTCCACACCAGAGCAAAGAGCAGACCTCCTACCTCTCAAGATAAAAAGATTCAGGTTCCCTAAGCTCAGGATTCCTTTTCTGTAATGCAACTAACTGAGTGTACAGATGTTATCTGGCCCTCTTCATATCAGCATGTGGAAAGAGATACTACTGGAAATAAGAAGCTATTCTTGCTATTGTTACTGCTACAAATAATGCAGTTCTTAGATTCTGACTCAGGAGTTTCATGTCTTCTGCTGGAATCCATGCAGGTTAACTTGTTAGCTTGCAAGTTGGAATAAACAGACCTATCACAGTTTTTAAGAAGCGTAAGTCAAAGTAATACTTAGAGAGCTCAGGGTGCAGCTCAGTGATACAGCTATTGCCTAGCATGCATAAACAAGACCAGGTATTTGATCTCCAGCACCACCACCACACACACAAAAAAGTGGTGGTGTTGATGACGACAATAAAGGAGACTATAAGGCTAAAAGTCTTGCATGGGTCACAGAAGAAAATAGCATTAAAAATTTCAATCCAAAAACAAAGTCACAAATATTTGTGTTAACAACCTAGCTACAAAATATTTAAAGCCAGAAAAAAAACTGCTTCAGGGCAAATATCACCAAAATAAGGCTTTAAGTACAAGAAAATCTGGTAAAACCACAGTCACGGTGTGGATACTTTAACAAACTTCTTCCTAAATTTGTCAGACTATGTGAACCAAATATCTGTCCATATGCAAAGGAAGATATAGAATATCTCAACAATACAGCCAGGGCCGGTGAGATAGCTCAGCAGCATAAGCGTCTGCCTGGCAAGCGCGAGGTCCTGAGTTCGACTCCAGGTACCCACATAAAGGAAAAAAAGGGCCAGTGATATTGATCAGTGGCACAAGCGCTTGCTGGCAAGTGCGAGGTCCTGAGGTTGACTCCTGGTACCCACATTAAAAAAAAAAACAAATACAGCCAAACTCAATTTACATATTAGAAAAATACAGAAGTAGATTTTTCACTCTATAGAAAACATATTTCTCTTACAGTCACAATTTACGGGAATCAATGAGGTGCTTCTCTCAAAGACAACATTAAAGACTTTCAGAAACAGAAGTATAAGTGGCTTTCTCTACTGTTATGATGAAAATTACTTCCCATTAAATATCTCCTTCCTCATCAAAATCAAGACTTCGAAATTATGAAGTACTTTTCCTCATTAATCCCTGAGTCAAGGAGGAAATTATCTAGAAATCAACAACCAAAAAGATGTCATATTTAAAACCTGAGGTAGGGGCGGTGAGATGGCTCAGCGGCATAAGCGCCTGCCTGGCAAGCGTGAGGGCCCGAGTTTGACTCCCGGAACCCACATACGAAAAAAGGGCTGTGATATTGCTCAGTGGCATGGGCACCTGTTGGCACGTGAGGTCCTGAGCTTGACCCCCGGTACCCACCCAAAAAAAAAAAAAAAAAAAAAAAAAAAAAACCCTGAGGTAAATTAAAGCAATTACAGGAAAAATATTTGCCAGGTGTGGTGGTGCACACTTGTAATTCCAGTACTCTAAGAAGCTGAGGCAGGAAGACTGTTAAGTTGGAGCTCAGCCTGGACAATTCAGGGAAACCTCAAATTTTTTTAAGTATTTTATAGAAAAAAATTTTATTCTTAAATTTTTATTATTAAAATTAAGGAGTGAAAGGAAAATAAATTAAGTAGTCTTACTGGGCACTTCTACTAAAGTTTAACTTTATTTACAACTTCAACGTATCTTCTTAAAAGGTACCAATTAAATATTTTAGCCAGCCTAAAACATATAAGCCTAAAATGATGGAAGCAATATAACCAAAGATATTTAAAAGATTAAAATAATTGTAAGAGGGCCGGTGAGATGGCTCAGCGGCTTAAGCACCTGCCCGGCAAGTGCGAGGGCCCAAGTTCGACTCCCGGAACCCACATACGAAAAAGGGGCCAGTGGTATCGCTCAGCGGCACGGGTGCCTGCTGATGCACGAGGTCCTGAGGTCGACCCCCCGGTACCCACAAAAAAATAATAATAATAATAATTGTAAGAAAATGTTACATGCAGTGCTATAGACACTAATTAGGAAATTTAGAAGGAAAGGATTATTTTCCAGTGAAACATAAACTGACTGAGGAAATGGTAGAACATGAACACACTAACAAAAGACTGTCAAAGATCTATCTTTTTTTTTTTTTGGTGGGTACTGGGGGTCAACCTCTGGACCTCATATGCCAGCAGAAGCCCGTGCCACTGAGCGGTATCACCAGCCCCCTTTTTCGTATGTGGGTTCCGGGAGTCAAACTCAGGACCTCGCGCTTGCCAGGCAGGCGCTTACGCCGCTGAGCCATCTCACCGGCCCCTCAAAGATCTATCTTGAAAAGTGTAAAAGGTTCTAGAATTGTTTTATATCTGATAGGAAAAGAATAAAACTTCCTGAATTACCCAAATTATTGCAGAGCAAAGAAGGAAGCTTCCCAATTCATTTATTTGCATTTCCTATACGCATATCCTTGGTAGCAATGTTTTTTTAAAAAAATAACCATGTCAAATAGTTAAAATCCAGGAACATTAGAAATCAACTCAATTAGAGCACTTGGAAAACCTTAGACATAATTTATCAACAAGTAAGAAAAAATTATTTAATAAAATTGTTTTTTACTAGAAAGAGAAGAAAATGACATTTACAATAAAGATGATTTAGTAAAATTCAAATCAAGCATCCATTAAACAGGGAAACACTAAACACACAGTAATAAGACAGGCATGCCCAATGCATCCAACTAATGGCAGTAAGATAAAGAGAAAAATTTGTGCACAAAAGCATTTGAAAACACTATCTTCATTGCAGATGACATTAAGATAATCTAAGCAGTCACCTAAAACCAACAGCTTCTCTTTGTAGCAGAAAAATTAGTTTGAAGTTCACATGACAAAAACAATTGCCATTCTCAACAATAACACTAGAAACAAGTTTAACAGTGAAGAAAGAATTTCTATGAATCCAAACAAATACAGAGACTAACCATGTTCTTTAACAGGAAGGGTAAAACACATAGGGGGTCTGGGTTAGCCTTTGGTTAATGAATAACAAAATATACTTTATATTCACTTATTTCTACTTATAAAGTACAAATATAAGCAAAAAATATCTGAAATTAATGTAAGACTTTGTGAGCAAGAGCCCTCACTATAAGAATTCCACAATATAAATCCCAAAAAAGTTAACTCACATCTTCCCCCTAGAACCGGTGAAAGAGAAAATTACCTTTGTTTGGGGGTTTCCAATAGTAATTCTCATTCTCCTAAATCCTACTGATCTACTTGTGATACTGATGGTAAAGTGGGAGTGTGTGGTTCAAATTATATATATACAACACAGAGAATGTTTTAGTATATCTTGGGACTACTTGAAATTAGTGCATGCATACACTGTGCATTAGAATTATGTGGCAGAAAATTATTTTGTATCCCGGTGGGTGGCGCACTCATGTAATTCCCACACTTGGCAGGCTGAGGCAGGGGGATCACTGTGAGTTCGAGGCCAGCTTGGGTTATACAGTGAGTTCAAGGCCAGCCTCCTGGACTACATGGAGAGACCCTGTCTCAAAAAACCGAGAAAGAAAAAAAAAGAAAATTATTTTGTAACCAATGAAAATTCTATAACTGAAAAAAACACTCAACAAAATGTATGGTTTGCCTCCCAGGACTAAGCATCCAAGTTAAGCTTTTTGAAAAACTTTTCCGTATAGAAGCATCATTCATTCATTTTTATCAGTAGGGACTAGATATACAGTATTTATTTTACATTTTGTGTTATAATCCAATACCAGGCGTCTATATTAATTCTGTTGCTGTTTCAGCTTTAGCCACAGGGAGCTCTTTCAGGTTGGCTCCCGTCTCTGACATGACCTCATCCTTTGGGTTTTTGAGCAGTTCATTCTTTCAAACACTACAATGTGCTCAAGGCTCATCTTGATTTTCCCTGCCCTAGTACTAGAATCAATAAGCCCTTTTTCAAATGAGCCTGTTTGCTTTTACCAGAGAATGGTATTTAGAAACAAGATCTGGGTGCTGGGTGTCAAGTGTCAAAGATTTTTCAGTTATATAGAGATCCCTTATGCCAAAAAGCATTACAAGGAATTAAGAGGAATGCGAGTAAGTAGAGTTTTGAAGGACTAAGATAAAAGGAGACACAATAACAATGAAGCCAAGGTGCTGAAAGCAAAGAAGTCTGGAAGTCCAAGATCAGTCTACTGGAAAATGAAAAATCAAGTAAATCATAAATGTATTATGAATATTTAGATGGCAAAAGAATGACATTATCTAGAATATTTTTATTACTTTTATTTTACCTTAATACGTTTAAAATGTTAAAAGTTAAATACGATTCCACGAACAGCAGAGCCACTGTGTTAATACTTGCCTCCCTGAAACCAAATACTGTACTGAATGACTAGGAAAACTTCTTTCAAGGCCACCCCCAAGCAAAACCTGTGCAATGGTATGGATTATCATGACAAAGGTGACTTTAAGGAGGGGGGCACTTTGAAAAGTTTCGTACAAATAATAAATGGTCACTGGAAAAACATTCACAATCTTTTTTTTGTTTTGTTTTTTTGAGACAGGGTCTAGCTCTGTAATTCAGGCAGGACTTGAACTCACTATCTAGCTCAGGCTGGCCTCAAACTTGTGGCAATCCTCCTGACTCAGCCTCCTGAGTGCTGGGACGAGTGTGCCACCATGTCCAGCAACAAGCCATTTCTTTAATCCTCTCTTAAAATCATTTTTGAACAACAGAATATTCAATGATCCTTTGCAAAATCCGTGCTACTCTCTTTTGGTAAAATCCTGAAAATCACATTTCATAATTTTCACATTTTGCAAAGATCACATCCCTGGTATAATGTTTAGAGCAGCTAGATAGTCTCATAATCTCTTTACCCCATTTTGAGTCACTCTAGTGCCAACCCTAAATCATTTCCAGCAGTTACTAAACCCAGCTCCCTCTTTCTTTATAATGCCTCTTTCCCTTCCTAATATATTACCTAGCCCTTGCAGAGTACTATACCAATGTAAATAACTGTACTGTTCTCTAAACTAGTCATTAACCTTCCAAATTCCAAAACAACTTTTAAAGAATTTCATTACACAGCCCTAAGTTATTTTTTCACCTTGGATTCTCTTTTATCATTTCTCCTTATTGCCAACTATTCCTATCTAGTTATTCCTAAACAGCCCTCCCTTTCCCTCCTCTTCACCTTTTCAAGCAGCCCTCCCTTTCCCTCCTCTTCACCTTTTCAAGAAGTAAAATGCTTAAATAAAGATTAATCTATCCTTTACTACATATCTATATATAATTTTGCAATAGAGTAAAACTATTTATAGGTGGGGGCTGAGTCCCAGCTTTGCTCAACAGAAGAACTTTAAAACATGAGATGAATTTGAAAATGGAAATACTTGTATTACAATTCCTTTAAAAGGAGTCTGTCAACACTACATCTTAATCAAAATAATAATTGTAGGCAAGGGAAGAAAACTGGCTTTGCTTTGGAGACCACTATGCTCTTTTACTTTGTTCCTTGCATTGTTTTGTTTCTCGGATTATTTCTTAAACTCAAATGAGGTTTCTTGGAATGGGAAGGTTTCTTGGAATGGGAAGGTTTCTTGGAATGGGAAGGTTTCTTGGAATGGGAAAGGAAGGAAGGAAGGAAGGAAGGAAGGAAGGAAGGAAGGAAGGAAGGAAGGAAGGAAGGAAAGAGAGAAAGAGAAAGAGAAAAAGAAAGAAAGAAAGAAAGAAAGAAAGAAAGAGAAAGAAAGAAAAAGAAAAGAAAAAAGAAAGAAAGAAAGAAAGAAAGAAAGAAAGAAAGAAAGAAAGAGAAAGAAAGAAAAAGAAAGAAAGAAAAGAAAGAAAGAAAGAAAGAAAGAGAGAAAGAAAGAACGAAAGAACGAACGAACAATGAACCTGTTGCAGAATGTGATACTGAACCGAATGGAGATCCTTTGCACTGAGGAGCTGGAAGGCAACTGTTCATTACACTAGCAGGCTGGTGGGACCAAGTCCAAATCACCAGCCCTGGCTCAGAGTGAAACAGAATCTTACATACATTTTTCCAAGCAGGAAGTACAAAGCTGATGGCAGGTTATTACATGATTGGTTACATGAATTAAATCATATGTTGTCAGGCAGGCTTATTCTAAGCAGGTTTACTTAAAAGGAATTGTTTATCATAAGGCAGGAACATTCTGGGAGGCAGGGGTTTTTTTTGGTGTGTGTACCGGGGGTCGACCTCAGGACCTCGCGCGCCAGCAGGCGCCCGTGCCACTGAGCGATATCACCGGCCCTTTTTTCGTATGTGGGTTCCGGGAGTTGAACTCGGGCCCTCCCGCTTGCCAGGCAGGTGCTTACGCCACTGAGCCATCTCACCGGCCCGAGGTAGGTGTTTTGAGCAGAGCAGGTAGAGTTAAATGTGTCCTTGACTGGGCCAGTCTGTCCTAGGTAAAAACTAGATATATATTTTTAAGTAGGAAAACACAAGCATTATAGCTGGATGTGGTCAGGTTTACCTAGCGACTATCTAAAAGAAGCAGCTGGACACAGACACTCAAGGCTGACTGAATTTAGCAGTCTAAATATGTGGCAGGCAGCATGACCATAGTCACAGGCTACTAACTGATTTTTAAATTTCTGCTATGAAATTTCTATAAGTTTGCTACTCTATAACTTTGCTATTACAAAACCAATAGAAGGAAAAGAACATCCAAAAAGGCAAAGTTTATAAAAAGATCTATGAGATTAGACAAATCAAGTCATTAAATGAAATCAGAAATGGAATCTGAAATCTACTTCATGGATTCAAGATCTGTGAGAACCCACAACCTCATCCCCACCCCCCTATATCCCCATCCCCACCGCCACCACCGCTACCACCAAGCTCTAGGGATTTTCTAAGCAAGAGATCTACCACTGGGGATCTACATCCCCAGTTTGTTTTTAAGTTTTATTTTGACACAGGATCTAAGTTTCCCAAGCTGGACTTTAACTTCCAATCCCCCACCTCAGACTCCCCAGTAGCTGGGATTATGGGCATGCACCACCATACCCAACTTGAACTAAGTTCTTTTCATTTCTTTTCTATACATCCTCTGTTATAACAAGCCATAAAGAATATTTTTCAATATAAACACATGTATTGATGTATAGCCAGCTTTTTATAAAGGTTAACTTCTGCTATAATTCCAGTAAGAAATCTACCACTGATCAAATTGAAACTACAGATTTCAAATGTATAGGCCACCATGTTGCTTATAGAAAAAAGGAATATTATTTTTCCTTTAAATGGCAGTTGTAAATTGTCACATTATATGATAGCATAAAATGGCATACCATCCCCTACTCCTTCATTATAGAACTATACAGGCTTCCAATCAGGATTAATTAACTATGAGAGTTTCAAAGAACTTTAGATGTCAGTGTATTAAATAATAGGGCAGCTACTCTGTGTAGATCTCAAAGTCAAAGGCAGTATTTCTTAGTAATAATAGTCTTATTACTATGGACAATTTCTTTTTTGATTCTCAAAATACCTCTATGAAGACTGGTACCATTTCAAGTACTATTTTTTATAGGTGAGAGTCCGAGACCAAATTCACGCAGCTACTAAGTGACAGAATTGGGATCTGAACTAAGAAAGGTGAATTTAAAGTTTGTACTTGTACAAAGTATTACTAAACTTTACATTTTAAACCCAAACTGGTGCTATATTGCTTTTGGGCAGTTGTATGTTTACAGAAGGGGAGTAAAACTGAATTTAAAGCCAATAAAATGGGTTTACAATTTTGGTAACTAAACTGCTAAATTCCAAATTACTCCAAAATTACTCCAAAAAACCAAGAAACACTTCAGAAATTCTAATACAAATGGAACAAGAGTGCTCATTTCAGCAACACATACACAAATAGAACAAGATAAAATATTATTTTTCAGGCTACTTTAGCATTTTGTTCAGTATCTAATTTATGGTGCTTCTAGATGTGGATTTATTGTGCTCTTTCGATCTGAGAATTCCTAGCTTTTAGCAATTGTAAAAGATTCCCTGTCATTTCCCTTAAAATACTGCCTCTCCCAATTCCATCTTTTTCCAGATATATATTATATATACGATAAATGTTCTCATTCCAGGCTGTATACCATATACCTCTGTCAGATTTTCCATTACTCTTTGTCTCTGTTATACTCTATATAATAAATTCCTTAGACCTCAACTATAATTTACTAATTCTACTTGCAGTTTGATCTGCTGCTTAACTTCCTCAGTGAGTTTTTTTTTTCAATGACTCATGTCTACAGAGCTGAATTTGAATCTTTTTCAAAACTTCTTATTCTTCAGTCTTATTTTTTCCCTTGTTTTCTATTTTTCCTTTTAAAATTTTAATGATTTGAAAAATAAACATGTTTATAGTCATTTTAAAGTTTTCAGGGGTAGTAACTCTATCTGCACTGACGCTCATTCCTTCTACATATATTTTTCATCACAAGTTCACCTTTAATGAAGATTGTATTTTTCTGTAGGAATTCCATGTGGATTTTGTTTTTGTTTTTATCAAACTCTTGGGATATTATCTATCTCGAGATTTCTATAACACAGTATTAGGAATTTGACACTTTTCGATGCCTTTAATTTTACTGCATGAACAAGAATCCATTTGTAATATAGAGAATAACTTCCATTCAGTGCTGCTTTATAATGCAATGCTTATGAAGTCATTTAAAACCACAATTAGGGATCCACATCTAACCTAAAACTCAATCAAAGAAACCACCAATCCAAACAAATGAACAAAGATGTCCAATCATATTAACAGAAATCTTCCACAGAAGACAGAGCTCACATATGCTCAGGCAATCATAACAACCTTCTTAAGAATTCTACCTGGTGGTTGTCATGTTTTGTTTTTGTTTTTTAGTGCTATAGATCCAATTCTGGGTCTTGCACCTGCTAAGCAAGTGCTCCACCATTGACTTAACCACCCTGGTTGTATTTATTTATTTAAACTTCAATGTGAAAGAGGCGTGCCAATTTTAAAAAGAATCCTGAACTCAGAAAGATTATAATATGTGTGTGGGAGAAATCTTTAAATGAAGAAAATGTAGTATATAAGGCATAAGGCAAGCTTATACCTTAAAATGGAACCTCAAATGCTTGGGAGGCCAGATTATATCTACAAAGGGGGAGAACATACTCACGCAAGTATGCTAATGGGAATTCAGATCATTAGAAGGCTGCACATGCACACCAGAATTAAGGCGCTGGCTACCTGATACACCAATGTTTGAAACACCAGAAGTCCTTGACAAGATAAAGTCTCCTATGGACAGTGCAGAAGTTGGGGTCCTTTCTTTCACTTTCATTGCAGAACAAGTTGTCTTTCAATCAAGTATGTTTACTTTCACAGTTAACAGTCACATATTGCTTTGTCCATAGAGTTGGTATACTTACGATTCTAAACAGCTGCTCTGCTTTGATTTACTATGTAAGTTTATATGCACTCTTCAAAGACAACTATTATTTGAAGTTGTACCATCTCCAGGTACACATGGCACATACACAATACCAAATACAAATAAATTAAAATTTTCTTAAATATAAAACTTTCTTTTAATCAAAGAATTCTAAAGTGTTATGGTTTGTGTCTAGATGTCCTCCCAAAGCCTCATGCAGTCACAGGGCTTTTTCAGAGATGGCTGAATCTAGAGTGTGTGATGCTGGGATTAAGGATATATGATTAGCAAATCAGTCCACAGATTGGTTTGGCATAGTTCTGGCTAGGATTAAGGGTGCGAGTGCTACACCTGCCCAACGGTGGGTAGTCTGCATAGAACATAAGAGACAGAAAGATTGTTGTCTCTCCCCCCTTGTTGCTTTTGCTATGTTCTGCTGCCATGAATGGATGCCCCTCTGCTATGTGCCACCCTGCCTTGGAGCCAGTGGATTATGGACTGTAACCTCTACAAACTGTTACCTAAATAAACCTTTCCTCCCTTAACTTTGGGTGTTGGGTGTTTTTTCTCAGCAATGAGAAAAGTAACTAAGACAAAGTAAAAACTGAACTGAACTTTGTATGATATAAAATATATGTGAATTGTACAGATTCATCACCAATATGATGCGGCACTGTATTTTGAAGGCCAATAAAACCAAGTAAGAATTTGCTAATAATATTTAATTCTTTTTTTTTTGGTTTATTTTGAAACATTTTTGAAGATGGAAAACAAGGAAATGAGGATAGACTCTAAACTTATAAAATTTACATTAGGTTCACAGCCTACACAAGGAAATACTAGGTCCATAAATTAAACAATGAAGCCCATGAAAGAGGGAAAATAAATGAAATAGGCAGTCCCTGGCTTAACTTAAGGGCACTCTATTCCTGAACAATCATGTGACATTCTAAATTTTTTCCACCCTAACAAAATAACAACCTGTAAGAGACAACCCTAAATACTACATTACCCACAGCATTTGGGATCCATTCCTGCCACAAATGTCTTCAGCCTCCTACAGAATCTCTGCTTCGCCAGCTATCACCTAGCAGGACAATTGGGGGGAGTGCGCTAGAATTTGGGTATTCAGACATATTATTTATTTTGAAAAGAAAGTTGTGAGCTAGTCTGAAAACCAAATCAAAATTTAAAGTATTGTCTCTGCGAGAATGAATCAAACTCTAAAACACCAACTTATATACAAATCTCTGGAGCTCATCCTATTAGGGACTTGGCCTATAAATATATCCAGCCTGAAAATAAGCCCAACTATTCTTGCTAATCGAGAATGTTTATAGACAATTGAATTAATATATACTTCCCAAGTAAATTTCAAAACTTCAGATCTAGCTACTTAAGGAAAGGCTATAAAAGCTTTAAGTTAGTAAGAAGAAAAAAAATTCCTTTGAGCATTAACACAATTTTGAGGTTCAATCTATTTGACTGGGAAGCAGTATTTAGGAAAC
Source organism: Erethizon dorsatum (assembly GCA_028451465.1). NCBI lineage: Eukaryota > Metazoa > Chordata > Mammalia > Rodentia > Erethizontidae > Erethizon > Erethizon dorsatum. Next base: position 76,480,733 of record CM051835.1, read on the forward strand.
TAAGGAGTATAGGTGACTAAAAAGAATGAGCTTCAGAGATGATTGACTCACCTCATGCTTTGCTTAGGCATTAAAGAGGTCAGTTTTCGTACATATTCATCACCAATATGATGCGGCACTGTGAGGGCTCTGCCCTTAAAACAAGGGGGTTTTAGAATTCCCCTGGCCTGTAACAGGTAGACACATAATCAATCTACCACCTTTCTGAACCTCAGAAATCACTCCATTTAAACTCCTTTCTTCTTCACTTACTACCTGGCCACTGCTTAAGGGGTAGTTTTAAAACTTCAAAAACTATTTTTTAGATACCAAACCAGTAATCTAGCAGAAAAATTTAACGATTTGAATACAAATCATGAAATTAAAATCTGTGGTATCACAACTGCATTCTAGAAGACTGTATTCAATACTAAAATTTACTTTTACAAAAAGTAAATTATGAATACTAAGATTGGGTGCAAATATATTATTGTGCTTTCATTTTCAAGGCTTAAGATTCAGGGATATTTATTTTAAAGGCATTTGTAGCAGACATATCTATGGAGTATAGGTTTGAGGTTAATGGAGCAAGTATGGAAAACAAGCCCAAATACCTCAAATTTTGAGCCTGAATGAGAATTTGAGTAACTAAATTTCAACTACATTACAAAAAGTAGCCAGTTCAATTTCATAAGACAAAAAGGTGAAAGTATAACAGACAGGTACATTTACTATTTAGAAAAATTGCTAACACTATGGGGGGGGTTGCCTAAATCAGTTTGCAAAAGACTACCCAAAGCAAATGCTCCTTTCAGTGTTAAACTGTATCCCTCCCAACATTTCTGTTATCTGAGAAGTCTCTGATTAACAAAGTGCTACTACATTTTTCATATAATACCACTGTTTAACAAATCTTAGCTCAGAGAAATCAGTGACTATTAGTGGGCTATAAGCTGTACCATATCTTTCTCATAATTATACCCCCAGTTCCTAATACAGTACCTAATACATTTAAAAGATGCTCAAAAGATATTTTTTTTAATTCAGCCAATCTTTTAATTGGCTTCACTGTTTACTGGTACTCTTTCTACTCAATTTATATCAAACTGAATTTAACATCTAAAAATCTGTAGTTTCTCTTAAATTTTGTTTTCTTTTTTCCCTTTTTATTAATATATGTTCTTGACACATAATAAATACATTCAATGTAGGAAATTGATATATATCACATCTTGATTTCCTTTTAGCTCCTGTTCCTATTTATAAATTTTTGGAAAAACAACTTTCACTCTTCCTTTATTTTATTCTATTTATTTGCCAGGAGAGAACTATTTGAATTTTTTTTTTTTCCAATTTTATTCCAAAGCGTGCCAAGGGTACACTGAAAATATCTTAGTCTTAAATATCTAGAAATGTTTGTCAGGAAAGAACAGCATAGCCCAAAGCACTAGTCCTAACCAAACTGGCAGTCAGCCCCACAGCTCACAGAATAAAATTTGTCTATGGGGAGAAAGACAGACACAGACATGAATGGCATAGATGGAATTTTGGTCTTTCATATCTTTCTTTTCCTTCATCAGCCTTCTATTTACTGTATTTATTGAATAAACTTTTTTCTATCCCTAAATATTCATCTTTCATTATTATATACTCTTAAGCAAAAAGAAAAAAGGTATGATTTCAACCATGCATGCTGACTATTGAAAATGAGTCATTACAAACAATACTTTTTTGTAGGCCTGATCTAAGACATTTTATTTCAGTGTAGCAATTCTCAAAGTGTGGTCCAAGGAATCTCCTGGAGTAGGGAAGTGAGGAAGTCTTCGAGAGTCTTTTAATTTAACAAGGTTTTAAAAATAATTTATAATAATACCAAGCCACCATTTCCTTTCCAATTCCATTCCAATCCTCTGCAGTGTAAAAGTAGGGTTTCCCAGGGGATATGTGACATGCCATATCACGACAAGCTGAATGCAGAAAAGATGGGAGCATTGTCTGTCACTGAGCCAGATATTTAAGAGTTTGCAAAAATATGACAACGCCATTCTCGTCACTAAGTATTTTTGGTCTTAGAAAATACCCCTATTTTTCACTTAAAAAGTGTGTCAATATGACATCTATTATGTTTAAATTGTTAAGTAAAATTTTTTGTTTTAATTCCTAATAACATTGATAGATATAATCTAATAAAAACTCCTTGAACTTCTCAATAATTTTTAAAATGTGTTTTTAAAAGGTGCGGAGACCTGTTTTGAGAATGATTGCTTTAACAGACTAGGAAACATTTAAATTAGGAAAATTCACAAAATGTAAGGTAATTCTAACTTAAAGTATTATTTTAAAGAGTTGGACTTACCATTATAGGTTATTCTTGGCTTTGTTAAACACATCACAAGATGCAAATCCATTTCATCTGAGGGTACAAATTTTGAGCATACAGGGCACTTAAATCCTAAAAAGTAAAAGAAACCCAGGTTATTTAACCCTTCAGAATATCCAACTATGAGTTTTAAAAAGCATGGAAGACCAAAAGCTTTCTGAACTTCATTACTATTTTTACAGTAATGAATTATAGTACTTAATGTACAATTCAAATTGGAAAAAAATTTGTGACTATAATATTGGTCTTAAATCAGTTTATGAAGATCATCCCATCATCAAAACAAGTTTGAATAAGGGCAAACTCCAGTACAAAACTCTCGTATCTCTTCCTAATGTACGGCCCAGTCATTCTCATTTCTAACTTTTTACATTTACTATACATATTATTTTATGTAATACTAACCTTCTAGTCTTTCTACTCATTCTTGCGGAAATTACCTTTCTCAACTTGTTATGATAAACTATACGTCTGAGGTTTTATAGCTACACAGTACCTTAGAAAGTATTAACCTAATCAATATTTTAAAATTTTATCTTGTGAAGAAAGTGGAAGTTATCAGAACAACAAAAAAAGGTCTATAATTTAAGACTCCTGATGTTTACATTTCTGGTTGCTATGGTTTGGATATAGTGTCAGTTTGTTCTCCAAGAGTTTATGAGTTGGAAGCTCTATTCCCAATCTGGTAGTGGTGAGCTGGTGGGACCTTTAAGAGGTGGGGCCTAATGGGAGATCTTCAGGTGTGTGGGGGGGAATGCCTGCTACCAGGATAAAGTATCTCTTATGGGACTTGAGAGATAGTTCTCAGGAGAGCAAGTTATAAAATCCTGAGCCTGACCCCTTCTCTGGTTTCCTGTCTGGCAATATCATCTTCTGCCCCTGCACATGCTCCTGTCACTGTAGTGCTACCAACCAGGCCATATCCAGACTGATGCTAATGTCATGCCCTTGAACCTCCAGAACTGTGAGCTAAAGAAACTTTTCTTTATAAAGTTACCCAGCATTGGGAATTTCATTATAGAAACAAAAATATGACTAATATAGTAGTCTCTCTGCCACAACATGCTACTAAAGTCAAAATGTAAACAGAAAATAGCTCAAATCAAGGCAGGTTTTGCAGTCAACTTTAACACTTGCTAAGCAGCTTTGCTCTGCTACACCCATCTGTCATGACGTTTCTGCCTTGCAGCCAGACCAACATGTACTGAATTCCCTGAAACCATAAGCCAAACAAACCTTTAATTTGGGAATGACTGGGATTTTGGCCACAGTGATGAAAAGCTCATTAATACATCAGTATTAATCTAAACTGAAATAACACGCACACACACATACATACACAATAATCATCAAGCACAGACTACGTCAAATATAATGAAATTTGATCAACCAGAAAGAAGACAGATCCACAAAGAAGTAACTAGATTTTAAGATCAACTAACAAATCCTTTCCTTGGAATTAAAAAATAAAAAAAAAACAAACAAAAAATTTGCTTTACTGAGGACAAACAGGGCATTAAAAAGGAGAAAGAGATGGCCAATTTACAGCTACTGATGAAGACTATCTGAGTACTGGCATACAACACCTATTTAAACAAATGGAAGACTGTGAACCTAAAAAGCTTCATTGAGAGCCACTGACTCAACCACACAAAATAGGAGTTATGGAGAAAGAACACTATTTACACAGTACCATCTGGATTTCTAGTTCAATACTGTGAGTTAAGCACATATTCCTTTCCTCTCCCCAAACCCACTAAAAAGAAAATAAATAAATTTTTTTAAAGATGAGATAAAGAACCTGAGAAGTCAGCAGCAAAAGATCAGAAAACACATGAAGGAATTAATGAAACTGAGAAGAAATATCCTCAGAATTGTAAAAGTGATTCTCACTACATAATTCTCAAAGGTCACAGGAATCTATAGCTCCATAGCCCACTCAAGACAGTCGTGATAAATGAGGTAAAAATGGATTGACTGAAAGACTAAAAACACATCTCCAGGTCCCTAATCCGAACATATGGTCAATCAACTACCATATACCCTATTGCCTGAAGAAAACAGAGGTTTACTGTTTACTAAACCAAAGGAGATTCAGATTGAGGAAACTAGGCAAAAGAGTGGGCAGGGAAGAAAACAGGAATAAAGATCTGCATACCGAAAAAAGCCCCCCTCCACAGCCTCCACCTCTACCCATTAGGAAAGGAGTAGACTTGTAAGTCAAAAGTTCCACAGAATAAAACATGAAGGATTATGCCTACTGATAAGCCCTAGACTTGCTCATATAGTTTCCAGGTAGCTTTTTAGGGCCTTTCTCTTAAGTATCATGCAACAGAAAAAAAATTACGATGGCAAAATATACCAGAAGCAAATTCAAAAGACAAATGATAAAACATTTGCAAAACACATTAAGTCCAAAAGAACACTATACTTAATAAACTTAAAGAACTCTCATAACTAACCAAAATAAACCAAATACTGTTAGAAAATGGACAAAAGTTCTAAACAGACACTTCACCAAGAAAAAAAGATTTGCACAAGATTTTTACCTGCAAAGTGCTCAAACACTTTCCTCTCAAATTCAGTGTATTTTATTCTTGTTTTAGTGAGTTTAAAGGGAAGGAAAGAAAAAAAAATTTTTTTGCTTAATTCACTGTGTGAACCAGAAATCCAAGTGGTTCTTTATACAAAGAGTTTTCTCTCCCTAGGTTGTACTTTTGTCTACACGAGCTACCATTTCTCATCCCAGATGGTCAAAAACTCAAAAGCTGTTCAGGCAGTGGGTAAACAGGCACTTTTACACAATACTGGTAGGTATTCTACATTCTTTACAGAAGGATAATTTGCCATTATCTTACTAAACTCCACAAGTACTTTTCTTCTGATCCAGTTTTAAGACCTACCCTGAAGGTATGATCTCCAACAATACAAAAAACCAAAACACAAAACACCAAAAACATGCACAGTAATTTACCAGGGCATTGTGTGAAACTGCACAATATTGGAAACAATTTAGGTGACCAAACAACATAAAGAGATTTGGTTAATAAACCATGGTGCATCTACACAAAGTACTATGCAGTTGTAAAAAAATGAGGAAAATCTTTATGAAGTAAAAGGGCTCAAGAGGAGATATATATATGTAACAACTATATTTATATTATGTATTTCAAACATATATTAATAAAGAAAGGGAAGAACTGCCAAAAACAAGCAAAACAAAAAAACCTGATATGGACATATAAAAAGGGACAGAAGCCAGCTTGAAAGGGCTTCTTTGGGACAAATCTGAGAATCAAAATAGTACCTACAAATAACTATTCTAAAAAAATTACATTCTAAAAATAGTACCTACATTCTAAAAATATCAACCTAACATCACTTTGTTAACAAAGAGAAAAAGGTACTTTTACAATGGAAAAATTGGCTTGCATCATCTTAAATAAATGTTCAAACTTAGTACCAACAAAAAAAAAAAAAAAGGTTAAGCTCACATCATGCACTCCCTGATGTGATAAACAGAACACATGGTACACACACACACACACACACACACACACACACACACACACATTCCTACCAAATAGTTTGAACCTAATTATGAGGAAATTTGGAAAAAGCCTCTATCATACAACAGAGACAGCAAAACAAAGAAATATGAGGTCTGGTCAAAAATGTTTAAAGTTTTAAAATAATTTATTACAGTAAAAGACATATTGCCATTAATTGCCCTCAAAAGACTTTTCTTCGCTTCAAACACATTTATCCCATCATTCTTGCCAGTTTCTGAAGCAGTTCTGGAAGTCTTCTTTCCCAAGTGTCTTTAGTTGCGCTATAATGGCTGCCTCAATGTCCTGAGTCAAGTCAAAACATTTACCTTTCTCATTTTGACTTTGAGGAAGAGCCAGAAGTTCCATGGTGCCAGGTCAGTGAGTAAGGTGCATGAGGACACACTGTAATGTTTTTACCAGCCTGCCCTTCCATCAGATGGTACTAGGCAGTAGCAGTCACTGTATTTTTCATCTTATCCCATAAAGACACTCTCAAAAGAGGACTTACAGAACTGCCTGAGAAAGTGCCAAGAATAATGAAACAAGTGAGTTTGAAGAAGGTGGGCAGGTGAGAGATTAATGGCAATGTGTCTTTTTTGTAGTAATTTCTAAAATTTAAACATCCACTATATATTGATCACATCACGAAGAACAGAGCTATTAAGTCATAAAAGAAACAAGGAAACAGTGCCTTCCACCCAACCAAATTATTATAACTAATTATAAGATTTCTATTTATTTGGGACTTTTTAAAAATTTGATTTTGTTTTTATTTACTTGTTTTGGTTTCCATCTTGTATGTTAAATGTTATTGCAGATTTCCTCAATTATTCCAACAACTTTAGATGGTAGTACATCTGTTAAACAAGAACATACTACAAAATAGTCTCAAAGAACCAAAAGAAAGCTCTTGAAAATTCATCACATAGCAAGTTGGAAAATTAATTTAAGGTACTAATGCTGCCAAATGATAACATTTACTATTTACCAGGAATTTATCAAAGTACTTTGAATGAATTAATTGAATCCTAGATATCCTTTCAATTAGGCACTAATATTTTACAATAAAAAATAGGAAGGATAACTAGCTTGTGTATCATCATATAACTGGAAATTAGTTACAACAGAACTCATACAACCTTCTGGCTACAGGTCCTTAGTCCTTAACCATTATCCTACCCAGTGTTTCAATCTCTCAGGAAGTAGAACTAAAAGTCAAGGAGAGTAGATAATAAAACCAGAAGCCCAATCCAGGTGGTCTAACATGCAACCAATCAAAAAAGCATAGAACTGGGCCGGTGAGATGGCTCAGCAGCGTAAGCGCCTGCCTGGCAAGCGCGAGGGCCCGAGTTTGACTCCCGGATCCCACATACGAAAAAAGGGCCGGTAATATCGCTCAGTGGCACAGGTGCCTGCTGGCGCGCGAGGTCCTGAGGTCGACCCCCGGTACCCACAAAAAAAAAAAAAAAAAAAAAAAAAAAAAGCATAGAACGGAATAAAGAAGTAACTATCAAAGACATAATGTAATGTATTTTCCCAAACTGAAGTTCATATGTATACAGGCTGAAAGATGGTAAAAGAAAAAAATGCAAATAAATAGCATACTCAGTACATTACTGCGAACTAACACAGAATTAGAAATAAAATACAGTTTTCAAAAGTTTTCAAAAAGACAAATGATCAAAATAAAATATCTAGAACAGTTTCCCAGACCTTTTATTTTGTAGGTTCAATTATTTTTCAGAACCAGAAAAGCACTGGTCATTTCAGCAATAACACTTGAAGCTGGAAGACAAATAACTTCAAAATTCTGAAGGAAAACTTATTTCACTTATACCTAAACTATTTACATTCTCACATTTGATTCATACATTTTTTCCAGACAGGCAAAGCATCAAAAACTTCACTTCCTATGCACACTTTCAAGAAATTTCTACAGAATACACTCCACTAAAACAAGTGAGCAAATAGATCCCTCATAGGAATGTGGTGAAGGGAAATCCTTAGGTAACTGTGTAGTAAGTCTAGTAGTCTACGTTGGAATAGCAAAGTATAGGGAAAGAGGGGAGAAGGGAGACCTAGGAATCTTCACAGAATACTGTATGTATAGATATTACTAGGGACACATTGGGCAGGGGGGAGTGTTCTATATTCTTAGAAGGAAAAGAAACGCAACTCAAGAAACTTACACCCTCAGATATTCAGACTCAAGACCCAACCAAGAGATAAATCAAAACAAAAAATTCAAGAAGAGCCAACCTACAGTTAAATAAATATATAACTATGCCACAACACATACACATAATCCCTTCATGCCCCCATGTCATCACTCCTCTTCTATCCTAAAAAACCCTTAGACTGCCACCAAAATGCTCCTAAGGTGGCACCTTACTCCAGAATCTTTCTCTAAATGTTCCACCCCAAAGGAGATTTAATCATTCCCTCCTTCGTGTTTCTTCCATATTTTGACAATACTTCTAATACTGCAACACAGCACATGGATTATTTACTTACATGTCTATCTCTTTTTTAGTCTTAGTCATCTAGTGAAAATGTGGATTTTGAAGCCCAAAAGACCTGGGCACACATTCTAGTTCTATTTAAGCTAAAGCATTTAAGTCTTCCAGGCCTGACTTCTTCCACATAAAACACTGATACTACTACTTACACACTGGCAATCCAATGAAGATTAGAGACTATAATGTATATAATGTACCTGAAACATAGTGTGTATTCAGTGAACAGTGGCTATTGTTTATTGAAATTTCCTTCAATATTTAAGGCATTCTTTAATAATAAAATTCAGACTCCTATGGATTAAAGAAAAACTTCCCAAGATGACGACCCATATCTGCTATATCGAAGTTATTCTATACAGTAAAATAAACCATTAGCACCGGCGCAGGTAAATACCAAGTACTTTTCCCATTGGTGATGACTAAAGCAAACAGATTCTTTTATCTCTAGTGACCCAACCCTACTTTTCCTCAGTATTTGCACACTGTTTTCTCCTAGAAACTAAACACAAGCAAAAAGGGACTGAACCTAAACCTGTGCTGGTGAATACATCTATAAACAGGAAAAACAAAAGTGATTTTTTTTTTCAGCGATAGAAAAATTGCTTCCAGAATCAGAAGCTGTTGGAGGAATGACAGGAAAAAAGAAAAAAAAAAAAAAAAAAAGTATCAGGTCCTATTTGTAAGATTTACATATCATCAGCCTATCACAACAAACATGTTATCTAAATGCAATTTACTCAGTTATAAGAATTCCCGAAAGCTATAAACAAAATAAAACACCAGAAAGAGTAATACTGAATGAAAGAGCTATCCTCTAAATACTACCAGAGTCGAGAGAGAAAGAAAAGAAACATAATCAAGTACTATACTATGCTGGCTGCTGTGGAGATAGAACAGATTGCCAGGGTTTTGGACTCTTCTACTTTAACCTTTCATAATAATCCAAATGTTCTGCTCCCACCCCACAGGTCATCAGCCTCTTATTACCCACTGGTTATTAATGTTCTCTACTCAAAGCCGGCAACACCAAGTTTCCCCCAATCTGCACTGTTCCTTTACACTGCCACTGAAACAGAACTTGCTCTATTCTATCTGATGTCAGATAATTAAAAGGACTAACAACTTCTAGAAGGAAATAAGCTTAAAGCTTCCCTAAGTATATATGAACTGAATATGGCGAACAATGGAACAAGTTACAGACAAATGTATTCAGGAGATTTTTACAACCGGTAACTTCCATTTGTTATATCAGGTTATGCAGAACGCCTCAGGTATCGTAGTGGCAATTTCCTATCTTCAATAATGGAACTAAAAAATAGCAAGCAAAAGGAACCTACAGACTCTCTTGGTTAGACTGCTCATTTAAAGAGACTATAGGTCTAAGTGCAAAGAAATAATAGAACTCAGCTCCCAAGTGTTCTGTCACAGCATCCTGGCTTAGTCCTTTTTTTAAATTATACACACGTTTAGTATTATACAACATGCATGGCATCTTTCCTTATACTATATAAGGCTCTTCCTTATACTTATATAAGGCTCTTCGTATTTTCTTCCACTATCATTTGGTGTAGCCATTTGTTTTAGTCAGGGTTTGCAAGGAAAAGAGTTTAAGACAGGACATACAATTTATAGGTTTATTTTACAGTAATCACCCAGAGTCAAATGCAAGAGTACAGGAGATCTGTCCACACACTAGAGACCCAAAGAACCCAGCTGAGGGCCTGGATCCCATGGCAATGTCCTGCATGAGTCCTTCTGAAGACCTAGAGCCCATGTCAATGACCCCCACGAGTCCAACTGGAGGCCTAGAGCCCACGACAATGTCTCATGCAAGTCTGTTTCAAGCACCTGTGTTGGGAAGGCCCAAAGGTCAGTGATGGAAGCCAGAAGGTCCGTGCAGCAGGACAAAGGATCCGTGCCAGCAGGCTGAGGGATCTGCACTGGAGCCAGGAAGCAACGCTCAAGGTAAGGACCAAAGCTCCCCCGAAAAGAACCACAGCCATCCTCAGTGACAGCAAGGACCTGAGCTCCTTCGATGATGAGAATAGCTGAGTTCCTATCAGGAAAGCCAGCGTGACAAGCTCTTCCAGGAGGATCAACAGCACACCATATTCCCCTCCAGTTCTCCTTTTTATGTTGCTGGCAACAATCCTCGGTGGGTCCTCCACATTCAGCACCACGCTGATTCAGTTCAGCTGGGTGCTACAAGCTGAGCACCAGCTGTCAACCCACCACACCATTTAATCTTTTTTTTTTCCCAAGAGAACATGCCCTTTACACCTTTACACTTAATTAAATCAATGTACTTTTTCTCTTGTTAAAACTTTGCACCCATCCCTTCAAGCCCAGATCAAGCCTCTCCATCTCAGTGAAACCTTTTAAAAGAACTAAAGATTAAAAATGTCCTTCTATGACCTACTATATTCCCTGATAATACTCATCTGATACATCATTAATATTTCTTTCATATAGATCTTATCTCCTAAGACTGATGATATTGTGAGGTAGATATTGTACATTATTCTACATAGTCTATCTAACCTTCCCATCTATCTAGATCTATACTCAACAATGAATAAATATCTACATGGATGCATAAATGAATTTTGTAGTTGGCCTGAGTTCTACAGCGTTAAGTAGTACAATTAAAGAAAGATTAGGTAATTCTAACTACCGGTAATCATAACTACAATTAGTAGAGCCCTAAGTATTGCTCATAGGAATGAACTGCATTTTCTTTGAACTGCATTTTTAAAGTGTAATTGTTTTAAACATACCAATAAAAAGAAAGGTAAATAAATCAAATTCCATAAGCAAAGAAGTTTTATAGTAGAAATACACACTGCCCAGCAAAAGGTCTGGAGTCTAAACTGCAAAGACAGACATCTCATTTGCTGGTAAGACCTTCTCAGAGTCTGGCAACTATAGGATTCTCTGTTAAGGAAATTTTCTCCAGAAAATCTAAGCTAACGAACCTGAATAACTACAGGCAGGATCAGCTTCAGAGTATCTATATAGTCTCCAAACTATCATGGTTTTCTTAAAGATAGAACTTCCACTTTGGGCCGGTGAGACGGCTCAGCGGCTTAAGCGCCTGCCTTGCAAGCGCGAAGGCCCGAGTTCGACTCCCGGAACCCACATACGAAAAAGGGGCCGGTGATATCGCTCAGCGGCACGGGCGCCTGCTGGCGCGCGAGGTCCTGAGGTCGTCCCCCCGGTACCCACAAAAAAAAAAAAAAAAAAAGAACTTCCACTTTAAGAAAATATGTTTCAAGAGGCCAAAAGGAAGGCACGTAAGTAAAATCTATACTGCTTAAAAGTAACAGGCTACATATTAAAGGACAAATATATCTCTGGCAGGATAGTAAAAGTTAACAACAATACGAATACATTAGAAAACAAGGTAGCATATTTCATTTAACCCTGTTCAGCAAGCATTTTACCAGTCTAAATATCTGATTTTTAAATAAATAATCCAAAGAAATCCCTTGTGAACCTACAAACATCAGTATGCACCGATTTTCAAAACAGACATTCTTGGACTAGTTTATGTTACCATCATATTCTAAAAGAGAAAGTCATTATTTTCTACTACCTACCCATCTGGGATACTTCTTTCACTTTGTTCTTTTATCAAATATGATCATTTGCAAATTACCACTTCTGAAGAGAATGAAAAGAGCAAATGAAAGATGCAATTTTAAGTGAAAATTGTGATCTATTTTGTATAGCCCTACAACCATTAGCATAGCTATTTTGACATACCCTAGGCATTCAAATATTTAAAGGAATGAGAAGCTATTCAAAAATCTAATTCAAAACATAAGCAATGATTTTAGAGCATATCTTCTTCATGTTTCACAGCAAGATACTTACTTCATAGAGCTATGCCGAAGCAGAGTAGATTCTCAATAAACACTACTGAATGAACAAATGTCCTTCCTTTTATGTGCAACCTGTTTTGCCCAAATTTGAAGATAAAGTTTTTCTCCCTGCAATTCTCTTAGTACTCAAATCAACAAGAACAGTTCTGAACAGCTCACTGATATTTTAGAAGTACTGTTCATCATATTTCCCACCTATGTTTATTCTCTCACCCTCCCTCTCAAATACACACACTCAAATACACACACACACACCCCACGCGGAGATTTTACAATGCTGTCAACTATAGGATTCACTCTGAATCCAAAGCAATGAAACATATAAAACTTAAACTGATAGCAAGTAGGAAAAAATGGGAGGTGGACATTAGAAGAGGGAGAAGAGAAATCCCAAGCTGTGCTGTTTTCTTAATGTAAATGTGGACAAATGTGGAAATAGTTATTCAGTGGACAATAGCTGCTGCCTTTCTCTTGCTATTCTAAAAAAAACCTGTATTCTAAAATAGCTTCATGTTCTACTCAGCCACAGGAAATGAGAGGCCTGAGAAGATATGAGGTACTATTCATCATTGTAAATAATCATAGTATAAAGTCTCCCTAATCATTAAAATACATGCCTTCTTAAAGAGCAAGGAACAATATGGGAAACTGTACATTATATTCTTAAGAGGACTTACTTTTTAATAGAAATCCTAAAAATATTTAGTGTGCACTGTTGCTATTATCACTCATCCAGATCAACTAAATCTTAATGTTTCATTCCCTCACATGGAACTGGGGACAAAGAAAAAACTTACTAAGAATAGTTACTTAGAGGCGTAAAGGAAGATGGCAGATTTCTAAGAAGCGGGCAGAGAACCTCTCTAAAAGTTGCCTTTGGGACACTGGAATATAGTGGCTGGGGGAGGACAAGAAAGAGGGAAGTGGCTCCCCTGGACCCAGGAAAGTTCTGAAGCGCAGTTCGGGGCTCACAGAGAGAGTGAAGAGAAATTCCAACAAAGAAGGAGGAAGTGACTGTGGGCGCCTTCTCCATGTCAGGAATTGCAGCGCAACAGTTCAAATCTGTGGACATGGTGACTGCCGGCGTCCCCGAGGGCTTCTGCGAAGGGACGCGAAACAATGGCAGCACAAGGGAGCAGTGAAGGACTGTGCAGGCCAGCGGTGAGTGCCTCTGAGGCTCAGCCATCCCGTGCAAGAGCGATTGGCGGGGCGCCACTGTGGGGGGGCAGCGGAACTCAGCACGGAGCCCCAACTCACAGGCCAGGGGAAAGTGCACTGACAGCGACAGGCGAATGAGACTGGTCTCCGCCAGAGAGTGCAGGCTATTGCCCACTGCCCTGCCAAAAGGCTGCTGCCGGCTTGCTGGGACAGATCTACATGGAACAGGACTCTTTCACCACACGGGGCCTGCCTACAGCAGAGTCAAAACCTGGAAGTGATTTTTTTTTTTTTTTCCCTTTTCTCTCATTTGTTTTTTGTTCTGGTGCAGGTGTTTTTTTTGTTTTGTTTTGTTTTTGTTTTTGTCTATCTGTTTGCTCTTTCCTTCATTGTTCTATCTGGTTTTAATATGAGTGTAAACAGAGCCTTTAACCTCTTTGTGATTGTGGTTCTGATCTGTTCTTCCTTTTATCCCTTCCTTCTCTTTTTCCCACCAGTCTTCTGCACCAGTTTCCCAATGTTAGCAGGATCCCTCTTTGTCCTCCAGCCTTACATCTAATTCCTTCCTCTTCTTCCAATTCTCTATTTCCTCCTTAACCCAATTTAAATTTAAATTCCTGAGGGCAAAATTGACATATTAAGAACTTGTATACTGCATGTAATTTTTCTGGTTTGCTTTAGATTTTGTTATATAACCAAAAATCTACTTTATAACGGTTAAAAGGGGCAAATAACTGGTTAGCTAAGTCTGTCATTTTCTAGGCTGTTTTTGATGCTTTTGGTACCATTATAGCAAAAAGTGACAAAATTGTTCTAAACAGCTTTTCTTCCTGGTATTCCATGACTGAGATTGACTAAGGGTCACAGAAAACACTGTGGCACAGTAACAAAGAACCAAGGACTGGGCCAAACAGGCAGCAACCTCTCATGTCCAACAAATTGAAGAGGTAACATCTTGCAGCAGGCTCAAAACCCAAAAATAAGCTACACCTGCAAGATACCACAGAGAAGGAGTCATCTCCTAAGGATTTTAAATACTAGCAATAAAGCAACCTACCATAGGCAATTTACAAACATCACCCCAGGAACTAAACTAAAGAAAGAAAAGAAAATGAGACGACACTTACACAAGATGCAACCCCACACACCCAGTTCACCAAAGGCAAACACAGGGGGCAATGAGGTGGGACAATCTGAAAGCCACCCACCTGGCATCTCTGAAGTGGTAACAACAAAGCAACAGAATGAGGCTCTGGAAAAAATTAAATCAGAAATAATTTCACAGATAACTGCAGAGATAATGTCCACAATGAAGACCATGCTTAACGACGCCAGAGCAGATACAGACAAAAAAATAGACGAGCCCAAGAAAATTATGGAAGCCATGAACGCTCAGCATAGGAAAGAAATGGAATCCATAAACCAGGTTCAAGCAGATATCCAGGAGAACAAAAATTCCATTGAAAGTATTTGTAGCAGATTAAGCCAATGTGAGGACAGGATCTCAGATATAGAAGACAGGCTTGCAATTAGTGATCATGAAAAGAATTCTTAAAAATAGCAAGGGACAATGAAAAATCAATCCAGCAGCTGCTAGATCATGCAAAGAAGAATAACTTAAGATTGACTGGAGTCAATGAAAAAGCAGGAGATAACATAAATGATATCAGAACACCGTTCACAGACATTATCACAGAGAATTTCCCTGGCACAGAAAAAGAATTCAATGTTCAGATAAATGAGGCTTACAGAACACCAACTAGCCACGATCAAAAAAAATCTTCAGCCAGATATATCATTGTCAAGATTCCAGAAATTCAACACAAGAGCAGAATCTTAAAAGCTGTTAGGGAAAAGAGACAAATCACCTATAAAGGAAAGCCCACCAGAATCACAGCTGACTTTTCAGCACAAATCCTCAAGTCAAGAAGAGCTTGGAATGATGTATTTCAAGCTCTAAAGGAAAATAACTTTCAACCCAGACTGATGTACCCCTCAAAACTATCTTTCAAAACTGATGGAGAAATAAAATACTTCCATGATAAAGAACATCTGAGAAAATTTATGACCACCAAACCAGTGCTCCAAAATGTTTTGAAGGACATTCTAGAAAGACATAACAAGGACTACAACTTCAGGAACCCCAACAGAAGGAATCCACCAGGCAGGGCAAAAATTAAATAGAGGGAGGGGAAAACAAAAAAAGAGGAGGAGCCAACAACAGAAAAATAACATGACAAATATAAGTCAATACATACCAGTTTTAACCATCAACGTTAATGGTCTCAATTCACCAATCAAAAGGCACAGACTGGCAAAATGGATCAAGAAGCAAGATCCAACAATATGCTGCATACAAGAAACACATTTAATTCAGAAAGAAATTCATAGACTGAAAGTCAAAGGATGGAAAACAATACTCCATGCAACAGGAACCCAGAAAAAAGCAGGGGTAGCTATTCTTTTTGCAGACAAAGTGAATTTCAAGCCAAGAATGATTCAGAGAGATAAAGAAGGTCACTACAACCTTGTAAAGGGAAAAATCCAAGAGGAAGAGATAATGATCATAAATATATATGCAACAAATACCAGTGCACCCAACTATATAAAACAAATATTAAAGGACATGAAAAATCAAATAAGCATTAATATGATTGTATTGGGGGATCTCAATACTCCACTGTCACAAAAAGATCAACTAGACAAAAAATCAACAATGAAATATTAGAACTAAGGAAACTTTTGAACAAACGGACTTAGTAGATGTCTACAGAGTGTTCCACCCCACAACATCAGAATACACATTCTTCTCAGCTGCACATAGGACGTTCTCCAAAACAGACCACATACTAGCTCATAAAACCTGCTTAAGTAAATGCAAAGGAATTGAAATTATCTCATGTATATTATCAGACCATAGTGCAATGAAATTGGAAATCAATGGCAAAAGAAACCACAAGAACTTCCTAAACACATGGAAATTAAACAGCACCCTCCTAAACAACCAATGAATCACAGATGAAATTAAAGAAGAAATTAGACAGTTTCTACAACTGAGTCATAATGACAGTACAACATACCAGAACTTATGGGATACAATGAAAGCAGTCCTAAGAGGGAAATTTATAGCATTAAATACCTATATCAGGAAAACAGAGCAAGCACAAATAAACAACCTAATGGTGAACCTCAAACTTCTAGAAAAAGAAGAGCAGGCTAAGCCAAAAGCTCGTACAAGGGAGGAAATTATAAAGATCAGAGCAGAAATTAACGTATTGGAGACTAAAAAAACAATACAAAGAATCAATGAATCAAAGAGTTGGTTCTTTGAAAGATTAAATAAAATCGACAAACCCTTACCCAACCTTATTAAAAAAAGAAAAGAAAGTACTCAAATCCACGCAATTAAGAATGAAAAGGGTGATATCACGACAGACCCTGCAGAAATCCAGATCATCTATACGTATTTTGAAAATCTGTATTCTAATAAGATGGAAAATGCAGAAGAAATGGACAGATTCCTAGATACATATGAATTACCAAAGCTGAATCAAGAAGATATAAAAATCCTAAATAAACCAATATCAACCAATGAAATTGAAGATGTAATTAAAAACCTCCCAACAAAGAAAAGGCCAGGCCCTGATGGATTCACTGCCGAATTCTACAAGAAATTTAGAGAAGACCTAACACCAATACTTCTCAAACTTTTTAATGAAATTGAAAGGGAAGCAATACTCCCAAATTCATTTCTGGAAGCAAGCATTACCCCGATACCAAAACCAGAGAAGGACCCAACTAAGAAAGAGAACTACAGGCCAATCTCCCTAATGAATATTGATGCAAAAATCCTCAATAAGATACTGGCAAATAGGGCTGGTGAGATGGCTCAGCAGCATAAGCGCCTGTCCGGCAAGCGTGAGGTCCTGAGTTCGACTCCCGAAACCCACATAAAGGAAAAAAGGGTCAGTGATATCGCTCAGCGGCACAAGCGCTTGCCCAGCAAACGCTAGGTCCTGAGGTCGACTCCCGGTATCCACATTAAAAAAAAAAAAAAAAAAAAAAAGATACTGGCGAATAGAATCCAGCAAATAATCAAGAAGATTATACACCATGACCAAGTTGGATTCATCATCCCAGGGATGCAGTGATGGTTCAATATACGTAAATCAATAAATGTAATACACCATATTAACAGAACCAAAGACAAAAAGCATATGATCATCTCAATAGATGCAGAAAAAGCTTTTGACAAAGTCCAGCACCTATTCATGATAAAAACCCTATAGAAAATTGGAATAGATGGTCTTTATCTCAATCTGATAAAAGCTATCTATGACAAACCAACAGCCAATATCATACTAAATGGACAAAAACTGAAAGCCTTCTCTCTAAAATCAGGAACAAGACAAGGATGTCCACTGTCCCCACTCTTATTCAACATAGTTCTGGAAACTTTAGCCAGAGCAATTAGACAAGAGCAAGAAATAAAAGGAATAATGATTGGAAAGGAAGAAGTTGAATTATCATTATTTGCAGATGACATGACACTTCACACAGAAGACCCCAAAAACTCCACTAAAAACTTGCTAGATTTAATAAGCAAATTCAGTAGTGTAGCTGGATACAAAGTCAACACTCAAAAATCAATAGCCTTCCTGTACACAAATAACAAACTTACTGAAAAAGAATTTAGGGAAGGGCCAGTGAGATGGCTCAGCGGCGTAAGCACCTGCCTGGCAAGCGCAAGGGCCCAAGTTCGACTCCTGGAACCCACATACGAAAAAATGGCCGGTGATATCGCTCAGTGGCACGGGCGCCTGCTGGTGTGCAAGGTCCTGAGGTCGACCTCCGGTTCCCACAAAAAAAAAAAAAAAGAAAGAAAGAAATTAGAGAAACAACACCTTTCATAGTAACATCCAAAAAAATTAAATACCTAGGAATCAATCTCACAAATGATGTAAAAGACCTCTACACTGAAAACTACAGTACTCTGAAAAAGGAGATTGAAAAGGATATCAGAAAATGGAAAGATATCCCTTGCTCATGGATAGGAAGAGCCAATATAGTGAAAATGACCATACTTCCAAAATTGTTATACAGATTTAATGCAATTCCAATCAAAATTCCAACAACATATCTCACAGAATTAGAGAAAACAATCCTAAAATTCATTTGGAACCAGAAAAGACCTAGAATAGCAAAGGCAATTCTGGGCAACAAAAGCAAAGCAGGGGGCATCACAATCCCAGATTTGAAATTATACTATAAAGCTACTGTGATAAAAACAGTGTGGTATTGGCAAAAAAAACAGACCCGAAGATCAATGGAACAGATTGGAAGATGCTGAAACAACTCCAGACATACTAAGCCACCTTATCTTCGAGAAAGGTGCCAAACACATTCACTGGAAGAAAGATAGCCTCTTTAATAAATGGTGCTGGAAAAATTGGTTTTGCACATGTCAAAGATTAAAATTAAACCCATATCTTTCACTATGCACTAAACTAAATTCAAAATGGATCAGAGATCTAAATATTAAAACAGAAACACTAAATCTGCTGGAAGGCAGGATAGGTAAAACTCTTGAAGACATTGGTGTAGGCAAAGACTTTATGAATAAAACCCCAATTGCACAGGAACTATCACAAAGAATCAACAACTGGGATCTCATTAAAAAGCTTTTGCACAGCAAGAGAAACCACCAACAGACTGAAGAGACAACCCACAACGTGGGAAAAAATGTTTGCCAGCTGTTCCTCAGAAAAAGGATTACTATCAAGAACATACAAAGAACTCAAAAAAATCAGACCTCCCAAATTTAAAGACCCAATGCAAAAATGGGCATCTGAGATGAATAAACACTTCTCAGATGAAGAAATACAAATGGCAAATAAATATACAAAAAAATGTGCAACATCACTAGTCATTCGAGAGATGCAAATTAAAACAACACTGAGATTCCACTTCACTCCAGAAAGAATGGCTATTATCAAGAAATCAATTAATAACAAATGCTGGAGGGGCTGTGGGGAAAAAGGAAGCCTTCTCCACTGTTGGTGGGAGTGTGGACTGGTGCAACAACCGTGGAAGTCAGTGTGGAGATTCCTCAAAAAACTAGGATTGGAGGTCCCATTTGACCCAGCTATTCCCCTTCTGGGTATCTTCCCAGAAGAATTAAAAACATCGTACCATAGTGATATATGTGCACCCATGTTTATAGCAGCACAATTTGCAATAGCCAGATCTTGGAAACAACCCAAATGCCCATCAACCAAGGAGTGGATAAAAAAGATGTGGTATTTTTATACAATGGAGTACTATTTAGCCATAAAGAAGGATAAACTGGAGACTTTTGTGTGGGGGGGGGATACCAGGGGGTCGACCTCAGGACCTCATGTGCCAGCAGGCGCCTGTGCCGCTGAATGATATCACCAGCCCTTTTTTCGTATGTGGGATGTGGGAGTCGAACTCAGGCCCTCGCGCTTGCCAGGCAGGCGCTTACGCCGATAAGCCATTTCACCGGCCCTGGAGACTTTTATAGGTAAATGGATGCAACTTGAGAAAATACTCATAAGTGAAATAAAGCGGACACATCTGTGTAAACATCGTATTGTCTCCCTAGTGTGAGAAACTGAAAGAGTAAATAAGATCCAAAAGGTACAATAGATATGGTAAAACAGGAAGAAACTGGTCAAAAGGAAAGAGAAACTGGGATGGGGGAAGGGGGAAAACAAAAGAGAAAAGAAAAAAAATTATATACACATATATATATGTATATATATATATATATATGATAACAGTTAAGATAGAAACACTACTAATTTTGCTTAGTTCATTGAGAAGAAAGGTTTGTGCTAATATTGTTTGGACAATTGAATGCTGATATCTTGTACCCTGAGTAACTATTTTAAAGATAACAATACATAATGTATTAACAATTGTTACTCTCCTATTATGTCGTTTTGAAATTTTTTTCTATTTTTTCTCTTTAAAGTAAAAAAAAAAAAAAAAAAAAAAAATATATATATATATATATATATATATATATATAAAAGAATAGTTATTTAATGAAGCAAAATAACAAAAGTTAGGGTTCAAATGGAAAGGCCTATAAAGCAAGAGGAAACACAAGACTGGTATACTGCTAAAACTAAATTGCTACAACACAGATGGAAAAATAGGAAGATACAGGAAAGAATAAAAATAACACATCCATATTTCCCTTTTCATTATATAATGTCCAAAAAAGAAAAAATATGTTCATTGAAATTGTCTTAAAGGTCGAAAGAAATCTACTGGGCCACAGATAACATATACTAGTAAGAACATAGGATGCAAAAGATTTACATTTGTTAAGCTTCTAGAATTATATTTAAAATATCTTTGTATTATCTGAGTTGTATCTTATATAAGTAAGCCTATAATGTATTCAGGTAAGTTTATCAATATACTAATGTTATCAGTATACTAATGCGAAATACAAAGAGGGAACAAAAATAATTAAAACAAAAACTGTATTTTAAATAGCCAGAATATAATTTTTAAAATATGATCTAAATATTCCATTTTTTTCCATTAAAAGTAACTTGGTTTTGATGTTATAAAGATTTCTTATCAACAATAAATCAAAACACAGTAATGCACAAGTTTATATATTTAGCATAAATCTATTTGTCATCAACACTGTATTTTTTAGCAATATACTGTTTTTAGATACTTAATCAAATGCAAAATGTACCTCACAAAATTTGACAGGATTTTTTTTTTTTTTTTTTTTTGTGGGTACCGGGGGGTCAACCTCAGGACCTCGCGCGCCAGCAGGCGGCCGTGCCGCTGAGCGATATCACTGGCCCCTTTTTCATATGTGGGTTCCGGGAGTCGAACTCGGGCCCTCGTGCTTGCCAGGCAGGCACTTAAGCCGCTGAGCCATGACAGGATTTTTTAAATGCCCTTTTGACAACTGAGTGCTTAAAATCTTAAATTATCTTTGAGTATTTTCTGCTATTGTCAGTATTTTTTTACAATCACCACAACAAAAGGTTAAATATATGTTAGTAGGTTAGTATCACAATTAAAATCAAATTTCAAGTGTAGCAGTTGGGAACTGCAATCAGTACTGTTTACCTAGATAAAACTTTGCCCACTACTTTCTGCAAACAAGTACTACAACTTAATGCTTGCCAGTATTTCTTAATACAATGCATACATAATTTAATCCTTATGACACATCAAAAATTAATTTAGAACTAAAGGGTAGGTTTTTCAAGGTTAGCTAAAGGCATGCCAACTCCTAAGCAGAAGTCAAACTAATTACTACCATATTAAAACACAACTCTAGTGTCTCAACATATTTATATTTAGTCTGAAAAGGTTACTTTCTTTCCCAGTGGGGTTGACCTCTGGAAACTACTACTCTTCAGTGTGTGTTAATTACCTTCTTAAAGATAATGTTCTTCTAGAAATTCATTCTGCTTTAAATATTTCTCTATATTGTGTTTCCTGGTAGTTCCTTGTTTGTATGTGTATCTTTGTCTCTTGGTTGTTCAAACTCACAGATGGGAGAATAAAAATGTAGCACTATAATGTTAAGTGACTCCAACAATATAAAGAATTAATGTCTTATGGCCTATTTATCATTTATCTTAAATTTCTTGTAGAGAAATGGCACTTGGGGTTATTTGGGGGTTAGTAAACTATATGTTTTTATACAATCCTTGTATCAAGAACATTTTTACATTTTTTACATTTTTTTAATGGCTGAAAAAATTAAAAAACAGAAGAAAGTTTTTCAAATTAAGCCCATACTACCAGTAGAAAAATTTTATTG
Organism: Erethizon dorsatum; assembly: GCA_028451465.1. Lineage (NCBI taxonomy): Eukaryota > Metazoa > Chordata > Mammalia > Rodentia > Erethizontidae > Erethizon > Erethizon dorsatum. The sequence continues at coordinate 76,503,034 of CM051835.1, forward strand.
GAATACAGCCACGCATATTCACAATACAGAAAGAAGTGAAAGTGATCGAAGGTCTGTAAAACCTAAAATATTTGCTGTCTGGCTCTTTATTAGAAGTTTGCATACTATCAGTGTATTTTAAGTCATTAAAATTGTTCAAAATACTGAATTTTGTTTCAAATGGGGAACTAGGAAAACCTAGTTATGATAAGAACTCTTATTTGTAAGTGATCAGTGAACCTGACTAAAAAGCTTAGTCTATCACAGGGCGGAGGAACAGTGATGATAGTGCAGTCAGACCAGTACTGAACTAACATAGTAACTTGTAGACGCATCTGCTCTTGTCTTTCTGCTCCCCCAAACTATTCTTGCAGGTTATCTTCAAAAGACAAATTTGATCTTATCATTCCCCTGCTTAAAATATATATACACACTTTTTAATCATTATACAGACTTCTATCTTCTGTTCCTTCCAACTCTAGTCTCATTTCTCTTCAAACTTAATCCACATTTATTTTTATAACATGTCACATACCATGTGTCTGTAATTTCCTTACCAGCATGATTTAGTATTTAATTGAATCACTATAATGCAAAAACTACTTAATATATCATTTTAATTTTTCCTTTTCCACCTACTATGACAGATCCTGATAGTACTTCTCTCTTACACACAGCACTTACAACCCTCCTGCTTCAGCCTCCTGAGTAGTAACAGGGAGCACAGGTGTCTGCTACCGCATGTGGTTACACTTTCATTTTATCCAACAGTAACCAACACAGTAGACTCACTCAAAAAATATTCTATTTGATTCATTATAAAACACTGTGTGCTCAATACTGCTGCTGTTAGTTGAGATGAGAATGAGCCAATTCAGGATAGTAAACTCAGCCTGACTCAAAAGCAAGCTAGTGGCAGATGAGAAGGACTGTCTGGGATTTCAGAGTTGCTTCTAATAAAGATTCACAGTATCTTTTAGCTATGTACCCTAATGATTAAGACATCATCATCACATTTAGTTTTATCAGAAAGGTGATAAATTTCTGAGTACTCTAAATAATTTCTTATCCCTAAAAGCAAAACCTATGCTAAACAATCACTTTAAGAAACATAACTTCTGACTATGTTGGTGAAACAGAAAACAATCAGTATAATTATTTGACTAAATTCTCTGAAGAGTTCAGAGAATGTTGAGAAACTATAATTCAAAACCTCCCATTCATAATATCTAAATAATAAAAGAGCTCACACATCTATTTGTCATCATTTTAGCATTTTTACATATTTTAACATGTCACTCTTAACTACTAAAATAAAAAAAGCCCTCAGTAATGAACGCATTGCCACCACGTAAAGAAAATGGTATTAAATTTAGATATGCATGATTAAGTATATAGGGGTAAAAGACATGATATCTGAAATCAATGGAATGTAACAAAATATACTAAACTGTCAAATGTGGACATGAAGTTTATTAGTTCACTGTACTATTTCTCTTTCTGAGTATGTTCAAAAACTTTTCTAATAATATTGTTGGAATGTCTTTACTAAATATAAGTCAATTTTTTTCAGTTAACCTGAAAAGCCAAAATTCAACTGTGGTTAGAAGTGAACTCAGTCAAAAAGTACTCAAATTCTAATTTTAAAAAATCAACATTTAAAGTAAAATTTAAGGATACTAATTATTACAGAGCATGCAAAGACCCACAGACTCTCAAACACTAACAGTAGCAAGTAAAAACTGACACAGACTATTTGATAATATTAAGCTGAAAGTATGTATAACCTATGATTCAGCAATTCCATTTCTAGGTTCTTATCCCAAAGCAGTGCTTTCTCAAACTTTAATGTGCACAAGATTCATCCTGAGAGCTTGTTTCAGTTTCCTGGACCTCATCTCCAAAGATTCTGACTGAGAGTGAGGGCCATGAATCTGTATTTCCAGCAAGCTCACACGGGCAACAAGATCAGTGCTGCTGGTGGAGGACCACACTGAGAAATACTATCCTAAAGGAATCTGTAAATATATGTACCAGAATACATGTTAACAAAACATTTACCTAGCAAGTGTTCTTAATAGCAAAAGGGAAAACAAAAAACCCAACAATGGAATGGTTATATTGAATAAATTCTGGTGTATTCATAGAAGGGCATATTACAATAGCAATGACCATAACTATCCACAATGTAAATGCAGCTTACAAACAATACTGGGGAAAAAGCAGCAAAACCCAAAATAAGAGTATGATTCCATTTATGTCAAGCTGGCAAAATTAAACATATTCCTTAGAAATGCATATATAAATAACAAAGAAATAAATAATTATCATAAAAACAAAGATGATTAAGAGGAAGAAAAGGTTTGTAATCAGAAAGACATAAAGGAAGGTTTCCGGGGCAGGGACAATGCTCTACTTCGGTACACAGGTAACAGCTGCATCGGTATTCACTTTGTAACTATATTCTTCTGGGGTTTTGTATTTTTCTCATTTATATTTCACTTTTTTTTAGACATAGTCTTGCTATTTATATTGCCTAGGCTGGTTTTGAACTCCAAGTGATCTTCCTGCTTCAGCCTCCTAAATAGCTGGGATTACAGAAATGCTTACCAAAAGTTTTTAAAGGCATTTTATTTGATGGTAGAATCCTATCAAAGTGGGTTCCCAAACTTACTCAACCTAGCTCCATTCTTTTAACCAATTTCTTTTAAATTATATTTCATAAATTTAAGTAATGAAATATTAGGCTTGATAGTAAATGTAAATATCATTAAAATACAAAGTTTTGAGGCTATAGCTGTGATGAATCCTAAAACTAAATTTTTACCTTAAAAAATACTTAAAAGCTTCTAGTATCTTGAAACTTGAAATGAGATATAATGCAACAGAGAATTTGATCAAAAATTTAGCAGAGTTAAGAGTCAATGGATAAAGCCAGGCGTGGTGGTGCATGCCTGTAATCCCAGCACTCAGGAGGCTAAGGCAGGAGGATCACTGCGAGTTCAAGGCCAGTCTGGGCTACAAAGCGAGTTCAAGGCCAGCCTGAACTCCATAGTGAAACCCTGTCTCAAAAAGACTCCCCCCAAAAAAGAGAGTCAACAGATGTATTCAAGTATCATTATCATTCAGTGGATTTAGACTCAATCTGTAATCCTGCTCAAATGAAGATATTAGTAATTATGTTTCTAATTTGTAGGAAACAAACACCTTACAGAGATCTAGCTGGCAAAATGTGGAATGATTACAAATGCTACCGTAAAAATAAAAGTAGTGCAGGGAAGAAACGGTTTTCTCCTCACCCCAACTGCCATCCCCAAAACAAAAACAGCAGAAAGAAGAGGGGAAAAAAAAAAGTGCAAGCTCCAAGAAAAACATCACTATGAAGCACACAAACAATGAATGCCATTTGACACAGCATGCAAGGACAGGAGTCCCTCAACACTAACATTTTACCAGTCTACACACAAACAAGGCAACAGTGAAAACCTGGGAAACCACAGAGACCATCTGAAGTCTACAAAGTTTTCACCAAGACAGGTGAGGGTAAAAAAATCCTCACTAGGTCAAAAACTTTGTAAATTTTATTTTACATACTTACCATTAAACTACTGGTTCCAGAAGGAATAGAGGTAGCACAGTAGAAAAAAGAGGGAAAACCCAATCAATACTTAAGATAAAAAGTAGCAACACAATTTCAAATCTAGGCACCTAAAATAAAATAGCAAATAAATATGAAACATGAAGTTAGGCAGCCAACTTCTAGTAATTGAGAGGTGGATTATCAATGTTCCTTTTTACCTTTTATTCCTGCTTTGGAAATAATCTACTTAACAACTATTCTAAAAATCAGTTATTCCAAAGGTAGAGAATGCCTGAAATTTCAAGAATCTCTTTATTATCCAAATTCTATAGCAACTGGATGACCCACTATTGTAGGAAAATCATGTCTATCTGTAACGTATTTATATAACTAGCTGCTTAGCATCTCTGTGAGTAAAATAAATGGTCCTTTTTTTTTTTTGCTGATATGACTGATTCCTAGTATTTATCTGAAAATGTGAAAGGTAACAATACTTAATCTCTCATTATTCATATGTACAGTACTTCATATGCCATAATATACCTACTTTTACTCTTCTTTCAACAGTTTTTATTAAATATTTTGTGTAATCCTTTACTTAACTATTAGCTTTCATACATATTATTTAAGGAAACTTGTAATAGAATTTATTATTTTGATAACAAAGATGTTAGGTCACATTTGAAGAATACTATGAACCACACATTTTACTAAGTGCTACAATATTTTATCTGATCTTCAAAAGCACAAGGCAAATAGTATCATTATCATTAATACTGAGAGGTCACAAATGCCTAACCACAGATCCAAAAATTTAAATAACTCTTCTAAACAAATAGTATTATGTGATAAGGAGCTTAGAATAATATTTTCAATATCTCAGTTTTATGTTCATTGATTTAAGTGCTAAAAATGTGACCAATAAATGTAGTAAGAATCACAAGTCTTATAAAATCACTGATTTTTCTAGAGTACCAGAACAAGCAGGAAGTTATTAAATAATATTTTAATTGGGAAAAAAATACAATCCTAGTCCTAATTAAAAATACTAGAGGGCTAGTGAGATAGCTCAGCGGCATAAGCGCTTGCTGGCAAGCATGAGGTCCTGAGGTCGACTCCTGGTACCCCATTAAAAAAAAAAAAAAAAAAAAAAAACTAGAGAAATAGTTGTTTGGCACTAACTGGTTAATCTCATCTATAACACCACTATGAAAATTAAATCATACACAAAACATGTCTGCATGAAATAATCTATTCCTTCTTGCTACAATGAATTCAAGAAATGAAACTAACTGCTTACAATAAAGATTAATTGTAGGTGGTTATTTGTTTTAAAAGACTAGAAAACAAATTGGCAAAAACACTGTCTACATAAAGTAAAAGCTAAATAAAACAAAGCACATCTTCCTATAAGCTGAAAATATCTTTTAAAAATTCTAGCAAAACCAGCATAGTTTGCCATTTTCCTAGAACAATTAAAGTTTTACATAATATTGAAATTCCCAAAACCTCAGAAAATAAGTACCTTGATAGCAGTGAAATATGATTGGTACCTAAACAATAAAATGGTGTACCAAGCAGTTTTCTGAAAGATGTTTAACAATGCTGTCAAGGGAAAAAAAAAATCTTGATTTGTAGAACTGCTGATTTCCATGGTATAAATAATTACATCTGATTTCAAGCTGTCCATGTGTCATCACCGTAGAGTTGGGAAAAGATGTGCAGTAACACACTGTTATGTAGTATTCCCACCCCAGAGATACAACAGACATCATTAATATCAAGAACACAGATATAGGTTGAACATCCCTATCTATAGCTCTGAAATCCAAATGCTCCAAAATCCAAAACTTTCTAAGTGCAGACCTGATACCAAAAGTGGAAAATGGCACACCTGACATCATGTGACAGGTCATGGTAAAAATGCACACATTAAAAAAAAAATACTGCATTAAAATTACCCTTAGGCTGTATGTATAAAAGTATATGTGAAACATAAATGAATTGTGTGTTTAGAAGCAATTCCATCCCCAAAACACCTCGTTATGTACATGCAAATACTCCAAAATCAAAAAAATTCCAAAGCACTTCTGTCCCAGGCATTTCAGGTAAAGGGTACTCAACTTGCAACAGTAAAATGTAATAAAATAACTAGGATATGAGTTTTGAGCTACTTATTACTTTTACTTTATATAAAATTTAATTGTAAGTTCATATACTTCAATTTTAACGATGGTTGTATTTATCATCTATCTTGTCTAATCCTGAAAATGTATTACTTCCAGAAGAACTGGTTCTAGTACCCCACTGGCATAGTTCCTTTTAATAAATGCATTCCAATCCTTCATTTCCTACATTTTCCTATTACTTTTTGGTGGATTTTCAAAGATTTAAGAAAGAAAGTCTTAATATTTTCCTCAACCAGACTTTTCAATGATTTTTCTAACACTTATATAAATGTCCCTTCCATTCATCTATCCTTACTATTCAGTCCAATGCATGACCCCTCCACATAAAAAACTGGTAACATCCACTTTCCCCAGTCCCATTTCAGAAGAATGAAAACAATGACCAGTTGTGTTTGCTGTAAATATACTTCTCTTCACCTACTCCCTCAACAACAACATGACAATTTTTGCCTGAGAAACATTTTTGGCGTTTTCTCAGAGAAGTCGTAACAATTTACATTTGTGCCAATATCATTTATAACCCCTATTACTCACGATGGTGTGTTATAACTTTATTTTCTGCCAATGTGACAAGCATAAAGTACTATCATATTACTACTTTAGTTTCCATTTCCCTAGAAAGCAATCTGGCAAAATATATTGAATTTAATAATAGAGAATGCTGTTGCAGGAACAATTCAAAATTTGAGATTAAAAAAAAAAAAAAAAGCTTAAAAAACATTAATGAGGTGCCTGGAAAGTTACAAATTCCTAGGCCAGAAAATGAGTAGGGGATGGAAACCCAAACAGCTACTTTAGTGAACAATATCAGCAGGCTTTTGCCTTGAGCCCTCAAAGGGCTGTGAGTTCGCTGTTAGGGTAAACTATAAATAACTCCTCTCCTTACCACCATCACCCAGGTAAATTCAAAGAACATCTATTCAAGGTTGACATTAGGCACGAAAGGGGTACAAAATCACAAGAATTTGGAACTACAAATAAGAGTACTTGCTGCTTTTGCATTCTAAAGCCGTAACTCCCAGGCGGTCTAAAATGGGTAAACTGATATTCCCATAGTTGAGCATACATCACAATCATAGGGAGTTCTATTAAAGCTGCTGCCTTCTCTCTCCCTCTCAGCTTTTAGTAGCCTATGGTGGGCTCAGGCATCTGTGCGACATGTGCCTAGGTGAGGCACACACTGCTAGTCTAGAACCACACTTTGCCAGAACCACTTAAGTAGAGTGATCTGGGTGCTCCAGGCAACCAGGGGAAAAATTATATATACATATACCTATGTATAATCTATCTATCTATCTATCTATCTATCTATCTATCTATCTATCTATCTATCTATATTAAGGACAGCACTGCAAAGTGTGGGGGGATATAAATGATGCTGGGTATATGGAAAAAAATAAGATTGGACCCTTACTTTACTTCATAGACAAAAATCAGTACCCAGAGGATTAAAGTCTTAATGCAAAATTCAGGCAAAATAACAATGTTTTCATTACAATTAATGAAAGAATACCTTTAAAACCTTAGCATCAGGGCATAATGGTACATGCATGTACTCTCAGCACTCTGGTAGGCTGAGGCACGAGGACTGCAAGTTTCAGCCCATACTGCACCAACTTAATGAGATATGGTCTCAAAATAAAAAATAAAAATAAAAAAGGCTGGGGATGAAGCTCAGTGTGAAAGCCCTAGGTCCAGTTCCCAGTACAAAACAGAAAAAAACCTTGAAGGGATAAGTCTGGAAAAAAGAAACAGTGACAATAACATAAGTAACTATTTCCATCAAAAGTCTCCATTGGAAAAGACATTTATGAACTTTGCCTTAAAATATCTCAGGAAAAAAGGTAGAGGACAGACGTAAACAATGTAAGCATGGGAAAACTCTTGATAAGTGTTGAATGCTAAGAATTTATTACACTATTTTGTGTATATTTCCCCTTATAAAAGTAAAAAGAGAGCATTAAACTCAGAAGATATTTGAAAGATATATAACAAAAAGAGAAGAGTATAGAATATATGAAGAACTATGGATCACTATGAAAAATACAAAACTCAATAGAAAAATAAGTACAAGACAAAGTCTCTTGAACAGAAGAAATACTTATGGCCAACAAAAAGCCATCATGGAAAAAAAAAAAAGTATCACAATCACATTGAAATACACTACTTCCTTCGAACGAAATAGCAAAAATTAAGAAGTCTGATAGAAGTAAAGGGTAATGAGTGATGGAATAATGGATATTTATTCACTGATATTGGGAATGTAAAGTGATATAAATATTTCAGGAAAACAGTACTACAGTACTATCCAATAACGTGAAGATTTACCACCAGTTCCCCTTACCCTGGAGGAGTAAGCAACTACCTTATAACTGAGGAGAACTGATGACTAAGGCATCAGTCTTAAAGACTCAATTTTCAAGTACACAACTTTCATATGCAGTTTTCCTTACACTGATTTAAGAAAGTGTGAATAATATTTCTCCTATTCCAGATCCTATTTCACATTTGCCTTCCTTCCATTTTATAAAAGAAAGCCACGCCTCTCACCCAGTCCAAGTCTTATTCTGATACATTATGATACATAAAACACACATGGCACCAAAGAAATACCTGACATTTCCATTAATCAAAGCATCCTAAAATACCACCCCATCCTCAGTCTATCTCTGTATTTCCAATAAAATTCTACTTTATATTAAATATATATTAAAATTTGAATCATTTATTTTTCGAGACAGTGTCTCACTAGTCACTAAATTGCAATCCTCCTACCGAAGCCTCCCACAGTCCTGGGATTACAGATGTGCACCACCACACCCAGTGTTGGAATAATTTCAATGTTATTTTTGTTATGTACTACTAAAAGCAACAATAAATGTTTAATATCAAGAGACTGATGGCAAAATACAAATTTCAGTTCAACTGAAACTATACAAAATTTTACATGTATTACTTTTATAATCTAATGGGCATATTTAAGAGTATTTTATTTTTAAAACATATTTTCAGTATTCTTGAAATTATATATTTTGCAATATTAAAGTATAATGATAAAAATGTTGAATATCAAAACGCACAAAAAGGTATTTTCAAAAATTATTTGAAGAATTAAAAAAAACTTTGAAGACCACTGCCCTAGAGAACACATGTGCACATGTGTACAAATGTCTGTGGCATCATTTAATAACAACATGAAACTGGAAAAAAAAAAAACCACAAAATTCTATCAATGGTAAAATGGATACATCGTAGTATAGTCATTCAGTGGAATATGTCGATATGAAAATGAATAAGGTAGTTACAGACTATATGGATGAAACATGTAAATAATGCTGTCAAATATTTAGAATAACTGGCTTGGGCCGGTGAGATAGCTCAGCGGCATAAGCGCCTGCCCGGCAAGCGCGAGGTCCTGAGCTCGACTCCCGGAACCCACATAAAGGAAAAAAGGGCCGGTGATGTCACTCAGTGGCACGGGCGCTTGCTGGCAAGCGCGAGGTGCTGAGGTCGACTCCCAGTGCCCACATAAAAAAAAAAAAAAAAAAAAAAAAAAAAAAAGAATAACTGGCTTATGTAACATTTGAAACCAAGCCTATAGTTTGAGGATGTTTACTCTGTAGGGATATTAACTGAGTGGTAAAACTATAAAAAACAGTGATTTATCATAGGGATATGCAGAATACAACAGGAAGGTACCAAAAAAAAGATTTTAAGAAACCGTAAATGTATTTCTTAGCATGGGAGGTAGTACATAATAAATCACTTTATTATTCTTAAGATGTATATATATTCTATATACTTTTCTGTATATAAAATAGATTTTACAATACAAGTAATTTTAAAAATTGCCCTTCAACCCAGATTTTCATTTCTTGGTAATTTATTCTAGAGAAATAATGGCACCAGCATACAAAGAAAATATAAACAAGGATTTCTGTTTGTAATAGCAAAAACTGACCATCAATAAAAACAGAATCAATTTGTCTAACATTCCCACCATGGAATATCATGCAGCCATTAAAAAGTACCAAGTACACTGCTTGAAATTTTTTTTTTTTTTTTTTTTTTTGTGGGTACCGGGGGTTGACCTCAGGACCTCACGCGCCACCAGGCACCCGTGCCACTGAGCGATATCACCGGCCCTTTTTCCGTATGTGGGTTCCAGGAGTCGAACTCGGGCCCTCGCACTTGCCAGGTAGGTGCTTATGCCGCTGAGCCATCTCACCAGCCCCTTGAAAAATTTTTAATGTTTTAAGTGAGAAAAGCAGGATGCTGATAGGTTATCTATAACATAACCCCATTTTTGTAAAATAATAATTACAAAATCCCTATATATGTCTGTTTAATATTTATTATATCCATGCATATGTTAATACAAAGGATGAAGTTCATCTGCAACATGGGTTGTAAGGGCTAAAAAAAGGAAAGAAAGTTCCCAAAAATTGTTTATGTACACATATAATACATGTATAGAGCCATACTAAAGAGTTATCGAAGTGTTCGTTGTATTTATCTTGAGAAGTGGATTTTAAGGTAATTTTTATGTGTCATTTCAAGATTAATAACAGCATACATTATTTTATAGTTAGAGATACTGCCAAAGACTTTTTACACTATGGAATAGATAATACATATTCTGAATAGTAACACTGGCCCTGGGTAGCCCATTTATATAATGGAGAATAAACTGTACTAGCCCTGTGTAGCTTTTTCCAACATGCATGCATCATGGACTCATTATATTACTTCTCACATGGTAATGTACAAGCAAATCACCTGAGCATATTTTGAAGTACGGACTGTTTCAGCAAATCTGCAATGCGATCTGAGACTGCATTTCTAATAAGCTCCCAACTGAAAATAACAGCATTGATCCATACACTATGTTTTAATTAAGAAAACAGTGAGCACTTGGAATGTGCCAGTCCCCTGTACTATGTACTTTTGTAAACATTTTTCATTTAATCCTGTTACAACCTTTGGAAGCAGGTTTCATCATTTCCATCTAAAAGTAACTAAACCAAAACTCACTAGAGTAGCAGAAAAATACTTTAGAAAGGAAATAACGTTACTCAGGATAATTTAGTCAATGAACTCCTCCCCTGAGGTTTTTTCCATGAGAAACAATTATGTCCTACTTTTAGGTACCTTCCTTCAGCAAGAAAATAGTGAGATGATAGTCTATCACTAGAATTCCAGGAACTTACACATCAAGACAAATGGGACCAGAACTTACCTAACAAAGGGAGCATAAGGTAAGAAACTTGTGAGAACTGCACATTCTAAATCAGAAACTTGGAGAGTGGGGCCCAGCCCTTGGATTCTCATGGTCATTAGAGAGCCAGAACCAGAGCCAGAGCCAGATTCACAGGACATCAACAGAAGAATAATGGCGGCGGGGGGCGGAGGGGCGGCTGTAAAAGTAATTTGGGGAAAACTGGGTTAAAATGAGTTAACTATTTCTTCATTGCATAACTTTAATAGGTTACAAACTTGCTTTGTAGGAGACCAGTGTTCCGCAAGATAAGCTTTCCAAGTGGATTGTGTTCCATGGGGCCTAGCAGTTTAGGGCACACACCTGGAATCAGATTTGATTGTGAATCTGAACACTGGGGAGCATTAGTAGTAAACTAGGTATTATCTTGTCGTTCTTTATGTACACATATACACACTAATTTGGTAACAAAATTACCAAAATAAACAAAATCCATATCATTTTTTAATAAAATCATTTCTTTCCAAGGCTCTCCGTTGGACTGTATGTGTCTTAAGGACAACAGTTCTTAACCTTTGCATTCCCAATGTCAGAAAGCCTACCTAACCTACTGCAGCATGTACTGAATATATGAATGAGTAAGCAGCAAAGAAAAATCAGATGCATAGACTAAGTATGATAATTAGATGACGCTGCAAGTTTCCATCACACTCAATTTTAAGTGAGCTAAGACAATAAAGAATATTTAAGCCCTGTGTGGCTTTTGTTTATAAAAGTCCACTGTCTCATATTCATATGTAGAACATGGAATATATCTCTCTTCTTACTACACATACTGTAAAAAACAAGTCTTTAAGACATAAAGTATGTGAACACATAGCTAAAGCAAGAATAAGTCAATGGGGTAATAGACAATTTGGCAAAAGACTTCAACTTTCTGTGTACTAAACTTGCCAGATTTCTCAATTTCCTCTAGAGTTCCTGACTCTCAGTCAAAAACTGCTTATCAAATACCAAGGAATGAAGCTGACAGAACTAGTTTATCACCTTCTGGAAAAGAGAAACTACTACTCCGAACAAGCAGCAGCACGTTCCTTTCTACAAGTATCCTCATGACTCCTGTTGTAGCCATGGTTTACAAGGGAAAAGATTTAATACAGGACACATAATTTATAGGATTAGTTTACAATACTCACCCAAAGAGTCAAATGCAAAAGAGTGTGGGAGATCTGTCCACACTAGAGACACAAAGAATCTAGCTGAAGGCCTGGATCCCACGACAACGTCTTGCGCAAGTCCAGCTGAAGACCTAGAGCCCATGTCAATGCCCCTTGCGAGTCCAGCTGGAGGCCTAGAGCCCACGACAGTGTCTCATGCAAGTCTGTTTCAAGCATCTGTGTTGGGAAGACCAAAAGGTCAGTGGTGAAAGCTAGAAAGTCTGTGCCAGCAGGATGAAGGATCTGTGCCAGCAGGCTGAGGGATGGATCTGCACTGGAGCCAGGAAGCAACGCTCAAAGCAAGGACCAGCATATCCCGGAAAAGAACCACAGCCATCCTCAGGCACAGCGAGGACCCGAGCTCTTCTGACGATGGGAACAGCTGAGTTCATATCAGGAAAGCCAGCATGACAAGCTTCTCCAGGAGGATCAACAGCACACCATCTTTCCCTCTAGTTCTCTTTTTATGCTGTTGGCAACAGTCCTCAGGTGGGCCTTCCACACCCAGCACCACGCTGATTCAGTTCAGCTGGGTGTTACAAGTCGACCATTAGTTAATCCACCACACTCCTTTCACTGCATTAGCCTACAAGAGGGCACGTCTCCAGATGGGTTATATCATACATTTAATCACCTTTTTGGGATTTGTTGTAATAGGATTTTGCCTGCACTAATATATTATGTAGATAAGGTTTTCCGGTTTTTAAAACAGCCTCATTATTCTATAGTCCACTAGGAAACAAAATCCAGAAAATAAAAGAGTTCACAAAGCTAGTCCGAGTGACTTCAAAGTAGAGCTGCTCTTACCATGGCCAGTGCCTCTTCCAAAAACAATGTATCAAAACTGAATGCAGCTAGCCATGCCCCCAGATTGCCTTCAGGACTTTTAGTCAAGACCCTTCCCTAGCTTTTAAGCAACACTGTCCTCTCCACAGACAGGAAGAAAGTCCAGGCTGAGCTGCTGTCATCCTAGTAGCTTTCTTCACTGCTGGGAGCTTGATAAGAATGACTGAAAAGCAGAAGCGCAGCTCCTTCTCCTGTTCCCATCTCTGAGGAATGTGAGGCCCACATTTGCAAGTTCTTCTTGCATAAGTCTGAAATTTCTTTTAGCCTAACCTGTTTTTTTCAGATTACATTTAAAGTGTAACATGATCTTTGATTCATTTATATTTTCTGGAATTACATATGAAAACAAAAAAGAAAACTGTATACCTAGCCACTGTCTACCTAATTTTTAAGATTTGGACTAAACCAAAAACATAAAATTCCCAACTCTTTTTTTTTTTTTTTTTTTTTTTGTGGGTACCGGGGGGACGACCTCAGGACCTCGCGCGCCAACAGGCACCCGTGCCGCTGAGCGATATCACCGGCCCCTTTTTCGTATGTGGGATCCGGGAGTCGAACTCGGGCCTTCGCGCTTGCAAGGCAGGCGCTTAAGCCGCTGAGCCGTCTCACCGGCCCTAAAATTCCCAACTCTTGACTCTGTTCAACCACTTTTCTACATTCCTTGGACACGTGAAATTTCTTCCATATTTGAAAAATACTGATCCTAAAAATAAAGTCCCCTGAAGTTTCTCTTTTTCCTGAGGATTTATACTTTGCTATTAACCACTATACTCACTTTGTGTAGTGAATCCTATCTAAAACATTTAATAATCATCTACAAACTTTGCTAATCAGATAATTTAAAATTAATGAATGGACAAACCAAGGATAAATTAAATGTTAAATTTTAACATCTTTTACTAGAGATAGGTAAATACACAAGCCTAGACTATGTCATTAAACATTTTGGATATTCTTAGTTTCAGTGCCCACAAATTAAAGAGTACAGTGTTACTGTACAGTAACTGGAACAGTAGGGTGAAGGAGATAGGGCAAGGGAAATGGGAACAGCAAGAAAATTTTCCATTAACACTTCCAATAATCCCCATTTCTAAATGCACTTATTTTACATTTAGTCAAACCATTGATAGGAAAAAGTGCATACTGTATGGCTCTATTTACATGAAGTCCAATAACGGGTAAAACTATGATAAAAGAAAATGGTAATATGTATTAATCAGCCTCTTGTGAATACATAGAGTAGTAATGACTAGAAAAGAGCATGAAAACCATTTTGGAGTGATAAAAGTATTTTCTCTATTTTGATAATGTGTTGGTTTACGTTATTTGCCAAAATTCTTCACATTTGAGCTAGGTATGGCAGTACATGCCTGTAATCCCAACACTCAGGTGGGTGAGGCAAGATTGAGTTCAAAGCTAGCCTGGGCTACACAGCTATTTAAGGACAGCTTCACTATGTGACAGTGAGGCCATCTCAAAATACCAAAAACAAAACAAAAAAACCCAAACAACAAAAACTCTTCAAATTCTATACTTAAGATCTATAGATCTATCCATTTTACTATAAGCAAATTAATCTTCAACTTTAAAAAAGAAAAATGCTGCTCACACAATTTATAATAGCTCAATCTTGGAAACTGCCCATATGCCCATCAACGAATGGATAAAGAGAATGTGGTATTTATATACAACAGAGTACTACTCTGCCATAAAGAAGGATAAGCTTAGCCAGGCATGATGGTGCACGACTGTAATCCCAGCACTTGGGAGGCTGAGATGAGAAGATCACCTCGAGTTCGATGCCAGCCTGGACTACATAGCAAGACCTTGTCTCAAAAAAAAAAAAAAAAAGAAAAAGAAAAAAGGTTAAACTTGAGTCATTGAGGGCCGGTGAGATGGCTCAGCGGCTTAAGCACCTGCCCGGCAAGCGTGAGGGCCCGAGTTCGACTCCCAGAACCCACATACGAAAAAGGGGCCGGTGATATCGCTCAGTGGCACAGGCGCCTGCTGGCGTGCGAGGTCCTGAGGTCGACCCCCCAGTACCCACAAAAAAAAAAAACTTGAGTCATTGAGGATAAATGGACACACCTCAAGACCATAATTTTAAGTGAAATAAGTAAGACACACAAGTTTAAATATAAATTGTTTCTCTTGGGTGAAGAACCCTAGGGTAAACAAGGAGCAAAATGGAGGATAGATATTGGGAAGTAGGAAGAACTTGTTCAAATGGGAAGGGGAACAAAGGAGTGGGGAGGGAAGGAAGGGAAAGGGATTAATAAAACAAAGAATGGGAGGGGGAGAAAATGGAAACAAATCTTCTGTAAATGGAGAGGGAAAAAGAGGTTGAAGAAAATGGAGGGGAATGAGAAAAAAAGAATTAATATGTATTATATACAAGTACAAATTCCCTATGATGAATGTGACCACTATGTGTGGCAAATATGTACTTACATAAAAATTTTTAAAATAAAATAAAAAATTTAAAATGAAAAGAAGCTGTTCTCATCCCAGAAACCAGTACCCAATGATAAAATCAGAAGGCTCAATTTAAAAAGAAACACAGCTGGGTGCAGTCGTACACACCCATAATCCCCACACCTAGGAGGCTGAGGCAGGAGGAGTTCTAGGCCAGCCTGGGCTACAAAGTGAGATCAAAGCCAGCCTGAACTATATACCAAGACCCTATCTTAAACAAACAAACAAAATCAAAAGAAGAAAGTGACAATTACCAAACTCTATGAAAATAGGGCCAATGGCTACTACCTTCATTCACTACTACTACCACCTAAGATTTAACAAAAGCTTAATAAATTTGTTACATAAATTTTCAAGTACAAATAAACTACACAAAAACACAAGGATTCCTCCCCCAAAACTTAATTAGATATGAAAAGAATTCTTAGAGCAACAGTTCTTAATTTAGGGTTATAGATCCCCCTTGAAAATGTGATGAAAACCATGGATTATTCCTCTAAAAATTAACATAAACCACAAAATTCTATATACGATGTCAAAGTTAATGGACTATCTTAAGTTTTCTATGCAATCCTACTACTATATTCTAAGAAATTCTTTTTATAACTAGACACAATTTTAATATTTAATTCTACATATCATTTATATTGCATTTCATAGCAGATCTAAAACATACTCATATAACTATCTTTTAGATAAAGAACTCATAACTTTCTGGTGTAACAGGTAATGGCCCATTAAAGTTTACCTAAATAACCTTATTTTTTACAGTTCACATCTCATTTTTGTTTCTCTTCATTAAGTTACTATATAATAAAAAAAATGGCATTTTCTTTCTACGATGAGGCTATTTGGGAGTTATACTACGATAGAGAGAATAGCCTCCCAAAGATGTCTAAATATCTTAATCTTGGGAACCATGTTATTAGCTTACATGGCAATTAAGGTTGCACATGGAATTAATCAGCTGATCTTAAAAATAGATTATCCTAGATTATCTGGCTAAACCCTATATAATCACAAGGGTCCTTAAAATGTGGAGGACCCTGGCAGAAGAGTCAAAACCTGAGAGATGGCTGTGTGAAAAAAACGCTTGAAGCAATGTTGCTGAGTCTGAAGAAAGAGGACAGGGCCATAAGCCAAGAAATGTGGGTGGCCTCAGAAGCTGTAACAGACAAGAAAACAGTCTCTCCTCTAGAGTCTCCAGAAAGCCTATCAACAGCTTGATTTTAGCCCAGTGAGGCTCACTGCAGGCTTTTAACCTCTAAAACTAAAGAGTGGTTTCAAGTCATTACATTTACGGTACTCTGTTACAGTATCAGTAGGAAACCAGTATCCATGGCAAAATGAAAAAGCACCAGGTTGAGTCAGTCATTACAACCTTAAACATCAAATTTCTTTATATCTCAGTGTCTTAGTTTTCTCTTTCATAAACTGAGGAAATTACGTTTGCTGTCTCTTGAAAAGTGTTACTGGGCCGGTGAGATGGCTCAGTGGCATAAGTGCCTGCCTGGCAAGCTCAAGGGCCCGAGTTCAACTCCCGGAACCCACATATGAAAAAAGGGCTGGTGATATCGCTCAGCAGCACGGGCGCCTGCTGGCATGCGAGGTCCTGAGGTAGACCCCTGGTACCCACAAAAAAAAAAAAAAAAAAGAAAAAGAAAACTCTAACTAAAAATATACACTATGTCAATATGTTTTTGTAAACTATAAAGTATCTACAGATATGAGCCAGTAATATCACACAAGGTGAGTATGGGCGAAAGAATACTCACATACTGGCATATTAAAATATACTCAAATATCATATACAACTAAAAGTTCCAGAAACAAAGCTGCATTAATATTTACTGAAGCTATTTCAAAGCCTTTAAATTTGTGGGGAACCTCTTAGAAACTGACAATAAAAGTCTAAATAAAAACTAAGTCTTCTATTACACACTTCTATACTCCATACATCGATTACAGAACACAATTCATAAAAACTTTAAAGTATGAAAGTACATAAGATAACTATGTATAACAAGTTATTATAAGAGAATTTGATATTTATGAAAGTATGTCATTGGGAATGTGACATATAAAATCATCTTTTATAAAACAGAAGAGGAATAAACTGAATAAATACCATCTACACAATGTTAAGTGAGTTATTAGCTTTGATTTTCACATCATTCTCTTTTTCCTTCATTACTCTGAAGGAGTACAAATGGTCCAAAAAAATGAGACAGACATGTCATATCTGAGCTAGCTAAAATAGAAAATATCTTAGCAGCAAAGGTCCTCTTTCTTCATTTAGAGGAAGTAACAGACGTACCATTTTAATTTAAATTCATAATCCTGTACCCTTGTAATTGACAAAATAATCCTAATTCATAAAATTTTATAAGTCAATGGCATGGAAGCAAATATTTAGAACACATAAACACCAAAAACCAGTATCTGTACATATTACATAATAAACTATAAAATAAAAAACCCAACTGAAAAATGGGCAGACCCAATGAAAAGGTAATACACACGCCAATTCAAAATGTAATACACGTGCCTATTAATAAGCCCATAGAAAATATGGAAAAATGCCCATTTTCAATAGCAATCAGGAAATGGAAAATTTTTATCAAGCATAACAGAAGAAAAATAATATAATTATATCTAATAATAAAGTATGGCACCTAATAACCACAAAATTACTGGAAATTATACTATTGGTAGAGAAAAATTTAGCATGTGTGGGGAGGTGTGCAACAGCTATTAAAAAAATTAAAGTATGCATTCTATTCAACTAGAAAATTCTATTTCTAGGTATCTGTTTTATAATTAAAAATTTGTCTGTTTTTTTCCTCAGGTTTCTGCACGAACCTTCTAAAACATTTGGAATTTTCCAGGTGACAGGAGTGTCTCTGTTGCTTGAGTCCCTTGGATCATACCTGACTGTATGTTATAGAGACTATTCAGAATGGAAGCTAGTCACTAGAGAGAAAAAACTACCACGTGGTGAGTGAGTTGGATCTTGAAGCCAACCCAATCTCCAGGGAGGGGTGGGCTGGAGACTGAGTTCAGTTGACTGGCAAATTTTCAATTAACCATGCATGTATAATGAAATCCAAATAAAAATTCTGGATACCTAGGCTGTTCTCTGGTTTGTGAACACACAAATGTGCCAGAAGGGAGGTGAAGCCTGATTCCACAGGGAAAGGGAGAGGAAACTCTGCACTCAGGATCCTTCTGGCCCTTGCACTACGCATCTCTTTATCTGATTGGTCCTGATGTATGTAGCCCTTATAATAAGGCTGTAATAAGTACAATGTTTTCTAGGGTTCTGGTAAGATATTTTAATAAATTATACATCAAACCTGAGGAGTGATGATCCCCACCAAATTTATAGTCAAGACAGCAGTAATGAAAGTGGCCTGGGAAACCCAGACTCATGGCTGGCACACGAAGGTCTTCTTGGGATGCTGCCCTTAAAAGTATGTCTGACACTAACTCCAGGTGATTAGTGCCAGAATTACATGGCAGTAGTATCTATTGGTGTCAGAAAAACATTATTTCTAGGAGATTTATACAAAGGCATATTGATAACAATGTTTATTACAACACTGTAGAAGTGGAAACATCCTAAATGTTTACTAATAGAAGAATGGTTAAATAATGTATACTACATACATATTATGGAGCTTTACATACAGAACAATTTAAAAAGAGTTGAACTTAGTATGTTCTCCCATAGAAAATCCCCTAAGCACTTATTAAACAGACTGTAGAATGTAAGCATGACAGCATTCTCAACAACCACTTCCATTGCGAAGTGAAACTTTTTTTCCTATGCATTTGTAAGTTTGTAAATGTATTAAAAGTTAGAAAGTATACACACACAAAAAAAGGACAATAGGATCACCAAAGAGAGGACTAAAAATTATTTCCACTTTATCTGAATTATATAAAGTTTATAGGTATGGAATCCTATTTCTTCCTCGGCTAAATAGGACTTCCAGCTAAAACTGATTTGGTTGAACACATTATCAGCCTCTGTTCACTCCAAACATCCTACTAAAATGATAAAAATATAATTTTAAAAGAGCAGGTCTTTGAAAGGATAGAAAAAATGAAAAAAAAAAAAAGTGATACCATTACACTTTAGAAAGAAGTGATAACTTTCATTGCAGAACCAAGACAGGAAAGTAGCAACCTGATTTACGGCAGGCACATGACATCCCTGCAAGCAGAAGTGAAGGCCTGAAGAAAAGTACTCACTGCCAGTCTAAGAAGTGATTAGCTGTCCCCAGACATCCTCCCTGACTTCCAACACCCAGGCAACTCAAACCTAGCATTAGACTAGAGGTTTGCTATTTGGAAAGGGAGAAGTTTCTGGAATAGCTAAAACTGGATGTACCATATTGATATTGAGTATGGACATTACACCAAAGTATCATATCAAGTGTTAAGACGCCAAACCTTCTCAGTCTGCTTCTAGAACACTGGCATAAATTATGTCTTCCATGTAAGAAAAGTCATTTCTGGAAAAATGACCAAGTGCAAGACAAAAGGCAATAATCTGCTAATCCTAAGAAAAGGACCCAAGGACAGATGACTCTATATGCATAGAAAAGTTTCAATCAGCTTTTTAGTGTCTCACTTTAAAGTATAAGTAATAACCCAAAGATCACCAAATGTCTGAGAAAAATACCTAATGGAAGACTGAAGTCAAATAGAAAAAGCAAATGGGAAGAAACAGTAATCAGGAATAAAAGGATTATATATATATAGGATTATATATAGGATTATATATATAATATATATAATATATATAATATATATTATATTATATATATATATATTATTATATTATAATAATATATAATATATTTTAATATATATTATAACAATATATATTATAATAATATATAATATATATAAAGGATTATATATATATATATATATATATATCTCCGCATAAATATATATTAATCTTAGACACTGTGCCCACAAAACAAAAATGGAATGTATGGAAAAAAACCCTCACAATAACAAAAAGAAAGTATGTGGAAAAATTTTTTTAAAACATTAAACGTTAAAAATTATAGGAGGGCCAGTGAGATGGCTCAGCGGCATAAGCGCCTGCCTTGCAAGCGCGAGGGCCCGAGTTCGACTCCCGGATCCCACATACGAAAAAGGGGCCGGTGATATCGCTCAGCAGCACAGGCGCCTGCTGGCGCGCGAGGTCCTGAGGTCGACCCCCCGGTACCCACAAAAAAAAAAAAAAAAAAAAAAAAAAAATTATAGGAACAGGGCCGGTGAGACAGCTCAGCGCATAAGTGCCTGCCTGGCAAGCGCGAGATCCTGAGTTCGACTCCCGGAACCCACATAAAGGAAAAAAAGGGCCGGTGATATCACTCAGCGGCACAAGCGCTTGCTGGCAAGCGCGAGGCCCTGAGGTCGACTCCTGGTACCCACATAAAAAAAAAAAAAAAAAAAAAAAGGAACAGCCAAAAAAAAAAAAAAAAAAAACTCTGAAAGTTACAATACTAGTTATAATAATATGCAAAGAATGAAAGCAAAAATCCGCCCCAAAACATTAACAATGAAATTGTACAACACTAGGGGTAAAAGTCCTAAAAGTTAAAGAACTCTAAAAGCTGGGTGGGGGGGTGAGGAAAAGGATCAAAACCCAGAATAACATCCATGTACACAAAAGCAACACAAAAAGCCAGAGGCAACTCAGTAACATATTTAAAATTCTGAGGGAAAATAATTTACAACCTAGAATTCTAGCCAAAATATCAATCAAGAAAGCAAGGGGGCGGGGGAGGGAACGTTTCAGACACTGAGGTCTCAGAAGATTTTATCTTACACACATTCTTTCTCAGTAGGACAGAGAAGACAGTGTTCCGCCCAAAGCAATGTAGAGTATCAAAAAAGATAAGATGTGAGATCAAGGAACCAGGAGGTGGAACATGAGAGAGAAGCCATGGAACCTCCTAGGAGACAGGATGGTGAACACAGATCTCATACGAGGACCCACTCACTAGGCACAGGTGAGAAGGTCCCTAAAGAGATTTTAACAAAATGAAATTCAGAGAGCATCTAATATGTACGAGTGAACTGAGAGGACATTTACACAATCATGATAGGGCTGTTAAATTAAATAATCTTTTGAAAAACTAGAAACAAGTTTTTAAAAATACAAAAGAGAAATTGCAAAACTGTAAAGAAAACAAAAGCAGCCAATTGTGAACAGGACTCTGAATTACTAAAAGAAAATTAATTAGGTTCCATACAATTTACAGCTAAGATACAGAATAAACAATATTTAAATACTGTAACTACAGAAGTTCATTTAACTTTTCCATCTCCAAGCTCATCTCCAGGGCCGGTGAGATGGCTCAGCGGCGTAAGCGCCTGCCTGGCAAGCACGAGGGCCCGAGTTCGACTGCCAGAACCCACATACGAAAAAGGGGCCGGTGATATCGCTCAGTGGCACGGGCGCTTGCTGGCGCGCAAGGTCCTGAGGTCAGCCCCCGGTACCCACACACACACACACACACACAAAAAAAAATCTCACCAAGCTCATCTCCAAGGAGATTAGTTCTTGTAAATAACTTTCCCAGTCCATAAATTATCATATAAAACCAACGCTATTAGCTTAATATGTATTATGACATTTAAAATGACCTATAAGATTAAATACTCTTAATTTTAGTTCGAGTGTGTATGTGTTTAAAGAAACTAATGGCGATTTTCTGAAGAAGTCTATATATGACCATACAGAAGAGAAGAGTGGACAAGAGTTATTAAGCAACTTGGCTTTCAAAGAGATCAAAGGTGCTGTTTTAAAGAAGTACTATGACAGGAAATATGGAGAATTCCAAATCAAGACCTGAGCTCTCAAACTGAAGGATGCCAAACCATCAGCAGAGCAGTGAACTGCTTTATTAAACGACATGTTATCCAGTCCAGGTTGCCTGAGATGTTCCGCCATACAACTATAAAAAAGCTAAATTTGGCTCAATGGTAAAGCACTTGCCCAGTATGTGCAAGGCCTTGGTTTCAATCCTTCAGGGACTGAAAAAAAACTGGATATAGAGAACACGCCACCTCCTTCATTTTCATAGTTGATTTAAGAGACCATGGGGTGGGGGAGGTGCTAAGTTTTTCAGATTCTGTCCAGCAAAAACAGCACACACTTAAAAAGACTGACTTGCCCCATTTTATGAATCATTTTAACCACTTCCAACCATTTCCACAAAACATATTTCAGATAATCTCCGAATATTTTGTAGCAAACTCAAATGGTTATAAAAAAGCTCTAAGCACAGTATAATTTTATTCCTATGGCAATTTTATAGTTGTTCCTATTTGTATAACCTCCATTACATCTATTTTCTTTGGTTCACAAATTCACCTTACATATATTTACACACAAAATAGACACAGCATACTACTGCTTCTTTCTGAAGCAACATTTTTATATGTGACTTAAATATAACAAATAATTTTAGTAATTAGTAACCTCGTTTAAAAACATAATAATGTGGTTATCAAATACATTTTAGGGAACACTGAATAATTACAAAGTTTCCACCACACGTAAGGCATAGTAAAAGTGCTATAAAGCTTAATTCAAATTGTTCAGGGGAGAATCTTAAAAACAAAAAACACATTATGAAAAATAAAAACTAAAACTCTGGATACTTTTTGCAAAATCTAAGATGTTGGCAAGGGAATATGACCTCAGAGTAAGGCATGTGGCCTTGCTGAAAATGGAGAATGGGACATTAATCTTGGATGACTTCACTTGTGTTAAAAGAAATTTAAATGCTAGTTTAAAAATATTAAGGTACAAAATAATCTAACCCTCACGATACTACAAAGTGGTTATTTTACCCTGATTTTAGAGGTAAGAAAGTGAGGTTCAGAGGGGCTAAGTCATACACAGATAAGATGGACCTGACACAAGTAGCCTGACTTGAAAACCCAAACTCTCCCCCACACTAAGAGAATGCAGCCTGGATACAAACATCCCATCGCCTTCACTTTCTTAGTTGATTTATGGACAGACACAGGATATACATTAAGCTAACTGGAGTCCTTCTGAAAGAGGTGGAAACATTCCCTTCAGGCCTCTAAGATGACTGAGGGTTAGAAGTAAAGGTAGATCATCAGGCCATCAGCATAAAAGCCTATATTCAATAGAACATAAAGCTAGGTGAAAAAGCAAAAGGTTAGAGCACCTGTATGTGTATTAAAAAAAAAAAAAAAAAAAAGAGTACTACTACATTTTGGCTTTAGAAGCCTTGGTTCCTGTACCTGTTCCTTCCTTTCTGTGAGTTATCCTAGCACCCTTTCCAATAATTAACGAAAATACAGTTTTCCTACTTAATGTTATTTTGAATTGTGTTTCTAGCATTTACAACTGAAGAGTCTTAAGACAATAACAAAAAGTATCCAAAACTACAGGATGTGACCATATGTATGTACTGAGAAGTAATCAACATCTGCTTTTATCATTAAAAAAAGAGTAAATGAGGGGCCAGTGAGATAGCTCAGTGGCATAAGCGCCTGCCTGGCAAGCGCAAGGTCCTGAGTTCGACTCCCAGTACCCACGTACAAAAAAAGGGCCAGTGATATCCCTCAGTGGCACGGGTGCCTGCTGGCGCACGAGGACTTGAGGTCGACCCCTGGTACCCACACACACAAAAAAAGAGTACATGAGGCTGGCCATGGTGATGCACACCTGCAATCCCAGCACCAGCCTAAGGCAGAAGGACTGCAGTGAGTTCAAGGCCAGCCTGGGTTACACAGCAAGACCCTGCCTCAGAAAACTAGGACAAAAAAAAAGAATAAGTGAATGTCAACTTATCAGTGAGGTCAACTCTAAAGCCCTATATAAAATAGCAGTCATGGACAAATCTGTATTCCACAATCTCTATCTGCTTCCACACAATTTTTCTCTATTACATTCAACCTCCTGTGACACTACATATTTACTTGTTTACTGTGTAAACACAGCATGTAAGGCTCTGAAAGCAGGAATGTCTTATTTCTTCATTGTTATGTATCTGTAAATAGCGTATGGCTGAGTAGGCCCTTAAATATTTGTTGAGTGAATTTTTGGAATACTGAGCAGTCGTTACAAATGTTATAAAAAAAATTAGTACGCAGTTAAAAAGTGAAGTTAAAAGAGAATGTTATCAAAGAATAATCCACGGGCCAGTGAGATGGCTCAGCGGCATAAGTGCCTGCCTGGCAAGTGCGAGGGCCCGAGTTCGACTCCCGAAACCCACATATGAAAAAAGGGCCGGTGATATCGCTCAGCGGCACAGGCGCCTGCTGGCGCGCGAGGTCCTGAGGTCAACCCCCAGTACCCACCAAAAAAAAAAAAAGAATAATCCATGGATCAAAGAAGAAATCACAAATGGAAATTAGAAGGTATTGTTCATTGAATGCTAACAAAAACACTTCAAACTCTGTGGGACTGAGCTAAGGCAATTCTTGGAGGAAAATGTACTTAATATTTTGTATAAGAAAATCAGAAAGACTTAAAATAAAAAAGTATAGGAAAGTGTTCCAAATTTTGTATCTAAAACATATGTGTATACATACACACACACACAGACATCAACATTTTATTGTGGTTATTTCTAGTGTAAGATTATGATCCGCAATTTCTTCTACATGCTTTTCTGCATTGGTCTTTTACTCTGTCTCTTAAAATTCTTGCTCTCTGGACTCCATCTTTGCTCTTTTCTGAATTTATATTCATCCCTTAGTTATCATCCATTTCTTAGATCCTCTGATAATCTCCAAATTGATGATTTCTCAATTTCTTATAATGTCCTGAATTAGAGACTCATATTTCTATCTTAAGGATGCTTCTATCCAGATGGAAATCCTATAGCTACTAAAATTTAGCAAGCCTAAAATAGCTCATAATCATTCCCCAAAATATATCACATTCATCTATCTTTATTTTTATTTTTTGTGTGTGTCGAACCTAGGGCCTTCCACAAGCCAGGCAAGCACTCTACTACTGAGCTACATCCCCAGCTCTTGTAAAATTTTGAGATAGGGTCTCGCTAAGTTGCTCAGGTTGGCCTCAAATTTAATATCCTTCTGCCTCAACCTCCCAAATAGCTGGATTATAGGCATGCACCACCACACACAGCTCCATTTTTAATATTGGTTAAAGATATCACTATGTACCCTGGTTCTTAATTGTCAATTAATTCTCAGTTCTACCTTAGAAATTTCAATCAAATCCAACTTCTCTCACCCAACAATGTCATGATTTCAATTTAGGCATCTTCCACCAATTAAAGAGTTCTATCTTGTTTTCCTGTTACTATCTCCCCTAAAAAAATGTAATTGTGATCGGGGTTGTTTACAGTTCAAAATCTGAGCACTACACTACTAGAGAAGACAGTCATCCATGTAAACTATGATTGCAATGATGCCCTTAGCCTGATAGGCTTTCACACTTGGTTAGACAAAAGAGCACTATAAAATTCTTCAACATCTGGCCTAATTTTCTATTCTACCTTTATATGTTCATCATTCTTCCATGCACCCAACAATCAAGATATACTTTCCAATATGCCCTAACAAAATCCCAGGCTGTGTGGATTTTTTAGACTTGCACTGCCTTCTGAATAAAAATTCTAAATCTTTCAAAACAGCTGAAATGTTACCTTCCTTTGTGAGGCATTCTTTTAGGCTACCCTGGACAGAAATACCTCACTAAAGCATTTTGTTATCAATCCTATAATAGAAATTGTTATACAATAATCACATGCTACTCTGAAATTCAAGGAAGAACTGAGCAAGAGCAGGAAAGAAAACTCATGTTTGTACCCTTAACGCCTACAATGCCTAACTTCTAAAAGGGTCTCGAGGGCCGGTGATATGGGTCAGAGGCATAAGCACCTGCCCGGCAAGCACGAGGTGCTGAGTTCGACTCCCAGAACCCACATAAAAGAAAAAAGGGCCAGTGATATCGCTCAGCAGCACAAGCACTTGCTGGCAAGCACGAGGTCCTGAGGTCAACTCCTGGTACCCACAAAAAAAATAAAATAAAATAAAAGGGGCTCGATACATGCTTACTAATACTACACTCTCCATGTACATTATTATAATTATTGAAGTAAACAAAAATGAATTTTCAAATAAAAGTTACATGTTTGCCTGGTCAACCTAAGTCTAATAATCAATGCGGCAGACAAAACTTTATAGGGTGACTACTTTTGTTTCTCAGTTTCTGGTGTTTAAACCTTTGAGAAATTCCCTCTAATAGAGTGAACCAGACATACAACTTGCTTCTAATCACAAGAAATGCAGTAAAGGTAATAGGCTGGGCGGGGTCTAACAATTACACAGACGTAGCAGAAGCCCATTTGGCTTTTCTCTCTCTTCTCTGCTGGCTTTGAAACAGGCTGCCACGAACCTAAGAGCCACAAGGAAATGAATTCTGCCACACAATCTGAGGGAGTCTGGAAGCCAATCCTTCTCCAGCTGAGCCCTGTAGGTAAAAATGTAGTCTTGGCCAATACCTTGACTGAAGTCTTATAGAGGACCCAGGTTAAACTGGGACCCATAGAAATCTGACCCATAGAAACTAAGAAGTGTCTTTTGCTTTATGCAGCTAAGTAGTTCATAGTCATTTGGCAATGAGCAGCACAGAAAACAATTAGAACCTAAGATATTTCTGAACCCTTTATTCACACAAAGGGCTATACTTTCTCCAATTTCTAAACACATAAATGTCAAATCAATTGAGTACACGCAAAACTATTTAGACTAACATTTCAATGACGTAGTGCTCAGGAGTATTTACATAAGAAGATGACTAAATCTTAGAAAGTATTCTGCTACATAAAGCAGTCCCTTATTTTAACCTACTTGCTCATATGCCCAAATTTAAATACATTCAGTGTATGTAGTAAGTATATTAACGCAATTTTCCTTATAAGCAAAGATGTATAAGAAATATGAAAAAAATGGATAATTAAGGATATTGGTAGCCAGAAATAATCTACTTAATGGTCACTAGGCAAAGCAATCAATTGGAAGAATGTGGGGGATTTGCTGGCAGTGGAGACACTATGTCAGTAAAACAAGAGAGCTCTTTCTCCCGCAGGAACTACAGCAGCCAGCAAAGCATACAGGTACAATACTTAGGTCAAGCCACTCTCAGATCAGATGGGGCCCCATGCAACTCATACCACTCCTCTGTCCAGCCCACCTTGACCTTGCAGTCAAGGTACTGTACTTTCAAAAAATATCCCAAAGCAGAAACTTCCGTGACAGAGGCCACACTTTAGTAAGCAACATAAGTTATCCACTGTTGTGTTTAAAGATAGATGAGATTACAAGCAAGAAACATTAACCACCAAAGTTTCTTTTCAGAGGTGGCAGGGATGGTAATTAAAAGTATCATTTTTCCTAGGAAGACATGGTCAGACATTACTCTTCTGCCATTCCCCATAAAAGTCTACAACTGAATAAAAGAACACTGAGGAATAGAAAGCATATTAATTACAATAACCCAAACTCAAATATTTTGGCACTTAATTTTGGTAAGAAGCAATGATTCAGAACAATTTGATAATGGTTAATTAATGATCTACACCATAAAACCTCCCTCTGTATTGAAAATTAAGAGAAATAAATCTTCCTAGAAATACAGATCTTATTTAACATAGTTTTGAGAAATAACCCACACTGTTTCAATGTAAGGAAAGAGGTTTCATAACTAACAAAAGGCACCTGAATTAAAACCAGACTACTGACATATTCATGGGCAAACCACACCCAAACAAGCTCAAGACAATTAGGTAGCCCAAAGTAGCATGGTACTACTGGTTGACTGTATTAATTCACTTTAATTTTAATTTCCAGTCATGGATACATTCCAGAAATCCACATAATTTCTCTAAAAATAACTTCCATTCGTTGGTACATTTTCATTGTCTAATTCACCTCCCCATCCTGTTGCATTAATGAAGGCTATTTTACCATCTCATATTAATTGCTTTTCTGAACACTAGCAACTAAGTGGAAAAATGTAGACATAAAATAAAGTCAAGCAAATTCGAAGATACTACACCAGGGATTTTAAATATTAGCCCATGCCACTAAATTCCTATTTTATTTTCTTGTTTTGGTTCTTTTGAGACAGGATCTCACTAAATAGCCCATGCTGGCCTCAAACTAATGGTGATCCTCCTGCCTCAGTCTCCCAGATGCTGGGACTGTAAGAGTGTACCAACATGCCTGACTTAAAGATCCATTTTAAAACAAAGGTAATGGACAATATTAGCAGTAATCAAGAAAGAGCATCTGTTTATCTTAAGAGTATTAAACTCACCAGTCTGGAAAGAGTAACAAAAACAACAAAGACCTATTTCATCTAAAAACTCCTATATAAAATCAAATCTTAGTCTGGTCCCGGGACTCCATTCTATGAAATTTTCTGCAAACTGGAATACCGGGATTAGGTACCTCTCTTCCAGTTCTCTGGGAAACATAAATAAGAATGTATATAGCCAAAATATATGTCCAAAATAAAGTGAGACATAACACCACCACAAAAAAACCTCCTTCAGCAATTATGATAGAATTACTAATAAATCAACTTGCTAGACTCATATAAGATTAAAAAATAAACCAAAAAAAGTGGTTCTAGGTTTTCATTTTTATGACTGCCTACAAGACAAAGGTAATTTTGAATCTTTACCACCTTTTCTTATTAGGTAACAATAATAAAACAACCATTCTATAAAATTTCAGTATGAACTTTCTATTAATTTAGAAATATTATTTTTTCTCAATTTGCAAATGAAATTCCTTATATATGCCCAAACATTTGTTTACTTTGTAACTTAATAAACACATTAATATTATACAGTAAAAGTCAATGTAAAATGTAATCAAGTTTAACTTTTAAAATAAGGTTCATCATCCAGCTCTCTAAATCTCAGAATGATGAGAAATATGTTTCTACTGTTTTCTCCATGAACCCATCCACTGAAATACAGGTAAAAACCTCATTAAAGCAATGCTGCTAAAAGATGAGTATTTACGTAAGTCTATTCCATCTGGCTGGCTCAACAAGGATTTAAGGTCTTGCACTCTGATCTGATCCCCTTAAGTACAGGTAATTTTTTTCTTCCAGAAACCTTCCTCAACTGAGGTTTCTCATGTCAGTCAGGAAAACATGGAAAATTGAATGAATGTTTTCTCAAATGTCTCAATAACAAATAACCAGAACTGTTCTAAACACACTGGAGAGTAAAAGTTAAATTCACTGCACACAATGGGAGCCTGAGGATGTGAGTGCTTCATTCTCTGCAGACACCTGAAGGAAGCCACACCTGAAGGAAGCCACCAGTTCCTCACTGTCACTATCCTGCTCCCAGTCCTCCTAATCCAAGAGCACTAAGAACTATATGGTAAGTGCACAAATCTAAGTATTCAGATTTTTTAAAAAATCGCTTTACTTCCAACTTTCAGCAATGAGGTCTTTTCCACTTCCTAATTTACTATGAATAGCCTGGTTGTCAACTGTTTGCCCCCAGTCTGAATGAAATGTATTTACTCTAATAAAATAAACTCATACAAATATACTCTTTGTCAAGGAAAATTATCGGCTCTTTAAAAAATGAATCGAAGTACTAACCCATGTATTAAACATTAACTATTAATTTCACCAAGCTTTTCCTAGTCTCTCTTCTTTAGCAAGCTTCTATATATATAGTGGTATCTTTTCATAATCATAACTAAGTGCAAATTTTCACTTGAAAAAGAAATATTTTGTAAAAGTTTATTCTCGAACTAATCTCCAATTCTCTAGAAACTGCTTTACAACACCTTCAACTATGTTAGCTGTGATCAAATCACAGGAAGGACCCTACTGGTTCACTTTCTCAAAAACAAAAGCTTTTTAAAAGATGGCCCAATTTTAGGAAACGTCAATATTTTTATTTACATAACAAAAATGACTATACACAAGTAATTAAAATAGATAAAAGTCAAATGTTGTCCCATACTGAATGTGCAAAGTGGTATTAAAAAGATGGGGAAAACTAAACATCACATTCGTATTTTTAACTTACGCTAGTGTGAATGGCGATGGAACATCAGAAGAGATAAATTACATACGACTTACCAACTCCCTACTCAAAGTTCTTACATTCATAAGTATATGAGTAAAGGGCCATAAAAATGAAGGGTAGTGTTTTCACTGCTCTTCGGTATTCCGTTGTGAATTTAGTATCAGACATCAATGCAATGATACGGGAATGTTTGTCTTCCATACAGATAGAGAAAGTGGTTTATATTCAGCATAAAACACAGTTAAGAGAGTTCATTTTCCTCAGAGCAAGTCACACTCCCTCCTGTTTCTTCATTTTAAAAACACATTATTTTGCTATTAAAAGTCTTTTTCACCAGTGACTTTTCCCTAGCTCTAAACAACACTACTCTTCAGAAGAACGTAGCAAATTACTGCACCTTGTGAGCAGAGTTGTGATAATTTCCATAGTGTCTCCTGAATAAACTGTTTTCTACTGTTTGAATGCTCCTGCTAAGCAGGACGGTCATTAACCTGTACGTAAAGTAGCAGTTTACTGGGGTTAAAAAACACACTTTTCATTAACACCTGCATCCAAAGAACGACCCTATACAAGGTAGGTGAGACTATTCACAGAGACAAGTCCGTTCAAAGGAGAGAACTTCCTCCTTTTTCAAATACTTAAAATGTCCATCTGACTTTTGGCCTTTAAAACTGCTCACCACTCAGTCCCCAGATAGAACTACATTTAGCAACGGGTCTCTGCTGCTGACTTCCCGGTACCGAAAACCACAACCACGAGGGCTGTTTTCGTCGGTTTGTGTTACAATGCTTGCTCCACGCACCTCACTGGGAAAAAAAGGACTTTCCCTACTGAGGACCCCGGCCCCGGGGAAGGTGCTGGGGTGCGCACGGGTGGCCGCGACGCCGCAAGGCTAAGGCGACTCTCGGTCCCCCTCCCCAGGAGGGGCCGGGCGCGCCGGGCTCAAAGAGAAAAGGCCGAGGGTGAAGATCCCCGGGGCAGGGAGCCAGGTGCCGCGCGGGGGGCCAGGTGCCGTACCTCCAAACATGTGAGGCGAGAGGTGCGCCGGGAGCGAGCCGATCACCAGGCGCGGCCCGCCGGGGCCCCCGCCCGCCGGCCGGTCCCTGCCGCCGCCGCCGCCGCCGCCCTCGGGGCTGCTGTGCACGGAGTCCTGCGAGCCGTACGGGCCGCTGCTGCTGTTGGGGATGCTGACGCGGGTCCCCGACGCCACGCTACCCACGGCCCCGCCGAGCGAGCGGCTGCGCGGGGCCGCCGGAGCCGCCGAGGCCGCCGCCGCGCCGCCCGAGGCGCCGGGCTGGGGCGCGCCGGGCACCTGAGGCGGAAGCCTGGCCGCGGCCCGCGCCCCGCCGCTGCCCGCACTCCCCTCGCGCGTTCCGCCACTACCAGAAGGCAGGTCCGAGCCCGAGTACGCGCGGGTGCGGCCGTTGGCGGCGGCCGGGCCGCTCTGCTTGGCGCCCATGTCCGCCCTGCTGCGGGCCGGCCCGCAGGGCCCCCGCTCGTCCGGGACCGGCCCGGCGCGCTGTCCTCCTCGGGGCGGGGCGGGGCGAGGCGAGGCGGACAGGAGGCCCGGCCGCGGGCGCAGTGCGCTGCTCCTGAGGGCGCCGGCTCAGGTGGCGGTTTCGGTTCTGGTGCGCCGCGACGGGCCGCTGCCGCTCTCTGCCGCCGAGCTCTGCGCCGCCGGCCTCGGCACCGCCTCCTCCCGGGCGGCCGCCGCTACCGCCGCCATCCTCCGGCTCCCACGGCGGCTCGCGGGTGAGTGGGAGGCGCCCGCCCAGACTCCGCCGGGGCCACCTTCCCTCCGCCCCCGGCCGCCTAGCTATGATGAGCGGAGAAAGAGAAAACGGGCGGCGCGTGAGGGGACGAGGAGGCGGGCGGGGCGGCGCGCGCTCCCAGCAACTGTCGCCTCGCTCTGCGCCCAGGAGGGGCCGCGGGGTCTGCACACCGAAGCTGGGGATGCCCGCGAGGGGAGGGTCCCCGGCCTAAGCACCGGAAGGTGGAAAGCCGGTTTGGTTCCAGGCTGCCGCCAGGCCCTAGTGTTTGGTGGCGCGCGGTGACCCCGCCCCCGCCCCCTCGCGCCTCCCTACGGATTGGCTCCCGCCTCCCTGGCCCCGCCTTCCCGGGCCGAGGCCTGCCCGCCCGACTCCGCCTAGCCAAGGTACGGCGGTGTGGTAGGCGCCGGCACCCGCGGACTCAGTGATGGACAGGTTGATAACCCCACCCTCTCGGCCGTAGCGCGCCCCACCTCCACCGAGGGGCACGAGCGGATTGGAAAGAAGGAGCCCCTGAGGACGCCAATCAGAAGGCGGCCCCTCCTCTCGCACGTGGCCTGCGGACGCAGGAGAGGAGCGCGTCGCTTTCACCTTTTCCGGGCTGGGCTTGTATCCTGTGTCCCGAGCCTTTCGGTTTGGCTGTGTGTTACTCTCCTCGTTGATGTTGTTGCACACTCTGATTTTTATAAAAAATTGAGAAGCTCACCAACTCTGATGATAAAAAGAAGAGAACAGTGAAAACAAAAGAGATACCCGAGGAGGCTGAAGCCCAGTTGGCATGATCTAGGCTTACTCCCTTGAAAGACTCCGACAGGAGGAAGTTCAAAATGAAGGACTGACAATAAACCAGTCAGACCTTCAATGATAGGGCAAAAACTAAGGTGCTGAGCCCCGGGCTTGGTGGCGCACACCTGTAATCCCAGCACTCGGAGGCTGAGGCAGGAGGATTGCTGTGAGTTAAAGGCCAGCTTTGGGTGCATAGTAAGTTCAAGGCCAACCTGAACTACGCAGCAAGCCCCTGTCTCAAAAAAACAAAACCAAAAACACCTGAAGTGCAGACAACTGCAACGGATTTGACACCTGGCATCTAGGCCCAAAACCAAACTAAACTATGTATAGCGAGCAAGTTTGTTTTACTTTTTGGACTTTAGTTTGTTGTTGTTTTAACCTGGAATGCTTACATTAAATTCCTGTGACACCAGCAGCTTTAAAGTCCTGTAATTTTTCTAAAATGGAATTTAGGGCAGGCGTGGTGGTGCACGCCTGTAATCCCTGCACTTGGGAGGCTGAGGCAGGAGGATTGTTACAAGTTCTAGGCCTGCCTGGGCTATGTAGCGAGTTCAAAGCCAGCCTGGACTGTGTAGCAAGACCCTGTCTCAAAAAATAAATAAATTTTAAAAATAGGATTTAATAAAATCTTAAGGGCATTTCTAGCTGTGACAGCATAAGTCTAGATACCCAGAAGACAGCCCACTTTGACCCTCTCATTTTGAAAATGCCTGATGTGTCATCTACATGAAACAATAGCAAGGGTTCTCCTGGCAAAAAAACTATCAAAATAAATACTTTTTTTCACCATATTTGCAATGAGGCACATGTAGTGATTTTGTCACTCTTTGAAAAGTTACGAGAATCGAGTTTTTAAACAGAAATACATCCCAGTGTGGTGGTACAGGGCCATAGTCCCAGCTCCTCAGGAGACTAAGGCAGGAGTTGGAAGCCAGCCTAGGAAGCAGGGCAAGACCTCATCTCAAAAAATGGGGATATACATATGATATACATATATATATATATATATATAATTTGAAAATTTGGAAAGAAAATGTCCATATATATATTCAAAGCTTTTATAAGCGCCATGTTCGATGTGTTCGCCATTTGGTAAAGTGTCTTTGAGATGGACCCTGGCACCCAACTCCCATCCCCGTCATCACAGGCCTTCAGTGTTGCAGCTCAGTGACATGTAACAACTCATCCTAGCACTGATCATGTTGTTGTTAGACTTCAAAACAGTAGGCTCCATGTCGGTACCCCAGTGCCTCACACATTGCCTGGCACACATGGTAGTATGATACATGTTCAGTCAACGAGTGATGTGTACATCTTCACCGGTGCCACCAAAATGATTCTTTTGAAGTTCACTCGGGAATTGACATGTTCTTATTGTCCTTAACATCACCCATGTTGTGGGGGCGCCTCCCATCTCCTCTCTGGATGGACTTTTCATTTCTTCCCCTGTAGGATTCTGGAGGTATAAAATTTTGGCCGCCTCTGTTCTTTCCTTGGCTCTGTTCCCTCTCTGCTCAACCCTCTTATCTCTCTCCAAATTGTAATTCCCATGAAGATGACGGTGTGTTTTATTGTCAACCAAACTGCCTGACTTAACTTAACATTTGTAGCTTCTTTATTGTTCCTTGTTTTCAAAAATTAAAGGGTCATTTCATCCAAATCAGCACACGCAAGTAAATACACCTATGTAAAAATGAAACAAGTTTCCTATGGTGTACATTCCCTTTTCTACTCTGATTTGCTTTTATAAAATGCTGGTCACTGCCCACTGAATTGATTGCACAACCCACTAATGGATTGTAATCTGCAGTTTGACAAATGACGGTCTAAATCAGTGCTTTGCAAACTTTATTGCACAAAAGACTCATCTGGATACTTTGCTAAAGCAGACCAATGATGTTGGTGCTTCCACTAAATCTCGGGCCACTTTTGAAGAAGCACTGGTCTAATTAATTCTTTCCAGCCCATGAGCAGAACTGTTGCTTTAATGTCCCAGTGACTCTTCAAGGACCAGAGCCCCAGCTCTTTAAAATTTCTAATATTTGAAACATTTTCTTGCTTTTGTATTGTTTTTGCAGTACTGGCAGTCTACCCAGAGCCTTGAACATGCTGGGCAAGCTCTACAACCAGCCCTGAAACTTTTCATGCACTATACTTTTCTTCCTCTTTACATGGTTAAATGATAGTTTGATCAGAGGATTTAGGAGTTTGAAATTAGTTAAGGTTTACAAAATTACTGGCCAGAAACCCATCCTAGTTGTGCGCTTAGCCACAAAAATACCTGACTGAACAGTTTGCTGTTGACTAGTTTTACTCTCAGTTAGGGTGAGTCTCCTCCCTTTGGCTTTTTTTTCTTTTGTGCTCCTCTTTCCTCTCTTGCCCCCATATCCCAAACCTAGATTGGACCAGACCTCCGAAGTGTTGCACAGAGCAAAAGCTTTGTGGCACCCATTAGGTTGGGCCCACCTCCCAGAGGGGCTCTCCTATACCCAGCACCAGCCCTACATATTATGTGGGGGGAGGTGTTTACTGGGAATCAAACCCAGGGCCTCCCATGTGCCAGGCAAGCACTCTACCACTGAGTTACATTCCCAGACTGTTTTATTTTATTTTGAGACAGTCTCACTAAATTGCCTAGGCTGACCTTGAACTTGTGATCCTCCTGCCTTAGCCTCCCAAGTAGCTGGGATTGCAAGCCTGCATCTTGGTGCTGGCTCAGCCCTGTAACATTTTGCTAGTTTTCACTATCCTACTTTTTCACTCATTATAGTTTTTAAAAGATGGCCATAGTTTTGCCCTTTAGAAAAAACAAACCAGGTGTGGTGGCACATAGCTGTAATCTCAGCACTCTGGGAGGCTGAAGTGAGAGAAGAATCCAAGCCCAACCCAAGCAACTCAGTGATTTAGGAAGACCTTGTATCAAAATAAAAAATAAAGGGGCTGGAAATGTAGCTTAGTGCAATGGCCCTGGGCTCAATCCTCAGTATCACAAGATAAACAAACAGGAAATAAAATAAGTATTCATACATTACCTGGTCTTTACCAAAATAGGACTATATGTATAATTACTTATCCTTAAAAAGAGCTTTTTTTTCCTATTATTATAAAGAAATGAATGGACCATCTAGACATTAAAATTTATCTTCATGCTGGGTGTGGTGGCACATGCCTGTAATCCCAGCACTTGGGAGGCTGAAGCAGGAGGATTGCTGTGAGCTCAAGGCCAGACTGAACTACATAGTGAGACCTTGTCTCAAACCACCCTGCCCCCAAAATTTATCTTCATATATCCTACAAAAACACCACTCAAGATATTAATGATTAAAACATATCTTAAATTTTAAAACAAAAAGAGTATTTAGCAATCACATTGTTGGATAATTTCTCAGATAACATCAGTAACTTATACAATGCCTTTAAATTTTTTTTCTGTCTTCCCTGTTCCTTCATTGG
The DNA here is from genome assembly GCA_028451465.1 of Erethizon dorsatum. NCBI lineage: Eukaryota > Metazoa > Chordata > Mammalia > Rodentia > Erethizontidae > Erethizon > Erethizon dorsatum. The sequence goes on from CM051835.1 coordinate 76,539,662, forward strand.
GTCTCCAATGACCAGCAAGGGACAGGAGCCAATCATGCAGGATTATAATCACCATGAAGTAGGTGAGTTCAAGCTGGGGTTAGGCCCTGGCTCTGTCTGACACTGGCTGTGGGATTCGGGGCAAGGCACTTAACGTGGCTAAAACTGTTTCCTGTGGAAAATGCACATGATCATAGTATCAGCCTCACAGAGTGGCTGAGAGTCTCAAAAGTTCAGTCCTTAGTGGAGAGTACTTTGAAATTTGTAGATATACAAATACATTTTGATCTCAACCTTATTATCCTAGCAGGGTGTAATAATTTGCATGTTATCTGTAGCAGTTTGTAATAATGTACAGTTTAATATATGCTAATACGCTCTAGAATTGATTTTACTATTTTGTGTAATTTTAGTGCATTACTGACACTCAAAGATTTATTTGTAATAATTATACTCATTTACTAATAAGTATGTTCATCACTGCTGTAATAATGATAGCATAATAAGCTATGATGACAAATCTATGTCTAGTTTCTATTATAGGATAGATGGATGTATATATAGATAAAATTTGGAAAGAAAATGTCATTAGTTATTTGAAATCTCTAATAGTAAAATCTTTTTATTTAAATTTCTCTTGAAGGGGCCAGTGAGATAGCTCAGCGGCATAAGTGCCTGCCTGGCAAGCACGAGGTCCTGAGTTTGACTCCCGGTACCCACATACGAAAAAAGGGCCGGTGATATCGCTGAGCAGCATGGGCGCCTGCTGGCACACGAGGTCCTGAGTTTGACTCCCAGTACCCACAAAAAAAAAATTCCCTTGATTTCACAGAGAAAGTAATGTTTAACACAGATTCTAGAATTATTTTCATTTCTAGAAATAGTTGAGATACAATGTCAGCACTTGCTAATAAAAATAACTTAATTCTTATTTATCAAAATAGTATAGGGTATTAATAAGGTTTAAATACTTATGTTCCATTCTCAATTAATTCAGTTTGGCTTGCAAATAACATTTAAAAAATATTTTCAAGCCCTTATTTAAAAACCCTTAATACAAAACAACTTCAATCCATGATGTTTTTCCTGAATTATAAAGAAAACTCAGAGTCCATAAACAGTGTTTTAAAAAGGAATCCCATTCAACAGCCAATATCATACTAAATAGACAAAAACTGAAAGATTTCTCTCTAAAATCAGGAACAAGACAAGGATGTCCACTGTCCCCACTCTTATTCAACATAGTCCTGGAAACTTTAGCCAGAGCAATTAGACAAGAGAAAGAAATAAAATGAATAATGATACGAAAAGAAGAAGTTAAATTATCATTATTTGCAGATGACATGATACTCTACATAGAGGACCCCAAAAACTCCACTAAAAAATTGCTAGATTAATAAGCAAATTCAGTAGTGTAGCTGGATACAAAGTCAACACTCAAAAATCAATAGCCTTCCTGTACACGAATAGCAAACTCACTGAAAGAGAAATTAGGGAAACAACACCTCTCACAATAACATCCAAAAAAATGAAATACCTGGGAATCAATCTAATGAAGGATGTAAAAGATCTCTATGCTGAAAACTACAGTACTCTGAAAAAGGGGATTGGAGAGGATATCAGAAAATGGAAAGGTATCCCTTGCTCTTGGATAGGAAGAACCAATATAGTGAAAATAACCATACTTCCAAAATTGTTATATAGATTTAATGCAATTCTCATCAAAATTCCAGCAGCATATCTCACAGAATTAGAGAAAACAATCCTAAAATTCATTTGGAACCAGGAAAGACCGAGAATAGCAAAGACAATTCTGGGCAACAAAGACAAGGCAGGGGCATCACAATCCCAGATTTGAAATTATACTATAAAGCTACTGTGATAAAAAACAGCATGGTACTGGCAAAAAAAAAAAAAAAAAAAAAAAAAAAAAAAAAAGACCTGAAGATCAATGGAACAGGTTAGAAGATGCAGAAACAACTCCAGACATACTAAGTCACCTTATCTTCGAGAAAGGTGCCAAACACATTCACTGGAAGAAAGGTAGCCTCTTTAATAAATGGTGCTGGAAAAACTGGCTCTGCACATGCCAAAGATTAAAATTAGACCCATATCTTTCACCGTGCACTAAACTAAATTCAAAATGGATCAAAGATCTAAATATTAAAACAGAAACATTAAATGGAAGATAGAATAGGTAAAACCCTTGAAGACATTGGTGTAGGCAAAGACTTTATGAATAAAACCCCAATTGCACTATCACAAAGAATCAACAACTGGGATCTCATCTTATTAAAAAGCTTTTGCACAGCAAGAGAAACCACCAACAGACTGAAGAGACAACCCACAATGTGGGAAAAAATGTTTGCCAGCTGTTCCTCAGACACAGGATTACTATTGAGAACATACAAAGAACTCAAAAAAATCAGACCTCCCAAATTTAAAGACCCAATCCAAAAATGGGCATCTGAGGTGAATACACACTTCTCAGATGAAGAAATACAAATGGTAAATAAATATACAAAAAAACGTGTAACATCACTAGTCATTTGAGAGATGCAAATTAAAACAACACTGAGATACCATCTCACCCCAGAAAGAATGGCTGTTATCAAGAAATCAACTAATAACAAATGCTGGAGGGGCTGTGGGGAAAAAGGAACCCTTCTCCACTGCTGGTGGCAGTGTCAACTGGTACAGCCACTGTGGAAATCAGTGTGGAGATACCTCAAAATACTAGGGTTGGAGGTCCCATTTGACCCAGCTATTCCCCTTCTGGGCATCTTCCCAGAAGAATTAAAAACATCGTACCACAGCAATATATGTGCACCCATGTTTATAGCAGCACAATTTGTAATAGCCAGATCTTGGAAACAACCCAAATGCCCATCAACCGAGAAATGAATAAAAAAGATGTGGTATTTCTATACAATGGAGTACTACTCAGCCATAAAGAAAGATAAACTGGAGACTTTTATAGGTAAATGGATGCAACTCGAGACCATACTCATAAGTGAAATAAACCGGACACACATATGTAAACATCATATTGTCTCCCTAGTGTGAGAAACTGAAACAGTAAATAAGATCCAAAATGTACAGTAGATATGGTAAAACAGGAAGAAACTGTTCAAAATGAAAGAGAAACTGGGATGGGGGAATGGAGAAAAGAAGGAAGGGAAAAGAAATATATATATATACACAACATAAGATAGATACACTACTAATTTTGCTTAGTTCATTGAAAAGAAAGGTTTGTGCTAATATTGTTTGGACAATTGAATGCTGATATCTTGTACCCTGAGTAACTAATTTAAAGGTAACAATATGCAATGTATTAACCATTGTTACCCTCCTATTATGTTGTTTTGAAATTTTGTTCTATTATTTTCTCTTTAAAATAAAAAAATATATAAAATAAAAAGGAATCCCAGATCTTTGTCAGGGCATACTGTTGAAAAGACATAAAATTCAGTGGAAAGATGTGTAATGGAGCCAGTACTAAGGGGATTTTTCCCAGCCTACAGAAGTGAAAAGTGACTTGAAGAAAAAATAGCTCTCTGCTACATAATGCATGTGGTCCCTCCTCCAATGAATATGCACCCTCCTCCAGTCTCTTGTCACTTGCTTAAATCACTATGGTTATACATGAATGATTAAAAAGTATAAGATGTTTTTCCTTACCACCTTCTCCCTTAAGAGTAGCCAAAAGCCCCACTGAAGGCAAGCCTCGTATTTTGGGCCTGGGTTACGTAAGCTTCCAAGTACAGGAACTCTATTTCTGCTTTATTTTTAACTCCCCATTGTGCCTGCTTCTAGGGAAATCCGAGACAATCTGCTTGCAGGAGACTTCCAGTTAACTGCTGTGGATCATGAGGAGCAGGCAGCAGTGATTAAGGCATACCCTGAATTACTACTGACTTAGCAGACTTGCATTACCATATGAAGTTTATATGTCAAGTTTGTTGCCTTTTACATTTTTCAACCTAGGCAAGCTATACTTTAGGCAGCCAATTCCTTTCAAGTGGCTACTAAATGGTCTCTGACCCCAGGCTAGGCCAGGTGGGCAAGGGTAAGTTCACAACTCCCCCAGGAATAAGCAAGAAAGCAGTTCGGTAAGAAGCACTGGTCACCTGCCTCACCCTGTTTCCAAGAAGCTCTCGGGGCTCTGGCTGAACTCTCGGGATGCAAGTCTAGACTGGGTAGGTTTTGGAACATAGCTGTGAGCCAGGTAATCCCTGGTGCATGGAAACATCAGGATACATTAGGACCCACACTGCAGTATCTTCCTTCTTTAAACAATGGCTGCACATATGTAAAGTGCTTGGCCCGGGGAATGCAGAGTTAAAACCAAACAAGGTCCCTGCCTTCAAAAATGTTATAGTTTATAGTCAGGGGCCTAGATATAAAAAGATGATTAGAGTGCAATGTGGTACATGCATACTAGAGCTGAGTGAAGGGCTGGGGATTGGGTGAAGGACAAAGATGCAAGCCCACAAGTGACAACAGGCTGTCTTGAGGAACAGCCGTGGTGCTCCAGGCAGAAGAAGCCTGATGCAAGGGGGCACTCTGAGCATCTGAAGAACAGTAGCCCACTGTAGATGCAATTAAAAGGAGGAGGTAAGGAGGTCTGAGAACAGGCTGGAAAAGTACGTTGGGGCAGAGTCTAACTGGCCTGGTGTGCTGGGCTAGGAAGTTGGAATGCATCCAAAAGGCAAAAAGGAACCACTTTCCTAAACGGGGTAGTAGCATGATGGTATTTATAGTTTGAAGAAGCTCAGACAGCATTTTGAAGATTGGATTGATGGGAAGGAGGAAAGCACAGAGAAGCAGGACTCCTCAGAAGGCTGATGTAGTCATCCAAGCAAGAAGTGAATAGAAAGAAACTGAATTAGAGCTGTTAACCTTTCGAGACTGCAGTGTCTGCAGACCTTACACCCCGAAGGGCTGTTTGCATGGCCAAGAAGGAAGAGGCAAGGGTGGCACATAAAGTTTCTGTTCCCTGGCACTAACACTAAGAAGGCATATGGAGGGAAAGAGCATGCTTGAGAAGGGAGGAAGATTGTGGGGAGCGGCTGAAGCTGGAAATTGATCACACCTGTGCTCCTGCCCCACCTCCCTGGCGCAGCCGCCAGACAGAGAACAAAGAGCAACAAAGAAGCAGTGAAGAGTGGCGGGCCAAGGTGGGCTACATAAACAAGATGTTCCAGCCCAGAGAACATGTAGTCCCAAGGCAATCCAAGCAATGGGTTGCTAGGAAAAGGGGTGCCACCTGCCACCAACTTGCTAAATGTATAAATAAACACACTGCTTTGGTTAAGCAGTTCCTCTCCTCCCATCAGGAGAGAGGACTCCACCTGACCTCAGCTTTTTGTCTCTTTTCTTTATTTCTCCATCCTCTCACCGTCCTTCCCCCGGGAACTTTGAGAGCTGCGCCGGACGCAGCAGAAGTTGAATTTGTCTTTATGTAGGCAGCAGGAAATCAGGCCTTAGGTATGGCCAGGCATGGGGTTAAGTTCAGTTGGCTTTGTACACTCAGGCTGACTGGTCTGGTCTCTCTGATCACTGCATTTCATTTTGGTTAGTGTCCTACACTCTGCGTGTGCTCACCCAGCATAACTCAGTGCTGTTCTTGAGATACACATCCTGAAAATGGGCCACAAGGGGCAGCAGAGTTGGTGCACAGTCAGGTTGTAGGGTAGCCAAATTGTAATACTGGGTGTGGCAAGTTTATTCTTCATTGTTAACATTCCATGAGTGAAGGAAATGTAGGCCTTGTTATTTTCCAAAGCAGTCTATTTTACAAACAACAGTTATCTATGACAATGAATCAGCCTATTAAAGAGTTCATCACCTGAAAAATTCCATCATTTATTGTTTTAAAAATAATGACTGTGGTAGAAAAATGCTCCTCTAGTCCCCTAAAATGTCCATGTCCTCATCCTTGAACTCTGTAAATATGTTACCTTATATGGCAAAAGAGACTTTCCAGGTGTAAATAAATCAAGGATCTTGAGAGTGAGAGGTTATCCTGGATTACCTGGGTGGGCCCAATGTAATCACAAGGTTTTTGTAAATAAAAGAGGGAGGTAGAAAGGGCAGGGTTAGAGTGATGCAAAGAACAACTCAACTGACCATGGCTGGTTTTGAAGACAGAAGGGGGCCACTAGCCAAGGAATGCAGGTGGCCTGTAGAAGCTGGAAAAGGCAAATGGATTCTCTTTGAGAGCCTCCAGGAGAAACACAGCCCTGCCAACTCCTAGATTTTAGCTCAGTAAGACCCATTTTGGACTTTTGACCACTGGACTTCTGATATAAATTTGTATTGTTTTAAGCCACTAAATTCATGATAATTTGTTACATCCACAGTAGTAAACTAACACAACACCTATTCTTTAAGGTTTCAAACTCCCCTGATATACAAAAATATCTGGTAAACAGGACCACTAAATCCTTATATGGCTAATACGTATTTTGTTATTTTGGCTTAGCTTCCTGCTCCCACTCATGAGCCATGGTAATTTAGGATGCCTTGGTGTCCTGAAGGTGGGCCTGCAGGTAACTGGCTTAGCGTCTTCAAAGACCCTAAATGGAATTTTCCATTGCCTGCTTGGAACATCCTTGCAGGTTGCCTTCCCCATGGAAGCATTGAGAGTAGAAGGTCACAGTGTTAAAAAGAACAAACTTTTGGTTCAGAGTTTCTGTTTGTGTCTTTTAAAACTCTGAACAATTCTGAAAACAACCCTGTGATTGCTGGGACTTGAGGAAAGGCCTTGGAGCAGTCTTGTAAATCTGCAAAGGCAGAAAGGTGGTGGCTGGGAAAGTCCATACTGACACCTAGTGATACAAAACTGCACTGCCAAGGGCTCCAGATGAAACTGTTTTCATCTATGGGCCCTCATTCCTGATGCACCTACTGCCTCCCAAGAGGGCTTAGAACTCAGTGCAGACCAGCCAACCCCAGCTGCCCAGTTAGGGCCCAAGCAGTTCAGCTTCACTGTGCTTGCATGTACAGGTGCAAAGTTTAGCTGTCTGAAAGTTTTGCCTCTTACTTTTTTGAAATAATCTTTTTTTTTTTTTGCATATTTGAAAGCTTTACTTGTACAAGACTATTTTGTACTTCAGGTGACCAGATTCATTAATACTAAATGAGTTTTAAAGAGCGTTTATACTTTCTGTATGTTCTCAGGACAATTTTTTGGCTCAGATGTCCTGAGCAAAGAATAACTTAAATCTGGGGATTGAACCTATGTAGCAGGTCCTTCCCCTTCTTTGATCTGAAAAGGTTGTATTTGGTTTTTAGCAACTCAGAAGCCAAAGGCACCAAACAAATCACACAGATTTCCATTTTCCCATTTTTTCCTATGCACAGGTGAAATAAGTCAATGGAGAGAATTTTTCGATCTTCTTCCTTAACGGGGCAAAATTAGATTTTGACAGCTCTTGTGGTACCTATGCAAAAAATGATTGGGCCGGTGAGATGGCTCAGTGGCGAAAGCGCTTGCCTGGCAAGTGCGAGGTCCTGAGTTCAATTCCTGGAACCTACATAAAGGAAAAAAAAGGGCCAGTGATATCGCTCAGTGGCACAAGCACCTGCTGGCAAGCGCAAGGTCCTGAGGTTGACTCCCGGTACCCACATTAAAAAAAAAAAAATGATGAGGGGTTGCACAATAATATGAATGTAACTTACATCACTGGACTGTTTACTTTAAGCTGGTTAAAATGCCAAATATTATGTTATGCATATTCTATCACAGTTTTTAAAAGTGATGAAGGGCTGATCAGTTGCAGGAACAGTAGGAATAGAAGAAGATTCCACGGGATTGATCAAACGATTGAATGCTGATACCTTTTTATGTCATTCTGATAAACGAAATGTGAAGATTAATTGGAGATGAACAAATATTAAACCCTTTGGAATACTAATGTCAAACACGCCTACGATTTCCTCATTGAAACAAACAAACTTTTGTTTCTTTTTTTTTTTTTTCTGTGGGTATGGGGGTCGACCTCAGGACCTCGTGCGCCAGCAGGCACCCGTGCCGCTGAGCGATATCACCGGCCCTTTTTTCGTATGTGGGTTCCGGGAGTCGAACTCGGGCCCTTGCGCTTGCCAGGCAGGCACGTACGCCACTGAGCCATCTCACCGGCCCAAAACAAACAAACTTAAACATTATGAAATCATCAGATTTTGCAAGGAATTGTATTTTTCTTCATACATTTAGAACATTTTTATGAACATATAAATATCAAAAGCTTTCAAATCATACAGATGGGAAAATAAAATATGTTATACTAAAATATACAGATTTAGCAGAGAAAGAGCAAAAGGGAAAAAAAAAAAACAGAAAAGCTCTGTGAAACGTCTCTGACTCAGTTTTGAAAATCAGAAATATGAGAGGTACAAATATTTCCAGAATTCAATTGCTCTCATGTGGCAAGCAATAAGAGAAAAGATAAATAATTTTTAGGAAGCAGCTCCAGACATGAATTTTGCAAATAGTGAATTAAAAGGTTTAGAAATGATGATTTGTGACTTTTTAGAGTTTGTAATAAATTGAAAAAGTGATCCACTGAAATTCCAGGGAAGCATCAGAAGACATCTGGAATTTCTTCTGTAAAAGGTAACATTTCAATAAAACATTTACATGGACATAGTATATCTTTTAACAGATGATATACTACTAATAAATCTTTCTCTGTTTCTTCAACCTTTCCCCCTCCCCAATCAATGAGTGGACAAAGAAACAAAAAATAATTTCAAGACCATTATTGATTAGGAGAATAAAGCTACAATTAAGATTTAATTCTAATGTAGCATGATTTTTATAGTGAATTAAACAGCAGTATATATTTGTTGATAAAAATTCATGAGTTTCAGTAGCAAAAGAGTTTCTTCTGGAATTCACTAAGAAACTTAGGATGTACAACTTGAAAAAATAAAAATAAGATGGATGTGGTGGCACATGTCTTCAAACCCAGCTACAAGAGAAGCAGAGGCAGAAGCATTACTTGAGGACAGAAGTTCTAAGCAAGCCTGGGACAGAGATACCCTGTCTCAAGATGGATGGATAGATAGATAGATGGATAGATAGATAGATAGATAGATTGATAGATAGATAGATACATAGATAATGCAGAAAATGTACTTAGCTTGACTGTATATGGGCTTCAGAGGAACAAGAGTTTGGAAAGCCAGGTAACTTCCTCTAGTATTTTTGTAAACCGAGGCATCGTACAGAGAAAGAAAAAGAAGTAAGCATCTATTGTCTTTGTTGTACAGTGCTAGAATGACAGTGATGTAGGGCCAAATGGTGATGGCTTGATAAACTTAATATTTTTTAGTGTAATCTAGTTAATGGCTTGTGTATAGTACATAATGGATTTTTTATGACTTAAAATAATTATCTTCCCTGTCAGGCAAAGGATAAAGAATCCAAATCATTTGAAGGATGAATAGCCTCAGGAAAACATTTGTATCTGTTAGATCAGTAATTCCAGACACTGGACTGTGGAATAGCACCAGTCTATAATGAAGTCCTCATAGTGAAATAAGAAAAATTAGGACAAGGAAATAGTTGCTTTGTTATATGTGAAAAGCTAGATGCAGTCAATGTACAAGGCTGTCTTCAGTCTAAGATTATATCCTTCTTATTCTCATGATAGCTGTAGATGGCAATAGATATTGGGGGATTGGTTTTTTATCGATTCTTTAAAAAAAATTTTTTTTTTTAATTTGGGACAAAGACAAATTGGCACACTGTTATTGATTCCTAAACTCTTTTTGGAATTTTACTGATTTGTGAACTCTAAAAGGTGAGAAACTATTACTCAAGAGAGAGTATTTCCCACCTATGTTTTTCCTGTCTGCCTCAAGACACCATAGTGAAAAGATGCACCTCCACGAACCAGAGCCTCAGTGAAGCTTGTTACCTGCTGTTGCTTAAGCTCCTAAAGGGAGAGGATGCATATCAGAAGAGCTGGGAGTCTTCCGTGTGCTAGACGAAGGCCCCAGGTGGTTCTAGTAGGGCCTTTACCTTCTTCTGGTTAACATCACCCTCTCCCCAGACAAAGCTAAACTGGGAATTCTTACTGAAAAGTATTATACACCCAGGATATTTAAATTTTTTCTTATTATTTTCATTTTTTAATTTAAACTTTAATTTTTATTAGTACATGCTTGTAGTACATAGCAATTGCATTCATCATGGGGAGTTGGTACGTGTACATAACACATTGTAATTCTTTTTATTTCTCATTCCCCTCCTTTCCCTCCATCCAGGATATTTTAATGGGGGTGCAAAAGACCTGAGTACCTCATTTATTAATTCATTATTTTCCCCTCCTTCCATGTCTGTGTTATAACTTCCCAGAAGGATGAGGGGGATACCTAGGAAAGTGCTTTGGAAACATCCAGTAACCAGTGCCACACAGCTTTCCTCTATCTCTAACATCAGTTCTTAGCTCTGGAATTTCAATTTTAATTTTAATTTTAATGTTTCTTTGCTCTTCAGGGGCAAGACATTTAGTTATTCTGAGTTATTGTTTCCTCAAGGAAAAATTGAAGGAATAAGATCAAAGTTTTTCAAACTGCAGATTATAACCCATTGGTAGGGGCAGAAAACCAAATATATATATATATTTAAGTGAAAGAGAATAGGTTTATTTGTTTTTACTTGTGGTATTGAGGATCAAACCTAGGGCTTCGTGCATGCTAAGCAAGCACTGTACCACTCAGCCACATCCCCAGCCCAAGAAAATAGTTTTGAGTGACTAGAAAAGATGAAAGTGTGTCCCATTTGATGAAAATAAACATTGTTTCATAAAACTTTATATACTCTGAGACATAGAATATTTTCCCTCTTTTTGTTTTTTCTATTTTATTCTTTTTAGAATATTTTTCCTACTATGAGCTGTGGTCCCCAAAAAATCAAAAACTATGAGATTCATTAAATGATCCCTATAATCTGTGATAGCTGAAAATTCTATAAAACTCAGTATAGGACTCTCCTTCTACCCACACCAGCTAAGCGTCCCCCTCTGTAAGCCCAAGAACTCCTCTTCGGCCTTAAGCCTGACATCCATTGTGGTCTGCTTCACATGGTCACACAGTGTGCCTTGACGCTTTCATGCAAATTGAACATTAGGTGTTTCTCTGGGATAGTGCTTCACAGAGTACGCATCATACTACAGTATACGTCAATTGTTTGTCCATTGCCCCAGCAGTTGGTGGTGGTTGGTGGCACCTAAGAGAGGAATGCAGGAAAAAAGCAAGGAAACAACAGCTGTACTTAAGCATCTGCCAGATCTCAGAATTTCCTCCTGCCCTCCCCTCAGAGGCCTGAGGCTGTGGAGATGGATGACAGGGAGTGGAAGACTCATCTCACTCTATTTCAACACACTATACACCTCAGCAGCAGGACTTGTTTTTATTACTCGATTGAGTTCACATGGGTAAGTTTTGGCAGCAGCAATTATTCTCCTTATTACTCTACAGATGAAGAAGAAATAGATTTGGCTGTGACATGTTGGATTTTCTCAAGTAAGTCCCATATGGAAGATAAAAGCTTTTAATTCTAATCAGAGCCAGCCAAAAATATGCTTGGCTTCCTGCTTCTTTAAAGCCTCTCTTTCAAAACACTTTGAGGACATGCCACATGCCAGGTGCTGTACCATATTCAAAGTGGAATGCATGACAGAGGTTTGGACAAATTGCTACAGGATCACTGGGGAAGGGGAGGCTCCTGACAGATGCTGAGGAGAGTTGACAGGATATGCTGCTTCACAGAAGAGGTGCTGAGCAGCGAAGAGTAAGGAGCTGACAAGTGAGAAACGAGGGGAAAGTGTTTGGGAAGACAGAACAGCAAGGACAGTGATGGGGGTGGGATGGGGTGGGAATAGCTTGGTGTGTTTGGGGAATGGCAGGCAGGTGGGCAGAGTGGAAGAGGAGCTGGAAAGTTAGCTTGAGGCCAGTTTGTAAACCAAGTAAATCTTTGGATTTTATCCTGTTGGCCATGATAATTAATCATCCAAATGAACCACTTTTGAGAGTCAGTACCATGCTATTAGACAGAAATCAGCACTGTTCCACACCATCAGGGCCATATGGTCACCCTAGCTTTGAGAGACTTCTAAGGCCTAACACTGATTAGATCAGTGTATTACAGAGGGAATTCTGGCCACAGTGTGGATTGAAAGGACAGTGGGTGTCTGCAGTCAGGAAGACAGTTAGAAATGTAGGTAATGAAGACTAGGAACAGGTTTGTCAGAAATAACATGGGTTGACCATGAGATGGGAGTTTAATGATGATTCAGCATTTCCAGGCTGGCTGATGTGGGCGCTAGGCAGGATAAAACAAAAGTAGATTGTATAGTTCGAGACAGCTGACTTGGAGATATCTGCTAAATACTAGAGTTGGTATCCAGTAGGCACTTACAGCTAAGAGGCATAGGCTCACAACTGGGGGATTAGAAGTATAGATTAGGTTGTTATGGTATTCCGTGGAAGTTGCTAAAAACCACTAAGGGAAAAGGGTGGAAGAAGGAGAGAACACAAAATCTAGTGTAGGCTTCCAGGAAATAACAAGGAGCTGGAGGTAGAAGAGCCAAGAGTCAGAGTTGGAGGAGGAAAAATAGGAGAAGATTCCCAGAAGGTAACAGAAGAAGGAAAGAAAGGGGGGTGGTGAAGATCATTCTCTCGATACTGTCAAAAGTAGCCAACAGGCAGAGAATGGTGAGAGCTGACAAGAGGGATTTTATCATTAATCGTTTTGAAAAGGCAGGGACAGAAGACAGGCTGCTATATGATGTGAGCTACAGGGGAATGACTACTCGATGGCAATGACGGACCACACTTTCTGGGGGGGTAACAGGATGGACAAGAGGGGGAGCTGCAGCAGTTTAATGGGGAGACAAAGTTTCCCTGCTTTCTTTCTCTCATGCTGTTCACTTCTAAGTCTCGTGTGAATATGTGGTTGGGAAATCAAAGGAAAAGCAGCAGAATCTGCCACAGGTCTCCTGGGTCTCACTTTCACAGTCTTGAGAGCTGAGCCTGAAGTGCTTTTTACAGTCCTGGTTCCTGAGCCAGAGTGATGGTGGCATTCAGCAATTATACTGAGAATGTTTTCCAGCCCCAAATCCTGATGTCTTGGTTTGTATTCAGATACAACTTGGCAATGGCCCAGTTAAGACATTTCAATGTATAATGCTTTTTGCACATTACTGCTGTAGGCTGCAGCTTTGGTGATCACAGCTATTATAAATTGTGAAAAGATCAATTAAGAGAATTTTACATGATGAATACTCATGATTCTGTGTGTAAGACCAAAGATGGTTAACTCAGTCCCCTTAGAGCCTGCAGAAAGCAGTGACTTTCTAAAAACAAAGTAATGTCGGTGCTAAGGGTTTGGATACAGCTTACCCCCAAAAGCTCATATGTTGGGAGTTTGGTCACTAGTGTGGTGCTACTGAAGAGGTGGGACCTGGTGGGAGGTGATTAGGTCATGGGGGCTCCATCTCATGAGTACATTAATGCCTTTCACAGGAACGAGTCAGAGCTGGTAGGAGTGGATTCACTTCCTTGAGAGCAAGGACAGGCTGTTATGAAAGAGCAAGCCTGACCCTTCCCTGGACTCTTGCTTCCTTGCTCACACACGTGCCCCTCCTGCATGCTGCCACCTCCCTTTCTACTTCTCCTTGTCATGACATTGCCAGGATATCAGTGTCATGTGTCATGTGATCACCAAAGATGCAGCCTACAGCAGTAATGTGCAAAAAGCATTATACAGGGCCAGTGAGATAGTTCAGCAGTGTAAGTGCCTGCCTGGCAAGCACGAGGTCCTGAGGTCGACTCCCAGTACCCATATTAAAAAAAAAAAAAAAGCATTATACATTGAAATATCTTGGAATCCTCAAACCACCAGAATCATGAGCCAAATGAGTTGTCTCTTTACTTTGTAAGTCTCTTTACTTTTACCCAACCTCTCAGTTATTTTGTTATAAAAACACAAAGTTGGACTAACTCTGGGCTACTGTGGAATAAAACTTTCCTTTCCTCCTTCTAAAGATATGCAAGTCACCGACCTGGTCCTCCAGGTGAGTCATCCCCAGCAACAGAGGCTTGTAGGCTCTGACATCATGTAAAGCTAGAGATAAAATAGATAATGCAAACTCAGATAAAGAAGACTCCCTGAAAGAATGAAGAGAGAGGGTGACCCACGGGAAGATGCTGCTATCACGGGCTGCCATTTTTCCCTTTACCTCCTGTTGCCTGAAGGGATGAGTGAAAATTGTTTGCTGGCAGGGTTAGTCTAGGAGGGCTCCCTTCCTTGGACTGACCCCACTGTGCTACAACACAGGTCGTGTTAAAAATTGTCTGCTGGCATTAAGAAATTTTCCTATAAGCAGACCATTATTAGCTATATTGATAAGTAGTCTCTTTTCTTATCTTGGCATAATTTCCATTTACTTATCATAATTATGTTTACATTTTCTTGGTCATCTTTAGTCTCCAAAATATCTCCACACATTATTTTTCATACTAGCTGTGGAGGTAATACCTTTCATTTCTTAATACTGACACTTGTCGTCATCCATCAGTCTCAGGTAACTCATTCTCAGTGACTTAGGCACCTGGTTCAGTCTCCTCCTCCCAAATAAAATCACCATTTGGGAAGATTTCAGCATCCATTTGGACTCCCTGTCATCAACCTGGCCTTACATCCCATTGCCTGCCCTTCTCCCCCATAGCAGTGACTGCCACTTTCTCTCCAGTCCTGCTGTCCATTCCTATGGCTTAACCCTAAACCCTGTCACCACTTAAAACAAGTCCACATTTGGCAGTGAATAACACCAGCTCTGCTTCATTAAATCACTCACTCTTTTTCCTTTAGAACTTCATTAGAGCAATGTTAGCAAAAATGATAGAATAAGGATCTCCAAAAAATCTCTTGTCCATAAAAGCAACAAGAAAATTGGCAAAAATAGTCAGAACTAGCTTTTGCAGAACTCTGTAAATTAACCCAAGTCTTGTAGCAATCCAGGGAATGTTTATTACAGAACAATGGTTGAATCTCTTTAAGAACAAAGAGCTTGGGCCGGTGAGATGGCTCAGCGGCATAAGCGCCTGCCTTGCAAGCGCGAGGGCCCGAGTTTGACTCCCGGATCCCACATACGAAAAAGGGGCCGGTGATATCGCTCAGCGGCACGGGTGCCTGTTGGCGCGCGAGGTCCTGAGGTCGACCCCCCGGTACCCACCAAAAAAAAAAAAAAAAAAGAACAAAGAGCTTAACATGGTCTGTTCCCATTACTCACCTCTCCCAGCTCTGTGGTAGCCTTGAAAATTCACAGCCCACAGTCACAGTGATGACAACTTACTGGAGGAGCCCCTTCAAGCCTCATTCCTAGAGAGCTGTCAGGAGTCACCCTGTCTGGTAGTTCTGGGGAAGATTCCATTTGGAAGGCAGTCTTTATTTGACTTGATTTGGAGGTCACCTGTATGAAAACCTTTTCTCTGGGGGCATTTGTTGAAAATATTTGGAGACAATGGTTTAATTGCAAGGCTGCCTGAGGTAGTGGATAACAGTTTTCAAACAATAGGCTAACCAAAATCTTAAAAGAAAAAGCTGATGAATGAGCTGTCCATGGGGACTTTGAACAGCTCCAACATATTCCTGAGAAACTAGTAGGCCACACATGCACACAGAGCTGTAACGAGCCAGGGCTCTGTGCATGCTCATGAAAGACCTGAGGAGGTCCCAAATCTTCATTTCTGTGCAGCCTGACCTTGAAGCTGTGTGCAAGTGGACACTGAATGCTGAGGCAGCGTTTTCAGCTGTCTGGCTAAGGGTTGAAGGCACGTCCCAGCATGCCCAGAGAGCCCCTTTACAAAAACCAAGGGACTTGTAGGTTCCTGGTATTTAGAGAGATCTGAAATTATCACACAACCACTAAGCTAATCAAGCAGACGCTTCAGTGGCCAAACATGACAAAGAATACTGATTCTACAGACTACTTCTAAAAAGTCACTGAACTAACAAGCAAACCCTAGGTAGGGAGGAAAACTTAATTTCTACAACTGCCAACATCACAGTCAGTCCCCTGTATCCATAGATTCTGCAACCATGAATTCAACCAACTGCAGATGAAAAATATCCCCCCAAATTTCCATCTAACAACTATTTACATTAGCATTTGCATTATATTAGGTATTATAAATAATCTAGAGCTGATTTAAAGAATATGAGAAGCTGAGGATGTAGTTCAGTGGTAGAGTGGTAGAGCACCTGCTTAGTATGTACACGCCCTGGGTTCAATCCTCAGCACTACAATACTAATACTAATACTAATACTAATACTAATACTAATACTAATACTTAATGAATGTATGTGGTTTATATCCAAACACTGTGCCTTTTTATATAAGGCACTGAGTATTTATGGATTCTGGTACTGGAAGGGGCATCCCAGAACAAACCCTGAAAGACAACTATATATAATTTAAATCTCCAATTTTCAACCAAAAATCATAAGACTTAAAAAAAAATGAACTGATACAAAGGGGGAAAGCAATAATAGAAACTATCTGTTAGAAAGCCTAGAATTTAAGATATTCTTTCACACACACTAAAGATGCTTTTCCAAATAGTTAGCCACCCTATGGTTAGTCAAGGTGACACATAAAGTTGACCATCATACCTTCTAAAAAATATATAAGAAACTCATAACCACTAACATGTGTATTATTTAAAAATAATAATAAAGATTGATGAAGACGTGGAGAATTTTGGATCCTGGTACACTGGTAATATAAATGTAAAATGGTGCAGCTGCTATAGAAAATAGTATGAAGACTCAAAATTATATATATTGAGAAACAAGAGATTCATGTAACATACTTAACTATTATAGATGATTGACCTTTGAGAAATTCCAGTTGCTTTTGTCCTGGACAGATCATGTCTATAGAAGGCTGGGGAAGGCTCTAGAAAATGGGCTTATTGTGATCATGTTTAACCATTAGTACCCTGATTGCATGGATTGATTGCCAGAGAGGAATCATGACATCATTGTGGATCCAAAGGTGAGAGAGCTGTGCTTATGTAGAGTCAGCGTTTAGATCCTTGTAGCATGTATATTAGGTATTTATTTAAATCAAAAGAATTGTGTCTCCCATTTGTACTTAAGCACTAGCTCTTCTTTGCACAGTCAAATATTTGCAGTTATATTTTGTGTTGAGTATTTTGCAACACAACAATAAAACAAGACACAGAATGCCTTAAAAAAAAAGTTACATATATCATTATCATAGGACCCAGCGATCCCATACATGGCTATGCACCCAAAATAATTGAAAACAGAAATTCAAACAAATACTTGTAAACCCATGTTCATGGCAGCATCATTCAAAATAGCCAAAAAGTGGAAACAACTAAAATGTTCAACAATAGATGAGAAGATTTTTTTTAAATGTGGTATATATGTATAAATAGGGTATTATGTAGCCTGTAAAAGGAATGAAATTCTGATACATGCCACAATAAGAATAAACACTGAGAGCATGTTAAGTGAAATTAGCCAGACACCAAAGAGCAAATATTGTATAATGCCACTTATACGGGGCCTTTAGAATAGGCAAATTCATAGAGACAGAAAGTAGAATGGAGGTTATCAAGAAATGGGGTATGTTATTTATGAGTACAGAGTTTCTGTTTGGGATGATGAAATTTTGTGGAAATGGGTAGTGGTGATTGTTGCACATTCTGAATGTATTTAATGTCACTGAATCATACGCTTAAAAGTACTAAAAATGGGGGCCGGTGAGATGGCTCAGCAGCGTAAGCACCTGCCTGGCAAGCACGAGGTCCTGAGTTTGACTCCCTGTACCCAAATTAAAAAAAAAAAAAAAAAACTAAAAATGGTAAAGTTCATGTTTGAACATATTTTACCACAATAAAAAAGGAGAAAAAGATCTCTCTATACACATACATGCACACGTGTATGTATAATGTACATACGTATGGATAGATATAAAATGTATGCTTCTTGTAAAAAGTTAAAATATTTGGCATGTAGTTTATTCACTTTTTATAGCTTAGTGTGCTAGTTAATGTGTGGGGTGTTAGCTTTTTCCTTGTTTTTATTTTCGGGTTGTTTCTTTCTTTGTTTTCTTGAGGAACTGAGGCTTGAAATTTGGGAGCACTGAGCCCTTTTTAAAATTATTTTAAATTTTGCGACGGGGTCTCATTAAGATGCGCAGGCTGGGCTGGAACATGTGACCCTCCTTCCTCAGTCTCTCGAGTAGCTGGGATTACAGGCATGAGCCATCATTGCCTGTTTTTTTTTTTTTTTTTTTTCTTGCTTTTTGCAAATGGGATAAGTATCTTGTCATAACATCTCTCCTTTTCTGTACATACAGAGCTACAAGGTTTAGTATTAAAATATGTAGAAAAAGAAAATTCTAATTTCTTTCCTCCTACATTTAGGAATATTTTGGAGGATGAGTCTTTCTTGGGAGTCTGGGCACATCAACCGTATACTTCACAACTGTGTAGTATGTTAATTGGCGATAAACCTGGGGTGATAATCATGGTAGAAAAGGTTATAACATATAAAGGTGGCCTCAACTTTCTAAGAATAGCTTCATTTTAATGGAAAGTGGTGATAATTTGAATTGGGAAAGGAAGACTGGAGTGCGGTTAGGGTAGGGGTAAAGATCCGGGAAGGTAGAGTAAGGCTGGAACTAGCCAGCTATGTTTCTTTCCCTTATGGAGAACACTTCCTTCAGCCAGGAAGTCCGAGTAGATAGGGGAGGTGGGCACGGCACAGTATTTGTCTTGGATAGTGAAGAGGTGATGTTTGAGTAAACAATTGCTCGCAATCAATCCAATTAGCTAACAATTATTTATCTCTTGACAAGGGAAT
This sequence comes from Erethizon dorsatum, assembly GCA_028451465.1. Taxonomy (NCBI): domain Eukaryota; kingdom Metazoa; phylum Chordata; class Mammalia; order Rodentia; family Erethizontidae; genus Erethizon; species Erethizon dorsatum. Next base: position 76,558,561 of record CM051835.1, read on the forward strand.
TAGATGGCTAGATGATGGGGTGAGAAGAGACCTTATTGCATATGCCCTTTTACTTTTGAATTTTGTACCACTTGTCAGCATTAAGTGAAATATTTGAAAGTTTACTCAGCCAGAGACTTAGTACTGTGTTTTTAATTGTCTGGTATGGAGCATAACACTAGTCTTAAAAGCAGGGATATTTCCAAAGACCTCAGGATCCCACTAGATTGCTCTGGAGCCAGATTGCCTGGGTTCAACTCTTGGAACTGGTCATTAGTGGTATGACTCTGGGCAAGTTAATTAATCTCTCTTGTGACCTAGTTTTCTCAGCTGTAAGTTAGGGATGCTGCTGCTGCTGCTGCTGCTGATGATGATGATGATGATGATGATGAGACCTACCTCATGGGGTTGTTGTAGATTAATGCATGTTAAAGGCATAGGATATGGAAGTTTGCTGCTACTGTTGTTTAAGTAAGTAATGGAGGGAAGGACTCTGATTTCCTAGTGCTGTACTTTTCCCGTTATGCTACTAATAAATAATAGTAGTAGCTAATGTTTAGTGAGAACTTACTATGTTCCAGGCATGGTCCTAATTATATTCCAGACATAGTCCTTCATTGAGTATCATGAAGTAGGAACTATTTTTACTCCCACAAAACTGGGGTTTCACTGGCCCAAGGTCACACTGCTACTAAGTAGTAGAACAAGGAATTGAAATCCAGATGTGTCTCCTGACTTCCACATTATATTAACAACTTAACAAGGAGAATTGTTCAGTTCATTTAGCAGACAACAATCTACATGGCCCCAAACTATTCCCCTTCTCTTTCTGTTGTTTCCTCTGTATTTGCCCAAACAGTCCCACAATGGCATTTTTCCATGATTAGCATTAGCAATCAAGTCACACACTGCTTTTTTACATTTTACTTTTTCTTTTTCATTTTTTTGTCTTTTTGAGATAGGGTTTCACTGTGCAGTTCAGACTGGCCTTGAAATCACTTTTGTAGCCCAAGCAGGTCTCGAATTTGCAGTGATCCTCCTGCCTCAGCCTCCTAAGTACCACCATGCCTGGCATCACATTTTTTTTTTTTTAACTGAAAAACAGCATGATTTTTCTAAATGTTAAGGACTTTTAAGGTTGTGTTCCTTCAAATCAGTACTACAAGCAAACCAACTTCCCTAAAGCACAAAGCACAAAGCTTTCAGTTCAAAATGCAAATCAAACTCTACCAGTATTACGAAGTTTGGTTGCATAATGGGAGACTGGTATTTTTCAATAAAAAGACATCTTCTAGAGAGGAGGGTATCACAGGCTGTTTGTGCCACCCACTCCCCATGTATATGGTGAACCCTAATCTCTAATGTGATTGGGTTTGGAGGTGAGGCCTCTGAAAGCTAAGTAACCTTAGATGAGGTCACAACGGTATGGCCCAGGGGGTGGGATAAAATACTCTGTCTCCACTCTATGAGGACATAGGTGACTCTGTACAGGCCAGAAAGCAGGCCCTAAAAAAGAAAAAAAGAAAAGAAAAGAAAGCAGGCCCTCACTGGAACCAAATAAGCAGAAACAAATACCTGTTGTTCAAACCTCTCAGTCTATGACACTTCACAATAGCAGTGGAAGCAGACTAAGACAAAGGATCTTCCTGAAGACAAGGTTCTTTCATACTTAAGGAAGAATTGGTTTTTATAAAAACAGCAAAGAGCTAGGCAGTGGAGTGATAAGGGAAAAAAGTGAGTGGACTATCTGTACCATTTTCCATGCATTCTGCAGGACACAGCTGGGAACACCAAACCCATCTGGGAATGCAAACATTTCCAGAGAGCTCGGTTATGACTACAAGCACTGGTGATTACATAGTCATAACTCATATTAATGTACCATGTCTTCCAAGTGGGGCCCAGTGACAGATGTCAGAGATCCTGCCACAGGCATGATCCACTCCAGGGGATTTGAGGGCGACAGTTGGTTTCGAGGCGTGGGAGAACTGATGTGTTGGACATCTGCTGCAAGGAAGAAGACTGACTATACAGAGAAAGCCAACTGGTAGGGATTTCCCTGTGTATAGTTTTTAGAGACATATGCTGAGTGTTATTTACTGCTCATTAGCCCATATACCTCTGAGAGATGCTGCCTAAACTACTATAAATCTCTTATTCGAGCTGCATGCAGATATTCATGCATATTCATGAGGAGAAGGAAATGACTGGTGTGTGTTTCTGAAAAGCAAGATCAATAGAAAGCCAGAGTTCACAAGTAGCCTCATGTTGACTAGAGCAGGACTGACAAGTATGCTACCGTACCCCTTCCTAAGCCCTTGGCAGACATCAGTAATCAATCGTTGTGGATGATCATTGCTAAGGCTGTGACCTCAGACACTGTTCATTCACAGCTCCTGGGAGCCACTACCCATCTTCCAGGCTTGACTCCCTATAGAAACTGTCATTCTTGACTTAGTTTCCCAAGTAGTTAAAGCCACCACACCAAATATTTTTAGCTTAAATCCTGCTCTTCCTCCTACCACCTTGCCTCAGGTGCCAGCTCTCCTTTCCAAGGCATCCTAGGTATATCCTTCAATCTTTATTACCCTCCATGATACAAAAACAACTTCAAAGGTAAGCTTGCCCAAGAGTGATGGCACAGATAGGAATGACATTCAGTATATTTAACAATGGGCTCAGTCCAGGTGTTGGGCAACCAGAATGGCTTCCTGTCCATGAAACATCAAGAAGACAGTGCTGCACATGGCATGAGTTACCTTAGAGAAGCATGGCAGCCAGCCAGGGAGTTGGCATTTTGGGAAAACATTTGAAAGATACTCGATAAAAACAGAATTGATTGGAATCTCCAAAGGCCTTCTGAATTAGTGTGTGCTCCATGCAGATTTATGGTCTTCAGGCTGACAGAGCCCAGCTCATCCTCTGTCATTGTGAGGGTATTCACAAAGTTGTTCTCTCCAGGATCATTAGGATTCCTTGATTATCATCCTCTGCTATCCAAACTCCCAGAATCTTCTGCAACTGAAGATTTTTCTTTTTGGCTCATTTTTTTTTTATTAAAACAGAGCCCTAAAAGCAGTGATTATTTGGAAGGTTATGCAGTTCTTTCTCAGAATGTAGCATTAAAAAGGGCTGTCTTTCATCTTTATCAGTGGAAAGAGAAATAATGAAGAAAATGCCTCCATCTAGCCAGTGAATGATTATATACCTTTGGAATGAAATGTGGGTATTTTAGAACTGTTTCCCAATGTGTGTTCCTTAGATATTTTGCCTGCATTAACAGCCCTGGTTAGTTTGTGAAAACACTGATTTCATGATACCCTCACCAGACCTAATATCTGGGAACCTTTGGCCAGGAGAATCAGAACTCTATCCTTTTTAGACTAACATTTACAAACATGTTCCTTAAGAGTTTTTAATTGTTCTGCCCAGACTTCACCTTTCCTTGAACTGATTTCTTAAGAACGAAGACTTGACAATTCAGAACATTAGCCTCTCTTTGTTACATTCATAGTAGAATTTAATCACAGAGAAAACAGATACAGAAATAAACACTGGTCCATGTATCACTGAATACAAAGCTGATTGCTAGTTACAGACCTGTAGGACAAATGACTCCTTTGTTGTTCTCATTCAATCCAGTCAGCACTGGTTATTCCTATGGGTGCAGGAAAATCATGGACAGATGATAGCAAAGAAAAGACCATCCACAAGTGTTGCACTTAGATCTGGAATGCTCCTAGGGCTGTGGTGTGACTCGGGACTTGGTCTCACTTGGTCCCTGACTGTGGCACCCCTTCGAACTCTTTCACGAACTCAGCCGGAGGCCCTACTCAGTCCAATGTTGTCTCTTCTAACAGTGAAGTCCCTTTGCCTCTGAAGGCCTCTAGTGTTTTCTTTGTTGCTAACAGGATTAAAATGTCAGCCCCCAAGTGGCCTTTATTCGACATCAAAAATTATATCCTAGATTGAAATATGTGTCTTGTAGTTTCATTTTAAAAATCAGGCTGGTGCAGTTAAATGACTGTGGACTTAGAGCTCAGACCAACTGAGTTCAAATTTGGACACTGCTGGTTAACCAGTGGGGGCCCTGATCAAGCTACTTGTCTTCTCTGAGCTTCAGATATTTTTAATGAGCACAGTACTTCTAATCCCATAGAGTCCCTAAGAGGATGTAATGCAACAGTATACAGGGAAGCCCCAAACAGCTCCTAACATATGTCTGTATGTCCTTAGCAAATGTTGTGTCCTTCTATTTCCAAGAAGCTGGGTAAATTTCCAAAGCTTAGCATTATCTCTGCTAGCCAAAGTCAGTTAATCATTGACTGACAAAACCAGGTCATACAAGATCTAGAAACAGCAGTGTTGTCCTTCAGCTCAATGTTACCAAGCAGACTTTGGAATGTTAGATATTTAAAAAAAAAAAAAAGAAAAAAAAATTAACACCAAAAAATAGGAAGGATGTTCTTTAAGAGGAAAGAAAATAGGAAGGATGTTCTTTCAGACACACATACACACCAGGACATTTACCCTTATTTTCCTCATTGGCTACCGATCAAATCAGACTGCACTGGGTCCTTGGGGGAGACACTGCTCTGAAAGGAACCCAACGCTGTCTTCTGAAGACAAAGGACACTGTGAGTCAGCATTTCACTCTAAAAGCCTTCCATGGGTCTCTGCAAGAGAGGCGTCACCAGTCCCTTCTGAGCCTGCATCTAAGTGCTGCCCAGAGGTCAGACGGTTCTGTGGAACTGGTGTGGCAACAGCCATGAATTGTAACAGCCTCTGCCAAATTCCTTGAAGAATCACAGAGCCAGGTACTCTTTCCATTGCATGTGGAATGTCTCGAAGACACAGAGGGTGAAATGAATTTTCTGCCTTTCATTGATGTCGTGAGGAAGACAGGATGAGAAAGCATATTTTAAAGCTGGGTCCAGTGTTAAAGACATACGGCCATCTAACCAGCCACCCATCCATTCTTCAGGGGAGACAAAGAACACATAAGGAAATTGTAAATCTGCCGGCATCAATCTGGACTACAAAATGGTCTTGATGCCTTTTCTTTTTTTAATTCTCAAAAATCTGTGTCCTCTAAAAGCCAATTGTTTAAAGTTCACAAGTAATGTTGTAAATATATAAACATGAATATTTTGTTAGAAAATATTTTAAAAACTGATAATATTACAAAAGCAAAAAATTATTTTATATGTATTAATTGCCTGACATAGTCCTATACTCACTTTTTTTTGGGGGGGTGGGCATTACAAATGTCAAAAAATTTGCATTCATATCAAGCAGTTACAGTGTCTACTTAGGAGTAAAGTAGAGAAAGGGAGTAAGTCCATCTACAGGAGGAAACTGAGGCCCAGAGAGGCAAAGTGACTTAACCATTGCTATGGTTTGTTCCCTCCAAAATTTGTTGAAATTTGATTTGGAGCAGTGTTGGGAGGTAGAAACATGAGGGTTCTGCATTTGTAAATGGATGAGCCCATTCATGGAATAATAGATTAATGGGTTATATTGGGAATGGTTTATTATGAAAGTGAGCTCTCTCTGGCTAGCTTGCTCTGACTTGTCACGTGATGTCCTCTGCTGTGTTATGATGCAGCATGGAGCCCTCCCCAGATGCTGATCAGATGCTGGTGCAATAGTCTTGGACTTCTCATCCTCCAGAACTATGAGCCAAATAAACCTCTCTGCTTTATAAAGCACCTGGTCTGTAGTATTTTACTACAGCATTACAAAATGGACTATGACACTGGCAAAAAATTGGGTTCTAATCCTTTTTCTGCCAAAGGTTCATTGCAAGATGGAAATAAGCCTCAACTTTACCTTGTCGATATAATGTTTATACTATTGTGCTCCACATTCTAAGGACTGCTGTCGCCAACCTGTTTACTCAGATGCAAAGTAAAATGCTTTAAATTTATGTAAAGAAAGATTTCATAGTGTGTCAAAGCTGTAGTGTTAACAAATAGTAAGTCAAATTGTAAGTCAAGCAGATACTTAGAATGACAATGTTTTGGAATGACAATATTTTCTGCTACTTGTATCTGTCTTTTAAAAGGACAGATAAGCACTATAGTTACAGATGAGAGAGAAGTGTTACCTGTTGAAAAATTTCTCTCCACCACCAAAATGTTCCAAGGCCTGTAGTTCTCACCAATCGTTTCTTCTTTGGGTTAGGACAGTGTTTTTATTCATTAGTTCAGCCATGCTCTCATCCAACAGTTATTATCTGAACCCCTGCTGCGTGCCAGGCACTGGGTGTACCATGGCACAATGCCCTTGTGGAATTTATGATCTATTGGGGGAGACAGATGTCAGACAATTGCAGGATGCTTGTCCTTTCTGGTAAGATCTATGAAGGACAAGAAGCGAGCAGGGGGCTCAATCAGGAGAAGGACTTTGAGGGTAAGAAGGAGTCAATCAAGTGCTGAATGGAGGAGGAGCTCTGCTGGCCAAGGCAGCAGTGCTGGCCATGGGCCAAGGCCAGGGTATGCAGGAACTTGCTCAGTTCCAGGAATTGCCCTTGAAGCAGAAGCAAATCATAGGAGAGGATAAGTTGTGATATATAGGTTGGAGATTTTACCAGGGTTGGTATCTCAAAAAAATAACTTTACATGTTAGGAAAGTTAGCCAGGCGTGATGTTCAATGCCTGTAATCCCAGCACTCTGGAAGGCTGAGGCAGGAGGATTATGAGTTTGAGCCCAGCCTGGGTAACTTGGAGATATAGTGAGGCCCTGTCTAAAAAGAAAAAAAGAAGAAAGGACTGCCAATGTAGCTCAGTGTGAAGGCCCTGGATTCAATCCGTTGCACAAAAAAAAAAGAAAAAAAGAATGTTGCCTTGAACTTGACAAATACAGTCACTGGATAACTTGGCATAAATAAGTGTATCAAGTTGACTAGTCTCAGTGGGAGAGTGACAAAGGACAGGTTTGAAGAAGGAGAAGGTAAGGTCTGGAAGAAGCCTTTCGCTGGGAGCTCCATCCCACCCAGAGGGCCAAAGCATTAGGTAAACACAGATACAATAGGGGTGGGAAGACTGCTGGCGTGTCCCACCACATTCAAAGCTGGGGAATATTTAAGAAAATGAAATACACAAAATTCATCATTATACTCATCAAAAACCAACTAGAATCTGATACAGGTTTCTTTTAAAATAAAACTCTAGGTATCAAGGTCCCCAGTAAGTACATTTAAAGGATAGGAGAAAAATTGGAGCTAGGTAAAGGGACAAATAATAGATTATATCTCTTCCAAGAGAGATCATGTTGAAGAAAAACCTAAAATCAGTATTTTAATGCCAAAACATAAAAGACTGTGGATAACAATTGGGTGATAGGAATTAGTACAATTTTGGCTCCAAATGTGCCTTTTTTTATAAGTATAAAGAACACCAGAAGGAGAAGCATTTTCCCGAGAGTATATTAACATACTGTATGTGTGTGTGTGTGTGTGTGTGTGCGTGTGTGTGTGTGTGCCTGAGCACAGTGCCATTTCCATGGCAACGGGGTGGGGTGCCTTGCCATGAAGCAATCTTCTTAGATTCAGGCACACTTACAAAAATCCATGTACTGAAAGCTGTGGGGAAGATTATTTGAAACTAAAAGAAAAATTATTCTAATCTTCTTTTTTTTTTTTTTTTTTTTTTTTTTTGTGGGTACCGGGGGGATGACCTCAGGACCTCGCGCACCAACAGGCACCCGTGCCGCTGAGCGATATCACCGGCCCCTTTTTCGTATGTGGGTTCCGGGAGTCGAACTCGGGCCTTCGCGCTTGCAAGGCAGGCGCTTAAGCCGCTGAGCCGTCTCACCGGCTCTAATCTTCTTTGAGATGAGTCAGCCCATCCTCTCTGCCCCCACCCCGTGCTCATGTGCTGGACCTGTCTGCTCCTTCAAACTGAGCTTCAGGCACTTTTTTTCCAGATAGCACCATTTCCCCAAATTCAACCTAGGAACAGCATCAGTCACTGCCACCATTTACTATATCTCTAGGGCTTTCTCAACCTTTGAGGACAGTGATCTCCTCATTATCATTGATCCTGAAAACAAATTCATAGGTTGTTATTAAAATATTATCACTGATCTGTGTGTGTGTGTGTGTGTGTGTGTGTGTGTGTGTTTGTGTGTAGTAAGGGAAGGAAGACAAAGAATTGCCAGAGTTTTTAAACATGTGAGAAATTTGACTATATTATACCCAAAGTTCTTATAGCCCCAGTCCTTAACCTGTGATATCTGACTTGCTTTTGAGATGGTCAAGAAATAAGGAAGCTTTTGTTCTCAGACCTCCAACTTTATTCTTGGACAATTCTTTCCCTTTCTTCCTTTCTCATTTCAGGGTATAGATGGAGTTCGATATAGTAATAAATGTCCCTTTTGCATTCAGTGAGCAAGTAGATTTCTGAAGTTCTATTCATCCGGAGTGATATACTGTAATACAATTTCTAGCAGTGGATCCTTATTGAACTTTATTATTTCTATAATACTTACAAATAACTATAACCTTGCTTACATATTTTATTATGTTGCCTTTTAGTGGCTAGATCTTCCAAAAATAGTGATCCTGATAATTAGAATGCTTCAACTGTTTAAATTTATTTTGAAAGGAATACGCTTAAACATTTATTCGTGTAAACTATTATCATATACTTTCTTAACCACAAATCTGATGATGGCTGCACAATTTGCAACCAGGCAAGCAGGAGAATAAAGATCTAAGTAAGCTCCAGGTACTCAGAACATAATCCAGTACCAGAACCCACTTTTTAAGAATGAACTCCATTAAAGACAACACTCCCTTGATATAAGACCACTCGGCAGGCAGGAGGCAGCTCTCCATTCAACTGTGAACCTTAACAATGGGGTCACCTCAATAAAGAACAGTGTCAGGCTGAATTAAAGGACTGTAAACTGTGTACACAAAGGTGAATGAGACAAATAGCAGGGTGCTGGCACATAGGAGTCAATCAGTAAATATTGTTAATGCTCATCTCCTGCCCACACGCATCCACAATAAAAGATCAAATGACGGTCCTGTCATCTGCTCGGCAAAACACTGCCTGTGCTATATACAGAGACCATAAAACCCACCAAGCCAAGGATGATCGCACCTTCCTCATGCCGGATAACTCATCTTCCTTTCTCAAGACAAAGGTGTTAATCCAATTCATCTGGCCAAGTTTGTTTTCCAAATTAATATTTTAGAGATGGAGTCTACAAGAAAAGAGCTAATCTTCTTTGTACTCTAATAATCACAAGATGTCCATAGTCTGAGGGATCAGGAATAATTAAATAATACAAGCATTATATTGCTTCCTTTTATCCTTTTACTTACATTTCCTATGGGTTAAAATGGAGTTCAGCTTGGAAAATAAAGAAGCAATGGTTTGTAAAATTCAGTTATTCTGCCTATGGCCTATAGTCATCACACAGTCACGAGGGTGAAGTCATAAGTAGTGTGGTTGTGCTAGTGAGGCTTGCTTTATTTGCATGAATACACTGGATTAATGAGGTAAAGAATAAAAACAAGAAACATATTGTTTTCTAACTGCCATGCTTTCTCTTGGGTCTTTCTAAGTATTGTTCAGTCCTACACAATTTTCCAGGATTTTCAGTCACTATTCATGAGTTCCTATGTTCCATTCTCTATGAGAACAGCTTTCTTGATACCACATTTCAGCTGGTTTCCCAGTTGGGTAGACCTGTGTGTGACTCTATGTCCAAAACACATGCAGCACTAACTACTTCTTCACCACCCTGCCACAGCCTGGCCCAAGGCAGCATCATCTCTTATGGAGTCAATGCAGTTGCCTCCCAACTGGCCTCTCTGCCTCCATCCTTACCCCTTTATTGTCCATTTTCAAAACAGCAGCCAGAGTGGTTCTTCAAAGGCAGATGTTGGATAGCTGGACATTCCTCTGCTCTGAGCTCCGCCAGGACTCTCCATCTCCATCACACTCAGAGACAGAGGCAAAGAGTTTGGTTTCTGCTTTTGTTTTTGCAGTACTGGGAATTGAACCCCGGGCTTTGTGCATGCTATGCAAGTGCTCTACCCTGAGCTACATCCCCAGTTCTTCAACATTTTTTTAAAATTTTGAGACATGTTTCTCAGGCTGGCCTTGAAACTGCAATCATCCTGCCTCAACTGGTTGGGTGGCTGGGATTATACGCGTATGCCACCATGCCCAGCAAAAGTCAAAGTCTTCACAGTGGCCTAGGGAGGAGGACCCCCAGGACCTGGTTCTCCATCACACTGTGATATCAGTTCCCATTGTTTTCCACTCACTGACATGGGCACTCTGCCTTCTTGATGTTCTTTGAACACACTGGGCGTTGCCTGTTCCTTTTGCCCAGAATGCTCTATCCTATAATAGTAACACGATTACTTCCTTCATGTGCACCAGCTTCTGTGCGTGCATGTTAGCTTTTTAATGAGACCTCACCTTATTATCTTGTGCTGGGGGTGTAGCTCAGCAGTGGAACGCTCGTCCAGCATTTGTGAGGCCCTGGGTTCAGCGTGGCGCGCACACATATCCTATCTCCCTACCTTCCCCCAGCACTCCTGGTCTCTTCACTGTGGCCCTAAGGCTTCTTTTATCACAGAGTATTGTCATTTTCTTTTTTTTTTTTTTTTGTGGGTACCGGGGGGGTCGACCTCAGGACCTCGCGTGCCAGCAGGCGCCCGTGCCGCTGAGCGATATCACCAGCCCCTTTTTTGTATGTGGGTTGCGGGAGTCAAACTCGGGCCCTTGCGCTTGCCCGGCAGGCGCTTACGCCGCTGAGCCATCTCACCGGCCCAGTATTGTCATTTTCTAATCTACTCTATTGCTTCCTACCTGCCCAGTGGAAGGTAAGCACTGGCGGCAGAGAGCTTTGTTTTCTCCCTGATGTATCCCAAGCACAAAGCAGTGCCTGGCAAGTAGGGAATGCCCAGAAAATACTGAAATAGTCAGTGAATGAACTAACACATCCTCAGTGTCTAGAGCCACCACAGGCACACAGTAGGCTCTTAATGCCTGTCGCATGTCCGTCCCTGGGGGATGAAGAGGTCTAAGTGTCATCACAGAGGAAACCTGGGCAGCACAGCCTGGCGATTCACAAGACTGCAGGCACTGCCTCGGCTGCTTTGGAGTCTTGGCTCCACCGTGTCCTCCTGGTATGACCTGGTATGACCTAGGCAATTTATTTAACCTCCCTGAGCCTCCGTTTTCTGATCTGACATGAATTGAACATGGTAATTTGGATAATAAGCCTGGTTAGTGTTCAACAAACGGAAGCAGTTTTGTTTGTTTGGGGGCTTTTTGTTGTTCTGTGTGTTTGTTTGTTTGTTTTGTGCAGTACTGGGGTGGAACCCAAGGCCTTCCCACTGAGCTACATCCGCAGCCCCTTTTTAATTTGCTTTGAAACAGTCTCACTTTGTCACTAAGTTGCCCAGGCTAGGTTTGAACTTGCAGTCTTCTTGCCTCAGCCTCCCAGAGAGCTAGGGTTATAGGAGCAATTATTATTCTTAAGAGATCATATTCTTTTACATCACTTTACAGGGAAATAATTTCCACATCCTTTCATACCCCTTGGGCTTGCTGGGAGGCAAAACCATACATCATAAGAAAAATACTTTGTAAACCATACACTACAGATGTTGAAGATTATGATTCTTTTGAGTCCCCCCGATATCTAGTCCTGTGCTGGACATATGAGAGAACCCCGTGACCAATACCATCTGAAGATGCTGGAAAGTCTCATGTCCTGACTCTAATCAATAGCTGGGGTCTCTTCCAAGACAGCTGTTTCCCATGACATCCCGGAGGCAGAGCAGGGCTATGCCTCTATTTCAAAGTTCTCCTCCTTCTCTTCCCTCTTTCTCCCCAGGCTGCCAGGACAGGGAAAGCACAGCCATACTGCTGGAAGTGAAATCTGCAGTCTGCACTATTGGATGGGTTTTGCACATGGTCTGTTACTATGTTCAAAGCATTAAAGAATCTATAAGTGGATTATTTACAGAGCTTCTCTCTTTGCCCTAATGCATACTTTCTCTCCCTTGTTCCCACTGGTTCCCTTTGTTTGCTGACAGCATCTGCCTACACTGGGTACGATTCTCCCAATCCCTAGAAGAAACAGCCTTCACCTACACGCCAGGATGAACTAAGATTGCTGCGCAAAGCAAGCAACCTTTCTAAATATATTGTTTGCATATAGATATCAGCAGCCTGAAAAAAATCTGAGCAACGAATGTCAAACTGACAGCACTGTGTTTTCCTATTGTTCTCTCTGAAAATACCGTTCTTAACACATCCACAAAGGCAAGCAGGATTCCATCGTATCAGTACTTCAGGAAGAGACAAGCAGAGTTGGTTAAATTGTGGGCATTGGATATTAAAGAAAATGATTTCTGGAAGAATTCAGTTTTTATTAAGAAAAAAAAAGATTAAAAGAATTCATCAACTTGGAAAAAATTTTGTTCTAAGCCCCTTTGCTGACAGTCGTTCGTGCTGGGGGATGCGTATTACATAATAATGTGCACAGCAGGTTAGTTTTTCCGACATTTCTGCCTTGGGAACCACGCGTCACACTCCCAAGCACCCTGTGAGGGAGGCAAGGGCAGTTCTCTCCACTAGAGATGGAGCAGCTGCATCTCAGAAAGCTGGAGACCCTGATTATTCCTCAGAATACCCACCCGGATTGTTCACCTGATGAACCACATTCTTCTTCATCTGTCCAAGCCTGGATGAGACAGCTCCCCTTTTCTGTAGTGTTTCCTGGTGCCGCTCCCCACCTCTACCCCTGCAGAAGGAGTTGTTCATTTGTTCAGCCAGTATCTGTGAAAAGCTACTGTGCATGTCCTGGAAGGAGGTGCTACCACATGTCAACATCATCGTGGGACCTGCGGCAGTGAGCCTGCAGTCTGCGTGATGGTATATAATATCCTTTGGGTCATTGAAGGAGCCAAAAATAGCCCCTCTCTGTCCTGACCAAGCTCTAAACTTATTGAGAAATTAAGTCAGAAAATTCAGCACACAGTGCCTGAAATACACCTTTATCACTGATAATACATAAGTGAAGTTGGACGATGTAACCAGGTGGGAGGGCAAAAACCCAGATTGGCCAAACCCTACCCACTGGTGGGCATCATGGCTGTGCAGCCTCCCCACAGGGCCAAAGGCAGGCAGGAGCACAGAAGGCCAGCTTCCTGCCCTTGCCTGGGGCACTGCTGAGAAGACAAGGCTGTGCCCAGCAGCGCATAGCAGCCGTTTCCCCACTGACCAAAGGACAACTCACCTAACATGTGAGTAACGTTGCCAGGACGGGCCAGAGGAGGGGGGAAACCTCTCCTCGAGGGAAGCAAAGACGAGGAAGGTGCTCCCCGTCACAGGAGTCTAACTCAGGCTCTCTGTGGGCTCCAGCTCAGAAACCCCAGACAGGCACAGACACTCCCACAGGAGCTGGCTGGGCCCCTCTGCACACCACTGTGACTCTGTGTGGACACCTGCTATGTGCTGTCAGGGTCCCTGACTGGCGAGACCCCTGAGGGCAGGAGCCGTTCTCTTGCATCACCCAGTACAGGCCTAGCTCAAGACAGGGCCCCATCATTGCTTGTTGAATGTACCAATAACATGGAGACCCAACTGGGGATACCGGAAATCAGGGCTGGAGCCAAGAACTCTGATTCCTGGCCTGCTGCTATTTGTGCCCTGTGTTGTGGTCTCTATGCTGTGAGAACCTGAATCCTCACTGCCCCTAACCCCACATTCTACAATCAAAAGGGGAAGATGTGTAACCCTAATAATAACTAATATTCATGAGGCCTTACTATGTGGCAGTCTCCCCAGTGGATATATGCACATACCTCCCTACAGTCCTAGCTCTCTGAGCTAGGGGCTACTGTTCTTTGGTTCTATGGGTAAAGAAACTCACAAAGAGGTTTAGGAGTCAGGTATGGTAGCATGCAACTTCTAGCTTGCATGATTGCAGCTACTTGGGAGGCTAAGTTAAGAGGATCACTTGAGCCCAGGAGTTCATGGTCAGTGTGTCTCAAACACAGGGGGTGTGGTGCTAGGCCAGACATGGTGTCACACACACGTAATCCTAGGTGTTCAAGAGGCTAAGTTGCCAGGCATGATGGTGCGTGCCTGTAATCTTAGCACCGGGGAGGCTGAGGCAGGAGGATCACCATGATTTTGAGGGCATCCTGAGCTACACAATGAGTTCAAGAGCTGCTCAAACTATATAGTGAGACCCTGTCTCAACAAAACAAAACAAACAAACAAACAATCAAGAGGCTAAGTCAAGTTTGAGGCCGGCCTAGGCAACTTAAGAAGACTTTTTTTTTTTTTTTTTTGAGGTGGGAGCTCACTAAATTGTCCACACTGACCTTAAACTCACTAGGTAGCCCAGACTGGTCTCAAACTTGTGATCCTCTTGCCTCAGCCTCCTGACTACTGGGATTATAGGCGTGGACCACCGTAACTGGCTAGCAAGTCCTTACTTCAAAATAAAAAATAAAAAGGGGCTGGGGATGTAATTCAGACCTTCCTGGGTTCAATCCCCAATACTGCAAGGCAAAACAAAAAAATCAATGTAGGCATTTGCCCAAGGCCACACAATTAGTACTGATGGATGGTTAATCTTGTCAACTTGATTGGGTTGAGAAATACCTAGGAAATTAGTAAAACACACTTCTGGTTGTGTCCCTGAGGGTGTTTCCAGAGATGTAAGGCCTCAGAAAACTGAGGGGCAGATCCACCCTCAATGTGGGTGGTACATCCGCCAACACAGGCTCTCTGACTCTCTCTCTCTCTCTCTCTCTCTCTCTCTCTCTCTGTTTTCCGACTGCCCCGAAGCAAGCACTCTTCCTCTGCCACGCCTTTCCACTATGATGTTCTCTCTCACCACAGGCTTAAAAGCAATGAAGCCAATCTACCACGGACTAAAGCCTCTGAAACTATAACCAAAATAAACTTTTCCTCCCTTAAATTGTTATTCTCAGGTATTTTGTTAGGGTGGCAGAAAGCTAATACACCGTTGCTGATTTGAACCTGCACTCTTACCCTTACAGAATATGTTCAGGAATTTAACAAAGGCTAAAATTTTGTTATCTAATAAATATCCAAGAATAGTTTTTTGGCCAGAAGTCCTTGCTAGGAACTTGGTATGATATAGTGGTAGTCGCTCAAACTGGACAGGAAACTGTCACTAATCTGGGACAAGAAAAGATCAGAAGTTGAAAGTGAAAGTTTAGAATCCTTTAGAGCAAGCTGACATTACCGCTCTGTGGAAAGAAGTGATCAGTGGGTGTGTCTTGTTAAACAGGGTAGAGAACATTTGGATGAAACGAACTCTTCACGTGAGTCACAGGGAGTCTGAGGTATGTATCAGTACCAGTCTGTAACAGATCCAACATTTTAAAAATGTGGTTCTTCATTACAGTTTGAGAAGCACCAACCTTGCAATAGTATTTCAGTTATCTGGGAAGTGAATAATGGGAAACATAATCCAGCAATGGCTTGGAGACCTCATCTAGTTCCTTTGCTACTGACCAGCTGGGTGACCTCAGGTAACTTCCCACGTGATAGCAGAGAATAAGAAGCTTGTGCTAAATTCTCCCTAAGACCCTCTCTATGCTGTGGCATACTGAGCATATTTGCTACTGAAATGAGTGATTTTTTTTTTTACGTGGGTACTGGGAGTCGAACTCGGGACTTTGCGCTTGCCAGCAGGCGCTTGTACCACTGAGCAATATCACTGGCCCTTTTTCTTCCTTTATGAGGGTTCTGGGAGTTGAACTCTGGACCTCGCGACTGCCAGGCAGGCGCTTATGCCGCTGAGCAATCTCACCGGCCTTTTTTTTTTTTTTTTTTTTTTGAGACAGGATCCTACGATTTAGTACAGGCTGGCCTTGACCTTGCTTATGTAGCCTAGGCTGGCCTCGCACACACAAGGGTCCTCCTGCCTCAGCCTCCTGAGTGCTGGGATTACAGGCGTGCGCCACTATGCCTGGCTTATTTTTATAATTAAAAAAAATTTTTGAGACAAGGTCTTGCTATGTAGTTTAGGCTGGCTTTGAACTTTGGCCTCCAATTTGGGGATCACCTGGACCACTCACACCTGGCTGAGGATGGGCTCTGTAGGGAAACAGGCACCTCCCTGGCAACCTGGTCTGGTCTGCGAAGGCAGAGAGCAGCCAGAGAGAAGGACCCCATCTAGTGGGCAAGCGGGGAGCAGCAGCCAAAGCCTTGAGGGGGACCCTGTGAGGAGTGGCAGAGAACAGATAGCTGTGGCTGTGTTTTCAGGTAGTTCCTTTAAAAATGGCTCGCCAAAGAATTGGATGAGACAAGCCAAAAGTGGTGTGAAAAGTTTATTTGAAAATGAAGGGTGAAGGGGTAAGGGAAAAACTAGCTCTGCAGAGCAAACTTGGGCCAAAAGAGACAGAAAAGAAGAAAAAAAGAGTAAAAATAAAAGTACACCCTGGGTCTGGGAGACCCAGGATAGGCTACTGTGAAGAGTCAGGATAGGGAGTGCCTCCTGGAGTCTGGTCTTTTTTATGCCGTCCACATCTTGTGGGAGCTCACCAGTTCTACCCAAGGGATCCTGAAAATCATCTGGCTCGCCTTGGGATCTTGAAATTGACAGGTCCTGCCCACTTCTCCAGCCAGCTTTCCCACACCCTACCTCCTGCATCCACTGTACTTAGCAGCCCACCTGGGTGGGACCCCTGGCCTTCCAGCCCCGTAGATTTATGACCCACAGCAAGCTCTCCAGCTTTTCTGAATGCCAGAGGATTACATGGCACAATACATGGAAAATGCCCAGCGCATACTAAGCTCTCCACCAGTGACAGTTTCCTTCCCCAGATCTAGACCAGGAAGGGCCTACACCCTGACAATCTGCTCCAAGAGTCCTGGAAGGGCCTCTAGGTTTGGGGCCTCACAATGGGCTAGAACTCTGCCTCACTCAGGGTTCTCGTGCACTGGGACTCTTCTCCTGTCCCAGGGAGGGGAGGAAGGGCCTGGGACAAGGTGCTGGAGGGAGCATCCCACCCTGGATTTCATATTCCTTCACTGGTGTGCTTGAAACTCCTAAGCTCCCACAAGACCTTGCTAGTGGCTGCCACTGGCCAGCAGCCTGTCTCTCTGCTCACCCTGAAGGCTAGCTCTGCTCCTACTCCATCATATCTGTAGTTATGGGTGCGGTCATGCGGCTCTTCAAATTCATTATGCAGATTTGGCAAAAGATGACCTGTTGGGTGAGTTTCACACACTATCTGGTCCTCATGAGGCTGAGATGAGAGTCTTGGTCAATGACTACCATGTTGTTCCTCTCCTCCTGCACTCTTGTGGCTGAACAAGACAGGGCGGGAGGAGGTGAGGGGATAAGACAGACAAGGAGACTGAGTATGGGGGCACAGGCCCATAATCCCAGCACTCTGGGAGGCCGAGGGAAGACGACTGCAAACTGGAACCCAACCTGGGCAGTGAGACACTGTCTTAAAAAAATAAAAAGGAGGCTGGAGATGTAGTTCTGTAGTTCAGTGCAAATGTCCTGAGTTTAATTCTCACCACTGCAAAAGAAGGAGGAGGAGAAGGAGGAGGAGAAGGAGGAGGAGGAGGAGGAGGAGGAGGATAGGAGGAGAAAGAAGAAGAGGGGGGAAAAATAGAAGAAACAGAAAGAGAGGGAGGAGGGCAGGAGGAGAGAGAGGGGGAGAGAAAGAGAGAGAATGGACTGGGGAGGGTTGAGAGAAGGAGGCTGGGGAAGTTGCTGCTCCCTCCCTTTGGGCCTCTTTCTCCTTGACTGCCACCTCTGTTCCATCCTTCTCTCTGTCCCATCTGTGTCTTGTTTCTTAGGTTGTCTTCTGGAAATGCCAAATGAAGCAGACCGTCTTGAAACACGCTGGCTTTAAGAAACGTGCATTGAAAGAGGTGGGGAAGACACCCCCACAGCTGGAGGCTTGCAAGTTGACCAAGCCCCCTGGAGAAGCTAAGCTCCCCAGGAAGGAGGAGTCCTCCAAGGTGGCTGAGCTCTGTGTGCTGGCCAGTCCCACGGACAGGACCCAGATGGGGTTGGGCCACCAAGGCCGCTCCTTGCTGCGGGTGCCCCGGACGGCTGTCCGGTCAGCATCCATGATCATGTTCTCTGCCCTGCAGTCCAGCTGGCAAATGTGCCGGTGGAAGGTGAGTCCCCTTCCATCCTCAACCCCAGCAGCTGTCTCTTTCTTCTACTCCCTTGTCCTGTGCTCATCTGTTGCCAGATGCTGAGGATACTGAAGAACCAGGTTTGCCCAGACCTGGGGACCACAGACAATAGGCATTGTTGCTTCTGTGTCCTGAGAGGTG
Source organism: Erethizon dorsatum (assembly GCA_028451465.1). Classification (NCBI taxonomy): domain Eukaryota; kingdom Metazoa; phylum Chordata; class Mammalia; order Rodentia; family Erethizontidae; genus Erethizon; species Erethizon dorsatum. Next base: position 76,576,869 of record CM051835.1, read on the forward strand.
TGATGCAGGAGGTAGAGGGGGCTGTGGGCAACCAGGGAAGGGCATCTCAAACAGACTTGGAGAGTCATAGGAATTTTTTTTTTTTTTTGTACTGGGAATTGAACTCACAACCTTGCACTTGCTAGGCAGGCGCTGTGCCACTGAGCTATATCCCCGGCTTGGAGAGTCATAGAAGGCCTTCCTACTGGAAGAAGGGTGAAGCTCAGACACAAAGAAGTCAGCTGGCTTAGGGGTATTATAAGAAATGGAGGGAAAGGAAGGGGTGTCCCATAAAGAGGAACAACGGGTGAGCAGAGCTGGCCCCACATGTGAGGGTTGGAGTGTGGGGAACCTGGCACCAGGGGCCAGCTGACACCAGGCAGGATGGATGACCAAGCTGTGAATTTAAACTTGACCTTAAGAGCAATGGGAGCCATGGAAGACATTTGAGGCAAGGAGTGACATGGTTGAATTTTGACTGAGAAACCTCACATGGTTAGTAAGAATGAAAAATGGCAAGCCAATCTACAAATGAGCGTGGCAGCTGGGCATTTTTGGTACACACCTGTAATCGAAGTACCCTGGGATGTGGAGGCAGGAGGACCTCAAACCCAAGCCCAGCCTTAGTATCCTAGCAAAAACCTATCTCGAAAAAATTTTTTAAAAGGGAGAGGGGCGTGGCTGGGTTGTAGCTTAGCGGGAGAGCATCCCCATTTCCAGCCCCACTATCACTAAAAAGAACTAAAATCACCTGGTGGGGGTGGGGTGGGGAGAGTGGTCAGCAGGCAGCAAAGGAAGAGACCAGAAGATCCACTGGAGGCCAATGCAATCCAGGTTAAGAGAGAAAAATGTTCTGGGCTCAGGGAGGCATCATTGAGCAGAGCAAGTGAATAGATTTGAGCACTGGTTAAGGGGAGAGTTTTTGGGTCAGATGGTAGATTGGGTGGAGGTCACAGGGAGAGGGAGAGACAGAGGCCAGGCAGGCTGAAGACAGTCACTGGGCTGGAGAATGAAGGAGGAGGAGCGGATTTAGGGGACAAGGTGGTAAGTTTAGGGCCCTGGCACAAGATAAATTGAGGTATTGGTAGGACAGTGCATGGAGGTGTCCTGGAGACAGTGGGATATAAGGGTCTGGGGTCAGGAGAGAGCTTCAGGCTGGAGACCAGGTGTCATCCTGCCGTCCTGCATGTTAACACACTCTCCACGAAACCCTGGGCTGGACCCAAAGGTGGGTCTAAACTGGTCCTTGTCTTCCAGGAGTTGCTTTCTAGTGCAGAAAAGAGTTAAGTTCTTGGGACAAATCTTAGTGTGTATGAGACACGGTATAGCCAGGCATGGTGGCGCGTACCTGTAATTCCTGCACTCGGGAAGGCTGAGACAGGAGGACTGCAAGCCTGAATCCAGCCTGGGCAACCTAGGGAGAATGTATCTCAAAATACGAAATAAAGAGGGCTGGAGATTCAATCCCCAGTTTCACACACACACACACACACACACACACACACACACACACACACACACACACGGTAGAATGGAGCAAACACAAGGGTAGAGAAGATGAACTCCTAATGCAGGCAGAAAAGGCTTCCTGGAGGAGATGGTGCCTGAGCTGGCCTGATCGAAAGGGAGGAATTAGGGGACCCCGCTGCGGATTATCTGCTGGTGGCGCCACCTGCTGTGCGCACGCGCAGATCCTCTCTTTCTCTTACAGTCCTCTGTCAGCTCCGCCTCCATTTCGTCGCAAGTAAGGACCTCGTCGCCCCTGGGCACGCCCGAGGCTGAGCTGCTGCGAGAGGTGTACCTGGTGCTGTGGGCCATTCGGAAGCAACTTCGGCAGCTGGCCCACCGGCAGGAGAGGCACAGAAGCCACCACGTCAGGGCCCACTCCTCTGCCTTGGCTGAACCAGTGCTGGCACTGAAGCAGGATGCCCGAGGTCCCGTCTAAGGGCCCCCCTCCTCAACTTAGCAAAATAAAAAAATTTTAAAGGGCTGGATCCCCAGCACTGTTCCCTCGCCCCCGTGCGCCAAAAACTATTTACAATGGTTTGTGCGAAGGATCCTACAACCGAGGAGGCCTGGCTGGAAATGCGTGGTCAGAAGCCCCCACCGCCTTGCCTCTCTGACGCTCTTGGATTTAGCTTTGGGTTTGGAGGGTCACCATTCTAAAGGGCTCTCGGGGCTGCAGGAGGTGCAACTGCTGGGAAGAGACTTTTGTCCCTCTGCCTGGCCACCTTGGTTCTGCGCAGGGACTCGCTATGGCCTCAGCCAGGCAGGGGAGGCCAGATGACCAGCGGGAGACGGGGGAGTCCAGCTTGGCACCAAAGGACCAAGTGTCCTGTGGGAGGCCATGGTGATTTGGAGGGAGGTTAGCAGGGCAGCGAGAGACCCAGGAGCCACAAGCTGCAAGGACTTAGACACCTTCTAACCCAACCATGGGAAGGCGCAGACGTATCTCCCAGGAAAAAGCAGTGGCATTTCACCAGACAGCAACATTTGGGGATTTGAGGGTTCACAGGGGTTGGGGGTGCAGAGGCTAAAGGGCAGCAGATTCCCAGGGAAGGGGAGGGGAAGGGAAGGGAGGAGAAGAGGAGAGAAGAAGAGGGGAGAGGGGAGAGGAGGGGAGGGAAGAGAATATGGGATGGGAGAACTGAGGAGGGGAGGGGAAAGGAGGAGAATGGAGAGGACCAAAGGGAAGGAGAGGGCAGAGAAGAGAATGGAAGGGAAGGGGAGAAATAGGAAAAGAGGAGGGGGGGAGGGAAAAAGCTGAGCTGGGCTGGTTGACACCCAGTCATTACCTGTGTGTTGCACCACCGGGCACAGCAGTGAAGAACTGCAGGGACAGCTTCCTGGAAGCCCTCAGTTCATCCCCTCCCCACCCCACCCCTCTGCAGCTCTGGGGCCCCATTGTGAGGCTCAGGGCAGCCTTTCTGGACTTGACACCCTCATGCCTACCCCATCCTGCAGCTTTACTGTCCTGAGCCTTTATTTTCTTCAGGACTGAGGATTGAACCCAGCCCCCCCCCAATTTCTTTCTTTGAGACAGAGTCTGCCAAGTCAACAAGGCACATGGATGGGCTCAAACCTGTGCCCTTCCTGCCCAGTCCCCCACAGTGCCGGCATTACAGGTGTGCACCACCGCACCCTGCTATTCTGAGCCTATTCACTGCCCACCATGCCCCACACCACCTTAATTTATAAACTGTACTTTATCATAGACAAGGGCATGCAGAGTCAAGCACAGAATAGGGTACTATCTGTGGCTTTAGGTCCCCACTGGGTCTTGGAATATGTCCCTTGTAGGTAAGGGGAGGCTACTGCATCCTACCTCATAGTTTGCTGCTGACTGTTTCAATTTTAAACACAAAAGTTCCCCAAAGTTGCACAGAGTTGAAGTAACTCAATACCAATAATCACACATCTCAGTACTTCTTGTGTAACAATATTTATTTAAGCTACTCTTAATTGCTATTCCGTTACTTGCAGCTAAATATGACCCTAATTTTTACAGAAAAAGGACCAATTTGAGTGGGTCCACTTTCCATATATCTGAGAATTATACTCGGCGTCTGTACCTATTTTAGTTGTTTTTTTTCCTGCCTTTATTTATTTATTGTTTATATGCGGGTACTGGGAGTCGAACTCAGTACCTCACACTTGCCAGGCAGGCGCTTATGCTGCTGAGCTATATCACCGGCCCCCCTGCCTTCTTAAAGAGAGAATTCTGAATATAATTGAATATAATTTACTATATTATAATATAGTTTACTATATTATAATTTACTATATATTATGAGACCTGACACTCCAGCATCTGCCATTCTCAGCCCCTCTGAGGGTAACCACAGTGGTTCTTTATGAATAGTTTCCCATACTTTGTGCCAGGTGACTCGGTCTCTCACTGAAGCTAGGTTGACTTGGGCATTCAGCACTTGGCCCAAAGCAGCCATCTATAGATCTACAGGCCAGCCATAGCCGTGAGAGCTCTGTTCAGCAAGGGTACTGCATGGATAGATGTTGATGGGCCCACCTGTAAGACAGAAGCTGAGTGATGCCAAGAGAATGCAGAAGCCAGGAGGCAGAACAAGTTAAAGCCAGGCACAGTGGTATATGCCCAAAGTTCAAGCTACTTGGGAGGCTGTGGCAGGAGAATCACTTGAGTCAGGAGTTCAAGACCAGCCCAGGCAACATAGCAAGACCCCAACTTGAGAGGGGTGGGGGTGGGGTGGGGGTAGGGGAAGGAGGGAGTGGAGAGGAGAAGAGGAGAGAAGAAGAAAGAGGAAGAGAGGAGACGAGAGAGGAGAGGAGAGGAGAGGAGAAGAGAGGAGAGGAGAGGAGAGTAGAGGTCAGGACTAAAAGGAATGGTAATGGTAGAAAAATCTTTTAAGGCAGGAGCCACCATGACCATTACTGTGGGCAATAAAATGGCCAAGCCACTTATTCTAGAGCTTACAGAATTGATCCTCTACATTCCTCTGCAGCCACGGGAGCTGCTGTGATTGGTGGTTGGTCACTAACCACGCTTCCACTGGGGAAGCCACGTCACCCAACTCACTTCCCCAGACATATTTATGACAGCCTTGTCAGATCACAGGAGTCCCCATAGCCTGAAAATGCTTCACCAACACGAGGGCCGCTCCTGCCCACTACCTTCAGCATCAGTCCTGTGATGCCCAGCACTCACATCTGTGAAGCCTGGAGGTCACAGCTGGCACGGCACTCTGCACCACAGCTGGCCCCAATACAAGCCCACAGGGTATCTGCAGAAGGTGTGCACTTGGATGACTTCCACTGAGATGCGTGCTCTTCTATCGGTCATGCTCCCCACCTACCTCTCCTCCCGACACCTGCCCTGCTTTGTAGCTTTACCCTATTTACTTGTACCCTAAGGCACCTTCATTGTAGCCCCTGGCAGATAATTGCAGAAATGGTCACATATGAGGTGGAGATGGACCACAAGGCAGGCCAGGAAGCCACTGCTTTTCCCAGTCTTCATTTTCTAGCTATAGGGAGGAGGGAGGGAGGGGTAGAAGGGGGGGAGATACCACCCCTCGAGACCACAGAGCTGCTGTCTTCTGTCACATTTCTTCTTGGATGCAGTGTGTCTGTTGCTCACACACCCTGTCCCCATCTCAATTCACTCTGCACCACTTATCGCCATCACTTTCTGCTCTGGGACCTTCTGTCACTCCCTCGCACTCTGTCTTGCCGGCTGTTCCCGTGGTTACCCTTTGTGATCTTTGCCAGTTCAGGAGTACTTTTCCTCCCACCCTGCAAACCACGCATCTGGGCACAGTGCAGTCTGAGGGACAGTGACTCTGGTTAGCAATGTTTGTGAGCTGGGCCCTCAGGGGCTGTGATTTACCATCAATCAGTTCTGTTTTTTCTTTCCTGAAGACCTTCAGTTCAGAGGATTCTAGAAGCCTGCAGGATCCAGAAAGCAGGCCAGGGACAGAGGCGTAGTTTTTCCAGTGCTGAAGGGGAAGCCCGTGGAAATGGTGGAAGGAGAGGGCGCTGGGACTGGTACTGAGGAGGTGAGTGGGGGTGTGTTAAGACAGACCAAGAGCAGATCATAAAGCACAGCCAAGCCTGAAAAGGAGGCAGCCAGAGTAAGAGGTGGGGAATGGCTCAGGGCAGGGGCACAAACAAGCAGTGTGTGCATGTGTGCATGTGCACGCATGCATGTGTATATGCAGAAGGACTGGCAATGGGGACTTGTGGGAAATTAAATAAGAACATAGTACTCAGGGTCTTGAGAGTTAGACAAATATAAAGTGGAATCCTTGCAATGGGTAGTTCAGAGCTACTAAAAGAGGTAGATTCTGAGAGTCAGGGATTTAGGAGTGGCTTAGCTGGGTTTTTCTGGTTCAGGATCTTGGAAGGCTCACAGATATTCGTCAGGGCTATGGTCATGTGAAGGAGATAAGGCTGCTCACTCTGTGGCTGTGTTGGCTCTGGGCAGGAAGCTTGTTTTCGTCCATGTGGTCTCTCCACAGGGTTGCTAGAGTCTCCAAGCATGGTCGCTGGCCTCCCCCACAGAGGTCAACCAGAAGGACGGAGGCAGAAGTAACAGTGGTTGTATGATGTGATCTCAGAAGTCACACATCACTGCTTCCACTGTAATCTGTCACAGAGATCAGTCCTAATCTAAAACGAAAGGGGACTATACAAGGGCATCAATTCCTGGAAGCCAGGCTCATCAGCGGCCGTACTGGAGGCTGGCACCCACAATGAGTTGCACAGTCCCTAGCTAAAGGGCAGCTACTAATAGGATTATCATTAGTGTCTGCCTCTTACCATTCCATAAAAAAGAACCATTCCTTTTCCTTTGCTCTAAAATTGCCAATCACTGCTTTCTACTCTCAGATCTAGTGGCCTGCCAGTCCAAGGTAATGACTTCACAGGGTGACTGAAGTAACGTAAGGATGTATTTTGAAAGTGGCTTCCTTTGTGTCTGTGCCCGGGTAGGTAATGAGGATCCATCACTGCTCCTTGCTGGCTTCTCTGATGGTTGGAATGCTGCAATTAGCAGGGTCTGCGGGACCTAAGAAATTACTGTCATGGGAAAGATGCTAACTTGCAGTTTGCAGCCCAGCTCCACTAGGCAGAGGAGAGAATAGGTCACCCCTGTGACAACAGCAGGGACTGTGCCAGAAATGGAAATGTGCCATTAAAGTGCAGCTAATGGTGCCCTTTGCTTCTCAGGCAGTGTTTGCGCCAGTCCGAAGCACCTGACTAGTTGTGAGCCATTGTCATGGTGACCTTCTCTACATTGTCATAGCAGATGCTGCATGTTTGATGAGACTCAGGTTGTCTCATGACAGGATGGCTGAGGACATCTCAGTGGCACAAGCTGCCAGTTGTTCCTACTTTCAGTTCAGCTCTTGCCTCTTTTATTCCATAGGAGGAGAATGCCTGATTATTAGCAGAGAACAAGGCACTCCAGAGTAAAATTTACATTTACCAGGCTTGGCTGGCAAAGTTTTGGCCAATGGGACATAAGTGGAGATGGTATATGTAACTTGTGGAGATGGAGTGTGTCTTTCTTCCCTTCCCTCTTCCTGCTATCTGGAATGTTGATGCAATGTCCTAACTTCCTCCCAGAAGGCCTCTCAAAGAGGATCTTTGAAGGGGATAGTGAGACCCTGATATGTCTCTCTCTCTAGATCTCCCCCTTCTCCCTCCCTCCCTCCCTTTCTTTCTCTGCTTCCTGGTTGCCATGAGATGAACAGGCCTCTCTGACAGTCTTTCCACTATGATACACTGTGCTGCAACAGGGCCAAGCAATCATGAACTAAACCTCTTGAACATGAGCCAAAATAAACCTTTGCTCCTTTTAAGTTGATTCCCTCAAGTATTTTGTCACAGCAATGGAAAGCTAATGCTTTGGCAGCATGGGGTTTCATGCCTACTCTGGGCTACCTGCCTCTCAATCCCCTGAAAATTAGAAATAAATAGATTTTCAATTTTTTTTGTGTGTGTGTGGGTACCAGGGGTCGACCTCAGGACATCGCGCGCCAGCAGGCGCCTGTGCGGCTGAGCAATATCACCGGCCCTTTTTTTGTATGTGGGTTCCAGTAGTCCAACTCAGGACCTCGTGCTTGCCAGGCAGGCGCTTATGCCACTGAGCCATCTCACCGGCCCTGATTTTCAATTTTTTAAGTCACCCTTATTTTGTTTTCTTTTGGCTACTTTTATAACAAAACTTGCCTGAACTACATAGCTTCCTATTACTGTGGCTGTAATTCCAGGTCTTGTGTATGACCTGCCACCAAAATGTGAATCCAGAAATAAATTTTTAAAGGTACAATTGCCAGGTTAAAATTTTTGTACAGTCCTAAGAGTTTGGGTACGAATCTAAGTCAACTTCTAATGGTTAGACAAATTTAGTTTCCCTCCAGCAGGCCAACTACTTTCCTTGAACTATTGCTTTTTAATGAAAAGACTTTGACAGCACTCCCCTAACACTGTGAATCACCTACACCTCCGCATGAGTCATTTTTTAGACTGCTTCCCTCCCCAGAGGAAAGAGCACAGCTCCAGACAGGCGGGAGTCCGACAAAGGGCACGGCAGCCGGGCCAAGCTTGGCAGCAGCAGCCCTCACCAAGGCTGCTCCAGGGGAAGACCTGCCCACCTCCCGCAGGATGCTCAGCAGCTCCAGGAGGCGCCCTCTGTGCACACTGCACTGGCAGGACTCAGCCAAGTCCAGGCCCGCTGGGCTTGTTCTACAGAACTAATAAGGGCACCTCGCCTTCTCCAGGCTTCACCTTCCACTCTTTCTTCTCATCCTTATTCTCTGACATCCGATTATTATTCCCCAAAAGACAATAATTTTATTGGATTTTCTATTTATATCTCTCTGGGCAAGAAATATGGATCAACATCACCATTCGTGTGGCTGTTCATTATTGCACTGTGGGGATACAATGCGATTTCTTTAACAGATAATAATGTCTTTTGTCTTCACAGACATGCTGTGGTGTCCAGTTCTTGAACTTTTCACTATCGTGCGTCCCCACGCTTCCATCTTGGCGTGCTTGTCCAAGTGCCTCTGTAAATTCCTAGCAGAGGAACTGGGTCCAAGGGGATGCATAGCGCCATCTCCCTGCAGAAGGGCTGCACTGACTT